>JAYGXS010000005.1:22315132-22339310 GCA_036362985.1 Ligula intestinalis | reverse complement strand
AGGAGGAGGAGGAGGAGGAGGAGGAGGAGGAGGAGAAGGAGGAGGAGGAGGAGGAGGAGGAGGAGGAGGAGGAGGAGGAGGAGGAGGAGGAGGTGAAGGCCGACTGCCATTGTAGGCCGCATCGATACGTATTTATTAATGCACCTGCTTCCGTGGAATGGAATGCAGTAACCGCACAACGAGACATCTGGGGAAGAGGATATCCAAAGGCATACCCGCTTGGCAAGTTAGGAGTAAAAATCGATTGGTCTTCAGTTCTGCAACGACACAGCTCACTGGCACGCTGCTCTGGCGACTCGCTCCCACTCCACGCTATCGATCCGCCCGTGCACTTGATGATATGCAAGCTGCGACCAGTATTAGGACTACACACCGCCAGTCGGATGAGTCAGAAAGCCGATCGAGCTGCTACCCCCTCGAGAGCACGATCTGATTGGTCCGATTGTAGACCTATCTTGTACATGCTCGTACACGTTTTGCTTGCCTGGATAAAGTACGCTAGTAGCACACGGCAGCAAACGGCCGTTCCTCCGCCTCTGCTCTTCACTTCTCTTAGAGGATATGATCGAGGCGTTGATGGACGGCGGACACTGTGGCTTGTGGCAAAATTATAACCGAAGAAGAAGATGCGATCACTGGAATAAGGGTTTTATTTTCCTAACGTTTCGGCTTCTGTCCAGAATCCTTAATTATAGGTAACTGTAGGATTGTCTGAGACATGCGCAGATTATGATGATACATGCACAGATTGCACGGTATTCATATTTCGTAGCGGTAATCCGCATGAGTACTATAATTATCAGCTGCTGTAACGACCGCTTGGGGTCTTGACGGTGTGGTGATAGCTTGACACTGCTTTCGACTCGTAAATGGCCGCCACTTCGTTTTCTGTGACAACCACGTGAGCCGCGAGCTGCTCGAGTCCATCAACAAGCGCAACGATTTACCGTTCCCCTACTGCGTACTGAGATCTTGCCTGATCAAGAGAATCAGTCACGTGGGTAGGGCTGAGCCCAACAACAGCAACGCTGACGACAGCGAGCATAATCGCCGCGCAATTATCAAGCCCGCATCCGACACGGACAACGAAAACACGGCCACTAAGGGGTCGAAAGCAAAGTGTCAAGCTATCACCGCACCAATTAAGACCCCAAGCGGTGGTTACAGCAGCTGATAGTTATAGTACGCATGGGGATGACCGCTGCGAACTATGAATACCGGGCAATCTGTGCCTGTATCATCACACTCTGCACATGTCTCCCACTGTTGTAGCCCAGTTATTTCTGACCTGACTACTAGGCAGAAGAAGGCAAGAGAGTGGTTCTGATAGGCAATGGCTGTATTCAACTGTACACAAAGACTGTGTGGCGTGCGGGGTCTGCTGAGTCATCCTATAACTTGTCCACTCCGGCCTATTTATATGGTTCTGGCTTTTCCACAATATTCCTAGCATATAGTATGCGAGCAGACATTTTATACTCATCTCAACTACGACCACTGACCCCGCTATGTGAGTGGTCATCTGGTTTGCGCGACGCACGGCGCGGGCGGCATTCATGTGAGTGTGACGCACTGGGGGAGCCTGTACTGCGGGCATGATGCAGTCGGTCTGTCCTTTTCGGCGACTGCCATGAGTGCATGGAGGATCCCACCTCCGTAACACGCACTATTCTATGGTAACCCATGATTAAGGATTCTCGACAGACTCCGAAACGTCAGGAAAATAAAACTCCTGTTCCAGTGATAACATCTTCTAAACTGCTTCCTGGAACTAGTATATTCGCTTCTAAGGTAGACGCCGTTAGTCATGCAATATTTCGACATATGTGAAAGCCTAATACTCTTTCGCTAATCAGAATCGACTCCAGTTGTGATACTGATTATCGTGTAGTGTATTCTGAAGTCATTTTAGTCAGGATAGGAAGCCGGCTTTTAAACGAGCTTCATTTCGATTCCTAGCAAACCGTATCTATTGTACAAACTGACTACTTAAGTAGCATGCCTTTTTATCATTGATTTTTACTGCCTTTATAAATTCAAATATATTTTATGGAAAAAGTGCACGAGAAAATTATTTTTTGTACTTGTTTTATAGCAAATTACGCGTTCTGTAAATTTTATGCTCAAAGAAAGGGTAGCTTTCGGCTTCAAATTAGCTGCTAATTATGAGATTTTTTACGATTGTTAGGGCTTCCTCCATAATAAATCGTATCCGTCAATTTATAAGTGCTGCCCATACTACATAAATTCCAAATCTATTTCAGTATTTGATGACTACTAGGTGACGTCTACCTCAAACTGTAGGTGAAACTATACAACCTTTAAACAGGATGCACATAGTGCGCAGTTTTTAAACCTTGAATTCGAGTGTAGTATTCACTTGTTTAGAAAATTGTTCGCAACTGGGAAACTTTTTTAAAACCGAAAGCTTCCATTTCTTTGAGTATAAAATTTAAAGAACGCATAATTTGCTATCAAACAAGTACAAAAAATAATTTTCTCCTGCACTTTTTCCATAAGTATATTTGAAGGTATAAAGGCAGTCAGAATCAATGATAAAAAGGCATACTACTTGAGTAGTCAGTTTGTACAATAGATACGGTTTGCTAGGAATCGAAATGAAGCTCGTTTAAAAGTCGGCTTCCTATCCTGACTGAAATGACTTCAGGATACACTACACGATAATCAGTATCACAGCTGGAGTCAATTCCGATTAGCGAAAGAGTATTAGTCTTTCACATATGTCAAAATATTGCATGTTCAATGGCGTCTACTGTATCAGCAAAATTATAAGAAATTGACGGCCAAAAACTCCCCATGTCTATTGCCGCGGCGCAATTGCTAACTATCCTACAGCAACAAAAAGCTCAGTTCGAGGCAGCTGAACTGAAGTGCATGGAATCCATGATGCAACAGTTCAGTTTGCAGTTTTCTGATCCAGAATGCTCTGGGAAGCATTACACGTCAGCGGACGCTGATGCTGTCTGTATCACGGAGTTTATCTATGACCCCAATTCCAGCGTGACATTCGACACTTGGTTTAAATACTGGGAAGAAATTTTCCGCGTAGAATTTACCAAAGCCGATGGTGCTTGGAAGGCGAGCCTGGTATTACGCAAAATGGGCATCGAAGAGCACGAGCGCTACACTGACATGCTCCTGTCGAAAAGTCCTCATGACTTCACATTCGATGAAACCGTTAAACCATTTTCAGAGACCTTGGGGAACAGTACTCATTGTTCAACTATTCTAAAAGCCTACGCCAATGTAGCGGGTCTTCAGAAGACGTTGGTACAGGCAGTTTGTCCTCTCTGTCAATGCTCGCATATCGCCTCAACTCCGTGATATAAGTCATACGCACTCCACGCTCAGTGAGTCAGCTCATCGCGGTTGCCAAGAGCATTGCCACAGCAATTAAGTTCGTTGTTTGCATCGGGGCCTGGAAAAAACGAAATTCGGGGGGGGGGGGGCAACGTTAGCAGTTACGCAGTTGTCGCAATGACAACCGACACGGGTAGCCATGTAGCCTAAACTCTTGGCTTCTATCACCTGCACTGTGCTCAGCCCTAAGGTGGCCTCTAACGTCAGTCAACCAATCACTCCTCCTCCTCGTTGCATTGTTAGTGACATTCTCTTTTGGCAGAGTGACTCTTCTGCGCAGCTCACTCACACGACACAATGTCACACTGCGCTACGGTAACTGTGTCGCTCCTGCTGCTGCTGCAACTAGCTTTTTGTTTTGCAACAGCAGAGCCCGAGGAAGGGAAAAAAAGTGATTCGGTCTCGGAAGCCGCAAAAAAATTTGTTGAAGATGTGAAGGTGGAGCTGGAAGGTGGGCAACACACTTTGGGCGGAGGACTGAGTGTCCAGGATGTGTACAACTTCATGAGTGACATAGGCGTCGGTGACGACGAACAGGAGGACCTGCCAAATCACACGGAGCTTTAAGACAAGTCGAAATTCGATTCGGTTTTTTCTTTGTTCGGTCTATGCCCTACCTGTCATTTAAATGCAATAAAGTAGATGGCTGCTAGAGGCAATAGTTTTTTTACTTACGCAGGGTTGACCTAGCACTCCTGACCAGAGCGTCATAATTAACCTGACTGCTAGAACATATCTGTGCGCACGCTGATTGTAAGTGGCGGGGGCCGGTTGCAATAGTCCTAGCAAAATGGGGCCAATCTGCCCCGCAAATTTTACCACTGCGTCAACAAGCATAACTTGGCGGTGTGATGATGATTCAGACTTGTCGCAACACCATCTTAAAAATCGACTATTAGCTCACCGATGAAGGGAACTTATTGGCAATCGTGATTGTGCGGATGGGGCCACCAAAGGCGACTTAAAAACAACCCAGAAGGAGAAGAAGAGGAGACTTCCATGAAATCATAAAATAACAAGGAAAAGCTCATGTTCGAAACCAATTGTTGTTGCAACAAGTCAGTGTTGCCGCTGTAAGGGGGACATTTTGAGAGGTTGTAGCTTCTGCTTTGTCTGACATTCATTTCTGTTTGTCTTATGCTGAATTAACGAACACCGTAATTAATTGGGTCTGCTCGGTGTTTGTAGTATGCCCTGCTGATGTCGGGCGAGTGCACGTCTAGCTGCGAGGGGGCCGGTTCCGAAGTGTGTGAGTGTAGAAAAATCCTTGCAGCGCCTACACAGCGGTCTTTGTGTGAGTCAGTCTTAGATGTGATTGGCCAGACGGATTCGGGTCGGCCTGTTAGTGCGCACATGCTTGCAGCCGCGCGAGGCAAGCTGTTGAGTATTCGAGAAGTTTGTGGCATCTGTGATTGGCTGTCACAGAGGCGAGCTAAGATCTGCAATCACGTGACCTCATACGTGGCGTGGCACCGAAGGTGAAAGGCGCTATAGAAACGTCTTGTACGTCGTGACGCTTGGATCTGTAGGTGTCTCTTAAGTCACAGGAGGCGGTCAGCTCGTATTAGCCCCTATCAACAGCTCAGGTCATTGGACGTGGTATCACTGTTCTAGCTGATAAGAGCGTACCGCCTGAAGTGCCTAAAGTAGAACTTCCGTATACGACGGGTTAAAGGTCATATGACTGCAAATTTTGATCATTCGGACAGTGCATGCATACAGCCTACGGGCCAGCTAATCACAGGCACTCGCAAACAGCTATTATAGGAGTAAATAAGGCTAAGACGGTTAACTCTGACAGCTACGATCTTCCAGGCCCGGTTCCTTTGGAGGTGGGAGAAGTCTTGGGAAGGCTAGAGCAGTAGGAACAGTATATGGTTCAGAGAGGAGTAAGGGGTAAAGTTGCCAATAGGTCCAGCAGGGCATCCGACCGTGAGTTTCATGTGAGAGGGCGTCGGCGTGGCGACCGCCCCGCGTAAGGGCCGAATCTAAAGTGTCGTCTACCGGCAGTAATTCCAGGCGGCCGCCGATTGCTTTGTCTCAGCAATCAATCAGGCGAGAAGGCTGTGTTCGTAAGTCGGTCAGGCCATTGAGCGGGAGACGGACTGGGTTCCGGCCGTTAGCGCCTGACCGCAGGCGAAAGGCGCCATGCGTCAGATCTTGTGTTCCAAGTGGCTGCTAGGGCCACTCCATTATAACCCAATTCACACAGTAGTAAAAGGGAGATGATTTCGGTAACGTTTTAGTGTGAAAAGTTCTATGTTTTACATAGGCTGCAAAGTGGACCATTGAGGCTATAATCTGTCAATTCTCGCTGAATTGATATTCCGCAGGAGTTATTTCACATGCGGCATAGAAGAAAGCATCAATCGGCCGAAAACCTGCAGTGGAGAGCGTCAACGTCCATTCAGCTCGTACTTGGGGCGAACTAATTTTCTTAGAGAGCTTTAAACAAAGTCCCTGTAGGAGCACCCTTAACAGGAAATTAATTTGCACTTCTGGAGACCATTTAAACCGCTATCTAAGACTAGCTTATACCCAAATCCAACTGTTCCTAGTGCAGTGTATGATACGTAGGCCAACTCTGCCGTTTTTTGAAGGTTAGATCTGCCAAATGTGACATGGCGTGTATGAAGCATAAGAATGTCCTCCGCCGTGGTTGGAACTGTGCTCTAAAGGGTAATTACTGACCGCTCAGTCTGCTATCAGCTTTCTAACGGTGCGCCTCCCTTGGAATAGACAAACCTCTAGGTCGTGTCTTTCCGAATGCACTCGAACGCAGCCTGGGCCTACGATTCTCAAGGTCAGCGGACAGTCTTGTTACTTTGCCAGTTCTGTGGGCACCTGTGTGCTCCCTAAATGGGCCGCGTGATAGATGCGCTGAGCCTGCACGGGGACCAGGTCAAGTTACGGTAGGCGTTATTCGTGGGTGCGCTCCGATAACAAATGCCGAACGTGAGGAGAGGGCGTGGTGTCACGCCAAGGGGCCGTGCCAACCACTTGCGTCTGATCCCACCTAGGGTCTTGTTGACTCTATCTTAACACCGGGTACATGTGGGTGAGGGGATGCCACACAAGTCTACTATCATGTAGAGGTAATCCACGTGCAGGTCACCGAGGTGGACATAATCGAAACCAACGGTTGGACTGTCGGCTGCCTGTTGGGTCTTGACAACGAAACTCCTCTCCTCTCGCTGGGGCATACTGCACCCCTAATCCCAAGTCAGCACTTGTGTCTGACTGGCTGACTTCCTAATTGATGCCCTCATTTTATTTCCAGGGCTTTCTGCTTTGTTATAACCTTGTGTGCGCCTGCGTCGACACTGGTCATATCCTCCAGTTGTTTGTTAGGAAAGGAAGACAGATAGGATAGCGGAGGATAGTTTTCTGTCACTGTTTCTGCTTGTACATCAACTCTGTCTTCTGTGGGTCCGGTAGCTTATCCTCCTGTGCAGCTCGGTATTGTCTGCACCTCGGTATTGTCTGAAGCTAGAAAGTGTCTCCAGCTCGTCCTGTGTCCATCAGCAGCAAATCTTCTGTCGTCGGTCTCGTCTCGACAGCAGCACGTCTCGGCAACAGAGTCTCGTGTCGCCAACAGCAGAATATCGTGTCCCCAGTAGCAGAACCTCGTCTCCAGTGGTATCAGCGTATTTAAGGGCCAACGGCTTTTGTTCCTTATCGGCCCCTCTGCTAGTGGCTCATGTGAGCAGCCATCATGTGGTGCCCTCAGTAAGACACTTGGCGTGCGCGCTTTGCCCCTGGCCATTCGTGACCACAGAACCCGGCCGGCAGCTGCCCTTGCATCCTCGCGTGTCAGCCCTTTGAAGGTCGCAGTCTTGTCGCGATCTGCCTGCTTCCGCTGGCATGTGAGATTCCTTTGTTTTTGTAATACAAGGGCGGCCTGAGTGATGACTCGCGTGCTGGGTCTTCCTAGCAGCTTTCTTTCTAGTTATGATCACTTGCAACTTGTTAGATAGACTCTTGTTCTGAACAAGAACAGGTCCTATTGAGAGTCTTCCTAGGCATCATCCTCCCTGTCAAACTTTCAACCTTCTGTAGCTGGGCTATTAATGTTCTACGAGCGTGTTTACGACTTCAGAAGGCGCGAATTTTGAAAAGCACAGAGGATGGAAAAACCCTCAACCCACTTCCATTTCACTTAAACCCTCCAATTCAAGTTATAACCTGTTTTCTGACGAAACCAGACCTTTGTTTTCTGAAGGGATGCGGATTCAGAGGCGGACGATGATGATGACGATGACAGCGATGGAATTCCAAGGATTTATGAACCAGTAAGTTGACTGCCTCACTAATCAGCGATACTTTGCGTTTGATCGCTCCACCCTCACCATATCTTGTGTTACTTTCGTTCCTTAGCAGTTTATTTTCCCATGTCACTCCTTGCTCCCCTCCTCCTCCTCCTCCTCCTCCTCCTCCTCCTCCTGCTTCTCCTTCTTCTTCCTCTACTACTACTACTACTACTACTACTACTACTACTACTGCTACTTCTACTACTAATATTACTACTACTAATACCACCACTACTACTAATAGTATTACTAATAATACTACTAATACCACCACAACTACTATCACTTCTACTACTACTACTACTTTTACTACTACTACTTATACTTCTAATACTACTACTACGACTAATATTAATATTACTACTAATAAGTATACTGCTACCACTTCTACTGCTACTAATATTACTACTAATAATACGACTCTTACTACTACTAATACCTATTCTACTACCACTACTAATACTAATATTACTACTACTAATACTATTACTACTTATGCTACTACCACTAATATTACTTATACTACTATAACTACTACCACCGCTTTTACTAATATTAATACTATTAATACTACTACTAATACTACTACTACGACTACAACCACTACTACTTATACTTCTTATACTAATATTAATACTGCTAATAATAATATTACTACATCTAATACTACAACTACTACTACTGCGACCACTAATACTACTACTACTACCAATATTGTCACTGAAATCATCGTGGGAGCTTGTTATTTAATGTAAATATCTCATTTTATGTAGGTATTCGAACTTCCAACATTGAAAGCCCGTCTGGATGGCTTTCTGACGCAAATGAACGAGGAGTCGCGTGGGTGTCCACTGAGCTATGTTTTCTATACCAAGGCCATTGGACACATCGTTCGTGTTTGTCGGGCCACTCGCAACGATCGGGGTAGTGTTCTTCTTGTTGGAGTCGGCGGTTCGGGAAAGCAGTCAGTCACCAGACTGGCAGCTTACGTCTCAGGCTACAAGCTTTTTACAATCAATACCAGCAGGTGAGCAACTAGGATGGTTAACGTGCCACTACACAGGCCAACCACATTGATTTATTTAATGCCAACGCACCAAATGGAGGTTGTTGTCATCATCAGTACGATTTTCATTTATATATCTGCTGCATCCCTGTAGCGTCTAGGTTGTGGTTATATCGACAGGACTTAAAGCCAAGAAGGTAAGCCCTTACCGCTACGATCTTCAAGGCCCATGGTTCCTTTAGGTGGGGAGAGAAGACGGTGGGAAAGCCAGATTGTGAGGAATAGGGTATACTGCAGAAGGATAACAGAATAGATGGGAAGAGTTTTGACTCTCGGATGACCTCCGTCCAGCTGCCAATGCATCAATTCCGGAGTGATGGCAGCGTCGGGAATAGCCGGATGACCGGCACATGCTTTGTTGCAGTAGCCAATCACGCGGCTAATATCCAGACTAGAGGTAGTGGCGCGACCTTGAGAAGGGCGAAGGCTGGCTAGGCTGGCGCGCGTCCGTTTGCACGCAGGAAAACTGCTTTCGCGCGAGGTCCTATGCTCTGAGTGACCTCGTCTCTAGCGTCAAGAGTTAGGAGGGCGTCGAACAGACGTGACCTCTACAGTTGTACTTGGAGCGCTACAAGCTCCAGGCCAAATCCCCAATATTAGGTAAAAAGGCAGAAAGCACCTGTGAGAGAGAGATTTATTCTGCATAGAAATCCCAGTTGCGGTCTCAGATGGCAGTGGTCACTGGCGAAGTGGAAGCTAGGGTTGAATGTGTTTAATCATGTCTGAAAAAGACTGAGGCCGTGATGGCAGCTGTTTTTATAGGTTTGAGAACTAGGTTCAAGTTGTATCCAATTTGTGAGCTGCATTTCCCGAGGGGGTGTCGGGCGTAGTGGCCCACACTGTGTTGGCCGAGGGAGTGGTATGTTTAAGCGGTCCACGACTATCTGGACGCACGTGTCTGTGTGTGCGAGTCGAAGTTTGGCCCCTCTCCGGTCTTCTTGACTCTGTGTTGACACCGGGTGCAGTTGGGAGGGAGACCGATGTAGACGCATCGAAAGTCCACTCTCGCAGTTGCCTGGGTTTACCTCACGCAACCTTCAACGATAAGTCTCTGCTGGACCGCAACTGCTTAGTCCTCAGATACAAGTCTGTTTACTTTACTGGGAGACGTTTCATTGCTCACCAACTCATGACCGCAAAAGATAGCCAGCAGATATGCGGGCAAACAGGTCCTCTACTTATCGGTTTAATCTATTCTGAACCTGGTATAGATGAGGCCTCATAAGTGAATCGATTTTAAATTTCGAAACTATAGTAGAAGTAACCAGAACCGTGTATCTAAAGTAAGACAAATACATGATATTAAAGTCCATTGAGAAAACAGAGCACAGAAACGCCTGTAAAACCGGGAAGTTGATAATATTAGTCTTTTAAGTAGATTAGATGCCGAAGTTATTGACAAAGTCAGCGGAAGGCATTGGGAATGTTCGCCTTTCTAGCATATGCATGTTTTATCATGCTAACGAGAAACTGAAACAGAAGAGCAAATTAGGGGCGTGGAAACGGGCGGAAAACAGAAAATCTGAGGTCATTGATTAAACACGGTTGGATTAGGCAAAAGGTGCAGTAACCTTGACCCTAGTACCAATCCCGAATCTCTATCTAAACACATTGTTGCGCCTAACCCTTACCTTAATATTAAACTACGGCTTAACCGAGAAGTGTTATCCTAATATTACGCGTCGTCTTAAATCCGGTAAGTAGGCGCGCTATGGTAATAAAAGCCAACGATCTACATGTTAAATCGTCTCCCAAAGAGGGATTATTGATCGACCCATCTGTAGTTGAATATTAAATCATCCACGTCGTTTAGCTCTTCTTCAGCTAACGCGAAGCACACTATGCTAATCCAACACTCGGCTAAGTGCATAAGCAGACTTATGGAGTAGTGTTAGACACGTCGGGGAGTCACCAGTTATCGAGGGGTGTTAAGGCTTCTTTAATTAACCCTAACAGCTAAGATCTTCCAGGCCCGGTTCCCTAGGAGATGAGAGAGGCGTCTTGGGAAGGGCAGATTAGTAAGAAGAGTCTATTCTGCACAGGCGGAATGGGTACTAGTTTGTAAGAGATTTTAATATCGTAGCGCACGTCCAGCCGTGAGGTGGGCTAGGTCCGAAGTGCTGTCTAACGGCAGCCACCACATTGAGGTCTGTCAGACAGGCTGGGGTCAGTCTGTGAATGCGGGCATCTTAATGGACGGCTGGAGGTCACGACGGGAAGGCAACAGCAGTCAACAGCAGCGGAGCGCTGTAAGTCGGCTTGCGGCGGCGGACATTCACGTGCGGCTGATCACGGGTTCCAAGTAGCGCTAGCGGCGACTACAGACTTGCAAAGGACTTTCTTCTCCGCATTATTTTGAACTTAACCTTCCCCACTCTTAACAGCCTTCATTATATCTCCTCCATATAGTGTGTACACCACAGCCAACCTAATCGAAGACATAAAGAACCTGTATCGTTTGGCCGGAATGAGCGGACATGGCGTGACCTTCCTTTTTGTCGAAAATAACATAAAAAATGAAATCTTTCTGGACTACATCAATAACATACTGATGGGTGGACAGGTGAGTAACAAGTCTTTTTCCTTCGACGACGATTTTTGTGTTTTTGACGCCATGACGACAACTGTTTTTTTTTAAAAAAAGGTTAGCAGCTACTTTGCCCGCGAGGAGCTAGAGGAGATGGGCAACAACCTGACAAATATATATCGCCGGAAGAACCCTCGAAAGCCGTCGGAGCTGCCCCAACTGATTGACTTCTTCCTTGATCGGGCTCGCAAGAATGTGCATCTGGCGCTCTGCTTCTCACCAATTGGTGATAAGTTTCGTTCACGTGCCCTTGCCTTCCCCGGCCTGATCGCAGGCTGCACAATCGACTGGTTCCATGCCTGGCCGCGGGATGCTCTGGTCGCGTGCGCCGACTTTCTGCTAGAGACTTTCGCACCGTGTGTAGGTGAACCAACTCTGCGTGGAAAGTGCGTCGAAACCATCTCCGACATACACATGCACACGCAAAAGGCGTGTGAGGACTACTTTCGCATCGTGCGCCGGACGAATCACGTGACCCCCAAGACATTCTTCCACTTAATCAATGGATGCAAGAAGGTAGGTTTTATAACCTTGTGCGTTCCTGGTTATGTCCCCCAGTTAAGTTTTAGGAAGAGAAGGCAGAAGAGGATAGCAGAAAGTACTTTACTGTCAGTTCTACCAGTTCATCAGCTCTGTTTCCTGTGTGTTTAGCAGCTTGTCTTCTGTGTCCATCAACAGCTTGTGGTCTGTCTTCGTCTCGGCCAACAGCGTTCCGTGTCTCTAGCAGCCATGTCTCGAGTCGCTAACAGCAGAATGCCCTTCGGCTCGCAACCTCGCTATTTAAGGGGCAGTATTCATTGCTCCCCATTGGTCTCCACGAGTGGCCGTGCATGCGCTGGCTTACGCGCGCATGTGCATGTGTCCTCAGCGTGACCTCCCGACAGCAGTACCCCGGCCGCGGAGCGGTTTTGCTTGCGCGTGCCTTCCCTGTCCTGGCCTAATGTCTGCCCTTTGAAGTTCGTTTGTGACTGCATGCACCGGTCACCAGTAAGGTCCCTTTGTTCTGGTATCCTCAGGATTGCCCAAGTGATAACTCGCGTCCGGGCCGTCCCAAAAGTAGGCCCTAGTCAGATCAGCGTAAAATACGGATTAAAGAGGGCCGAAATAGAGAGAATGCTTTTTTAAGGTAATATTCAAAATTTTCAGCAAAAATTGGCTCCATTCACGCAGAGTAAGGAATAAGGTAAGGGGTAACGGTAAAGGTCCTAGAATACTCAAAATTAAAGGTCTACATGAGTTCCACATATGTTATGGAGACAGGTCGGCTTTCAACTTCTCAATTTCCGTTTCTCCAAACTTGAGGTAGTTTGCTAGGAATAGGAGTACTGAATGTTTATATGCCGATGTATGACAAGACATATAACGGAAGCTTCCGTGCATAGTACTGGAAGACTTCGCAGCCATTAGATCAGAGTGGAGAGGGTAAGTGAGATCATTAACAATGTGATAAGCAAACTGTTTGACAGTTCTAAAGTGTCACTTCATTATGATGTCAGCTAAAAAACATAAGAAACATCGGCAGCTGAAGTGAAAATTTGGAGAATACGTTTAAAAATGACCAGGTCTTTTATAAGTAAAGCTGGATAAAATAAATGGATAGCAGTAAAAAATTAGGGGGAGAATGCAGGCATCTATAAATCGCCAGATTAGGGCTTGCGGTGTGTAATACAACCGCAAACGGTGGATATAATATGAATGTTTAAGGATGCTGATAAAAATGCTTTCAATATGAAGAGTAAATTAGGGGGTTAGAAGCTAGTTGCTTGCTTGAACGACATCTGATTGGTTTGGCTAGGCTTTGCTAACCGTGCACATCCTGTTTAGCACCTTAGATCAGTTTACACTACACATGATTAATCGGCACCCTAAACGACCCATTTGCTTAGCAGATCGTTAGACTCGCTTACCGAAGTCCCTAAAACTGTTCCCGGTGTGGATTGTGGTACTCTCAAGGGGCAAGGAGCTAGTTCTGGTTCTAACGAGGGCAGGGACTAAATAGTACCATTGTTAA
Organism: Ligula intestinalis; assembly: GCA_036362985.1. Lineage (NCBI taxonomy): Eukaryota > Metazoa > Platyhelminthes > Cestoda > Diphyllobothriidea > Diphyllobothriidae > Ligula > Ligula intestinalis. The sequence goes on along the minus strand of JAYGXS010000005.1, from coordinate 22,325,955 downwards.
CGTGTCCGATATTGCATTGCTTGCCTAGCTGGCGGCTCTTTAACTGAGCAACTCGTTCATGAATTATCAAAACAAGAGACAGAGGACGCTGAATTTACTTGTGCGATATTAATAATTCTCACCTTAACCGAGCATCGAAGGTTATACTGCACGAAAACACACTGCTTGCAGGATAGGGTTATTACAAAGTTGGTGCGCCGGTACTGGTACTGGCTACCGGCTCAGCACGTTCACCATACCCTGAGGTTTCCCCTCGTTCAATGTCATGGTCCCACTGGAGGCGCTAGTGAAGCTTAGGATTCATTACTAGGAAAGAAAACAGACACATTCCTTGCCAGAGTTGTTGTATCAGCAAGCATAATAGGACTTAGTTGGAAAGGGGATGGTGGAGAACAGATTTAGGGACGAGTTGACGAAAACACAACGCCGATGACAGCAAATGACACCCAATCTTACATCTGTTACGACCCGCGCCTGGTACTTGTAATTAGCACGAACTCTGAACTAGCCCGGCTGTTGCCCCGAACGCCCGTTAATCGGCCAGGAGAAGGATTATATTCACACAGAACTCGTCAAGGCAAGTCAATTCACGCTTAGAAAAGGCTGCGGGGTAGTTATCCAGTCCGCTGTATGAGCAGGCGTCAGCGGAAGGGGACCAATCAGCTATGAGGGAAAATCGATAGCCACGGCGCGCGCTTTCATGAAAGCGGCGTGGAAGTGCACGCGCGGCTTTTCTCTAAGATGAGCGATCGCGGGAATCGGCGCAGTCCCAACAAAATCGCAGGGCACGCGTTTGCATTTGATTCATTTGTGATTGTAAGCCCCACGTCAGTAACATAATCTAATATAGCCACTGAGCGCCGAGGAAGGGCATAACACGTGAACATGCGGCATGCTTAACAGCGCTTGGCCTGCTTTTCAAACGAGTGGCGAAGGGGATCGTAAACCCGCACCTTCGCAGGGTGGGGTAGGGAGTGTAGCGTCGAGGGTGACACACACCGAGTGAAGTGAAGCACGGGGAGCGAGTTGCGAAGCGCTGCTAAGGCATCCAACGCTCATTCATGCGATAAGATAGAAGAAGAATTCGGAGGGAAATAAGAGTATAACGGGAAAAAAGGCGGAGTGCGTATTTGTAGGGGAAGCATCCTTACAAAAGGGATGAGTTGCAACAAGGGAGTGACATGTCTAGATGGGATGTGATGCCGACGTGCCTGCTACACACCCGGTGGCGAGTTCAGCGCTGTGAGCGACTGCAAGTGGGAGCCCTGGAGGTGTCGACGTATAGAGAGGGAATTTTGGGCGAAGGGTTCGGCGGTAGAGATGGACGGACATCGGCTGTTTTCATCGACAGGCAATGACACCACCATCCGCGCGTTAAAGTTTTCACTCATTCAAACAACTCTATGCATGTTCGTGCACGCAACACTGTGCATGGCTAATTAAAGGCAAACTAGAGTGCACATCTTCCTATCGTTTCACCAAAAGGCCTCCAACGCAACTCTCTACATATGAGTGTTATTTATAAAGATAAAGGAAACCGGAGTCGACAATCCCGGCCTATTTGCTCTCATTTGCGAGAGGCCCGTCGAGGCAATGCACTACTTTTTAGGGTATCGAAAAAACTTTCACCATAGGCTATTTATTATAAGGCCTGTCGCTAGGGCATAGCGACTTTTAATCACCAGACCGCACGCCTTTAAACCTGCGATTTTTGGACTGCTACCTCATCTGACCTCACCTACCCTTCCTTAAAATGACGCAGGGGGGGGGGGGGTTGGGGGGGGGGGCTTAAGGGGGGGCGGGCGACCCCTGGGACAAGGCGAGAGAAGTGGCGGAGGGGGGGGGGGGGGGGGTGGGTGGAGGGGGGGGGGAGGGGAGGTAGCGGTATAAGCGTACGCCCGCGTCTCAGCCGCGATGAGACATCGAGACCACGGTGGTCGCCGGAAGGGGACGGGGGCGCGATGACGTGACACTGACAGGCTCGTAGGAGGATGAGGAGCGACGCGGAGGCCAGCTTTTTTTCAAGACTCTATTGCGCTACATTGCTCACTGGTTCGCCTGCACGGCATGTGCATGTGGTAAGTCCCGTTGTGGTACAGAAAGAGTCTCTTACCCTTCAGTTGAATGCACACGCCGAGCCATATGTGCGCGCAAGGACATGCATGTGCTCTAGCCATCTATGTCTGTCGACTAACCAGGCCTAGTCGTGGCTGCGTGGATCGATAAGGTAGCAACTCTTGCCGTCGAATACATGCCCCCAACTAGCCAAAACATTCTGGAATGCAACAAGGCACCAGCATCGACGACCCTAGCGGATAAGCAAAGAGCGACGAAATTGACTATTGAGTTGGTAATGGTCGGAACTCCGGGTCAGCTGAGAGAAAATGCTATGCCGGTGGTATGGGTAGGTCCATAGCGTGACCCAAAAAGAGGGCAGAACAACCGCTCCCGATTTTCCGAGGAGTGGCATTTCAACAAATAACTTCAACGCTAATGCTATCGTACACGAATATTTGGCGATTTTTGCAAGAATGTAGCGTCTCCAAGGTTACCATCGACATAATACAATAGAAATGAAATTTTCGGCCGTATGGGACTTGGTTCAAAGATGCGGATCGATGAGAATAATCCTGTTTATAGTTTATAGCGGAAGAGGGTATCCAGGGGCCATCTTTAGAAACTTTAGCTTTGAATCCTCAGTAAACCCCGCCGCTTTGTCCAAAATATTTCGAGGATATCACTGTCAAATTTGACCAATTGATTCCTATTGCAACTACTGGTGGTAACCAAGGTAGACAACCTAGGGATATGCGACCAAGACGGAAACGGAAGTTCACAGGTTCCGATGACAAGACAGCACCGATAAAAACTGAATAGGACTTGATCGCAGTGGCGGGCAAAAGTTGACGGTCCGTCTATGCACGCTCCGTGAGAGCTCGTAGCCAGTCAAACTGCATCAGTTCACTGATTGGCTGCAGGAAACCGAGGACCCACACCCTGAAAGCAAGACTTAACGACCGACAAAAGCACACAATCACACACGCACTGAAAACTCGTTACTTGAACGGAAGCTCGTCAATCAAAACAGTTTTTCTGCGAGTGGTTCACTCGTTACCTGAAATACTTGTATATGGGACTGCTCGTCACCTGAGGCCCCACTGCAGTGAGGGAGAACGTTTTGAGCTTCTACGAGGATGGATTCCTCCAACATATTAGTCTGCACTATTGTGTACCGCAGTAGGCTACACGACCTCTTGCGGTAATGGGTGAGTTGATCGGGTGCAGTTGATGATGTGATGTGAAAGTCTGTGTCTAACGTCTGCCACGGCACGCAGGTATGGCTTCAGCATAATCAGTTTTACAGTCCTGCTTAAGTACTCCTTCCTACTCGAAAACACGCCTCAGAATTTTGCTTAACGGTTAATGGGCTCGTTCGCAGGCTGTGTCAGTGAGGCAAGATGAAAGGTCACATTAGGGTGGACCACTTAGAAGTAGGTTACCCATTCCCTGGACAGATTTTTTTCGTTAATTGGAAACCACGCTCTTTGCTGCGTCTTGAGAGTGTAGTGGTCGTGTCTGTTCGACGCCCTCCTTACTCTTGACGCCACAGAGAATGCTACTTAGAGCTTAGGACCTCGCGCGCAAGCAGTTTTCCCGCGTGCCGCGAGGCATGCGCAAACGGACGGGCGACTGCCACGGCTGCCAGACGCAACTGACGCGCACTTAAACACACGCACCAAGTTTCCCCCATTCTGGCCTCAACCCACAGTGGCTTGACCTCAATCCGTCCAATGAGATTCCCGCTTTAGTAGACCGACCTCATTTAGTAGGTTGACCTCAATCCATGGGACAAAGACAACAATGCAGTATCTGCCATCAAGCCTCACTCCGGATCCGACGCGACTAGGGAACGGTTGCGCTAGTCCGCCAGTCATAACTCTGTCCAAGTATTCTCCTATCCTTCTGTGCAGAATGCCCTTTTCCTAACAATCTGGTTTTCCCACCGTCTTCTTTCGCCCATCTTTTAAGGAACCAGACCTGGAAGATTGTAGCTGTCAGGGTTAACCGTCTTAGCCTTAAGAGTTCAAAAGCACGTCAGATGGCTGGTCTACGTGGGCCACACGTATGCCGTGGTCCCCAGGGATACAATAGGGGTGGTCCGCATCTCCGAGGTGAGGGAGCGTCAGAAAGGCTAGACTAGATGAAAATAAATGCAGCCGGAATCTCATTCATGAGAAGGCCGGAGTTATCCAGTCAGTTGGCACACCTCCAATCTTCATGAACTACCCTTTCACGACATCATCGAGCGAGTCAGGTTCATTATAGTTAGTACTGAACTTCGCTCTGGCTGCCGCTTTCCTCTACATGCCAGTCGAATGTGTCGAATCTTGAATTTTTTCTGTTCTGATTGCCTTAGGTTAATTATTTCAGAATAGGAATTCAAACTGGATAATTATGTGTCCCCTGTTGTCCCTCGACAGTAAGAACTCGAGCTCAATTCAATAGTTATTTGTATAACCAATACTACTTACAGTTTGCAAGTAACAATAATTTAAGCGTGCGTGTACAAATGTATATGACACACCGGCATGCAAACCATAGGGTCTTCAAAAGCATTACCTATTACTCTCATCAAATAAACTGAACAATATATCTATATATTTCCTCCCCCCAGGTCTATGATGCTAAAGTGACGGAGCTGCGCGAAATTACCGATCGGATGGACAGCGGCGTGCGAAAGTTGGTTGAAGCCAAGGAAGCCATAAATGTTCTCCAGGTGGATCTGGTAAAGAAGGAGGACGAACTCATAGTGGCCAATCAGATGGCCGAGGAGGTGCTTTCCAAAGTGCTCAAGGAGACCCAGGCTGCGGAAGGCGTCAAGAATAAGGTGGAGTTGCAGAAACAGCGTTGCGAGAAAATTGTGGCCAGTATCAGTGCCGATCGAAAGGTAGCAGAAGCCCAACTAGAGGCTGCAAGGCCGGCTCTGTTGGAAGCCGAGGAAGCCCTGAATACCATTAAGCCAGCCGATATCTCCACAGTGCGAAAATTGGCCAAACCACCGAATCTGATTATGCGCATCATGGACTGCGTGAACATCCTCTTCTATCATCGCCTTGAAACAGTTCGTCCAGATCCCGAGAAGGAGAGCATTATGACCTCCTGGAAGGAGTCCATCCGCTACATGTCACAACCCAACTTCCTGGCAAATCTGCTCGACTTTCCAAAGTACATCCTAACGGAGGAGATGATGGACCTGCTGGAACACTACATGTCTGCCCCGGATTACAACATTGCCAGCGCAAAAAAGACCTGCGGCAATGTGGCCGGTCTCCTCTCCTGGACCACTGCAATGGTGAAGTTCTTCTGGGTGAACACAGTGATTGTGCCGCTGCAGGATAACCTGACAAAGGCCGGCCAGCGTCTCAATAGGGCAATGAAGGAGTTACAGACTGCGGAGAGCATTTTGGCTGAAAAAACTGCTATCCTGAAACGCGTTCAGGCTGACTTTGATGATGCCATGATGAAAAAGCAGAAGCTGCAAGATGAGGCTGACCTCTGTCGCCGGCGGATGACTACGGCAAATATGCTCATTGAAGGTCTGGCTGGAGAGATGGTTCGATGGTCAGAACAAAGCATTACCTTTAAGCAGCTAATTGTTATGCTAACGGGCGATGCGATTGGCCTGGCTGCCTTCCTAACTTACGCGGGCGGGTTCAATCAGATCTTCCGACAGAACTTGGCTGTGGCGACGCAGAAGGCGCTGAAGAACCATGGCGTGCCGCACAGCACTCACTTGGATGTGGTGAATTTGCTAGCTAATGCAACGACGGTGAGCTGCGGGACCTGACTTTCCTAATTTTCGAAGTATATTTTATTTCGGTAACAGTTTATTATAAGGCGCACCACGGAAACTAAACCCCCAGAATGATATGGTACAATAGCGGTGGTAAAATGGGTGATACGGATGGGGCAAAACGGGGGGGGGGGGGGTGCAGGAAAAAAAATAAAGCAAACATAGCAAACAAAAACGGAAATAGTAGATAAAATTATAAGAAAATGCATTAACCAGGATGGTTACAGCCTGAAACAGATCGGTGTATAATTACCCACTAACATATATACTCCCGATCACAAACCGACAAGACAGCGGACTCGTGGCTCAATGGTTATGGCGTTTGGCTCTTACCGGAGAGACGCGAGTTCAAAATTCGAGTGTGTTGGCGATTTCCGCTGCTACGCTGGAGTTGGGTATCTCCAGCTGACGACGGCAAATAAGCCAAATAAAGGCCTTCCTGGGATTCCCTCTGTCTTTGTCGGTAATACATAACATAAAAATATGTTACTAAAAGGCTAATATACAGCGACAACAAAACATGCGATAATCAAAGCATAAGTAAAAATAAAGATAAATGCGTCTGAAACCAGTTTGTCGCCTGAAATACTGCGTCACTTGCTGCTAATCTGTACCAAAAAATTTCAGCTTCTATTTAATGGACGACTCTATAGACATATGGACGGAGTCGCAATGGGTAGTCCACTAGGGCCCACATTCGCGGATGTTTTTTTGGGCCATCTAGATGAAAAGGCGTCAGCAAGACTTAATAAAAAAGATTAAATAAAAGATATGTGGACGATATGTTCACGATTGTTAATTCTAAAAAAGATACCGATGCCCTCCTCAATTGTATGCATACCATTCATCCGAAAATTAAATTCACAGTGGAAACAGAGCAGTGCAACAAGCTATCGTTCCCAAACGTCCTCATATTTAGAGAGGATGGTGGTTCCATAGGGCGCCCGTTTTCCGCAAAAATACGTGGAAAGGGCAATACCTATATTTTATGAGTTTTATACCAATCCAGTGGAAAGTGAATCTGGCACATACTCTCTTTCAAGGAGCAAAGAATACTTGATCTAGTGAGGCTCTGCCTGCAGAGCTTTCACGCATCAAAACAGCTCTACTTAACTGTACCTATCCTGCATGCCGTCATTATATCCCTACCCTTTAAGGGTGATGAAGTTTCGAAAACAATCAAGCGACGGTTGCGCTGTGCTATAGAAAGGACCTACAACGCAGAAAAACTCGTCTTCTTAAGTCCTTCTAAAAGAATTCCAGTAAAACAAGCAAAGGATGCCTTGCCGTTTCACGTCACCTCAAATTATGTGCATGAATTCACATGTGCTTGCGGATGTAATCACACTGGGCGTACGCAAAGGCAAGTGGCAGCCAGGGCCAAGGAACACTTGCCCAACTGGCTTTTCAAACAAGAAGTTAGGGCTCCACGGTCCTCTATTACTAAACATCTATAAGACAGCGGTCATTCTTTCGGCGTCAAACCAGCGTTTCGAGTACTTGTTCGGGCATGAACATGTAGCGAGCCCTTATTCTTAGTCATGCTTTCCTCGGACGCCGCGGGGACAAGCCATGTCTGGCGTGACCACCACGCGGACGCAAAACACGACAATCAAAGCCCCACTCAAGGTTGGGACTTGTCTGGCCTCACTAGCCAATCGCTTCTCAAGGTGAGACCAGTGCACAAGATGCGGGGAGTTGTTGGTGCTCAGTCACTCCCGGACCCGACGATCGGTCGCAGGCCTCGAGACCCGGTGATCTACTTGCCGGAATGCGACTTTGGACTCCGGCCCACTCATGGCTGGACTTAACTTGTCTGGGAGTCACTTACATGTTACTCATATTCTACTCCTTCTAACCTTATTTAATCATTCATAACAATCCGGCCTTCCAAGCGTTATCATATCCACTAGCATATGACAGTTGGGATACGTTCGATCATCTATTATCTCGGCGGACCACATCGTATCCCACAAAAAATCGAATCCTGCGCTTTTTGGAAGCTGCCTACATACGGAAGGAGAAACTCGACCTATGCAAGCAGCGTGACCATGTGGTTAACCGCCAAGTACCCTGGTAATTGGGCACTTAGTTGTAATCCATAAGTGATTTTCGTTAACTCCCCTCAACCCCCCCCCTTCCTATAAGCTGATTCAATGAAGTGTCCTTCACCGGATTATTATTTACACTGAACTATGATCCTTGTTATTGTACCATGTGAAATTTCAATCTGTTGTATGTTCTGTTCGTTATCAAGTTCATGCAGCTACAGGATGCAGTTGTGAAACTGTCACGAAATTTAAGGACGTCAATAAATCCTGCTTTGTATGCCTGTTTTAGAAATTAAATAAATCAACGAATAAAATAATCCAGTAAAAATAAAATAAATCACCTTTACTAACGATCACGTATTATATAATTTTGGAGTTGTTGTTCCCGTGGTGATTGTTACCCTTATTTACTTGGCTGCTCAAATATCAAACTATCCGAACGAGAACCCGATGGCTGACCTCGATGTTTTTGTTTCTTGCAGCAAAACGAGTGGAACGTGCAAGGCTTGCCCCTAGATGAGCTGTCACTGCAGAACGCGGTGATTGCCACCTCTCGTCTAAGATATCCTCTGCTGGTCGATCCACAAGGTCAAGGGAAAAAGTGGCTGAGCAATTTGTATGCTTCCAAATTCCTAGTAAGTAGAGGCTGGCAGCAGTTCTGTTTTCCGCATTCTGGGACCTGATATCTGATTTTGGAGCATGTACACTGGCGCACCTTGCGATGATTGTGTTAGGACCCGCGCCTGGTACTTGTAAGAAGAAGAAGAAGAAGAAGAAGAAGAAGAAGAGAATCTTGCTTTATCTATGAATAATATCATAAATTTTAGCAAAAAATGGCTCCATTCACGGAGGTTAAGTAATGAGCCATGTTAAAAGGTAAAAGGTCATGTAATACTCACAAGCCAAGTTTTTCACAGTATCCACGTCTACTATGGAGACAGATCAGATTTCAACTCCTCAATTTCCGCTTCTTCACACGTGAGGTAGCGTGCTAGGAATGGGAGTACCGAGTGCTGATATGCTGATGTGTGGCAAGGCATATGACAGAAGCCTCGACACATGGGACGGGAAGACTTCACATTCATTAGTTCAGAGTGGAGGGGGTGGGTGACCTCATTAAGAATACGATCGGCAAATTGCTCGACCGTTTGTAATTAGCACGAAGTCTGAGCTATCCCGCTGTTGTCCTGAACCCCCGAACGCCCGCACGAGAGAACAAGAGAAGTCACCTGGCCAGGAGAAGTGTATTAACACAAGCAAGGCAAGCAAGTCACTCTTACAAAAGGCTGCGGGCTATTTATTCAGTCCGCTGCATGAGCAGGCGTCAGCGACAGGTGACCAATCAGCTATGACGAAAAATCGACGGCCACGACGCGCGCTCTCATGGCAGCGGCGTGGGCGGCCTTGCTGTAAGATGAGTAATCGTGGGAATGGGTGCATTCCTAAGAGCCTACTCAATAAATTCGGCACATAATTCCGGGACGGGGGCGATAGGTCCATGTGCTAACACCCACACACCGATCAGACGGCGAAACTGGACTAGACCATAGCCTAGAGTGGAAAGCATAATAGGTTTTAGTAAATGATTATGAGTTTAAAACAACTGATATCCGAATTCATCTATTTGCACAAAATACATGCTTTCGAAGACGTCAAGTTTGGCAGATTTACCTCTCCGATTACGCCTCGGTTGCGGTAAAAGTGCAATCCTGAAGACAACCAAGATAAAACAGTCATTTAAGGACTTTCAGGCATATCGGAACCAGTGATCGATATAGCCTATTTCTGTCAGCGGTTGGAAGAGTAAAAAGTCAGAGGAGGGGTGTCCTGGTACGACCCGCGCCTGGTGCTGGTAATTAGCTAGTCCAACTGTTGCCCAGAACGCCCGCACGAGAGATGAAGCGAAGTCAGTCGGCCAGGAGGAGAAGTATACTAACATGCCAAGCAAGTCAAGTCTTACAAAAGGCAGCGGGCTATTTATTCAGTCCGCTGCATGAGCAGGCGTCAGCGACAGGGGACCAATCAGCCTTGAGGAAAAATCGATAGCCACGGCGCGCGCTCTCATGACAGCGGCGTGAGTTGCACTCGGCGGCCTTTCTGTAAAATCGTGATAATCTGCGCATTCCCAGCAGATTGTTAGGAAATGTTTCATCATGCGCTTAGATTTACATCCTTTTCTGAGCTGAGATCTCATTTGCCGCTCAGTAAGAGGATGGCCTCGAAATTAAGGCACCATTCCTTGGATCCTTGAATAAAGAGGTGGAGCGTGAGGAAGAACATGTCCAATTCAGGTATTTTATCTGGGGGAACTGTAGCGATCCTCCGGTTAGCCTTGCGCTGACACTTTTATCACAGGCCCACACGTGACTCTCCACTGCCCGCGCTTTTGGCCAATTCTTCGGAGCATCCAGCGTGACTTATCAGGCCTTGCCCGCAAACAATGCAGGCGCGGGAATTGTCAAGGGAGTTTTGATTTTTTGCTTTTGCTCTCGCGAGCTATGCACCTTCTGCTGATTGCCTGGCGGGCGCTCTCAGATCCCGTAACCTATGCGCGGACGCACAGACCAGACACACGTCAATTGGCTGATTCACTGAGCGCACCTTGTTTCTGCAGAGCCTTTTGTTAGCTCCTTTTCACAGTACACTGTCCTACCTATTTGGTCTTACTGACTTCTCGACTTGGGGAACCTTCTGTAGTCGACGATCTCTCCTTTCGACAGTACTACGAGCCATCATTGCAATGTTGTCGCAGAGGGTGCTGACTGGGTCAGAATTACTTGTAGCCCCCTCCTCACGGACAGGGCATGGAAATAGAAACGCCCCCTTCTACGCTTTGTGCTAAGTCACAGGAAAGGTAATATTGCCATGTCCTTATAATAACACTAAACCAAACGTTAACTATAACTCGAAGCTTAACC
>JAYGXS010000005.1:22303802-22315122 GCA_036362985.1 Ligula intestinalis | reverse complement strand
AAAGTTGTAGTCATAAAAGCCGTCTCATCAGAAGGGCATCGAACATCTATGAAACTCTATTTGACACCATACTGACCTTCCCAAGTCATTTGGAGCTTTGCCTGTTAAAGATATACCACCCAAGGACATAAAACTCATGCTATTTTATCACTTTACCTACGGTTTTCATAAGTTCCGCCTTTGACTACTTATGTGCCCTTATCATGTGCTTGCATCTCCTTGACTAAATTTCACCAAAATTCAAAAAGTAAGCTCTTTATTTCTTATTAAGTCACTGGATCCCGAAACAAACTGAGTCATTCTTTTAACTTCAGCCGGACCAATCTCGATCTTCAAAGCTTACTTTTAGTACCGACATGAAAGTGAGGTTACTTACCACTTTGCATAATCGAACTGATGTACAACATTTCGCCGCTTTCTTTTAGGCCACATCGCTCACGCATAAGCTTTTCAGAAACCACGTCGAGAATGCGCTCAACAATGGGCTCGTCCTTTTCGTGGAGGGCATTGCAGAGGAGTTCGATCCCGGTTTGGATAATGTCCTCTCACAGAGCTTCAGCAGAGTGGGTAACACTATGCAGGTAAATATTTTAATAACCTAGATATATTTCTCACACCACTTTCATCATCCCCCAAAGAAGACGAAGAAGAAGAAGAAGTAACAAGGACATGGACCGAATTATATTGAGACTGACGTTTCGGACACTACTTTGGTTCCATCGTCAGAGTTTCGTGGTGATTGTTCCTGTTTTCCGGGTCTGTTTCAGCTTTGCTGCATGCCTGGTATTATATTCGTGCTCGACGCACGAACTTCGACCTGCTCGTTCACTCCTAACTGTCCGTGAGATTGACCGTTGGTGGGCTCGTGTAAACTTTCCTCCTTGCAGCTCTATAAATTATTGGCAAATCAGGGTGCTTACTGGCTTGTCCCTCGACTACCGACGGAATAATCACTTATTGTTTTTCGTTTGAGTTGACGTCAATCCAGTGGGCGCGGCGGTAAGGTAGCGTTCCACGCAGGTCACGTGGTTCCTGGCCTACCTCTCTCTTATTTTCCTCTGATTTCAGTTATATTCCTCGCTTGGGTTTACTTCGCCGTCCTGTTGGCCTTGTTTGTACTGACTCTATCCGTTTGCATAACGCCTCGTAGGCAGGATGAAGGTCTATGGCTCCGTAAAGTGTGCCAGTCGAGGACCAACTTTCCAGCAGCAGTCTAGCCATTTTTTCATTGGCTTGGCCTATTACCCTTGCTTTGCCGAAGGCAAAATTGGTTATTCTGCTGTTTGTGTTCGTAGACCATAGACAACGTATCGTTGCGGTTGATTTCGAGCTAATGCTCATCCAACCTTGTGCCCAGGCGTCTTCCCGTTTCACTAATAGATCTTGCATCACAATCTTGACATGGTATGCTGTAGACCATGGCTGACTGTTCTGCCGATGGTAGCTGGTCTTGTGGCCTCGTAATCTGCTGTCTGATGGTTGATTCCAGCTGATGAGCCAAAGCGATCCCGAATGGCTTTAGGATTCTTGCAGTCGCCTCAGATACGTTCGTCACATAAGGGATCGTGAGCTCAAACTTTGGGCCTTTTCATTTCAACCGCTCAAGGTGGATCTTCTTAAGACAATTGGGCATGAAGGACTTCCAATAACCGTTGGTTTTAAGTTGGGAATGCAAGTATTTAATCTGCTCCTTCTTCCCGCTGTCGTCGCTGCAGTGCGTCTAAACGCGTTGTAAGAGGGCCCTAACACAACTGCGTTTGTGTCCAGCAGGGTGGTTGCTTCTGAAGTGGAGGACGCGCATGGTTTCGGTTGCCATACATCATATGCATATCCACACACGATAGTCTCTCCGTCGAAAGCACCGATAAACACCATTCTACCAGAAGCAACGGTTATCCATAAGTCAATTTAGTTTTAGCTGCGACGACCTGCACTGTGTCTAGTTTCATCTCTCTTTCAAAAAGTCATTGCAAGTTAAGACGAGATACCTGACCAGGCGTTCATCCTCGCAAAGGGCACGCACCAGAGTTCAGTCACTCCACTGTTATATAATGTGTTCGAAATCAAACTTTTGAAGGCGTCGTAAATCAGGGTTCCAAAAAGTTAGTTAAATTGATAGTTGGCAGCTATCCGATTTTCGGTTTAATGAACCCACGATATCTCAGAAAAAGGTCATTGGAATGCCAGTGAGGAGGGATAGCTGAGGATCGATACCACTGTCGTCCATCGTTGTTGTTTGAATAACACTACCAAAACCCGACAGCTACCCCAGTGGGCAAGCCGGATGTCTAGCTAACTAACGATGTTGGGGTCTTGCTGGAGTAATAAGGACTAAAGCTTCATGTTGTAGCACGCGTAGACGAAGGGCTTATTTCCGGGTCGAAGGTAATATTCAGCTGTCTTTATTTCTCTTCACCGCTGAATCCTAGTGCCCTTATAAGGAGAGTATGTGCTCAGCTTTATGCAAGTCCCTCCTTCTCAGCAGTAAATATCCCACGCTAGCTCCTTTTACCACACACTTGTGTCGACAAACAACATTCAAGCCTCTACACGTCCTGAAGATGGTCATGGTGAATTAAGGGGATAAATTAGTGGACACAACGTCCATCCAGATGCTCGCCTGTTAACAAAATATTCGACTCTGCTATATGTCCGATGCTAGGGCGATGAATACTATGGAATAAAAGGTACCCGAGATTTTAGAAAGGTATAAATAAGCCTGAAAGGACGATTTCCTCAATCCTCACTGCTTTTCCTGGTAATAGCAGGGGTATATATTGAGTGGAAGTGATAATCTACCAATCTGATTATGCAGTAACCCTTTTAAGGAAACCTGCAGCAACACTATGCAACCCTGTATGGTATCTCAGCGCATCTAGCCACCCCACGAAACTGATTGGCTCTATCTGAGTTGCTGCGATCTGTGCAGTGCAATAGCTTCTTTCGATTATAGGTGAACATATGGGACTTTGAAACCACAGTGGACCCCGAGTTCCAACTCTTCATTTCAACACAGCTCTCGAATCCAGTATACAGTCCGGAGCTGTTGGCGAGCGCTGTGCTGATTGACTTCAACGTCACTGTCAAAGGGCTTGAGGACCAACTTTTGGCGCGAGTGATAACCCTGGAACGCGAAGTAAGTTTTGCAGAAATATATGATAGAAAAACCGACTAGCAACTAATATATGGAAGATAATTTAATCAACACGCCCGATAAAGCGGAATGTTAGCTGCAGGTTGCGAAAAATGACCAACAATCCTTGACTAATTAGCAATGTAATACAGTTGTACTTATTTGTATTGAGTAGAAAGTTAACATTACTTAAATAAGCTGACGAAAGACCCGGACCTCCACAGTTTGGGTGGTTTGCGCATTTTGTGGAGAAATTGCACTCTGCGATCCCTAGAACATAACGTTTATTGGCCTGACATCGCCAAATCATCATCACACCAAGAAGCGAGGGGTGGAATATAATTTAGACAATCGACGATTCGGCCGTGGACCAACGAGCAATCATCGCGTAATGTATGACCAACAGTGATGACTGCGGGATATGCCACTTGGAGTAGCCACGTGGCGGCATGCCTGCTGTCCTCCTCAACCTTACCCACGATTGTGTCTGATGATGGGTTTGAACAAGAATCCGAAACGTCAGGCCAATTAACGCCATGTTCCAGTGATCGCATCCTCTACTTCTGAACTCTCTCCTGGAACTCGCCTCTTGCACTCTGCTATCAGAACACAGAACACACTGCTTCTGAAAACGAGCAGTACGTGCGAGTGTTGCGGGTCACAAAAATATTTTCCGTTGCCGTTTGTACTCTAATACATGTCGATTAAAGAGGAAGAGGACACTCGTTGTCAAGTCTCTTGATTATCATTTATAAATCACCGACATCTACTTTTGTACTGCCTCTGGAATTAGAAGATAAGCAACTAGTCTATGATTGATTGATGCGGAAAGTTAGGATGATAATCAATGTCCTTGTAGGTGATTAGATGCTATTTATAATTAATGTTTGAAAACGCTTGATCAAGCATAAATCTCTCGAGAAACCCTAACAGGCATAGGTTTTGGCGCGATGACTGCCAGCTGACCATTTAGCATGTATCTTTGTTGTCTCCTTCCATATAAAAGAAATTAGAACGGTCTCGTGTCGAACTGCTGACTAACATGGTCGCGAATAAGAAGAAGGTCGAGCAACTAGAGATCAATCTCCTGTTCCGCCTGAAGAACAGCCAGGGTTCTCTGGTGGATGACCTGGGTCTGCTTGAAGTGTTGCAGAACACGAAAAAGACTGCTGAAGCGGTGATGATACAGCTGGCTCAAGCTGCCGAGACGGAGGCCGAGATAAACAAGGCGCGCGAGGAATATCGCCCGGTAGCCGAGCGTGGGGCCCTAATCTACTTCCTCATCCAGGACATGGCCACAATCAACATCATGTATGAGTCTGGATTGCGTCAATTCCTCAAACTCTTTGACGACTCATTAATCAGTTCAGAGAAGTCTCCGGTTACGCAACGGCGTATAGCAAAGATTCTGAAGTTTATGCTGATGCGTCTGTGGAAATTCTTCACCCGAGGCCTCTATAAGAAGGACACAGTGATGTTCACTCTGACACTAGCGATCCGGATCGGTTTGCAGTTGAATCATGTACGCAAGGAGGAGGTGGATGTGCTGCTCAAGGGCGGATCTGCACTCAGCATCCAGACATGTCCACCCAAGCCGGCCAGGTGGATTCCAGACAATGTATGGCTAAACGTGAACGCCATAAGCAAGCTGAGGTCGTTTAATGGCATCGTTGATCAGGTGAGTACTCATAGCGGAGGACGGCACGCTGTTGAGAAGGGTCTTCTGACCCTTTATCAAGTTCTTAACTTTTAACATCTTTCCATTGCCTACTTTGGCGTTAACTGCCAGATTTCCACAAAAATATCGACAAGAGTTAAGGCTAAGAAGGTTCACCCTAACAGCTGCGATCTTTCAGGCCCATGGTTCCTTTAGGTGAGGAGAGAAGCCTGTGGAAAAGCCAGATTGTTAGGAAAAGAGCATTCTGCACAGAAGGATAGGAGAATAGATGGAAAGAGTTTCGACTCTCGGAAGACTGCAGTCCAGTTGCTAGGGTGTCAATTCCGGAGTTATGTGAGCGTCAGGAATCACCCCAATGTAGGCGCATGCTTTGTTACGGCGGCCCAATCACGCGGCTGATGTGTAGACTAGCGGTCGGTCGCGACCTTGAGACGGGCGAAGGCTAGCGTGGGTGCGCGACCACGCTGAGGCGTATGCGCGCGTCGGCCAAGGACATTAAGCGCCTAGCCCCAGGAGGCAGTAAGCGCGCAGGCT
This sequence comes from Ligula intestinalis, assembly GCA_036362985.1. NCBI lineage: Eukaryota > Metazoa > Platyhelminthes > Cestoda > Diphyllobothriidea > Diphyllobothriidae > Ligula > Ligula intestinalis. The sequence continues at coordinate 22,309,777 of JAYGXS010000005.1, read as the reverse complement.
TTGCAGGCTAAAGACGCCATGCGTCAACGGCCGATCGTGGGTTCCAAGTGGCTGCAAGAGGCCACTACAAACAGTCCATTTTACTTTCTTTAACGGAAATGCCATTTTATCTTGCGGAATTCCTGGAGTTTGCCATTCGGAGAAGAAGCTGTATCAAAAGAAATCATTAAATGAGAACAGGACATTCTCCCTTTATAACCGAGCTCAGAGTTCTGAGGGCAAATATTTTGGCTTAAATGGACACGCTCCGGTAATAACGTTAGCTCAGGAAGAGCCAGTATTTCAGTTTCCTAACTCTATCACAAACATGAACCAACGGTTCGACCGTCGATTTCGACGATATTCAATACGGGCTTTAACGAGTTGAGGCACGCGGTGACTTCCGCGAGATATACAGCGACGGCAGACTCGCGGTGAATCTACCCCACTCTCTCCCCACTCCCACCCCGGGACCCGGTTGTCAAGACAAAGTCAAGAAGGCCGGATGTGGGGGAGGGCGCAGACCAACACTTAACACGCGTACTAAACAGCACGCCTCGCTAGGTAGGCTCCCGACTGTGAGTGCCATAAAGGCCACATTAAAAAGGATCCATTTAATCGGACTCAGCCCGCAGACAGCCACTCCACCGAACAGGGCACTCACTGAGCCGACTGCGGGGTCCAAGTTATCCCGTCGGTTGACAACCCTCCAAGCCATGGCTTTTAGCGTACCGCGATAGTTTCAAGCGGATCAGATTAATTATAGTGAGGAAAAAAACGCGCCGAGGCTCGACTTCACTCTCTTCCCCACCGCCTAGCTATCGGTCGTCTGAGGTGAGATGGGCGCAGCGCTAGAAAAGGAAACCAAATCGGAGATGAGTATGGTAGAGCAAGATGTGCAAGGGAAGAGGAAGATAGAGAGGGGAAGGGAGAACGAGAACGAGAAAAATAACTTTGGACTCAATGTTTCTGTTCTGGAAGGGATATGTTTAAAACTTTTCTTACTTAATTTTGGGTTCTCCTATAGCACAAGGCAAAAAAATAAAAGGTAAAATAGTAAAGGAAAGTTCTTCGGCACCAGCCTACTACCGATTTAGCCAAAATAAATACCAATTGCCGTCAATAAATTGAACTAAAAGACAGCTTTCTGTACAAAAAGACTTTTTCAGAATTAAGTAGACTCAGTGGATGAAAATAATTTGACCACATATATGTGCTAAATTTTTCATTGAATCCATTAATTTCGGGAGTGCTCATCAGTTGCTTCCTCTCGTTGCTTAACGTGAATAACTTAAGAGAAAATACAAATTGAATTCATACTGAAAAATCGATCCAAAATCAGCAAGGTCGCAAGAAATGGTCAAGAGGCAATCAATAACATAGGAAAGTTAAACTCTGTGGGCAGAAAAGTGGGGTGAAGACGTCTAAGGCACAAATGTTTGGGAAGAGGAATGTGTAAACAGGCAGCCGGTGTTAACACGGCAGAGTTCGATTCACTACATGCTCCAGTTGTTTACATAGGTCGGGTTTAAACCACCGTATGTAGACTGCCTCCAGGTAGTGTAAGGTGCGAGTTGTTCATGCTCGAACAAGTACCAGGAAAGACGTTATGGGGTCAACAGAATGGCCCGAGTCTAGCAGATGTTCAGTAATTGAAGACCCGGGAATTCTGTTGTCTTTTTTCATTAACAAGCTAGGTAAACGTTCCTTAGTTCTGGCAGCCAATTGCCGTTGCGTTCGTTCTATGTACGTGCATCAGCAGGTACACGTAACTTCGCAAACACAGTTTGAAGTGGCGTGCAACGGCAAGGCATCCTTCGCGTAAGGACTTGGTAAGAGTTTAGTTGAATTGCAAATTATGAGTTCTGCAGCAGAGTAAGTCCTTTCAGTGGAGTTAAGTTAACGTCTTTTGATGGCATTTGAAATGTTGTCGCCCTTAAAGGGCAAGGATATGAAGACGGGCTTTTTCGGAACTGACTGTTTCGCCATTTTAGGCCGTAAGGGTTTGTTATATTTGTCTATAAGTTATGCTGGGTATCCTCGTACCAGTAACGGTTCTATGAGACTGGTTATTTCTGCTTCCGATGTATCCATTGAGCAGATTTTTATCATCCTCTGAAAGAGAGTAAATAACAAGTTTCCTTTCCTTTGAACGGGCACATGACTCAAATAATGCAAGTACTATCCTTTTCGCGTATTCTTATAGAAGACAGTTCGTGTGATGGAGCCATCTTTCTTTTTGGACATGTGAACGTCTAGGAAGGAAATTTGGTTCTCGCGTTCCTGTTCCAATAAATTTTACTGTTTACACAATCTTCAAAATTATACAAAGAAAAAATGCTTTAAACATATCTGCTTACCTACCAAGTCAACTTTTATCATGATCTTTGCACGAACTGTTAGACCTGCTCTAATAGCATCTGCATAATTGCCTTCTGAATGTGTCAGGTACTGGGTGGAGAGAGAAGATGGCGCCGGTGGTACGACATGGACGCACCAGAGGAGGAGGCATTCCCCTACGGCTACGACTCGGACCTCTCCTCCTTCGGGCGCCTTATCCTGATCCGTGCCTGGTGCACCGATCGATTTGTTCGCCAGGCAAAGAAGTACATCAGCGATGAACTCGGCCACCGGTTCGCCGAAGATAACCTCCTCAATTTGGAAGAGTGAGTGTGTGTGTTTGACATTGTCCAGTTGCATATCTGGATATTCATCCATAAATATGAAGCTTTCCTTTGATAAACTGCATACGAGTTGGTTAGAAAGCTAAGACCATGTTAAACCCTAAGTTGTTTGAATTGTTTTCTCTTTTAATGCCGAGGCGTATTTAATATAAAGAAATGTTCCTACCTAAACGTGAGGCGAGAATATATGTTGCCCAATGATCAAATCCTGGTGGGGAATAAATACCATGTTTTACGTAGTCTAAGCAAAATAAGTGACCGACTTAATTTTTACTTGAAAATTAGGAAGCTAAGTTACCTAAATTAAGATGAAATTGTATCATGCATTTTCTTAATACCATCTCACTAAATACGACTTTGTTATTTGAGAACAGTGTCGGTGTAATGAGTTCCAGTGCATCTAATACAAATACATTGGTTCGCAATCTAAAAACACTTAAGGATTAAAAATAAATTAAATTCGACGGTAAAAGAACTTTTCAAATTTCCACATTGTGGAATAAACATGTGACTTACAGAATAACGGGCCTATAGCTCAATGGTAGAGTCAATGAGTAAAGATCATAGGCGCCCCAAATATAGGGTTGGGTATGGCTGTTTGTCAGAAATAGGCATTCGTGTTGCCCTTATCTTTGACAGGACTCGCTTTTGAATGCATGAACATGTCCTCGAAATATTTATGTCCGGCAAATAAGAAGGACTAAAGTAGACACCCTGTAACGCTGTTAGTAGGACCTTTAATTCAAGCCAATGGGCGTTTTTAGCATACTAAAACAAAACGCTCTGCCTAGCTACAATATGAGGGGTGTTGAATGAAAAAGTTTACATATGCTGTTATGGTCTCCGTTACTACGCCGATCGTATTAGATCAACATATAACTGTAGCCTGTAGCTTTAAGTTGCATCAGCCAAACGGTTTTTTCACGCCTTGGTTTTGGTTACCCGACAGTCCCCCCATCGTTTTTGACGATGGGCTGCCACGTGCTCCAACAAACCGCAGCAAACGCTGAAGCAAGCTATATCAGACACTGAGGCAAGCTGGGCAAGCTGCACGAAGGCTACAGCAATCTGAGGCAACGCAGCTAACAAGAGTTAAAGCAGCCTCGCGGGGGATCTACCCACTCACTCGCCGCTCCCACCTTCGTTTCCGATGTAAAGACAAAGTCAATAAGACCGGGGATGCGGGAAAGTGTAGATGGCTGGCGCGATAGTCACTCAACACGCGCACACTTGACTCAGCCAACTCGCTAGGTAGAATCTCGCGTGCGTGGGAGCGCCATAAAGACCACATTAAGAAGGAACCATTGCAGCCTGACTCTCAGTCCTCCACCTCCTCACATACGCATACACAAACACACGCGTACTAGAGGAGCAGCAATAAAAGTGGCCCGAGTTATCCCGTCAGTTGGCAAACCCTTTAAGCCATGGGTAATTTTTTGTGTCCGTTTTTGGTTACCCAATTGCTGCACAAGTACACTAAGAAATTAATATGCGTGAAGATTCGAGGTCCAGATATCACATCGTTTTTACCATCCACCAAATAAGAGGAAGAAGAGGTAACGAGGACATGGACCATTTTATTTTGAGACTGACGTTTCGGACACTCTCTCGGTTCCATCGTCAGAGTAACTGGGTGGTTGTTCTTGTTCGCCGGGACTGTCGCAGCCTTGCCGCGTGCCCGTTATTATATCCGCACTCGACGCACGAACTTTGTCCTGCCTGATTGATATTGGCTGACCGTGATATTGATCGCTGATGAGCTCGTCTGATCTCTGCTAAATTTTTGGCTGTCGCAAGTCAGCGTACTGGCTGACATATTTATCGTCGACTGACGAATGTTCCTGCCCACCTGAGTTTATCTCAACTCGTGGGCGCGGCGGAGATGTGGTTCCTGGCCAGCTTCTCCCCTTTGTACCTCCGAAGCTGGTTCTATTCCACACTTGAGTTTATTTTGCTTTTCTGCTGGCCTTGTTCGAACCGACTCGAGCATTCTGCGCAACGCCTGGTAGGCAAGATGGCTCTGTTGGCTGTGCCATTCGAAGACCAACTTTCCAACAGCGACCTAGCCATTTTGTCATTGTCTCGGGCAAGGAACCTTGCTTTGTCAAAGGCGAAGACGTGGGTCTTCTGATGTGCGTGGTTATAGACCATAGATAGCTTATCATTGTGGTCGATTGCGAGCTGATGCTCATGGAATCTTGTGCCGAGGCGTCTGCCCATTTCACCAACATACCTTGCATCACAGTCGTGGCATCGTATGCTGCAGACCACACCTGATTGTTCTGTCAACGGTAGCGGGTCTTTGGGCCGCATGATTTGCTGTCTGATGGTGGACTCCGGCCGATGAACCACACCGATCCTGAATGGTCTCAGGATTCTAGCAGCTGTCTTTGATAACTTCTTCACATAAGGGATTACGAGCTAAAACTTGGGGTCCTCTCCTTTTGACTGCTCTAGGTGAGGCCTCTTAAGACACTTGCGTACAAAGGACATAGGATAACTGTAAGCCTGAAATAGAGCATGCAGCTACTTTATCTACAGGGTGTCCCAAAAAATGTATTCACATTTTGAATGATTGTAAAATTGGTGTTTATCATAATTTTATTATTTCAAAAATGAAAAAATATTTAAAAGATCATTTCATTGGTACTTTATTAAATGTTCGCAAACTGACATTCATTTTGATCATGACACGGTTGAAAACGCCAAGCAATGGAATGGCACACACGATGAACTATTCCCCTTGGTATTTGGGTGCATTCATTTTCAGTGGCTTCTCTCAATTCAACTACTGTAAAAATAGACAAAATGACGTAAAAAAAATACAATAAAATGATACTTGTAAATATTTTTTTCATTTTTGAAATAATAAATTTATAAGAAACACCAATTTCACAATTATATAAAATGTGTATGCATTTTTTGGAACGCCCTGTACTTTTTCCTACTTTCGTCGCTGCAGTGTGTCTGAACGCGTTGGAAGAGTGTTCTTACACAACTGCGTTTTTGACAAACGGGGTGGTTGCTTCTGAAGTGGAGGATGCGCATGATATTGGTTGCCCTGCGATAGACCGTTGTCCTTATCTTCCCGTCTTCCAGTTTCGTTACTTGTACGTCAAGGAAGGGTAATTGAATGTTGACCTCCTCTTCCATGGTGAACTAGATGCCAGGAAAGATGGAGTTCAGCAGTGTCTTGAAAGCCTACACTTTGCTCCTTTTGATGATAGCGAAAGCATCGTCAACGTATCTGGCCAGGCATGTTGATATACCGCCCTGTTATTTTGCCATCCGTGCCCGTTACCAGAAACCAGG
>JAYGXS010000005.1:22222197-22296779 GCA_036362985.1 Ligula intestinalis | reverse complement strand
CGAAGCTTATCTTTATTGTGTAATAACTTTTGTGGAGATTTTACGACATTGGCTTTTTAATTATAGAGTCTCCTTACGGCAGTTCGACAAGAGGCCAGTCGTCAGCATACGGGTTGGTCACTGGAATTTGTAACACTCAACACAGAAGTAACTAAGTATGCTTTTGATGAATTACATGACTCTGCGAAGGAGGGCATCTTCATACACGGTCTCTTCATTCAGGCGGGTTCCTGGGACCGTCGTTTGGGCCGAATCGTTGAGGCGAAACCAAAACAACTCTTTGACATAATGCCTGTAATAAACGTCACTGCCCAATGTTCCCTCTCACAGGAGGAGATAAATCGTCAACAGGCTGAAAAGCCGAAGGCTACACCGTCGAGCGCCAAGGGAGACGCCGCAACAAGCGGCAACAACCAGAATAATAATTCTGCTGTGATAAGCGAACAAGCAAATATGTCGGCCGCAGTCGACCCGCAAAGAACCAGTGGATATTCTGGTCCAGGTGGTGGTGCTGTAGCAGCAAAGTTGACGGTGCCTGTCTATAAGAAGGTTAAACGAACGGGACAGCACTTCATCACTAAATTCACAATCCCCTGCTCCAAGTCAGCGGACCATTGGATTATGCGCGGTGTGGCCTTGCTGTGCGATACTAACTGATTTGTTCTCTAGCGCTCCCTTTGGTCTTTGCTGGATCTTTGCAAAGGCTCCCTTGTTTAGTTAGCTGTAAATCATAATTATGGGGTCACCCTGATATCATTTTCAGCAATCATATGTGGAGAATGATGTTCGAATTTTCACCAATTTATTACAATTTTTCAGATCACTGTTTGTTGTATCTGTAAGTGTCTTCCACCTACGAAATCTTCGATTTTGATTTTTGGCTTCAAAAGCTGCTGTCCTTGTCTCAAGGGCTAATGCGTGAGGTCTTAGGTTGAGGGTGCTGTACCTAGGACTCCGGAATGGGTCATGGTCTAACCATCCTTTGTTTACGTCAATTATGGTGTAGATCTAAACCTTACGAATGAATTCGGTTTTGAGAGATGAAGGAAAATATTTCGCACGCGTCTGTTGACGATTAGCAGGATAGAACATATGAACTATCAGCGGAGGCAGATGTGAAACTGATTTGGGGTCTACTTGATGATGCAACATGTGATTGAAACACCGAGTCCTGCATCCAGGAACTGGGAATGTTGTCTTTTAATTGTCTGTCCTTAGAAGGTATTGCCTCGAAAAATTATCCTGACGGAATTAAAAAGGGTGGAGACATTCATTTTGCTCTCAGTGGGGGTAAGGCGGGACGGTGAGTAAATTGGACCAAATGAAACGATATAAGTAGTAGCTGCGTAGTGACACAACTCCGCTTACGATGCTAAGCTCCTTGCCTCCCGCGACTGTTAGCACGTACGCATCAGTGTTTGGCGACCCCAATTAGATCTGGCCTATCACTGCCCTGAGGCTGACTTACATAAGACCTCTCTTGGCGAGCTGTGATGACTTCCGCGCTCTCAGGCTTCGGGCTGGGACGCAGGCCCATCCGACTTTCAGTTTCCTCTAAACCATACAGAATTCCCTATTCCTTCTAGCTGGCGACCCACGTCTTCTCTTCTAACACAGAACCCGACCTGAGGTTCGCAGCGGCTAGGATCTCACCGACTAACTTAAGTCATTGCAGTAGCTGTAAATTGTGTGTATGGACCTACTACGACTCCATCAAAGGCTCTATTCATTATAATTCTATTTAAGCTACCAATGCCACAGGGGCTAGGAAAGCCGGTGCGGCTTGTGGATTGTAGAGAGGCTTTCGGGTGTTGGGTTTTCATCTTCATCGGTCGTTGTGGTAGGTTGGGTTTGAAAAAGTTGCTGTAGTTGTGTGAAGGGGCATAAGGTGAATGCTCTCTAGATTATTCGAGACCCAAAAGTCCAACCGCAATGCGCGCACAAATTGCAGGGACTGGTATTAGCTAGCCTCTATGCCGCCAAGCTTTGTTCTGGAACCCGAGTGACTCAAGACTATCAATCTTCATAAGAAATGGTTGAGCTGTACAGCAAAGTCACGTTGTTTTCCAGCTGCTGATTTGCAGCCTCGGCAGGAACTTTAATACGAACCCAAATCGGATGGGAATAGTAATACCGACAAATACACTGAAGAAAATATTACTAAAATGCACATTAAATGTGCAGTTTAATTTGACAGCGAATTATAGAGACAAATAAACGGCGTTGCTATAGGCTCGCCTCTTGGACCTCCCCTAGCTGACATATTAATGGGCAAGCTGGAGAAGTGTCAACTAAGTAATCACATCCACAAGGTAAAACCCTATGGTCGCTACGTTGATGACATCTTTGCCAACACAGCGACAGAAAGCGATGTAGACGCACCCTTAAATGCTGCCAGCCAAGCACATCCATCCATTAAGTTCACGCTGGAGATGGAAAAGGTAGGTTCGCTTCCCTTCTTGGACGTCCTTAAAAGTCGCAGACCTGACGGTAGCGTCCAAAGGAGCGTGTATCGAAAGAAAACCTGGTCTGGAAAGTACACGAATTTTAAAAGTTTCGTACTCCTTCAACAGAAGCAAAATCTAGTTTGCTGCTTAGCGCAAAAGTCTAGAAAAAATAGCTCAGCAGACAGTATTAAGGAGGAGCTCAGGAAAATCGAGGACCGACTTTGTGAGAACAGGTATCCCGATAGATGTATTACAAGGAATATGACGGCGAAACAAATAAAAACCACAGAGTTTACTGCAGAAAAGAAAACACTTTTCTTCAAAGTCCCTTTTAGAGGGGATGCAGCAAGCGAACTGCTAAACAGACGCCTTGACCAAGTCGTTTCAATAAACTTCCCAGCAGCTGCAGTTAAGGTATTATTTTCAACTAACGCAATCTTAAATGGGGGAGGCAAGGATAGGTTACCAGCTCAGACTATCTCAATGTGCATCTAATCTTTCACTTGCTCCTGTGGAGCAGGTTATTTGGGTCGCACAAACTTAAATGGCTAAGAATATGTGAAGTCAGGAGAATAAACAGTTCTATTCTAGCGAACATGGTCGATTCTGGACATTGAGTGGACCCCAACGACGCTTTCCTTGTGATCTACAAGGTTCCACCAACAGCAGAAGCAACGGCTATCAGGCTGATGAAACCCGCGTTGTGTACACAAATGAACTTCCTACAATCCCCACATTTGTCCTGGCCCACATTCACTTAACAGCATGCAGTCATCCGCGCTCTGTGTGTCTCCCCCCATCCTCCCTCCTTCCTCCCCTAGACTGCTCTATCAAACTCTACCCTCACAGCCAGCCTTCGCTTATCGATCCCACTGCTATTCCCACGAAACACTTGTCCGAAAAGGCGAACACGTTTGAACTTGCACCCAGTTTCCATGTAAATGTAAGGCCTGACAAGAATTTATCGAAGGTATGCATACACTCGCCGAACTAGCCTTCTGAACACTATAGCATCAAACCAGACGATCAGAACACATCTAATCCTCCAGGTAAGGCAACGGACACCAGAGCACTGCGTCATGGCTGAAGTACTGCAGGATGATAATTAAATTATTGCGAACGATGGTAGTGGCTGCGAATAGCAGTTGCGCATATGGAATCAGACTTGACCTGTTTCAACCGCACTCTATTCTCTCACACACCTGCCATGCACCGATGGCAAAAAAAGTCAAGTCGACTGCGAATGGGCGTGAAGGTAGTGAACAAATAAAGCTAGGCGTTTCATTAACTCGTGTCCCACACAGTCTAGTCCTCTCGTGGCGGCAGTGGTCGCATCTTCTTCTGAGAGGCTTTTGTCTCCACCTCCAAGCTGGTTTTTATGTGGTCTAGTACTCAAGGATAAAGTTTTGCGACTAACAAGTATCGTAAAGCTGTATGAGGAAAATAACGATTGGGAATTTCACAGAATTAATGGCATAACAGCAAGGTAAATTATCGATTAAGGACAGTGCAGTGACAAGATGCTGCTGAGAGGCTGTCGCGAAATTTATTGATATCAATTAATCCTGCCCTTGATGCCTGCTTTAAATTTGTACCGGGGAACAAATGCTTCAAATCAAAAGTATTTATAAAAACTTGTGGTTAGTTCGCAGGTGTTCATTTATTTCACTCTGGTTTGAAACCCAGACATGCAATTTTATTTTGCCCAACGAGACGCCGCAGTCATTCTGCGCAGTTTGGCCAGTTGGTCAAAAAGAATTGGCAGTTCCTATACCGACAAAGTGTTTGGTTTATTTTTTTATAAAAGAAGCTACAAGAGCTACGAAAACAAAACAACTGCAGGCCTGTCGCATAAAATGGGGTTTCAAAGGTGTCATTTATGTATAAGATGCGAGTTGAATTCAAATGATCAAAACCGAATTCCAGCTATCTACTTAACACTTGCCTTTCTGATGTGAGAGATTTCATTAAATTCATTGTTGACTTCCCTTTGAGTAGCTGGTAAGCATGATGCAACAAATTTTGATATTTTATGTCCACGTTGCGAGACTTATCTGAGACCAGAAATAAATATATGATCTGTGGATTAGTAGATAGGCGAACACCGATCAAATATAGGGCACACCTGCCCTGGTTTTGATATCCTGTGTCTTTGGGAACCCCCAACCCTTACCACATGGCTAATTGTAATGATACTTCCTATGTTTCAGTAACATTTTTGTTTTTTTAGGACATTTTATCGGTAGACGGAGACGTCCACGAAGGTCTTTTCAGCCCCAGTAAACATCATCAGGTAGAGATACTCTACTTCAGTGAAGCAGCGGAAATTGCCGGCTAGATGTCGAGCCCGATACCTCAATGGTTAAGGCGTTTGCCTCCGACTGGAGAGACGCGGGTTCGAAACCTGATGGTTAGTTCCCAGGTGGTCATTATTTCACTCTGGTTTGAAGCCCAGAAATGCTTTTTTATTTCACAAAAATCAATGCGGTCATTCTGCGCAGTTTGGCCAGTTGATTAAAAAGAATGGACAGTTCTCATACCACCAAAGTGGTTGGTCTATTTTTTTATAAAAGAAGCTGGTGTCAGCTACAAGAGCTACAAAAACAAAACAATTGCAAACCTTTTGCATAGAATGGGGTTTAAAAGGTGTCATTTATTTAGTACACGCGAGTTGAGTCCAAATTCCAAAAATCGGATTACAGCAAGTCACTGAATCTTTGCATTTATCATGCGAGAGATTTCACTGACGTCATTTCTGACTGTCCTTTGATTAGCTGGAAAGCATGTTGCGACAAATTTTTATATTTAACGACGGCAGGGTGGGGCTTATCCGCGACCAGAACTAAACATAGAATCTGCATGCCAAGCTTCTTCGAAATGGCCTTTATTTGAAATAAATCTATTCAGAGAGTTAGGACACATGACCTTTTTCAATTCTGAACAGAGGATTGCGCAACGAGCGAGGGTTTGTTAAGACAAAATTAGCCAACCAAGTTATATAACTACGAAAGGCATTCACTCAAAATCTCCTTCTTCTGAACTGGTATCATCAAACCAAGTAAAAAACTTGAAACTGTGTTTGTGGGAATGCAATTTACGATCCATCTACTTTCACCTGAGGATGAACAGTTTTGGGTATCTATTTTCAAAGAGCATGTTCTACAGCTGCCTCGACAGTTTCAGGAGAACAGCTTTGTTGTACTCAGGCTGCCAATCCCTGGCCTTAATGCGGTTCTATATTTATGGGAACAAAATTGTGAAAGCTGATATATTGCTTTATCCACGTTTTCTTTCAGAATGCTTCACACTGGGTAGATCCATGCTTTTGCCTTCGAAGAAGGAAGTGAAGGTACGCGATTTTGTTAGAAAGCTCAGAATCTGCAATGAATGTACACTGATAAAATTCCTAAATTATTAACTTCCGGAACCAAGCGACAGTGTCTCCTTAATACTGAATCATGAACAACTCATTGACGGTCGCTGTCTGCGGGAATCGACCTGCAAAATCCCGTGTTCCACAGTCGAGTTATCAACTTCTGTTGCCGGTAACCTTACTGCCTGTGGTTAGACCACAATCCGTCATTTTCTGTCACAGTCATATCAAACAGCTGGTGTTTCGTTAATCTAAACGTCTAGAATACAGTAAGTGACCTAAAGCATGCAAAGGCATGATAAAAAGTGGATTTTTCAGTACAGTACGTTCCAGAATTAGTGCAACATGCCGAAATATGCGAATAAATGATATTCTTTTGCTAATCGGAATTGACTCTGGTTGTGATATTCATTATCGTGTAGTCGATTCCGAAGTCATCTTAGTCAGGATTCGATGCGAGCTTTTTAATAAGCTTCGCTCTGACAACTAACAAAACGTTTGTACTGTAGAAACTTACAACTTAAATAGTATTCATTTTTATCATTGATTTTGACTGCCTTTATAAATTCAGAGATAATTTTTGGAAAAAAATATACTAAAAAATCTTTTCTTGTACTCGTTTGGTAGCAAATTATACATTCTTTACATTTTATACTTACAAAAAGGGTAACTTTCGCCTTCACAAAGTATTTGAATTGCCGAATACTTTGGAGACCTACTGACTGCTACACTCAAATTCAAGGTTTAAAAAACTGTGACCTATGTATATCCTTTTTAAGGAAAAGTACGTTTTCGCCTACAGTTTGAAGAAGAAGTCACATAGTGCTCATAAAATGCTGCAATAGATGTAGAGCATGCTTTATACAGTTTGGGCAGCATTAATAAATTGACGGATACGATGTATTATGAATGAAAACCTCATAAGCGTCAAAAAATCTCATAAAAAGAAATTTTTATAAAACCAAAGAATACGCCTTCTTTAAGTTTAAAATTTAAAGAAGGCATTTTTGACTACCAAACGAGTGCAAGAAATAATTTTTGTTTGCGTTTTCTATAAAATATATTTAAATTTATAAAAACAGTCGAAATCAATGATAAATACGCATACTATTTTTTATTGTTAGTTTTTACAGCATATACGTCTGCTAGCGGTCAGAAATTATTTCATTAAAAAGCCGACATCCTACTATGAATGAAATGACTAGAAAATAGCATACAAGATAATCAGTATCACAACCTGAGTCAATGCTGATTAGCGAAATACTATCAATATTTTGCAGATGTCGGCATGTTGTACGAATTCTGGCGCGTATTGTACATTTGGTCTCGTTTTCTTGATCTGACGAGTGGAGTTGATCCACAAAATAGTCTTTTTGTGAGAAAAATTGCATTCTTAAAGGGAAGCGGACACAAACATCACTAAATCGGAAATTCTTGGACATAAAAAATATTTTATATTTTAGTTGATATGAAAGAATCTTACCTTTTTGTTGTGCTGTAGGAAAGCAGCAATAAAAGCAAAGCAAAATACAGTTCTGCTAATCCTGCAAACAAATTTCAGGACAAAATTTAACCGGGCATTTAAGCGTATATCTAAACAGGTTATTTTGATCAACTGAGTAGATTTAATAATAATAAGGGCTTTGGGTTGGAAGGCTGCCCTCATATTTAAAGTTATTGGGAGAAATAGGCTCCCATTTTGGCATAATCACGAATATGGTTGTATAAAACGAATTCCGTATGCCATAAGGAAAGACAGGACGAAACTTTCGTCTAATCTACATTGCGCTATGGAAGAATTTCATAATTAGTAATAGGAAAGGTGGAATAATAAACCCTTCCAGTACTGGAAAATTTTGTGCGAAGTTTAAGGAATCGCATTATTTTTCAGACACAAGCAGCGATAGAAGTTTTAAAAATTATATTCAGCTATGCTGTGAATTTTTTTGCAAAAATACAGTAACAAAAAGTTCTTGGTAGAACATTTTCTTTCACCGCAAAGCTGGTCGTCCGCATAAACAAAATTTCTACATGTAACTGCGGATACAGCCAAAAGAAGGCCTTATGAATGTAATTTCATGTAGAAATATATTTTTTTTAAACACTAGGTTCCGCTCAAGCGTTATTTAGAAACGCAACAGACAGAAGAAGAAAAAGTATTTCAAAAAATGGTCATATATGTGGCTGTGGTGTGAAAAAATTCCATAATTAGTAAAAAAGTGGAATAATAATCCCTTCCAGTACTGAAAATTTTTGTGCAAAGTTGATCGAATGGGACTAACACGAAGTTTTAAGGAAGCGCATTTATTTTCAGAAACAAGCACTGATGGAAGTATTAAAATTATTTTTAGCTATTTTGTGAAGTTTTCTTGCAAAAAATGCATTTATAGAAATTTATTTGTAGAATATGTCTGGTCATGCGAGTAAACAAAGTTTCGATAGGTAACCGCGCAGACAGCCAATAAAAAGACTTATTCAATGTAAGTCTTGTAGCAATATAGTTTTTTATAAACAAGCTGTTCCGCTCAAGAGTTATTTAGAAACGGAACGGACAGAAGAGTGATAAGTTTTTCAAAAAATGTTCACATACGCAGCCTGTTTTTTGCATTCGCACGTTTTTTACGAATCTTGTAATAAATCTCCTTCAGCAAAAAATAATCCGTTATAAAAAGAAAGATATGTTCTTTTATCTTCAGTAAAATTTAAACGTTTTTCTTCAGATAAATTTAAAAAATTTTCAAATGTCTCCGATTTTCCTGTAAGAGTACCTTAGAATAGTTAATATACGCAAAAGTTGTCAGCTTAATATCCGATAAAAACACTTTTTAAAGAGGTCATCTATGATTGAAACATTTTTATCAATCTTAGGAATAAAAATGCGCGTGGTATCTAGCAGACATGTTGTATGCTCCAAAATGTGGTTTGCTGTTTTGAAGAATTTCCAAATTTGACCAACATGGCCATCCGCATAGGTAATAATATCAAAAAGCTCGTTTTTTTGGTAAATGCTGTTAAGTTTTATCGTATCTTAAGGGGTTTGATGTAAACGTCAAACAAACGGACAATTAGTAAACGTATGAAAAAATACACCGAAAATTCTTGAAATGAAGAGAGACTTTATTCCACGATATTCAATAAAAAGGTGAGGAAAAATTACCATATGCACAAAATATTTTGACTAAAGACAAGTTCTTTTTGTATAAAGAAAATGGTTGGTTGAAGTTTTATACTTAAAATCTATTTAAATTTATTGTTCTAGTTTAAAGCTATTTTTGATGTCTCCATAAGCTGAGAATTATCGAGAAAATGTTAATTTTCTTAACAAACACTAAGTACCTCCTATAATCTTTCAAGTACCTTATATGCTAAATTTTGCTCATGATTATTTATAAGTTTTTGCAAATGCCTTCACACTGGTATGGGAGAAACAATCAAGCATTTACAAATTTAGGAAATTTGCTTGCAGCACTCGAAAATCTGTATATTACTTCCAAAACCGTAAAATATACGCCTAAGTTGATGAAAATCAGGTCCATGCAAGTGGACGAAACTGCATTTTTTCCAGAAGAATATAATCTTAGTTTTACAAATTATGTTATGCCAAAGTCCGAAGAATTTTTGTCACAAAATGCAACAAAATGGTTTTTTGATTTACTGTATCGAAGATTAAGGAAAGTAAACAAAAGTGCATATGTTTTTTGAAGTACATGGACATAGAAAACAAATTTTTTAACTCACCAACGTACAGCAAGAAACTTTTTGTACCATATTTTTTCCATATATGCGTTATTAAAAAAAAAAAATTGATAGAAGATAAACAGTTTTCAAAAAATCTTTGTATAGATTTGACCAGTCATTTTTCATTTTTGATCTTAGAAGGGGGCGTAAAATTAAGCAAATACAGTTAACCATATTTTTATCGAAGAAGAAAATTGGGTGCTTTCAGTTCAAGACATCATTGTATTATTTGCATTTAGATTAGTAAAAAAAGGCCGGTTAAAATGCGTTTCCCCAGCAAAACTTAACATACACAGATAACCGTCAGCTGAGTATCGTATTTTAGTGTTTTTTTAGAGAGGTTACCTATTATAACAAGTCAATAAACTGATTTTAGGCATAAAAAAACCAAACTTTCTTTTTGAACCTTTTTTTTGCTCGACAGTGGGTTGTGTTATTTCATTCTCATAAGAATAAATAGTGAAAAAGTTAATTTTTGATATGCACTTTTAAGAATTATCTTATTTTCTTACGTACATTTATGGAAGCAAACTTCAAATAATTGAAAAGCAGGATAAATTGTCCTGAACTCGATCAATTATCTGATGCTAACCATAATCCAATAAATGAGATGTCCATAAACAAATTTGACGAAAGGAAATTTCTTGAATAAAAAGAAAATGGCATGGTTACGATTTCATCTGACATTGATATCTCCTTTTCATTTGTGAAATAAGTAGCTATTTTTTCACCTTTTTGGATTTGGTATTTCTAATCGAACAGTATTGCTTTTTTATATTCCTTTAAAGTTATACCTTTGCGTAAGTTTGTTCAGTATTATTTCATCCTTTTCGTCCATGCGCTTACAAAGGTTTGAGAGTGATTATCAAACTTCGCAAACTTTGGCATTTTGCACGAGTTAGGATTCGATCTACACCGTTAAAACAAAAAATTCCTTCTCCATATTAGATAATATAGCTCTCGTGAAAGTCTGCACCCAATTTTTTTCACGTCCATTCACCCTCACACAGTTCTTCGACTCGTACTTTAAATCAGGTCTCCTAAACGCTTCACTGACTGACGTCAGTCATGTCGCGACTATTCGCTGGTCTAGTAATGTACCGAAGTGTTCAGCTTTCACGTCTAGATTCACGCAGACTCCTCCAGCCCATCACGTGGTAGCAAAACCAAAAAACATAACAAATGACAAAACGTCTTTTCCATTATTCATAGTGGTCAGCGGATAAAGAATGATGGGCGTAACTCGTTTCGTGGAGTCAAACATTTCTTTTCAAACAAGTCTTTTTAGTGAAAGCTGCAATAAAAACCAGGAATTGCGCTGCAAAGCTCGTGGCTGTATAAGGAAAACACATAAGCGCAGTCTAGTTATACAAAATATTTCATTTAAACATTAAGTAGTCACCAAAGACAAACCGAGGTGGGTACCTAATACCTTTGCTTTGCGAGTGTATGCCAATTTTGGACCTCCCAATCAAAGTTTGCGGCAATCCAATAAATAACAAAGAGCTTCGAAAAAAACAATGGAAGTGGGTTACTTATTTGAACATAGCATCATTCTATCGGAGTCATGCTAAAATAGATTTTCCTTCACTGCCCTTTAGTTAACGGCACGCTTTAAGTGGTGTATCATGTCCTCTTTATGAAGGACAGTTAAAAGTCTGCGATGGGCGTGTTCACTAAAAGTAGAATTTATCGTGCTCATATTTTCTAAATTTAACATTATATTTTTGGTATTTGAATTCCATATTTACGTTGTGTAACGGTCTTAAGGCTTTTTGCAGTCGTAAATGAGCACGGACATTGAAAATTACTTTGTTAAAGATAGCATTATGAAATCCTGCTGATATAACTCTCTACTAAGTGCCTAATAGGTGTATTCATTAATTTACTTTCTTTTGCTCTCTCCATAAATAGAGCATCTAAAAGAGCAGAATCGTAGGCCTGAGCATCTGCAAATCCAGGACTAACACATTAATTAAAAGCTTCAAATGTTGGTATTAGTACAAATATACATATTTACAAACGCAAACAAAACCCACTTCATAGTATAACTGGATGTTAAGTAAGTTAAACCCTAGCTACTGCAATCTTCAGACCACGATTACTTAGGAAAGGAGAAGTCGAAAAAGACCAGAGTAGTAGGAACAGTATATTGTGTACACAGAGAAACGAAGAATAATAGCGAGGAAGATTCGACTCCGGAGAGGACGACCTCCCGCGGGAGCGGCGTGATCCAGAATGAAACAAAGTTGCAGGAACTCTCCGCGGGCCAGAAAGCAAGCTTTCACGCGTGCAGGCTTGCTATTCGTCGCCGGCGCAGAAGGCATCAATGCGGCAACTGTGATTGGCTATTCACAGACGGCCAGAACCACATCGGTGGGCCTTTGGGAAAGTTCACTTCGACACGAGCTAGTCACAACAATATTTCCACTGTTATTAGCTGTCCTTACAAAAACCCGTGCATCACACCGATCACCCACCCCGTATCCTAGAAAAGTGCACTGATTTAGACAAATGACTTTTCTATAAAGGAGGATGATGTTTGCTTTATATGTTACTATTTCTTGTATCTAAGACAGAATCTAGTTTATCGAAAAACATTAACTCAAAAATACGACTTTATGTCTATTAAATTACTTTAGGCCTCAAAGTACTAGAAACAGAGAGAAAAAGTATAATACAGCAAGAAAATAAAAAAAACGATAAGAACTTCAATACATAAGCAGTCTTCGAGGCAACATATTCATATGCTGAGGTAGTTAGATATCGCAAGCCCCATCACCGGCTCTTACTGGAACGGTGTCAATGGAAATTTTACGGTTTGATCATAGCACAGGCAATAAAAAATAACCTTAACAGTTATACGTCTAAAAGCAAAACAGGATAGGAAATATTTATTGAAATAAGCAAACCATGACAAATATAACCAATAGGCAACCAGACCTATGCAAAAAGTACCTGCGAATAAGTAACATACCAATTTTCAATTCTATATTGAAATTAGAGATTAAAATAAAACCCTGAAAGATAGGCTTTTCACACTCTTAAAAACTTACAATAGCTTCTTATGTATTAAGACAGATATTATGTTAGAATAAAGCAACAAGCAATCGTATTTTGCTTAAAAACTGAATTTAATTAAAAATAAAGCTAAATAAACTATACCTTAAATTAAACTGCTAAACGGAAAACTAAACTAAAGCTGATAAAGCTTAAACTTAGCTCAGGGAGCTAAAGATTCCCAAATTTCGGAATGCAGTGATAAGCATAACTGCGCCTACTGAATTTTGCCTCTTAGGTATATGAGTATGTATGGATAAATGAAATAAGTTGCATTCCAAAGTGATTTGGTTAAACGAAAAAAGATCTTCGAAAAATCGAGTTGTACTCGTGAATTTTCGAACAAGTATGACGTGTTCGTCGTCAGACTAAAGGAAAAGTGAGGGCTGGGAATTTCACAGTAGACAATCAGTATATAAGAATGTCTGCGTCCTTAAAGTTGCACGTTTGTGTATTAAATGCCATTTTATGGGCTGACATAGACAGTGAAGTTGCCTCTGCTTTTCCTGCATTGAGTAGTGCTTTCTGAACTTGTCCCAATGATTGATGCAATAGATTTTTCTAAAGGCTTAAGGCGCAGGCCTTTAGGATGTAGGCAAATACTTTGTAACTGGCACATGGAGAGGCTGGATATGGTATAAGTAAGGAAATTATAGTAGTTAGATAAACCAGGATCAATCATCCTCTCAGTAGTAAATTTACACATGATCCTGCATCAGTATGGTGTCCATTAGACGTAGATTAATATTGCGATAACTAAGAGATCATTTATATCACTGTCTGACTATATACAAAAGCCGTTATCTTTTTTCGAATTTTATTGTCATTCTCGCCATCAGATGTTGACAGTCCTCGAAAAGGGCTATCTAGGGGAAGTTCTCGGGGAAGTTCTTCCCAAATATGACTCTTGGCAGACTTCCGAATTTTACCTACAAATATGATGTCATTAGAGGAGTTAATGCTTTAGCAGACTGGAAGTCTGTGGGCAGTATTTGTTTGAGCCAATAAAAAAACATTTAAATCAGTTCTATACTTCAGATGAGTTTACGATAGCCCTTTGTCGAGGAAGGCCGAATTCCTTCATCCTTTTTCTAATCATGTACCGAGAGAACATTGACAAACATTACCAGTGTATAGACATAAGGGGCATATACTTGTACTTCTTCAGTGCATGATGGATGACACTATCCATCTTTCGGAAAACTGCGTGGAAAGGACAGTGAATAAAGTTTCTGTAGTTGTCCTTCAATCCAAAAGAAACGAAACCTAGTTTTGCGCCTGTTTCATAGAGCCACTAAAGTATGTTCTTCAGGTGCTGTCAATGAAGTCATCACTTTCCTAAAGAAGGTGCTGATGTGAAATGGGTCACTGAAGAAATTCGTCGATAAATATCACCACAGCAGATAAGAAAGCCCTGCCGAACTAATCGTACCGAAAAAGTACGGTAGCTATCTTCCTCCCTTTTGAGGGTGAAACTGTGCCCACTGTGGTCAAGCGACGGCTTCGATGCACAATTGAGCAACCTTACACCGTCTCTAAATTATTTTCCATGGGCACAACAATGGCTATTCCATTAAGACCCACTAAAGACATTCTGCCTGCGCACGGCATATCAAACTGCATTAATGAGTAAGCATATAGTTGCAGATGCAAATACAATGGGCGCACGCAAAGGCAGGTGGCAACGCGTTCAACTGAACGCACGCCGAATAGCTACTCAGGACGGGGCATAAGATACCCAAAAGTTAAATCACAAAGCACCTGGTCGACCCAATGACTGCAATCACTGTCGTACGCTGGGCGATGACCTAGCATCCCCTGCGATTTGCGGAGGCCGCTGCACTACGGAGAAAACCGAAATCCTGTAAGCAGCTGGATCCCGTTATCAACCCTGTATGGCCGTGGTAAAAAATCGATAAAGAACGTAAAGCCTAGCACTCTCCCGTCCTCTCACACCCCCCCTCCTCATCAAGCTTGACAAGCTTTCACCGTAACCCAAATTGCCTTGCTTCGATAATTGCTCCCCCCTCCTCTTCCTTCACCCCATGCGCACCTGTCTCTAGGACTGTTGGGAGTGCGCCCACGAGTTCATCATACGCAGCTGTGATGAGAGCGCGACGTGAATATCGACTTTTATGCCTATCCGATTGGCCCATTCACTCAGCTGTCTCTCGCGTTGCGCCTTTGTTTGAGAATGACTTGCGCTGACTTGCTGTAACGTGCTTGTCTCAGTACAGACTCTTTCTCTGGCTGACTGGTCTTTTCTCTGTCTCTCTTACGTGCTCTTGGGAACCGTCGTCTTAATTACTAGAACCAGCCTCAGGTCGTAATAAGGACCAACAGCGTATGCTCAATTTACCTATCGAGTTTCAGTATTCTAGGTCAATACTTAGTTGGACAGTTTGTTTTATTGTAGCGAGAGGGCTAGTTAACTTTATTTGGTTATATCGTTATACATATTTTGAAATCACTTAACCTTTGTTCTTCTGTTTTTCCGTTTCGTTGGAACTGGAGTACAAGTACGTGAGAGAGAAGATACGGCGGGGAGTGACTCTGCGGATTTCAAGTGATCCAGTAAGCAGGACGAACTCGAGAGAACATCTAAAAACTTCGTGAACGAGGAATTCTGTTAAAACTACTGAGAATTATTTTGTTCTTAACCTGACTCTTTTCTCCGCTGAAGTGTTTGTTGGAATTGACAGGGCGTCCGAAAACGCAAAGTCCACGAATGGAGAGGGGATAAAGGAAAACGGTGTGCCTAGTGAGACCCATGTTTTAGAGGAGGAAGCCGACGAACAAGGATTGAGCCCGGTAGTTGGGGATATCACTAAATTATCTTATTAATAGGCAATTATCGTATGCACGGGGCAGTCCCTTAGCTGCCAATTTCCTTATGCACTCCAAGTCTGCATTCGACAAGAAGTGCTTTGGTACAATAATTGCAGGTCGTGGCCCAGAATCGAGTCGCTCACTGTATCGTCAACGGCTTTCGATGCTCAGTGTGATAAAACAAGATGCTCTCAAACACGTTTATTACTGCTTCGCTGAGGCCAAAATCCTCGCAAGAGGTGAAAATCCAGTGAACCGAGAATTACTTGAGTCATGGTTCACGGCCCCCAAATATAGATGTCCAAACCATACTTGTTGCTGAGACTCAATTTAGACAAAGCAAGTCGTCACTTTGGGAACGGAAAGGCCACCGCTTCCTGGGCGGGCCAGAGAGTCGAGCACTCATCATGTGATAAAAGTTCAGTAAGTTAGAGCCCGCATGCCGGTCAACGAAATATCAATGCGCAAGAAGGCAATTACCGTTAATTGTCGTTGTATGTTTGCAGTAATGACTGCATCCTACAAATTCTGCAAATGCCTGTGCACATGCTATCTACTACTGCTTTCTACTCATGTCTCTTATGAAGAAGCCACGACGGATCTCGAAACGTCTGGTGAATAAAAGTATTATCTCGGTGATCGAGTCGGCTACTTCTCAATTACTTCCTGGGACTCACATGTTTGCTTCCATTGGCAATTTCTTGAATGTTCAGAAACGTTTGATCATACCCAAGTCTGATCTGCTTTCATTCATGAAATTTGAGTTTAAATGTATTATATCCTAAAAAAGGCTTAGTCTAAAATTAATTAAACAACAAAAAGAAACCCGTCAACTTTATGCCAACCTATCCAGCCAAGTGTGAATCATGATAATTCAGGATAGGTACAGTATCTAATTTGGGTAAGCTGCTCTGTAAAGAATGCACATTTGCACCGACGATGGCCTTTTACTCTGGTCTCTGAAATCCCTGCTTGGCGTTTGCATGGAGGTTGTTTGTCTAGCATTTGCCCATTTCTATTGCAATCAGAGGGCGGCCAAGTTTGTCCGCGTATGAGGGGGAGGGGGGGGGGGGACAGGGGACAGACAGCGAAATAATTGCTACCCGGCGGAAGTTGTGCCGCCGAAAAAAGTCATCAAGGGCCTTGCGCACGGCCTGGGGAATATAATTTACCCCAGTGGAGCGATACAGAGACTAGCGGCTGCCAGAGAACTGCTTCAGCGGATAACAGCAGCGCTAATAGAGGTGCAATCGCTGGAACAAGAGTTTTATTGTCTTGACTTTTCGGATTCTGTCGGGAATTCTTAATTATAGGTAATGGCACAATATTCTGAGTCATGTGCAGAGACTGGTACAAAATGCACAGATTACATGGTATTTATAGTTCGTAGCGGTCATCCGCTTGCGTACCGATACTACCAACTCCTGTAGCCACTGCTTGGGTCTTAAGTGGTGCGGTGATGGCTTGACACTCCTTGTTCGACTCATTAATTGCCGCGATTTCTTGGTCTGTGTCAGATGAGGGCTTAGTTATTGCGCGAAAATTATGCTCACTTTCGTCAGAGTTGTTGTTGGGCTCGGCCCTTCCCCCGTGACCGATTCTTTTGCCCAGGCAAAGTCCCAGTACACAGTATAGAAGCACCAAATCGTTCTGATTGTTAATGGACTGAATCCGAAACGTCAGGCTAATAAAACTCTTTTTCCAGTGGCCGCATCTTTTTCTTCTGAATGACATCGCCGGAGTCCATGTAAATATCCTAAAAAACAGACGAGCAACGAAGACAGCGTCAGAATGTTGCTGGTATTCACTGTATCATTGCTTACCACGTCTGATGCTAAGTGCAGCAAAGCAAGCTTCTCTTAAACGAATTCACCAATGACTTTTGTGGAAAAACATCAAAAAGGTAAAAAATTCTATTCTTAAGCTCCACTATTTCCCTCTTTTCAGCATCCAAAGCTGATTTTCCTTGATGAAGGAGCACATTTTGTGGATCCAAAATGAGTTCATTTGCAAATTATATTGTCCATTATCCATTACACCATTGCGACTTCTAACTTTATGCGCAATGTACCAATGCAAATTGCGTGGCGACCCCCTACGTTTCATTGAAAAAAAACAGTAGCCCTTTACGGCTGAAATCTACGGACCGGTTGCTTCCGCAATAACCCGTTTTTAATAGCTTTACCCTTTAAGGGATACAATATCTCAAATACAATTAAACTACGACTAAATTGTTCCATACAGAGAACGTAATATGCAGCCGAACTTTTGTTCCTCACTCTAATTAAAAGCCTTCCAGTTAACCAGTCAAAGGAGGCCTTGACTTTGCACGCCACCTCCCAAATGTGTCCATGAATTCACGTGCACTTGCGGATGCAAGTACATTGGCCGTACTACGCAAAGGCAATTGGCGACCAGGGCTGGTTCACATTTGCCTGTTTGGCTTTTAAAACGCGAAAACAAAGTGCCACGGTATTCCATTGAAAAAGACTTGCTAGACAGTGGTTAGTCCGTTGACATCAACACATATTTCCTAGTTATTGTTAGAGCACTAACAAACCGGACATTGCGCTACATGGAAGCAGCCTACATGCGGTGGGATATTTCTGACCGATGTTCCCATTAGATCATATGGTGAAACCTCAATTGCCTTGCCACACTTTTATTCTTGTTAATTCCCTTCCCTACTTTTCTCCCCAAGTTCAAAGTTTACATTACTGTTGACCATTCACCAGGTTGAATGACCTTTTGTTATGGATTCTGTGAAAACTCAAAATGATATGTTCTCCAAGAATTTTGTTTTTCAGGTAAAGAAATGAAGCAGTTGATAAACTCTCTCGAACTTTATTTGTACGAATAAATTCTGCCATTTTCGCCTGCTTCAATTTGATATCTGAGGAAAAATGGATTATATTGCTTAGATTAAGTTTTCTTTTAGCACAATTTAAGCAAGTAGTAGGATTTTATATGTGATATGAGATAGCGTAACAACTTTCTTGCATTTCCACAAACGCCTGATTGCACCAAATTTGGACAGTTTTTATTCAAAAAACAGAGTTTAAATGTACTCGTATTCATTGAGAGTTTCCCTATCATCAAATTAATTCCTAAAACAGAACCTACAACACCAAATGTATGAAAACTATCCAGCCACATGTCGACCATGATAGTTCAGGATAGTTACACTACCTAATCTGCTTTGTAAGGAATGTACCAATGCTCCGACGCTTGCCTTTTACTCTGGTCACTTAAGTCCCCTGATCGGCGACCGACTCTACTAAGGCGTGACTTCAACATTGCAAACTCAAATTATTTAGGCTCCTTCGAATCCAAAAAGGACTTTATGACAAAATTGTTCGCTAGTGCGCGTGCACCCTAGACCTTTGGCACCAGTCTGCTCTGTCTGGACAGTGTTTGCATGAAGGTTGTTTGTCTAGCAGCAGCGGCAGTGCGTCTGGGCATTTTTATTGCAATCCGAGGGCGGCCAAGTTTGTCCGCGTATGAGGGGGAGGGAGGGGGACAGGGGACAGACAGCGAAATAATTGCTACCCAGCGGCAGTTGTGCCGCTGGAAGAAGTCTTCAAGGGCCTTGCACACGGCGTGGGAACAGAGTTGGCCCCAGCGGAGCAATACACAGGCTAGCGGCTGCCGGAGAACCGCTCCAGCGGATGAAAACATCGTTGGAGTCCGTGTAAGGATTCCGAAAAACAGACGGTAAATAAGGGCTGGAATGGAGGCGGAATTAAGTAGTTTTGCTTTCAAGTACGAACAACTTTTGTTGAACTACCTGAGCAGCACAGTAAGGGGCGCGTAGTGCTAGTTAGTAGTCGGAAGTAGCACAGGCGGGGTGAACAGACGAGCAGAGGGACTTCTCAGTGCGGGCGCAATGCTAGGACAGTGACGATCTTTTAATGTGCAGCAAAGGTTTCCTGAAATTGAAGTTGCTTCTTGGCGTTGAAGTGGACTTCGGGCGTGGTGGAACAACAAGTTAAACGGTGGGTTTGATAAGCCAAAATATTTGCCCGGTCCTATTGTCTTGCATACATGGGTTGTTGCTAGTCCACCTAAGGAAGTGGACTGTATCATAACCAAGGGACATTGATGCTAAACAGGAGAAACCTCATAAGAAAGCGTAAAAAGGACGTTTTTTAAAGTTCAATCTGTACCTGCACCCTCTTTGTGGCTCGAAAAACAACCGGATTGGCTGTAGCGTCGCTGAACCCTGGTTGGATCTAAGAACAACACCAAGATGAAACGTGGACTTGACCTTATAATCAGTGGATAACAGTATCCTTAAGTAGCGGAACGTTTTTGCCCTGTAGTGTCTAGTTTTTGGTAAATTAAATTGTTTAGTTTCCGCAGGATGTTACCATATTCTTCCATCCATGCTGTCTGCTGGGAAAGAACGTAATGGTGAACATATTCTTCTCAAACAGGTCTTTCTTCCCGATTAGACATAATTATGAAAAAGTCTACTGTAAAACTTACGGTTTTGAACCTCAAGACCAATGCTCCTCTGACCTGAACTTTGAGATTCCACCGGGAGGCGTGCATGTAATCAGACTTAAGTTCAGTTAGCCGCCCGGCCTACTGTAACATATGGAATCCGTGAATTATAGCAAAAGTGGTAAAGGAACTGTCGCAGGGGTTTAAGTAAGTTAAACCCTAGCAACTGCGATCTTCAGACCATAGTTACTTAGTAGAGAAGAAGTCAAGTCAAGTCAAATTTATTAAAGGAAATATAGGCAAACGCCTTTGATCTCCCTCTTGGTACATAGGATTTAAGAAATGCATCGGCAAAGCCGAACATTCCAAAGAAGTCGTTGACACAATTTAAAACGACTACTCGCTTGTTTCAAGTAATAAACTCCCACTCAGTTTACACGAGCCAGCAGTGTAACTGAGGAAGAAGAGCAGACAGTGGAGAGAGTAGAAGGAAGAGTATATTGTGTACACAGAGGAATGAAGAGACGATAGAAGAAGTCTGACTTGGGCGAACAGGACCAGCCAGGAAAATCAGCCGGGCCCAAATGCCGGTTGACAGCAGTCAGAACAGTGGGCAGAGAGAGAGAGAGGACAATTCACGCGTGCAGTGTTGCTACTCTTTGCCTGGCCAAAAAGGCAGTTTTGGCGGCAACTGTGACTGGCTGATCCAAGCGTCGAGACTAGCGCTTGTGAGCCCTTGGGAAAGTTCACTTCGACGCGAGCTAGTCACCACAGAGCGATCACCTACTTGTTGCGGGACTCATTCCTCACTTTATGCCCTTAGGCTGATTTTCTCAAGCCCTGTGAGCAGCAACACAACGGCTAGCATTACAAGCAGATGCACATAGTCAACAGAGACAAAAAAGAGTAGCATTAGCATCGCTAATTCATTAATTATCATTTCAACGGTTCGACCGTCGATTTCGACGGAGCTTCAACTAGTTGAAGCAACGCGGTGATTCCCGCAAGATATACAGCGAAAGTAGACTCGTGGAGAACCTACTCTTCTCTCTCACAGCTCACACACCGGGACCCAGTTATCAAGACAAAGTCAAGGAAGCCGGAAAAGGAGAGAGCGCAGACAGCTGGCGCGACCACAACTCAACCCGCGTACCAACAACATGGCTAGCTAGGTAGGCGACTGACTGGGATCGCCATAGGGGCCACATTAGGAATGAGCCCTTGAGTCGGACTCTCAGCCCGCAGACAGCCACTCCACACAACATGACACATTGGGCCGACTGCGCAGTCCCAGTTATCCCATCAGTGGGCAACCCTCCAAGCCACGGCTTTTAGCGCACCACGATAGTTTCAAGCGCAACAGGTTGTTTATCGTGAGAAAAGAAATGCACTGAGTGTGGACCTCATTCTCCCCAACCGCCAGCAACAGGCTACCGTTTAGCTGTCGGCCGCCTGATATGGGATGGACGCAGTGCTGTCGTCGGTTTTGTCTCAGCAGCAGCGTCTCTTGTCTCCAGCAGCATAATTTTGTGCCCCTAGCAGCAGAGTCTCGCCTCCGGCGGTGGCGTCGTATTAAGGACCAACGACCCTTGTTCCCTATTGGCCCTATGCAGGCAGCCACTATGAAGTGTCCTCAGGATGACACGTCACGCCCTCAGTGACGCACGCATGTGCATGCGTCCTTTCGTGGTCCCTTTTCATGCGTGAACTCAGAAGCCGGCCGGCGGCTGTCCTTGCGTTCTTATGTGTCGGTCTTTGTAGGTTACGCGTCTAGGCCCGCTTTGCATGCACCCGTCAGCCAGTGAGGTTCCTTTGTTCTCTTGTCATCAGAACGGCCATAGTGATGAGGGTTTGCATGCTGGGCCGTTCTAACAGAATTCAAAAGAACCACACGGAAATTGCGAAGGAAAAGCCAACGGCAAAACACAGAACATAGTGTAGTAGGGGGAACCTATTCGCTCCAGTGCGTTTAAGGGCTCACGAGTCCGACCAACAGGACAAAGTGCCCGTGACTGAGTGGTGAGGGCATTTGACCTCTAAACAATGGAGCGTGGATTCAAGCCGAAGAGGTTGGAAAACTTTAAGTTTGGGTATGACTTCTTGACAACGGCTAATAAGCCAGAAATGGCAATTCCAATCTCCCTGGGTCCTTGCCGGTAATGTCCTTCTGCCTATCGAAAACCCCCTGATAAACCAAAGAATTATACGTATTCTCAGGAACGAAACATTCAAAGATAACTCAGTAGGCCCACGTAGTAGCCGCTGTTCTTCAATACCACATGTGCACTAATTTAACAGTTTGAATTCTGATTCTTAAAAGAAGTTAACAACCATAACTTCTAAAAATACGAAGAATGAAGGATATCGTCACCCTGTCCGCTGACAAGGGACGATCGATGGTCGCCATGTATAAGGTGGAGTATGAGGCAAAACAAACGACCTCTAAAAAAACAAGGAGTCTTACGAACCATCGACTGCCAGCGAGTACAAAAAACTGGTTAACAACATAAACAAAGCAGTGGAGCTCTGACGAGAAGAGAAGCGCTGGTTGCAAAGGCCACCGACGCTGCAATGGCACGTTTCTACGGTCTACCAAAGTTACACAAACCAGGAGTGCCGTAAGGTCCCAGCGTAGCCTTACGAGGTACCCCAACTTTTGGGTTGTCAAAGTGGCCGTATCGGCGACTGTGCTTTCTTACCAAGGATTTGCAGTGGACAGTGAAGTCTGCTCAAGAGTTTTTGACATGCATCCAATACCTGGAAGTGGAGACAGACGAGGTGATGGTGTCGTTTGACGTGATCTCATTGTTCACATCTATTCCGCCCACTCTGGCTATCGAAAATATTGATGGTCTTCTCCAAGAAAAATACGACGAAACCGACCAAAAGCTCAAGCGAGAGCACATCATTGAGCTCCTAGAATTATGTGTAAAAACGTTTTTCACGTTAAATGGCCAAGTTTATGAACAAAAGAAGGGGACACCAATGGGCTCGCCTCTGTCGGGCCTTATTGCCAAAACTGTTTTGCGTAAGTTCCAGCGGCTGGTCTTCAGCTCACCCCCCGAGGTTCTGGGCCAGATACGTCGACGACACTTCCGTCATCATCAGAGGAGTAAAATGCAGGCCTTGAAGGTGCTGTTGAACTCCATCTTTCCTGACACGCAGTTCACTATGAAAGAAGAGGTCAACAATCAGTTGCCCTTCCTTAGTGTACAAGTAACTAAACTGGCAGACAGAAAGATAAAGAGAATGGTCTTCCGCAAGGCAATCAATACCATGCGCATTCTCCACTTCAGAAGCAACCATCTGTTTGTCACAAATGCAGATGTGTTAGAACTCTCTTGCAAAGCGTTCAGACACATTGAAGTGACAAAAATGTGAAAAGGAGGAGACTTAGGACTTGTTTGTCCTATTTCAGGCCAACGGCTACCAAAAGTCCTTTGTATGGAAGTGTCTTAAGAAGCCCCACCATGAGCGGTCGAAAGAAGAGGACCCTAAGTTCTGGCTCGCAATCCCTTATGTGAAGAATGTATTAAAGGTGGCTGCAAGAATCCTGAAGCTATTCAGGATCGGCGTGGCTCATAGGTCGGAGTCAAGCATCAGACAGCAGATCATGAGGCCCAAAGACCCGCTACCGTTGACTGAATAATCACCTGTGGTCTAGAGTATACCAGGCCAAGAACGCAATTTTGGTGAAACAGGCAGACGCCATGGCATTAAGTTAATTGTGAGCATCAGCTACAGGATCTGGTGTAGTTGCGGTCAAAGCAACTATGTCGGAGAAACAAGCAAACTTCTCAGGACGCTAATTGCCGAACACGCGGCAGCAGTGTGGCGAAATGATGCCAATTCTCAAGTTGCGGCTCATTCGACGAGACCCGGCCACACATTAAAATTTAATGAGGCCGAATTTCTCGCAAGAGGTGACGATCGGATGAGCCGATAACTACTTGAGTCTTGGTTCACGAACTCCCAATCCATAAACAAGTGTAACGATTTGCCCGATCCATATTCAATCCTGAGATTAAATTTGGCCAAAGCAAGCCGTCACTTGAGGAACGGGCAGGCCACCGCCTCATCGTACGCCAACACCGGGAGCCAGACGGCTGAGCAGCCATCACGCCCGAGCTCCCCGCCCGTGATGAAAGTTCAAAAGGTCAGAGCCCGTGTGCCGTCCTACAAGCAATCCACGCACAAGAAGGCAATTAACGTTAATTGTCACTGTATGCTTGCAGTAATGACTGTGTTCTATAAATACTGCAAACGTCTGTGCATGCTTAACCTGTTTCTGCTACTCAGGTCTGTGATGACGAATCCACGACGAATATCGAAACGTCAGGCACATAAATATATTGTCCCAGCGATCGAGTATTCTGCTTCTCAATTGCTTCCTGGGACACGGATAATCGCTTCTTGACTCTGTCTTGACAACCGGAACACAGTGCGGAAGTGGTTAGAGAGTGAGGTAGATGCCTCGAAAGTCTGTTCGCAGTGGATATCTGCACGTAGTGCATATAGGCGAAATCGACGGTCGAACTGACGTAACTGCTGCCTGCAAATGTGCTGTCCAAGTTAACATTAATATCAAGCTGTTTAATGCCTCGGGTATAAATATGCACATTTGAATTAAATGTACTCAGATTCGGTCTGTAATCTGAATTAAAGTAAACTTATTTCAGCGGAATGATCACTTTACAGTCACATTCTGCTGACGGCCTGCCAGGGGCGCTGAAAGTTTTTGTTGTGAGAGCATTTTACGCCTCAATAATTTGAATAAATTATAGCTTTTGTATCAAAAAATCGTAAACATTCTGTAGACAGCCATTCAGCTTGGAGAAGGCTTTAATCAAAGGTAGCGCTCCCTAATTTCTGACCCATGGATTCTAGATCAGGAAGCACAAGTCAAAAAATGTCAGAAATAGGTTCAAAAGCTGTCAATCCAATGTCCCATTGAGCACCGTAAACTGTTCTGCTTTGATTAGAAGAACTAGATAGTGATTCTTTGCTACAACAACTCTTGGTTTTTATCATCCCCGGGAGAGGCAGAAGGAGCGATTTTCGGGGACCAAGTTGTATTGAGCTGAGGTTTCAAAAGCCTTTTCGCTTCCATCATCAGAGCACGGTGACTGTTCTCTTGCTGGTGTACAGTAAGTGTGTTCAACCGCTAGCCTGACGCCTGATGCCCGCGTGTCAATCGATTGCACTGATCGATTTTTGTGGGGTTTGTATTGCTTGCACCCCCGCGGGCGCTTCTATGAGGTGCATCAAACCGTGTTTGTGCCTCCTGAGTGTTTCCACATTCTTCACTCGCGGCTGCCGGCCGTCGGCTCTGCATTTCTTCCCCCGCCCGACCTATTACTCCGATCTGAGCAGATGTAGGCCTTCTGGGGAGCTCTTAGTAGGCGGGATGAAGGTGTATGGCTCTGATTAGTGTGCCAGTCCAGGATCAACTTTCTGGCAGCAATCTGGCCATCTTATCGTTGGCTCAGCTTATTGCCCTTGTTTCTTCAAAGGCTAACGTGCGGTTCTTCTGCTGTACTTGGTCATAATCCGCAGTAGAGTAAAATGCACGTTCTAGCAAGACACACGTGTCTTTACAAAAACATATTCTCGTGATTTATCTTTTAAATCACTCTGAGTCTTGCTTTCAAATTGACATTAAATTAATTCAGACTGTATAACCTGTGGTTCTAAGAGATAGAAAATTAGGAGCTTACTGTCAAAGTGAAGCTCAACGAGAGTAAAGAATATCAAACTAAAATCGCCAAAGAAAGAAAATTATTTTGAAATCGTTGACGCCCTCTTCTTCATATGAAGTCCTACCTCGGCAGTTGAGCAAAACAATTTCTTGCGATGGGCCCAGCATTATAGTGAAAACGTGTTTGACCACACCTGCAATCTGGCGAACCATAGGTTAAAGACGTGAAGACTTGCCTACATCTCTCCGTCAGAACTCGAGAAGGGAAACGCCCTCAATAAACATGGGTTTACGCTAAATTCCAGAAAAATTCGGCGTAAGATTATAATTAGTCACACTTTCACATTCTTATAAAACTTACTGAGTATTAAAAAATTTCGAAATTCCATTGGCCAAAAAAGAATCGTAATAATTTTGTAATATTAAAAATAATGATAAAATTAAGAGGCGTTTTTCAGATTTCAGGCGCTAATAACCTTTTCTGCGTGCGAAAAGTCAGAAGACGAGGTCATTTATCACTGTAGACGTTAACGAGCTGGATTTGAGAGGGCGTTTCTCGAATTTTCTCACGTGAATGCCTCCACATTGTGCTGTGCTACTATCTCCGTTTACCAACAGTCAGTTATGTAACGAATCCGTAAATCCCACTGTGACCTACTTAAGATAAATGAGCTGCCCGACAACTGGCTTGGCTTTCCTTGCCGTAAACCGTTAAGGCAACCTTCTTTTCATCTGTGTCGCAAAAGCCAATTTTACCATGGTTAAAGGGAAAAAGAAGAACTATTTTTAACAAACAACCGTTGTGTCACAAACGCAAATTTCAAGTTAACCATGTCGAGTGTTTTTGCCAGTCAGTAAACACGAGCTGTTTTCCTCAGCGGTAAAAGAAATTAGACCTTTGCACAAAGTGAAGCGAGATGTTTTCGAAAGAAAAAGTTACTGAGAAGTTTCCGCCGTCAAGAGGATAGAAGAAGCAAGAAGGAGCGCTTAGGCGGAGCAACAGGCCGCGATTTCAAAGAAGACCACTCTCCAGTCTCGTAGACTCATAAAATGGGACTTGAGTTTAGCAATAATCAAAGTTCCAAAACTTAGCGAAGACGCGTATCCTAAATGAGAAATATACGAGAAAAACTGCTAAATAAAACGCTCCAACTTTACTGTGGGAACGAAAACACTGTTCCCAAAAGTTCCCTTTCGAGGGGAAGCCGCAAGTGAATTCCTGAGAAGACGCCTGTACCAAACCATGTCACAAACCTTCCCAGCAGCGAAAGTGTAAGTATTATTGTCAAGCAATCCGATCTTACATGGAGAAGGTAAAGATATGGATACTGGGTGCAAGTTCAAACGTGTTCATGAGAACGGGTATCCTGAGAGATTTATTACAAGAAATATGGCTAAGAAACAAATAAAAACCACCACGCCTAATGTAGAATAGAAAAAAACTATTCCTCAAACTCCCCTTTCAAGGGGATGCAGCAAGTGAACTGCTGAAAAGACGCCTTGACCAAGCCGTTGCAAGAACTCTCCCAGCAGCCAGAATTCAGGTAGCATTCTCAACGAACCCAATCTTACATGGGGAAGGGAAGGATAGGTTACCAGCTCAGACCAACTCCATAAGCACCTACTTCCTTATCTGCTCATGTGGAGCAGGTTATATTGGTCGTTCAAGTCGTCGCTATGCATGGTTGAGAAAAGACAAAGTCATAAGCATAAACAACTGTATTCTGGCGCACAGGATTGATTCCGGATATCACGTGGACCCAAGCGAAGCCTTTCGAGTGATGATATATAAGAATCCACCCAAATATCCAAACCTCCTGGGTCAATGTCTGCTAGCAAAAGTAGAACTGACCGCTATGAGGTTGAAAAAGCCGGCATTGTGTGCATTAATGAACCTTCTACAAACCCCCTGTCTGTCGTGACCAATAGTCACTTAACAGAATGCACTCATCTGCGCTCTGTTTGCTTCTCTCCCATCTTCCCTCCCCAAGAAAGGCTGCATTATCCAATGTCCTGTTAACCAGCCTTCTCATATGGACCCCTCTGCCCTATACCCAGGACTCACATATACGAGAAGACGAAAACGTTCCAACTTGTAACTGTTCCCATATAAATATACTGGCCCGACGATAATTAAAATCGATGTGTACAGCATAGCAGAAGAATGAAAAACAGTCTAATATCCCTTGTAGACTTTTATAACTGAAAACAATTGGGATGATTCCCACTCCTTAGTCATTCTTAAAGTACAGTTAACGGAGCTGTAAATGTTCTAAAGCATGGAATGGGATAAGATTGTTCTGTCAGTTACAGCGGACATCACTCAAGATCAATCGTGATGTGTGACACTTATTCAGCAGCCACTACGTAATTATGCATCCGATCCGAGGAAGTAAGCTCTGCTATGTTATCGATGTAAAGAGACTAACAAATTTGAAGGAACAGAGCTGATATTAAGAATGGAAAATGGATTTATTGCTCCTGGTAAAGGCCTCCTCCCCGTCCGATATGTGGAAACCATATACATGCGGCTGGAACGAAACTTGAAAAGGAAATACTGCAGATAAATTACCAGCATGTTCGACGTAAGCGTCATCGGACAACATGAAGTTGTTAAATCTGTAAACTTGCAGATAACATGAGTATTCCCATAGTAAACTTCAAAGATAAATTCGTAAAGTATATGCTTTTGGTAGGGTATATAAAGGGGTTAATTGCTTTTATCACCCCCAAAGAGGAAGATAAGGCACTTTTTGAGACCAATTTTTTTATGCTGACGTTTCAAAAGCATTCTCGCTTCCATCATCAGAGGATAGTGTCTATTTTCCTGCTGGCGTCGATTAAGTGTGTCTAGCCGCTAACCATGTGTTATAGCCGTTCCTGATGCACGCGCGTCAATCGATTGTACTTATCGATTGCTGGTAGCTGTTTGAATTGTTCGCTCCCTGGTAGGCACCACAATGAGATGTGTCACTTCGTTTGTGTGCCTCCTGAGCGTTATCACCCTCTTTGTTTGCGGCTACCTTCTACCTTCTGCTCCCTTCCAAGCGAATTTTAACCTTGCGCAGAGCGCTTGTTAGGGGTTGATAAAAGTCTTATGGTTAATCGTCATTGTTGTCACTTTGCCAAATGACGAGGTCGGCACGTGGACGGGAGAGGGGGGTTAACGTGAGCTCTACGCATAGGCCAAATACGCGGAGGCAACAGAATTGTCCCGTTTGTGGCCTGTCATCAAGGGGTAAGGGTGACACACGATCATCAAGTGACGTTAACTTCAACCTCAGAATTACAATTCAGCTTATTTGAGCCATCGACCCACCCCTTATTGCCAGTTTGACGTCAGAAGGAGCCTCCGTAGGAAAAAGGGGGCAGGAGAGAAGGAACTAAGTCTGATAAGGAAATGCAATTTATTCCTAAACTGTATGTACAGCAAGTTTTGCGTCGCTGTACAATAGTGTTCCCTTAAATAAGCCTACTTTTCATGATTTATCTTCTCAAAGATAGCAACACATGGTGTTCAAAAGAAAATTCTGTTCTCTGTTTTCTTCCCAATGTACTCCAGTATACTTTTAGTTGAATGCATATTTCCTTCCTTTACTTCGTTACTAAAGTTGTGGAAATTATTCCAACTGGTTGCGCATTTATGCAATTGTTTGACCGCCACGGGGCAAAGTTTTGAAGCAACCGAGAAATTTACATTCACTGCCCATACTAAAATAGTTTATGTAAGCATTACTTAATTCTCGACCACATTCTGGTATCATACGTAGACAGCAGAGTGATTATGTGAATGTAAGAATAGTTCCTCATTGATTACCCATGCATGCGGTTCAGGAAAACAAATGATATAGATTAATGAATTAAAATTGAAAAAAAATGCACGGGCACGCAGATTTGGCTGAAAAAGAAATAGACTGATAATTTATTTCATTCATAAGATGTGTTGGAGTAGGCGTTCTACTGGTCTCCAACTTTGTTGGGCTTTTCATGGATTTGCGCAAGTTAATGCAACATTATTTAACACAAAAATTAAAACTAATGGTCGCAGAACACCAGCGTCGACAACAAGAGTCTGCGTTGAATACGCTTCTGAAAAAGTATAAAAACGGTCTCAAAGTTTTCGTATTATCATTTCGCTTAAGTGTATTTCACACACGAATACTCACGTGTTTTCTCCAATTTCATAACAATGTTAGAGAGCTAATTAGAACCTCTTGCACTTCAATGAAATGTTTGAACCAGCATTGAATGTGGTAAAGAAAAAAATCAGATTCTTCACCTTTTTAATTTCCTGAGACCGATATTGATTAGTCGGATGCCTCGCAGGTGTGTCAAACAGCGGCAGAATACCGTCAAAACACGCGTCGAGGCCTTTAAGCTAGAAAATAGGCTGTTAGATTGGTAAGTTACAAAATCAATACATACTATTAAGCCTGTACGTTGGCAGCAAATACATATCTGTCAGTGGTTGACGGGTTTTAACCCAAATATGCACTTAAAATTTCGGTCTATGCCTAAAGACTTAAGTATATTGATGCATATTGTGAAAAGAAATTAATTTCTCGGGAAATTAAAAAGTTGAACTTTCAAAGCGGTATACCAACCAGAGAGCAGGCAGGGAAAGCTAGGGGACCTACTGATGAGCCGGAACCCTCACAGCTGTGTCAAGTAGCGACAGAATATCGGTTAAACATGTGTGATGGACTTTTAGCTGGTCCCTGGGCTGTTTGTATGATAAGTTAAAAATATGTTTCCTGTTTGTTAAACCCATTTAAATCAGCATCGATTTATTCAAGACCACATTCTAGGACTACAAGTGGGCAGCATAGCGGCTAGTTAAATATTATAATATTTCTCAGAGGAGTAAAAGGAACCGTGTTGTGGTAAAAACATTCTCTGGACGAAGATGTGGTACCCTTCCTTCTTTGATCTGCCACCTGGGAATCGCATTCGCCCTGTTGCGGCCATATAGCATAGTGCATCGTAGAAGCGAAATGCCGACCAAGAGACAAAAACGATGCAACATCCCATGAAAATTATGTAAGGTTTATGCTTGCTTAACACAACTGAATGAGCAGAAGCTGACAAAAAAGCCCAGATCACGGGATAAAAAAAACATTCTCCGCACCCGCAAGCCTAAAAAGTAAACGATAGAGGCTAAAAAGTTTTTGAAATGGCTACTTATCTTTTGTCATTTATGCTTTTTACTTTGGTCAGGTATTTTTCTGGAGGCACTGTAACGGTATCCGAGTTGTCATAGAAGTTAACGTGAATTTATGAAAGTGGCCACCTGATTAATTAATAACGTACATGCAGGGCCAAATGCGTTTTCCACGATGGGAATGGAGGTTTCGAGACCGTCTAAAGATAGTTTTAACGTTTTTAACTTGGATCTATCAGAAAAACGAAACAAGCAAACGTTAAGCGAATTCTGTCTGCGGTACTCAGGAAAAACTCTGTCAGAAAATTTTAGTTGTCTCAAAATTGTTTCAGCCCATGCTGTATTTATGATTTGTGGACGAAAAATTCCAGATATTCCTATCTTGCGAAATCCATCTGACTTGTCCTCGCAGGAGTCAACGTTGATTATCAGAGCCCTGTGATCTGATCAGCCTATACTTTTTCAGGCTAAGTACGTAAGTACGAAGTTTATAGTAAGCTCCCCACCAGAGACTACTTCAGTGACCGCCAAAACCGTACTCTCAAATTAGCCAAAATCCAGAGATATTTTCGTTGGCCTTTTGCCTACCACTGTGGCCTTTAAGAAATAAGCCTAAGCGCGATTTTGAATGCAAATTGCCTGAGCTTTTTGTTGCCGGAAGGACGTTCAAAGGGCTCAATAATCAATTACTTTGACTAGCAGCAACTACGAATTAAATCTAGTAAATAGTCTGAAAATAGAGTGGGCAACCAGCAATTAGTATTTAAAAAACACTATTCCACCTCAACCAAACACACTAATAGCTTGCCATGCGGTAAATTGATGGCTAGGACGATCAATTGGGACAGTGATATGTCAGCAACTGGTGCGGTGTTCGATCAAAGTTTGGCTTGGCTGGCCCCCTGCATGGAGTATAAATGAGGTATGAAGTATCAGACACCAAACCAAGACTCCTTTAATGCCATCACTAAGCATATAACTCAGGTAGATTTAGAGCTCACTATTAGGAAAAGTTATCATGACTTATGGAACTGATTAACAACACATTTACGCAAAGGGCAATTCTGCATCAATCGAAGGGAACTTTTCCAAGTAATGGTTGCGTTAATACGAAAGAAAGGAGGCACGTCCTAAGTAAAATTTCATCACGAAACGTGTTAACTATTTTTTTAACCTGTTAACAGAAGGAACATAAAATTGGCCCTATTTTTATGCAGATCTGGTGCATAATTTGCAATAACCGTTCCTTAGTTTTCGCTTAGCCGCTTCGCCATAGACCTTGTAGATTTTGCAAACCCTCTTAGCAGCATTTAATGCAGTTCTGTTGAAAATGGTACCACCAATGGTCAACAAGAGAAAAGGGCGGCAAAGATGAAAACTCACGGCTGGATTTGCGTAGGTCTTCACAATGGCGGTGAGTGCAGAATGACCCCTAGATAGAGAAGAAGTCTTTCCCATATATTTTGCACTATAATTTTACTTCGCAGCTGAATTTTTACGTCTTTCCTCTACTTTGGCTGTAAACTTCGATACATTATTAGAACTGCTAGCGATTTCAATCAATTCCTTGATGATTACTGTCATTTGGAAACTAACAAAATTCACTTAACTTTTCATATTAAAACCGTTTTTGTCAGTAACTGGTTAATTTTATATCACATTGTGGGATTATACGTGCGCAGAAAACTGGCGATATGAAATACAGACTTTCTCTTAACCCGTTTATTGCGCAGGCGTTGTAGCACTCGTTGTGGTCCAAAAGTAGTTTTTAGAACACTGAAATAGAGTTAAAATTATCACACGTGTTTCACTTATTCAATGTTTTCAGTTTTTGATGGCGGTTTGGAAAAAAGCATTTAACAGCTTCCAAGTATGAACGGAGTTTTCGTGGGTTTGCCCAAGTAAATTTAGCATTACTTTACTCAAACATATTAACTAATAGCCGGGATACGCGAGCGGCAAAACCAAAGTCTACTTCATATGCACGGTGAACAAATAAGAAAACATTGACTAAGAGTGTTTTGTTGTTCTCAATTCATTTAAGCGTGTTTTGCAGTTCAGTGCCTTCACCTTTCCTCTACTTTCGTAGTTACGTCAGAGAGCACAGTAGGATTGCTTGCACGTTTAGGCAATTTCTTTCACACCAATGAGAGCGTTGTTGAACCTAACGAGAAAAAAATTCTGTATTGCCTGTTTATATATTATATATGGCCAGATAAGTGCAACTTTAACTCTCTGAAGAGTACTGAGGCATGTGTTGAGGCTAAACACTCTTCTGTAGGATGAAAAAGCGTTCCCGCCCCAACCTTGTTTAATACTCCAAATGATAAATGCAATTTCATTTTTACTCTCGTGTAGATAAATGTCTTCTGTCAAATGCAGTAGTCGCCGTGACCACGTAATTTTCCTTAATTTGATAAGTTTTATCATTACTCCAATACCAGTGTGAATGTTTTAAGGCAAACCTAGAAATAATAATAAACAGCATTTGGCCTATTAAGTACTTAAAATAACTACAGGAATTACTTAGTGTTCATAAAGGAATATAACATTTTTTTGATAATGCCGTGGTTCTAGAGTCGTAAAAAAGGCTCTCAATTAGAACAATAAATTAAGATATTGTGTTAAGTTGAAAACTTGAAGCAACCACCTTCTTTAAAATCAAAGAATTTTTCGTTATTCAAAATATTCTGTAAAGTCTGTTCTTATCAGTTACGTATTTATTGAATGTCATCGAAAAAGTTTGTTATCAAATTGCTTGTTTTTACTATTTTCACTGATTTATATATAATTTGCGCAACTGTTTGACGTTTACATCAAAACCTGGAAAATAAGGTACATATAAATAGCATTTACCGAAAGAAAGTGTTTTTGGATATAAGTTTTTAGAATCATGACCATGCTGCTTCTTTGTAGAAATGCCTTGAAACAGCAAACCACATTGTCAAGAGTAAATAATGTCAGCAGTTTAACTCTGCAAGTACTATTCCTAAGATTAATATAAAACTTTTTATAAAAAGTTAACTCTTAGAAATTGCTTTGATTAGATATTTGGCTGACAAACTTCTGTGTAAATTGAATTTCTTAACGTAATGTCACAATAAAATTTGAGAATTTTGAGAATTTCTTTAAGTTTTCTGAAAATAAACGATTCAATTTGAGTCGAAATACAATAACTTTCTTTTCTCTTTATAATGGTTTACCTTTTGCATGTGTAGATAAATTCCTATTTCACATATATACTAGCAAATTAAAAAACTGGCGATATAAATTGCCATTTTTTGAAGTTCTTATTATGTTTTCATGTGTTTCATTTCTCAATAAAGTATAAAAAAGGATAATCAAGTATACAAAAACTATTTTTCGTCACGAATTACACTTCATAAAGCATTATTTGTGTTTAATCTACGAAAAAATGTTAGAAATTTGGTTTTTATTGAAGAACATTTGTGTTTCATTACTGCATTCAAACAAAAACTCTACTGTTAATGCGTTTTTTTACAAAGAAACTTCACTAGATAGCTTAATAAATTCTTAAACACATATGTTAAGTGTTACTGCAAACAAATTTGGTTCCTTTAACTTGGATTCACTTCAATCTTAACAATTTGTTTGAAAGTTTCCAGTTCTGGAATGGATATCTTTTTCATATTTTTTATTTAGTTTGGAGTCCTTCTTAGCATTATGAACTTTAACGTGCAGTTTGGTGCTCTCTTTCGTTATAGCATAGGAAATTCCATCTATATGAGCCGTCTCCCAATTTCCCCAAAACAATTGGTTATTTCGCTTAATAAACCTAACTAAAATGACGATTTAACTAAGTAAAAGGCTTTTGCAGAATTC
Organism: Ligula intestinalis; assembly: GCA_036362985.1. Lineage (NCBI taxonomy): Eukaryota > Metazoa > Platyhelminthes > Cestoda > Diphyllobothriidea > Diphyllobothriidae > Ligula > Ligula intestinalis. The sequence continues at coordinate 22,262,184 of JAYGXS010000005.1, read as the reverse complement.
AATAAACTGTATGAATCACAATAGTGTTTTCAAATATATGCAAAAGTGTTCAGGCAAATTTTATAATTAGCGTTGCATGGTCTTCGGCGGCTACTGTAAGTGCCCAGCAAAAACAGGAATAAGCGATGAAAGGCAGCTAATACAATAAAACATAACATAGGCAGAATGCACCGTTGACGTTTGCTTCACGTGAGTAGAAAATGACATCGAAACCCACGTTTGTGCGAAATGAAGACTGTCTGCGTTGCAACCAGGCTGCATCAAACACGATTGAGCCTTAACATTTTACGAAGTACGTATGAACCTGCTATTTCTCGTTCGTTTATTATTTGCTTGACTTTGGTCATGTGTTTTTCTGCGGATAATTTACCAGTTTTGGAGTTGCGTTAGGGATGAACATGAATTTACTTGACTATGTAAATTCAGTAAATTAGGTCACATGCATTCGACACCACAAGACTGGACGCTACGATACTGTGCAAATAAATAACTAAATAAATAAATAACTTACACAATCTGAACTACCAATTTTAAATTGACAGATGAGAAAAGTGAAAGGAAAAGAGTGTGAAGCAAATTATTCCGTGACAGTCTAGAAAAGCACTCTCCTTAAATGGTACTATTATCAAAATATTGTATGTCTACGTTGGTAATGTTCTTAGGTGGGGTATTCAAAAAAATAAAACAGCCCTGTCTGACCAAACCCATCCTATTCACCATCGCAAAAGTCAACGTTGACTATCAGATACCTGATATCTAATCCATGTGTACTTTTTCACGCTAGCTAGGTAAGTACTCAGTGTTTACTGAGCTCTTTTCCAGCGATCATCGAAAATGTGCTCTAAAATGGTCGAAAATTGAGAGCTAGCTTGGTGGCATTTCGTCAACCGCTTCAACCTGTTAGAAATAAGGCTCACGGCGAGTTCAGACAGGGCTTTCTTCTGAGGCCGCCTGAGGCAATTTCGAAAGCAAGGAAAATGCATTAGTCAAGAACTGTAAATGGTAGCACTTAAGGATCGAATCTGGCTGATAGGTTAAAAAAACAATGCAAGCAAACGTACATTGGTCCTCTTACAGATTTCTTGGTTCCGGTGATGGTATTTCTGCAAAACACATTTATCTGTGCACGTGCCAAGGTTCTTTTTATTCACATCATCTTGGTTCCTATAGGGCAAATTTCAAGCTATTTAACGGCCTCAGCATAAGGTTAACGTAACCAACTCCTAAAAGATAAACTATGCAACGTTTCGCTTTGCAACATTTCGGCGATAGTCAAGCCCCTAATTGCGTTCTTCTTATACTTTTGATGTGGGAAATGATGAGACCTTTCAAAAATATCGACTACAACAACAAAGCAGAGATAACAAAACAATTCAGATGACATGATTCGAGCAAAGGCAACACTGTGTATGATAAAACTACTGCATCGTCTTACCTATTATGATTTCAGATTGAATTCTGGCCAACAATAATTAAGAAAAATATTGTTTTGGTAAGGGATTACCTAGAAAACCACTTAGATTCTCCAAACAGTTCCCGTTAATGTATAGGGACCCATGCCACCCTATTAAAATGGGCATGTTTTGCGATTATTCCCATTTTATATCTTAAAGGACAATTCGGCAAACAGAGCTCCTCAGCAGCTCACTATCGGACCTATGCAAAAACCATGATAAGAAAAATATGCAAATTGGACTTTTTTATCAAATTTTTTATGCTTTATATTCATCATTACCACACCGTCCACATGGCGAGTTTAGCACGTTGAGGTCCGTGGGACTTAGGGAGGGGGAACGGTGACTTAGGATAGAGCGTGATCAGTGTTGACAAGTCGAGCACGCGGAGGCGAAAGTGACATGCGATCATCATCTGACGTCGGCGGAAGCCTTGGAATTAAAACGTTGTTTATGCAAGCCACCGACTTACCCGTATTTGCTAGCTTGACGCCCAAATGAACTTACCGTAGCAGTGTGGGAAGACGCTACAACTGACTGGAAAATGTGATTTACCCCTTGAGTGTATGTATGGTAAGTTTTGTTGGCGCTGTATATTAGTATAGCCTTTTCCCTGAACCAAGGCCTGTTTTTCCCGAGTAGCCTTAAGATTCCATCGTAAAGATAGCGACACATCGTGTTAAAAAGATAAATCTGGCAGTATGTTCCCTGTTTTGTTCGTAATACACTCTAATGTCTTCCAAAAACATGTAGTGAATTTTAAGTTCGAATTCTTCCAAATGCTTAAAAGTTAAATTCAAAATAATTAATGCATGTCTTATAGCGTCTTATAACTGCCGGGGATATTTATTATATCCACAAAAGGTGTGTTTTAATTTGGAAAATATATGCAAATAATGAGAAAAAAAGAACGAAATTAAACGGTATAAGAAAAAAATACTTGCAGTGAATCTATAACTAATCACAACTTGATAACGACTTTAGAGAGATATCAGACTAGGGTTCGATTAGTCACTCATGATATTTAGGATTGGATAGCATGAGCTGGTTAACCGTACCCCGATCATTTCATGATAAGTTAAAATAACCCTTATAAATCCAGGGCACTACAGCCCGCTGCAAGAAAGTATGTGTGAGGACAATCTGTTAGAAATAACATGCATATAACGCATATAACATAGTCATTAGTTGAAAGGAAATGACCACAGAAAATGGCATTTTTGAGCTTGTTCCTCTAAACACTGATGTGAACGCCCTCATATATAATAGTTATCAACGAAACGAATAAAGGATTAAGTATGCATGTTTAAAATTGCAATACACAGGTGAAGATTTTGTACGGCATACTTAATCGCGCCATCTATGTGCTAAATTTCTTTGACCGAACAAATTGTAGAATCAACGAGCGAAGATAGCCAAATTAGTAATTGAGTACTTGGGGCTCCAGCTAGCTCGAGAAATGATGCAAGCTCATGTCGGACAATGGAATCTCAAAATAAGTGTCCGTTGTATTCCGAAGAAGCCTTAATAACTTTCGAAAGAAATATGATACGTAAATGCTATCTAGTTGCTAAATGTAAAAGTCTAGTACTTCGATGAAAAGACACATGTTCACAATTTATCTGACAAGGACCTATGGCCACTCAAGGTGATTTGCCAAAATAGCCTTTTTAAAAAGAGCGAAAATCTTCCAGAGGAGTCTGAACGAAGTAAAGAGAAGAAATCGAAATTGCGAGAAAAGTTGCGATATCTAAATACAATTAACCATTTTGTAGTAAATGCGTAACCCTATCCCGATCTGGATGTTACCTAGGCTTTCATGCTTCTGTATGTAAAAGCGCGATTCGAAACGTAGTAGAAAATACCAAGGAATTCTTCTTTTTTCCATGTGTGGAAAAGACCTACCCAGTTGGTGATTTAAGACGCAAATGCTGACTAGGAGCATGTGATTTATGTGCGCAGCTGTACATTAGTGTACCATGTTCGCTGAAAGAAGGCCACTTTTCACGACCGACTCTAAATATAGCAACGAATCATGTCATAGGCAAAATCTGGTAGTATTTTCCAGTTTTCTGCGTAGTACAGTCTAAGATCTACGGAATGCATAGGGTGATATTTGTCCGAATTTTGTTGAGGCTCTATAGTTTTATCCAAAGTAATTTATCAAGGTTTAAAATGTCCAACTGCTCTAGAAGAGTATTCGTTCAATTTATAAAAATGACAGTAAAATTAGGATAATATACAAAAATAATTGCAAAAAATATGGAAAATATGGACAAAATAATTAGAAAAAGAAGAAATTAAAGCATAAATTATTTGAGCCCTAGCGAATTCAGACCTCTGAAAAATTTGACAATGACATGGAAAGAATATCAGATTTTTTAATGACCGTAAGTTATATTGAAGTTTCTGTAGAATGAGTGGATAAAAAATACATAATCATTTCGTGATTAGGAAAAAGGACCCCGAAAAGTGCTGTTTACTGCAGTTCCCAATCTGCCGTGTAAGGAACGTATTATATACGTTTTCCATAATCGGTAGTTGAAGGATAATGACCACAGCAAATGAAAGTTCCAGAGCCTTTTAACAGAAAGGCTGTTTTGAACGCTCTCATCGGTGGCATTTTTATTGATCGAAATGCGCAGATGAAGATAGTCAGCTGCAGGCTTACTCGCGCCGGCGTTGTGCAATAGTTGCTTGTAAAAAGTACTATAAAGACAAAGAACAATGTTAGCAAAATCACTAATTGCGTGATTGAAACGCCAGCTAGCTTGAGAAGTAATGTCACCCCTGCTGTACAGAAGTGTTTGTTGTATTCTGTGAAAGTTTTAATGACTTTCAAAGAGAATAGTTTACATAGGTCCCATCTATTTGCCACCTGATATAGGTGACCTCTTTGCTGGAAGCAACCGCAACGCATGTTTGCCATAAGAAAACAAATGGTCGGTTGACTTGCTTTACCTGTGATACCTTTTTGATGAATTAAAACTGTCCACCGAAGCCTAAAGGAATAAACAAAAAGAATCGCAATCACAATATCCATGCAATATCCAAATACACATTGCAGTTTTAAAGTGAGTGTGTAACCATATTCTGATCTGATTTTCACCTAGGCTTACATGCTCATGGACATAAAGGCCCGATTCTTCGTTATTTATTTCACTACGGATAAATAAAAAGGTTCACGTTACAGGTATCTGCGTGTATAAGAAAGAAGACATGTCGAGCACCGGATGAGCATTTGACGAACTGGGCTTGTAGTGAGCAGAAACGCCTTCCCAAAATACCGGAAAAAAATATATATAGCGATGGACGCAAAAGGAAATCTCGCTAATTTTGATGAAGCACGTTCTGAAAAACCACAGTTTTTGAACGCTTATCTTCGACATTTAAAATCACAAATAAAGACCGATGTCTGCAAAAAGTAAAAACGTTTTTACTGCTGCCTGATGTAAATTATTTCGCGAAATTGGACTTTTTGTGCTGCCAGATAGGAAATCAAAAAATGGAAACGAGTGCGGCGTGTGCCTGATGAAAGGCACGTCTACTTTTCAACCAAGCAGCTATATTTAGATCTACAGTGCTTCCAGCAGAAAACTCATCGTCTGTATGCGGCAGAAAAAAGTCCTTTTAGTCCCAGTAATTTGTCACCGAATTCAGCCAGTTGTATGTTGAAGAGCAGGTTGTATGAACTAGAGAAATGTTGCATCAGGCTAATTGGTGCATTGACAAACAAAGGTGCGTGATTAAGACTAGTCTAATGACTTTCGTATTGTTTCTTTCCTCAATTTATATCATTAAATGATTGTGCTTTACAAAGAGTAAGCCACTTTGAAAAGGCTTTTGAATGATTTTTGTATTCCCTAGCACCCTCTTCTCATCACTTTAAAGTCCTTACTTTCAAACTGGCCTGGCTCCTATCTTATTTCCTGCCGTACGTCGGCCTATCAGCGATCGGCTATAGCACATTTAACACTAGTATTGTATTGTAATGCCGGAAACTAAGCTTAGAATTGCTAACATGTGTCTAATCATTGTTCAACTTGGTATTACTCCGAGCATTTCAGGTAAAGTGTGAGTCATGTGCAGAAAATTCGTTTCACTTTAGAAACGTCCGTGCAGTTAAAGAATTGTCAGTGCATGTGTGTGTTTGCTTAAGTCCGTCGTTGCGTCTTCATCCTAGGGCGTGAGTCCTCGATCAAGTCAACTTTCTCAAGATACATATAAGCCTTTGAATTTCCTATTGGTACACAGTTGTAAAAAATGCATCGGCCCAACCAAACAGTTCAAAGAAATCACAGGTGACTACTTAATAAGTTCAGTATAGTTCAGTATATTTAGGAAAGTAGGCAATGCCTTTGAATTGAAAACAGTATGGATGAAATATCCAACATAAAATATGTTACTTTAAATAGTGACTTACATATATGAAGGTAAAAATTTTAACGTGTGCGTGTGAGCACTCAGAATAGTCTCTTGTGTACATAATATATCCAACATAAAATGTGTTACTGTAAAATAATGAGAAGCATATGCAAATTTAAAGTTTTATCCATAGGTGTTTCCGGGGCGTAAATATAGACATATGAACGGTAAGTGTTAAGTAGATGTTCATCTAGTTTCCGTTTAAACGCATCTGTGGAGTTCGCTATTACGACCTCCTCGGGCAGTCCGTTCCAGACACCGATGACTCATTGTGAGAACGGCTCCTTGCGGACCTCTAGATGGGATAGGGTTCCCCGCAGTTTGAGGGAATTCCCACAGAGGTTGGTTGAAGTGGCGATGGCGCAGAAGTCATCAAACTTCAGGGCACACTCCCGATTCCTCACGAGCCGGTAAGTTTGTATGAGGTCACCGTGGATTTGTCTATACTCAAGGGGGAAAACGTTAAGTGCTTCTAGTCTACATTCGTAAGATGAAGACTTTAGGTCCTTCACAATTTTCGGTGCCCTTTGTTGCATCCTTTCCAGCATCTGGTTATCTTTGTGCATCCATCGTCGTCACGCCTGAGCGCCATACTCCAAATGTGAGCGAATAAATGTTTCATAGATTATGCTGCATATTTTTTTTGTCCATGTCGACAAAAAATCGCTTAATGGCAAACGGAACGCAGTTCACCCTCTTGGTAGCCCTAGCACACCGTAAAGACGGCTTCAGAGATGGCACAATAGCCATACCCAGATCTTTTCGTCCATTGACGTTCGACAGACACCTTCCATCGAGTACGTAGTTGTGTGAGTCATCCATCGTGCTCACTTTCATCGTCTTGAGTCGCAATGTGACACACTTCTCAGAGTAAAACCGCATTAACAATTTTTTGGACCATTCACCTAGGCGGTCAAGTCCTTCTTGCAGAGTTTGTTCATCATAAGCGTTTCTGATGGGTTGCCATATCTTAATATCATCTGCAAACAAGACTCCACTACTGACCAGTCCATGCCTACAGTCGTTGACGTAGATTAGGACTGCGATCAGCCTATGAGAAAATCTCCTACCCAATTTATCCTGGATTGGCCAACCTTGTAGAGTAGCCATTTGGTGAGGGACACTATCGAAGGCTTTTTTAAATTCTATGTACTTTCGTCTTATGACTTAGACTACTGCTCCATAGAATAAAGCATATTGGTCAGACAGGAGTGGTTTCCTCGAAACCCGTGTTGGGCACCATCGAAGAAGTCTTTTTCTTCGAGGAACTTCATAGTGGCCTTTTTGATGATCCTTTCCATAACTTTAAAACCGATAAAAGTTAGGCTAACTGGCCGATAGTTGTTCACACTGGTTCTGGATCCACCCTTGTGAAAAGGGTATATGTTCACAACTTTCCAATCGGATGGGAGGAGGCCTCGATCAATGGACAACTAAAAAATGTGCGTAAGTGGTCTGGAAAGTTCCGAAGCCAGCTCTTGCAGTACCTCTGCTGGTATTTTGTCTGGAACCAAAGACTAAGCTTCATTAAACGCAAGAAGTTCATTTCAAGTAATACAAGTTTATTCCAAGTAATATAATCACAGGTTGTGATGCCAGTTAACATGAGCCAGCAGGTTAAACTGAGCAAAAGGAGCAGCCAGTAAAAAACGCTCACGGTATGGCTCAGAATTCACAAATGGAGTGTCATTCATGTTCTTTTAGGAAAAAAACTCGCTTGCCTACAAACACGCTGTAATACCTCTCCTTCCCATAGCCCCATCGTCCCCCAAGCCACCAACGAAAAAGAAAATAAAAGTAAATAACATTTAAAAATAATTAAACATATTATGATTACATTTCAGAATTTAAAATTAATGTTTTTCGGGGGTGGAAACAAATGATTATAATTCCGTTATTTAAAATAGGAGCCGCGTTTCTCAAGAAGAGCTATGCATATGACTAGCTAAATGCCACAACTAATTAAACTCGATAAGAGAGGCTCCACTCTAATTCTGACTTATATCCAATCAAAAGCGAGTGGTTTCCAGATATCAAGACATAATGACAGCCACTGAATGCAATAAGCTGGAGGACGATGTGTCTGAAATTCAAGGCGAATCCTTCTAATCTTACGCCAGAGTGTTCCTCATGATAAGGTTGAGGCTATCTTAGAGGTCAGGTGGCTTTCTGAGACCATCCACAAGACAAAATAAAAATATTCGAAGAGCATTTGGCGAGCACACGTATTCTTTCAATAAATTATCATCAGGCCGTTAAATTTATATGGAAGGGGGGTAAAGCGTAAAAAGGTAAAATTTTAGGTAAATTATGTGCAACTTTACAGGCAAATTAGTCCAAGGAATACGGGCGAGGGTTGGGGTAGAAACAAGCGGCTAAATTAGTGGCAATTCGTGAGAGGGAGGGGGGAGAAGGGAGAGAGGACGCTCGAAAAAAATGCCGGTAGCTAGGTTGCCATTGGACATGCCAAGCTTGGCGCTTGCAGCATGCTTTTTTGTGCCCAAAATCGGCTTCTTCAACCGGATAGCGGTTGCTTCTGCTGTTGCTAGCAGGCGCTGACCCAGCGACTAAGAGTAGTTTGGTGGTACGTTTAACAGTACATTGAAGGCTTTGTTGGTGTCCACCTGATGTCCGGAATCCACCATGTGCGCTAGTAAAGAGCTGTTGATGGTTCTAGTGGTATTTTATTACCCTTCATTAGCCATTGCGGGAGGTGTTCCTTTATTCTTTTGGATAGGTGACCACGTGACCAATAAAACCTGTTCCACAGGAGCCAGTAAAGGAGTAGATGCACATGGAGGTGGTCTGGGTCAGTAACCTGCCCTTACTTTCCCCATGCAATACCGGGTTGGTTGAGATTAATACCCGAATTCTCGCTGCTGGGAAGGTTCGTGACATGGCCTCGTCAAGGCGGCTTTTCAGGAGTTTACCTGCCGCGACTCCTCGAAAGGGAACTTTGAGAAATAGTGTAGCTTGAGTGTTTGAGTAAGTGTTGTGGGTTTTATCTGTTTGGTAGCCATATTCCTGGTTATAAATCTCTCAGTATATCCGTTCTCGCGAAAAAAGTCTTGGATTTCCTTGAATTCCTCTGCAATACTGTCTTCTGAGCAAATTGTTCTAGCTCTTTGCTCTAGGCTGCGAATAAGATATCGCTTCTGTTGGAGGGGTATGAAACTGTTAAAGTCCGTATATTTTTCAGACCAAGTTTTCTTTCTACATACGCTGTCGCTGTTAAGCGCAGGTGTAAGACAGTAAAACTGCCAAAACTATTTTTTAAACTTTTCTTTCGCAGGGATCGGTATTTATCTGGAGCTGGGCGCTTTGGGCCATAACCAGTACGCGATCTGTAGAAAGTACTTCTGGGTGCACAGCAATTGTTTGATTAACTTGACAGCAGTCGGCCTGGCCGTATCCACAACCAGTTACCCAAGTGCTGTTGGATAGCTTAAGAGCCCATGTAAATCACATAAAAGACCTTTCTGGCATTCATGTGATGGTCTACACCAAACATGTGCACGATTACAGAGCTGTTAGCGTTCCTTAGTTGGTACTTTCCTATAATAATGGTGTAAGGTTCTCCCCCATTCTTCTGGTAAATTATCAACTCGCGCACTGCAGCGGAAGCTAGTGAGGAGGACGGAAGTGCACATAGTGGTAGTCAGGGCTGGGGTAAGTGCTTTTATGCAAAAGGACAAGGCTATTTTAGAGGTCAGACGACTTCTTCAGACGACATTGTACTTGCAACAAGATGCTGGCTTTTGAATGTACACGTTTCCAGCTGCCTATAGGAAGTACATTTATTGAAGAATTGCATTGTCTGCTACTTTCGATCAGGGTTTCCATGCCTCTATACAAGAAAATATTTGGTCATAAAATAATGCATAAAAAGGTTATTTTTCCTACTCATTTTGGTCGAGAATTTCTCATTTTCCTATTTTAAAAGTAAAACTGAATTCTTTCCATGCTTAACTTGAAAATTCAGTTTATTAGGCAAAACGTTTTTGTCGGCAATTAATCATCAGGCCTTTAATGTCGCAAAACACTAAATATTTTAGCGTGCATAAAAATCAATAATTGTCCCAAGTGGGCGCCTAGTGGCCACTGCGGAGTTTGTCAGTCTTCGCAAGTGGTCGGCGTGTTGGGTAAGCAACAGCCCCTCGTGGCTGGAGGCGATGTGCTATCGTCACCTGGTGACGGCGTCGGCCACGGAAAGGGCAAGGCTTGTGTTAGAGTCTTCTGTCAGCAAAGTACTGGATTCATTAGGCGTCTAGACACTGCTTCCGCTGTTGCCAGCATGTGCACCTACTCCTTCACTTGTTCCTATGGAGCAGGATATATTGGCCGAACAGCGAAGCGCCAGGAAAAGAGAGTACGCGAACATGTACAAGCCTCGTTAAGTAAAGGTGAAACTAAATCGATCTAAAGTTCTATCTTTGCACAACTTGTTTATAAAAATCACCGAGTCGATACTAGTGAAGCATTTTAGGTTGTTTACCGGACACCAACAACCTTCTCCAAAAGCCTACGCCATCGGGTGCTGGCAACAGCGGAAGCAGTAGCTATACGCCTAATGATTTCATTGCTCTGCTGTCAGAAAACACTAACACAAGCCCTGACCCTTCCGTGGCCGACGATCAGGCCAGGTGATGATAGCGAATCGCCCTTAGCCACGAGTGGCAGTTGGTCACCCAACACGCCGACCACTTGCGCAGACTGACAAAGTCCGCAGTGGCCAACAGGCACTTACCTCAGAAAATTATTGATTTTTGTACACAATTAAATGTTTATTGTTTTACAAAGTTCAGGGCCGGACAAAGAATTGCCAAAAAAACATGTTTTGCCTAGTAAACTGAATTTTCATATTTCTGAGAAGTAGTGTATTTTGACTTCAAACACTTTTTATTGCCAAATAACTTTGAGCCCAGTCTGTATTTGCATTTTGCAGTCCATAACCTTCATAGCTGCCGTTAAGGGTAAATAAGGGTCATTACGAAGAAGGAGACGTGTGTCACTTGGAGAAAGGTTTGGTACATGAGGACATTGTCATGTAGTTCGCGTACACCACTTGTAAAATTGCAAGTACGATACTATATAAATAGGCATTACACAGTCTGCAGTTTACAATTGTAAACTTATTAGTTTAATGAAATCGAGTTAAGCGAACGAACGTTTTCGATTAATTCATCATCAGGCAATACAGTAATATAAGGGAGGGTAGAGTTAACGAAAGTTTTAGGCAAACCAACCAGTAGTAACAAGGGGGAGAGAGGGGGAGAGAGGTGTAAAAGGATCAAGGGAGGGATCAAGGGGATCAGATTCTAGTCTCAATTGGGGACAGAGAAATGGGGGTGGGGGAAGAGGGGAAGGGGAAGGAGTCAGACAATTAGTTAATGTCATCCAGTGGTCCTCGTCGCGGGTTTTGTTGGGTTGTATGAGGACACAAGGTGTCGACGTCTGATGATGAATGGATCGTAAACGTTCGTTCGCCTAACTATAGGCCACCAACCGGTAGTAATTAGGGAGAGAAATGCGAAGGAATGAGAAGAGGCCAGATTCGAGTCAGCGAAACATTCCAAGTTCCTGCGTCAGCGGATACATGCAACAGCACAGGCAGCCGCCATACGGCTCACGAACTCGATTTTATGCGCACACACAGAGTTTGTTCAGGGACGGTCGAAGTTCACACGCTTCCTATTACGCCGTGAGGTGGCAACGAGACAGCGACAACATTCACCTCCACGCTGTTTACCTCATCGAGGGGGCCCTGACACCATGCCCCCCGACGTCTGCCACCGCGACGCGAGATAGTAACGACGGCGCGACATGAACATGACCTCTTTTCCTCCTCCCTGGTCTCTTGTTATGATTAGAATTCGACCCAATGCGCCCTGGTTATGGCGCGGGGGGCCTTACACGGAAAATGCCCGTGTGCGATTGGCCGTTCATTGGACCGAATGGGTGAGCAAAGACATCAAGCTGTCTCGCTGATTCACCCCACGTTGGTTGGTTAGCTGATTTCACGCCTGCATATCGCAGCCGACTCGGCTTCCCGTGCCGTGCACGACCGCACTTTGCTTTCATGTTCGGTCGTGTGTCCGTTCCTTTTCCACTTTTCTCCACTACACATTACCTGACCAGCAGGGCTGTAAGAAGTTAACAACAAGATTCAGGCTATCTGCGAACCTCTGTCTCTCCTCCGCGCCTTGTTTGCATCTAAGGCGATTGTAGCGGGTCGTGCGTGCCTGACTAGCTCGCGTCGAAGTACACTTTCCCAAACGCTCACCGATGTGCTTTCTCGACGTCTCGATCAGCCAATCATAGTTCTCGCATCTATGAGGCGACGAATGAGGAGCTTGCACGCGTGCCCGGCGCAAGTTGTCTCTCTGCCCAAAATCTCCAGGCCAACCTACCCAATGAAAGATCTCCCTCTATCTGTCCTCTGGCCCGACTACTCTAAGACCTCACTTGGGCCCGGTCAACCTACTGATCGGACGTATCTCCCAAGTGAATCTATTCTCCTCTTCCGTTGTGTACACAATAAACTCTTCCATATACTCTGGCCTTTAAAGGCTTCTCTCCTCAGCACTAAGTAACCATGGTCTGAAGCTCGCAGTTGCACGGATAGACTCACTTAATCCCCTGCGATACGATCTTAAATGCCACTGTCGATAGAAGCGAATATACGAGTACCAGGAAGCGGTTTAGGAGAAGAAAATGATGCGATTACTGGAACAGGAATTTTATATTCCTGACCTTTCGGATTCCGTCGAGAATCCCTTATCACAGGTGACAATACAATTGTGTGTTACATGCACAAATAACATAGGTCGTAGCAGCCATCCGCATGCGTTGTATAACTGTCAGCTCATATAACCACCGTTTGGGGTCGTGATTGGTTCAGTGATGGCTTGGCAGTTCTTTTTCGACGCATTAATTGCCGCGATTTTGTCATCAGTTTTGGATGCGGGACTGATTAGAAAGATAAGAGAGAAATTCCCAGTTGCGGCCGAACGTTCCCTAAGCCATGTCAGGATTCACACGTCCCATTAGGCTTTGGAACTAAAAATCGAGCCCTGCCAGTGGTCGTACAGCGGCTAGAACTATGGGCCGATGACCATTGCCGACAAAGACAAGATAGACCAGAATGGCTACTTCTGGCTCACTAGCCGTCATTAGTCAGCCATACCCAAGTCCAGGTGCTGCACCACCCAAGGTTGCATTTCTCGATATTTTGGCTACAACCCCAGCTCTCTAACTACTCAGCCATGGTCTCTTTTCGTTGCTGATTTGAGTCGGGAATATTAGCATTGAGAAGTATAAAATTCGATCACTGGGCAAAATGTTTATTCGCCTGATGTTTCGAAATCGGTCGCGGACTGTACGAGACTATATGAATGGACATTACACGGTATTCAGAGATATCATTATCGTAAACTTAATAATAAAACTTTAAACCGCCAACCGATAGTTATTAGAGCGGTAAGTGTTAAGATATGAAAAGAGGTCAGATTTGAGTCAGCGAAACATTACAAGTTCCCGCGTCAGCGGACATTTGCAGCGACACAGGCAGCCGCCATACGGCTCACAAAGGATTTGTACAGGTGCGGCCAAAAATCACTCAACATATGTCCACACGCTTCCTATCACGCCACGAGACGGCGAAGAGACATCGACAAGAAGGATCCCCACGCCACAAAACGACGACGAGACAACGAAACAGGCCACCCACGTCGTCACGAGACAACGACGCCTTGCGTCCTCACGCCTCCCAACAAAACGCGAGGCAGGGACGATGGGGCTACAGGAATTAATTGTCGGACCACTTACCCCATTTTCCCTTTCTGGTCCCTCATTATGACTAGATTCTGACCCTTTTGATCGCTTAACACCTTGTAAGAGGCTGAACAGTCTTCATACTCGGAGTAATACAATCATCAGGCCAAATCCCAGGTTAGAAATTTAAAGGCAGAATTCATCAGAAGGAGTGATTTATTGTGCATGGAACTCCAAATTGATGTCCCAGGCGAAGCCAGGCGAAGCCAGGGCTAGATAGCATGAGACAGTGGTGGCAGCTGTTTAAGTAGGATTTCGGAGCGCGTTAAAATGTTCTGTTATTGGTGTGTTGCAACTGCCCGAGGATATGTCACCTGCAAAGGCCCCCTGCTGCGTTGGCCAAAGAAGTGACCCTAAGGAAGGTGTGCTTATTTGGACGCGCGTGTATGCGTGGGTGTACGCGCACATGTGTACGTGACTGAATAAACTAGGGTCAACTGTGGGAGCCGCCGGAACGCCGAAGGACAGGAGACGCTGGCACAACTGTAATCGGTTAGCCAGAAGCAGTTGCGAGCTCAAGCTTCGGGAAACTGAGGCGCCAGTGAACGAAAAAATTGGAACAGTTGATTGTGACACTGGGAGAGTGAACCGTCGAGAACAAAATGGGAACAGGGTTTGTGGCCATCCACCACAACCTCAAGCTGCGTGCTCAAGTGCCGACGCCGACGCCAGGTGACGATAGCACATAGCTCTCAGCCACGAGTGGCCTTCGCTCACCCAACACGCCGACCACTTGCGCAGACTGACAGAGTCGGCAGTGGCCAATAGCCGCCTACCTAGGAAAATGATTGATTTTTATACACCCTTAAATGTTCATTGCTTCGCAAAGTTAAGGGCCTGACAAAGAATGGCCGAAAAACGTGTTTTGTTGAATAAACTGCCTCTTAAATTTTTTTTGAAACTTGCTATTTTATTAGCGACTGAGCCTTGTTTTTGCTACAATGTTAATGTTTCTATTTTACCACAAACCATTCTTCTTAAAGAGTTATTCTTTTTTATACTTGATCGCGTTTGTGATTATTAAAGAGCTTTTGTGAATTCAATCAAGTATCTCAACCTTTGCAACCTACGATTTATTAGATTTTCAAAAATTTGCCTAGTTCGACCAGCTGCTGATAGCATTGCATTTTTTCAAGTTTATCCAGTAGCTGTGGAAAATTAGTGAAAAACGCAGTAAATGCGTTCCCATATCATAAAAAGCTTTTACCAAGAGGCCGCGCTATTTTTAGGTGCTGTGGGGTATCCAGGACCATAGTTTATCGTGCTGCTCCCATCTCCTGTCATCATGAAGGCATCAGAATGGAAAGTCAGTTGCCGATTAAGGATTATTAATCGTGCCTTAACGCACTA
Source organism: Ligula intestinalis (assembly GCA_036362985.1). NCBI lineage: Eukaryota > Metazoa > Platyhelminthes > Cestoda > Diphyllobothriidea > Diphyllobothriidae > Ligula > Ligula intestinalis. The sequence goes on along the minus strand of JAYGXS010000005.1, from coordinate 22,247,122 downwards.
CAGCCTAATCTGCTTAGACGAGAGCATACTCTTGCAGCATGGATGATAAATTGTATGGGAATATTTAAGGCTAATTGTCGACTGGTGGATTTATTAACAGTGTCGCCCTCCTGTGTTTAATTAGTCCATACATATGCAAATATATAGACTTTGCTTGATAAACCAGCGCAAACAACATCCCTAAGTGCACAGCTGCAGCGGTTGGATTTACCACGTCTGGAAATGGAGACATCAAAAAACCTTTGCAGAACGGCAATTGCAGTCGGATTTCTTTGTAACTGAGAAAACGGATGGAAAGTTGGTCCTGCTCTAAGATATTAATCTATGCACCGTAAAAAATAATTGATCAAAGAACGCAAGTAAGGCAGTGAGTTCTAGAAAGGAGAAATTTCCTAGGTGTGTATCTACGAAATGTCGCCAAAAGTTGCTAGTTTAGGATTTAAAGTTAGACTATGAGCAAGCGTGTAGGAAAAATGACGTTTGACGGTGACCAATTGATTAGGTTTGAAAAGGTTACCAGATCCACGGGCTTATATATGAAAATACGGCATCCTGGAACAGCTTATATTTGGTTACTTAAAAATTACTTTCAGAATGTTGAACTGGAACCGACAAAGACAAGGGAGACCGGAATGGCCTTTTTTGGTTTATTAGCCGTCATAAGTCAGTCATACCAAAGCTCATGAGTAGATCACCCGAGACTCGAACCCCTCTGGTCATGGCGTATGATGCTCTTTCATTGCAAATTGACTAGACTCTCGGGAAGGCTCTACATGAAGAGGTCGGTGGTGAGCTTGCAACCGGACGCCGGCTCACCGATGTCAACTAAGCAGATGATATTTTGCTGCAAACCTCAAGCTTAGGTGGTCTACAGTCTGTACTGTTGCGGTTAAATGGGATCACTATGTCAGTTGGCATGTCCATAAATTCCGGAATGGTCAATTCATTTTTGAGCTGCATCCTTGATCAGGAGAAGGCACCCTTGGAGATTACTGGCCATCAACTTGAAGAAGTAGGTAGCTTTAAATACTTCGAGCGAGGCTGCTACCAAATGGGCAGAGCAAGGACAACATTGTCTCCCGTATCGATGCTGTTTGGTGGGTTTTCTCAATCATTTGAAAGCGCTTACGTATCCGACGTGACATATCCATCCCCATGAAGATTCGTGTATACCGTGCATCCATCCAGTCTGTCCTCCTCTATGGATGTGAATGCTGGGCTGTGCGCGCTGAAGATAAGCGAACACTGGAGGTCTTTGACCACCGGTGCCTGAGGACGATCCTGCGAGTTAAATATAGCGACTTCATCTAAAATGAGACAGTCCGCATCCGCTGCAATCGTATCACAAGGATATCTCAGGCCATTCAAGAAAGGCGACTGAGGTGGTTTGGACTCGTTCTCCGTCGTCCACCCCACGAGCTTACTTATGCTGCCCTCGACCTGGCACCGCAGCCCACCTGGAAACGTCGAAGAGGAGGGCAATTGAAGACCTGGCTAGACACCGTCCGTCAAGACATGGAAGCAGTTCTTGGACCTTCTATCTTCGGCCTCCGTCGCTGGAGAAGAGACTGGGTGGAGCTTTCGAGATCCACTGCCGCCAATCGCCACGCATGGAGAGGTACTGTTCGTGACATCAGTGAGGCCATTCTGCGAGTTTAGTATACCAACTTCATCACGAATTAGACAGTTCGCACCCACTGCAATTGTATCACGAGGATACCTCAGGCCATTCAATAAGAGGCGACTGAGGTTATTTGGACACATTCTTCGTCATCCGCCCCGTGGGCATATCTGTGCTACCATAAACCCGGCACCGTTGCTCACTTGGAAGTGTTGAATGGGAGGGCAACTGAAGAAGACTGCCACCAATCGTCACGCAAGGAGAGGTACCACCCGTGACATCATTGAGGCCGGCTAGATCAGGCATGATCACAGCCGTAACATGTACCAGTACAACTGCAGAATGCATTATAAGTCAGTATGCGGCTGCCTACGAGGGTTCCAGATTACGCTACAAGGTACAGCTGGACAAGCATTTTCCACAAACAGATGGCTGGTTGCCTACTATCACCTATTTGAAATGTCATTTTCTGTCATATCAGACAATAAATTGAGAAAAATGTAGTCTGAACATCGTTAACTACGATATTGCCGTCTCATTTGTTTAACTGTTACGCTAAGCTAAAGCTCCAATAACGAAATTCCTTACAAACAATACAAAAATCTCAGTTTGCAACAATTAATACGCACCTTTGCAATTTCTTGTAGACTTTGTTCTCCCTTTTTGCATAGGTCGTATTCGTAGTCTTCTGATAGGTGTCGCAAAACTAGGTGCTCCTGTTTACGTCAAACTGTGCCTCCGAACTTCAGCTTGCTTGCTTGCTCCACGCTGTTTGTGAGGAGCAGACTGGGTTAATCTTAGCTAGTTTGTTGATGTCTGCTTCCAGAGTTAATTGTAGGGCAACGGTAGATAAAAGCCCATTATTAAAGCCGTTTCTCATCCAGGGTTATAAGCAAGAAACTGAGTATTTGTTTCTTAATGTCCTCTCAACCACCAATTATACTGACACTTTTGATTGAGTTGCGCAATCAAAGCTTCCAAACATTGTTGAACAGTGGACATATTTTTCGACCCAATCATTATGCAAACCTCGAACTGAAGTCTTCTGAAAGTGGGTATTCAGGAGCTATGAACAATGCACTGCAAATAGAGGGGAATATGGGAGTTTTGGATTCCGTCGGGAATCCTTGATCATAGGTAATGGTAGGATAATCAGCGCCATGCGCAGATAAGTGGGAAACATGCACAGACTGTATGGCATTTATATTTTATAGTGGGCATCCGTGTTCGTACTATAATTAGCCGTCCATCTCCTGTAGTCACCGCTTGGGGTCTTTCTTGGTTCGGTGATGGCCTGACACGTGTCATTATTTGCTGTGATTTCCTTGTCTGTTGGCAATTGCGCGACAATTATGCTGTTCCTAAGCAAAAAATAGTCCTTGCTTTATTATGAATTCCCTTAAGGTTATCAATTATTATTTTAAAATCGTTTAAATGTGGTAATGGCAGATTGCGAGACATCATTAACCTTTCCCAAATGCCGACATGTTGCATGAGTTACGACGCAAACTGTAACTATTCAGCTTTCAGGAAATAGTATTTGAATCCATCAAATGCACCTATCTTAATTTTAACGCCAAATAAGTTCCGCCATATACGTACAACGGTAAAGAACATTTGAAGTATAATATGTTCTCTGATATGTAAAGGTAAATTCAATCAGTAAATTTCCGAAACCGGTTCCCAAGCTCCTCGTCTGACTAAAAAGGAATATGCAAAAAACAAATATATTTTCAAACGTGCAGATAAATCACTTTTTAAAGGGTGAGAGACCTGATTGGTAGTCGTGGCCTCTGTTAGTCTGTGCTGAGCTGCATGTTGGCCAGGTTAAGAACATTTTACGGGCTACCAATAAAATGATGAGTTTTTTTACGATTGTGAGGTGTTCATTCATAATACATCGCATCCGTCCATTTATTTATGCTGCCTTTACTGTATAAAGCATGCTCCATATTTTTTACCACTTGTTATGAAAACTATGGGACTTCTTCCTAAAACTACATGCGAAAACGTACTTTTCCTTAAAGAGCATGTAAACAGTGCGCAGTTTGTTAAACTTAAATTCGAGTGTAGCAGTCAGTAGGTTTCAAAATTATTCGGCTTTTTAAGAAACTTTTTTGAAACCAAAAGAAACCCTTTCTTATGAGTATTTAATGTTAAGAAGAGGAAATTTGCTACCAAACGTGTACCAGAAATTTTTTTCGTTTACGTTTTTGCATTTTATATGCTTGAATTTATAAAGGCAGTCAAAATCAATTAAAAAATGCCTGCTGATTAATAAGTTTCTTTTTACAGTAGAAACGTTTTGTTAGTGGTCAGAATGAAGCTCATTCAGAAGCTTGCACCGTATCATGAAGGAAATAACTTCAGAAAAGACTACATGATAATCAGTATCACAAGCTGAATCAATGCCAATTAGCGCGGGAGTATCAATCTTTCGCATGTATTGGTGGTTTGCACGAATTCTGGCACGTACTGTATGTTACCGTTTTCTAAGGTAAGGACGAAGCGTCAGTTGAGCATCAATCTTTTTATTTATCTGAAAACAACCAACACATTGTTGGCTCGAGATTAAAAAACACATTTTCGTCTTTATATTAGAGCATCTTGCATTATATCAGAGTATTTTTGCGTCCCTTTCTCAGATTGCAAATAAACCGAAGGATGTATTTGGGTGGCCTTTCAACCTGCCATCTGCTAAGTCTCTAATATATGCATTGGTGAAAAGTGAATTTTAGAAAAAAATATCTTGCTACATCCTTTAGATTTGAGCTGACTGTTTTCAGTATTCACTTGCACGGCAAATTATACGCATTATTCCTTATGGTTTCAAATCTTCGATGCTTAAAAGAATACAAATAGAGGGTGTTTAGTCCGTTTTGAGATGAATACCCTCAGATCGTTGCGAAAACACTGAAAAGATACAATTCCCTACGTCAGCCTCCACCTGGTTTTTATCAGCTCACGATTAGAATTTCTGGGTACTGAAAGGGATATATTCTAAACTTTAATTGCTTATATTGATGTTCATTTATCGCATGATACATAAAAAGAAAAAAAATGCCTCTATCAAATATTATCGCACAGAAAAATGTCTTCGATATGAAACAACCCTCGACTGTGTCAAACACCTACCGATTTTCTTTAAATAGCTTCAAGTAGACGTACAGTTGTCTTTTCTTCAGTGGTTTTTGAACACAAAATGTACTCAACAGATCAAAATAACGTGAATTGATGTATGCTAGACTTCAAATTCCAATGTCGATCATGACCTTGCACGAATTAAGCAACTGCTGTATCTCGCAGAAAAACGAAGTGTGCGTCGGTGTTGCCACCGCCTTGTGAAAATCTTACGCTGTCTAGAAGAACGCTTTTCCTTCAAAATCTAACTGCATTAAGCGACTGCAAGGGAAATAATTCCTGTTCCATTCTCTGTCGTCCCCGAGGTTTAAAGCTCTTTTTTCAAAAACGTTCTCAATTCTGTCTTCCGTTTGTCTTATTGCATGCGATGTTGTCTAAGCGAACAAAAGGCAAAAGTCCCCAATTTCGGAAATGTTGATGACTCAAAATAAACCAACTTTCTGAAATGGGCCTACGAAGGAAAATGTGGACACTTCAGTGCACGGACGGAAAATAATTAGCAGACTATACAGGTATGGTTTTCAGTTTATGAGTCCTACCATGTTTTGACAAAATACGTGCAAATCGCACACTAACGGCTGTTCATGTCAGCATACGTTTAAGGACCGTCGTTCATCCATTTTAGAGAATTAAGCACTGGTCTAATGGATACACAATAGAAGTTGTACACATGTCCTACTGAAAAGAAGACGACTTGATCGCTGGAAGAATACGTGTACTCACCTGGGGTTTCGAGATATGACGCCAGGCAAGTAAAAATATTGTCCGAGCGATCAAATATTCTTCGTCGCAATTACTTCCTGGGACTCTCATGTTCCTTTATATTGACAATACGTCATATTTTACGCATGTCCTATTTTGTCATTGAGTGTACAAAGAAGCCCACTAACACTTTGCATCAGCGACCGAACCTCAAATTGAACTTTGGCAATAAATTTCGGTGCTGTCTCATTGCAGGTAAATGATTATCATTTAGATAAAATGAAGTCAGCCACATGCTTTGAGGGCCCACCACCGATTCTGTTCCGACAACATAGCGGTATCATCCAACCGAATTTATTTGATTGTTCAGGTATAGAGACGTGTCATGGTAACTAATTAGCCCAAAACATAGGAAATTGAAAGTCAGAATAAGAAAGCACATATTTTAATTTTGACAATGTTTCTTCTCAAGTTGGTTTGGCAGAGTTGTTTGATTTGAGTTGACCCAAGTGTGAAAAAATGTAGGCGTTTTGCGGGATTTAACCCGCGCATCAGATAAATCCTTTGCCGGAGGCTAATGCTCTACCGCTAAGCTACAAACGCCCGCTTCACGCCATGAGTTTAATCACACTTGGATCGATATTAACCGCTAAACTTTTCGCTCATATGAAATCCACCAATACGGTAGAGCTTAGCGGTAGAGGATTAGCCGCCAGTAAAGGTTTTCTCTGATGCGCGGGTTAAAATCCCACCAAACGCCTAGTTTTTCACACTTGGGTCAACTCAAATGTTTCTTCTGTAAAGTAAATATACGAACGACATAAACACCAAGAAAGTTTTATTAGGTGTTACAGAATTGACTTGATTCTACATACTGAACCGAAGCGGCTCCGGAAGACTGCTTCATATGTTTTTCTCTTATGGTAATTACAACATCTTGACTGATCTGCAAATTCTAAAATAAATACGCCGCAGTAAAGCATCTTATACATATTTTTGTTTCTACCTTTTGTTCGACTAGCCAAATACATATTTGTGGTCAATGCCTTAGCAAAATTTTCATTAATAGGTTTTTGAAGTGAAGAAAAAGGGCGCTGATGAAAACTGTGAAGCACTAGCTTATCACACTTGGGCATTGAAAGTTTTTCCTTAAAGTGTGACCGTTCCTGTCCATTTGTCGCAATTATCTCCAGCAACACTTCTTCGTTGACGAGGAACACTTTTGCCAACGTCCAAGAAACCTTTCTTAATCCCAACTCAATGCAGAGCATATGCGTACGATGGATTCACCACGAACGAATGGAGTCGTATGAGATGATGGCAAACCTTAACTTTTCCTAACACCGTTATGGCTTGTGGATATTCCTGGAGATGGCTTAATGAATAATAAATGCCTAAAGGGCCGCTTAACCGAATAGTCTGCAGCTGCGTTTTCGCAGAACCTGTCAGATCCGGAAGCCGTTCTAATATGAACTGTTTGTGGTGAAATAATACAACAAAGTGGTCTTACCAGGATTGTGGAAAAAATAAAGACTAGAAAACCGGCATTCAAAGAAGTATAATTCGGTCGAAGTCCTTTGGAAAAGGATAGTTTATTGTGCAAATTTTCAAAACTGGCTCTCCAGATCGTCATCAGAGAGATGAGAGTTGTAAAAACAGTTGCTTCGAAAGGACTGCTAACCCAAGATTATATAGAGGGTCAGGGCATCAGCAGATAATCGTTACCCGCATGTAATTATGCGGCCAGTGAGGAAAAATATTTGTCACCCGCATCTAATTATGCGCCAGGCAGGAAATAATTGTCAATCGCATGTAATCGTGCGGTCGGTGGTGGCTGGCCCTGGCTTCATCTATTCAGGATAGGCTGCCATCTTTTCCATGCTTCCCTGAGGTTGGTGTAAAAAACGTCTAATTTGACGTGCCTGGTGGTGCATGAGTCATCGGAATTAATAAATTTTGAAAACTCACAGTGTTTCTTGAATGAGAAAGAGCCAAGCATGTAAGTTTCGTACCATGCAAATTAGTGTCCAGTTTCTAATGTGTGCATGGCAACTTCGGAGAAGTGATATAATCTTAACCACTTGTTTGTGTTAGCGTGAGCGTGTGGATGCTGATCTTCCTTTCTGTCCACAATAAACTGCATTGCAGCTGCCACAAGGGGTCTTGTAGATGACTTCTTTTCTGTCAAAAAAGTCAACCTTATCTTAAGAATTTATAAGCTGATTTCGGAGTGTAGTCTTTGTTTGTTCGCCACTTGGATCTGATGCTTTCTCAGCTGCCTTTCAACGAGTTCAGACACGTTCTTAATACATGGAAGTGTTTGCGATATTCTTGTCCTTTTTCTTTTTGTTTGAACTGCTGTCGTCTCATGCAGCGACACACGAACTTTCTGGGGTAACGATTTTTAAGAAAATTTTGGATAGGTAATGAAGTTCGGCTTGATAAATATCGGGTCTAGAACAATGCATTCTTGCTTGATTTATTAGTGTGGTAACAGAATTCCGCTTTTGAGCAGCAAGAAGGTTGCCCTCTTTATGTTGGACAACGTCCGTGAATGCCTTTTTGCGGTAAACTGATGTTTGAAATGTTTCGTCAGTAATTTAATGTGCTGTACAAGGACTTCCAGAAATGGAAGTGTGCTGTCAATTTCTTTCTCGAGCGTCAACGTGATACCTGGTACTGTTGAATTGCTACAGTTGTGCAGTGTTTACAGCTGGTCCCGTTAAACAATGAGTAACGTGTCACAAATATAGGGTATCCACCACTTGGTGTTAACTATTGCTAAGTCCATTGTTTCTACTTATTGCATTGCGACTTCAACCAAGAAGCCCGAAATGGCTGACCCCATCGGGGTTCCTTGACTCGGTTGATAATGTTGTTGGGCGAACGAAAACTTAGTTTTCAGACAGAGCTTCATGAGTTCATGCAGAGCATCAACAAACAAGCCCATATTGTAGGTCTTTAGTAGTTCTTCCGTGTGCCCTGCAAAATCCAATAATATCGACATAGAGCGAGAGACAACATCAATTAGCACCATTTTTCCGTTGGCGGCTATTTCAAGTCCTTGCAATCTGTTTAGAAACTCCATGGTATTTTTGATTGATGTTTCAGAATGTTTTGTCAGGCGGTGAAATTTTAAGAATAGCCATTTCGAGATTTTATAATAAGATCTATTATTGCGTGGACGCAGTCTTCGCGGCGAGTACAAACAGACATAGTCTACTCAAATTTAGCCCTTCACAAACCGTAATTGAGTTCCTTACGGGATCTCTCCGTCTTTGTTACAACGCATACAGTGAATGTGCTACCTCATTTAATGTTACACGACAGCTGACCAAAGGCAGTCATTAAGGTCAGGGAGTGCCAGTTCACATTCAATATTTTTCATGGAAGATAGAGTTTTTTGAGCGAATGCTTTTCGTTCGTATCTGAAATGGTCTATGTTACTAAATCACCGCGCACCCTGCGATCCTATCTGTTTGCCCTTTGGAAAAAAGCATTTTCTTTCTGACTTTCTGATTGCGTGATCTCAAATTATGCTCAGTTTGAGGAAGTTGGTGGAAGGTAAATCATACATTTATTCCTGGTTTCGAATAAGTTCCGCCGCGAGAAATCAAAATGGGGAAAAAGAGCTGTCGCGAAAGGCTCTACATTTAATCAAAGGAGAGTTAACACTGTCGTCAACAAATTCTCTCACCTGATAAATGCAAGGTTCCAGTGACCATGTTGCTAGAATTTGAGTTTCAGCAATTTGGACGTAACTCGCACCTAATAAAAAAGTGACATTTATCCAAAACGTCTGCAGTTATCTTGTTCCGCAGATCTAACAGCTGGCCCAAACTGCTTCTGTAAAAAGCGCTAGGGTAATTTGCTCGCTCTATTACAGCACTGCGAAATCGTTTTAATTAATATTTCTGCGAACATTCTCATTTAACGACTGAAAAGTCATATTGGCAAACATTTGATTTTGGTCATTTCGTATCAGGCTGGTAGATAGCATGGAGAATAAAAATTGTCAGGTAATTGCAGCGTTTATATGACCGTCAATTTGACGACGAGCTCTAACCTGAAGATCATAAAAACTTTGCTATTAACTGAAAATTTTATTCCTTATGTCCTGTACCGGTCTGATGATGAATGGTCGAAAACAATTGTTTGCCAATACGACTTTAAAATTAATATGTTAAAACATCGCGTCATCAGTGCATTGTGCCTTTGAGTGAAATTTAATCCTAATGGTATTAAATTCACATTTGTTTAGCTATTGCGGGTGGTGTTCATCAATTATTTGGATAGGCGCCACCTCGTGCGACCACTATACTCTGTTCGACAGGGCAAGTAAAGGAGCAGATGCAAATGTAGGTGGTCTGAGTCGGTAATCTGTCCTCACCTTTCCCATGTAAGACCGAGTATTATTCTCAACCAACCCGGTATTGCATGGAGAAAGTAATGGAAGGTTACCGACCCAGACCACCTCCATGTGCATCTACTCCTTGACTGGCTCCTGTGGAAAAGGTTATATTGGGCACACGTTTACCTATCCAAAAGAATAAAAGAACACCTCCAGAAATGGCTAAGCAAAGGTAAATTTGATACCACCAGGACCATCAACAACTTTATTCTGGCGCACATGGTGAATTCCGGACATCGGTTGGACCCCAACCAAGCCTTTAGGGTGATCTTTAAGGTCCCACTAAACTACCTTAAGCCCAGAAGACAAGGATGCGATCACTGGCAACTGCAGAAGCAACCGCACTCTGGTTGAGGAAGCCGGATTTGTGCACGCACAGGAACCTGCTGCAAGCTCCAAGATAAGCTTGACCAACCGCCACCTAGCTACCGGCATGTGTCAGCGCCTTCCATCTCCCTTTTCCACCCTCTCCTTAATTGCTGTCTAATAAGCAGAATTAAGTCGCCTGTGTAGGTTTAAAGTGGCAATGATGCCCATCAGATAATTCAGAGGAGCATTTAGCGAGCAAAGGTAGGCTTTAGATAAGTTATAATTGGTCCAGTGCATTCATATTGTAAGTGGTCCAATGTAAGAGTGCGTTAAATAACTTTCGTCATTACATGCTACTCAGTCATGGAAATAGGAGAATTGGGGTTTGGGGTTGAATAACAGGTGGCTGGTCACGTGACAGTGAGGTTTTGTTGAAGCTAGACCAGGGGGAGGAGGAGAGAAAAAAAGTGCGGCAAAATGCAGACCATTTGCCAGTTCACGCTCGGAGCCTGCAAGTGTTAATCACAAAACTTCATCTACGAAGACTAGGCCACCTAAAGACAAAAGCGTCTGCTATCAAGTGCAACATGTTGTCAAGGTTAAAGCACACGTAAGATTACATCCTCTGGGAAGAATTAGTGCATAAGAGATGGCTACTTCAACAAAGCATTCTGTAACCTTGCAGTTAAGTCGGAAGAATAAACCTTACTGCAGCTTATTGGGGTAAATGCTGCTCTACGCCATCGTCCATGCTAACCAAACAAGTAGATTACAGAACACTTAATACGCGTGTGTACAGTTCTGCAAGTGCTGCAAGCTGACAAACGTTGGCGTACATCAACATTTTTCAAGATAATCTCACAGGGAAATTGGGGATGTTTGACAATTTCTTTAAATTATCTGAAGGAAAACGATAAAATTTTTCTGGAGATAAATAAACATACAGTTCTGCAAGTGCTGCAAGCAAATGTCCTCAATTTGTAAATGTTTGATTATTTCTCCCATACCTGCGGGAACGCATTAACGAAAACTTATAAATAATAATGATCAGCATTTAGCATACTTAATACTTGAATTAACTGTATGAAGTTCTAAGTATTTGTTAAGAAAAATAAAATTTTCTCAATAATTCCCAGTTTGTGCAGGCGTCAAAAATAGCTATAAAATAGAATAAGAAATTTAAATATTTTGTTAGGTTGAAAATGTAAAGCTTTCACTTTTTTTATACAAAAAGAAATCGCCTTAAGTCAAAATATTTTGTATATATGGTAATGAGCGAATACGTAGTTATTGAATATCGTTGAATAAATTTTCTCTTCATTTCGGAAATTTTTGGTGAATTTGTTCATACGTTTACTTATTGTCCGTTTGTTTGATGTTTACATCAAACCCTTTAAAATTAGATAAAACTAAACAGCGTTTACCAAAAAACGAGCTTTTGGATATTATTTCCTATGCAGATGGCCGTGTTGGTCAAATTTGGAAATGCTTCAAAACAGCAACCCACATTTTCTAGCATACAACATGCTTGCTAGATACCACGCGTATTGTTATTCCTAAGATTCATAACAACAGTTTCCATAATAGCTTACCTCTTTAAAAAGTGCTTTGATTGGATATTTAGCTGACAAACGTCAGCGTATATTACCTTTCTTAAAGATAATCTCACAAAGAAATTGGGGATGATTGACAATTTCTTTAAATTATCTAAAGGAAAACGATAAAATTTGACTGGAGATAAAAGAACATACCTTTCTCTTCATAACAGATTATTTTTTGATTGAGGAAATTTATTCTACGATCCGTAATAAACGTGCGAATGCAAAACATATGAGGGCAGCTTTCCAACCCGAAGCCCTTATTGTTAAGAAATCTACCCAGTTGATCAAAATAACTTGTCCAGATATACGCTTAACTGCCCCGTTCAATTTCATCCTGAAATTTGTTTGCAGGATTCGCAAAACTGTACACACGGTGGTACAATGTGTGCGCAGCTGTCGCCATTGAAATAATGTGCTTACTGCTGCGTTCTTCAAAGCACTCCCACAAACAGTTCTGTTAAACACCATGCATTCTAGGTTCTGCAAATATTCCCATGTTTAATTTGAAAAGCCGATTTAGCAAACTTTTTTTCAGTAAATCTTCATCAGGCACATACATTTGCAAGAAAAAGGAAAAATTTACAGCTTGACAGGATTAATTTGATGAAAACCCGTCTTTTTCACACCACACGCATGTTAAGATAGGCGTGTACAGGTCCTTGTGCTGGGGATGGGAGAGGGGTGGTGTGGGGAAATCGGGTGAGGTTGCGGGCATTGATCAGGAGCCAGGTACATCGAGTGATAGTTGCTGTTGATTGCGCAAAGCGAACGACCGTAACTAGGGGGCGGAGGAATATGCGATCACCATCCAGCGTCACGGTCGCCAATGGGAGTGAAAGGGCTTGTGTCAGCGTCTTCCGACAACATAGCAGAGGATTCGCTAGCCATATAGCCACGCTTCGGCTGTTGCAAAGCCGTAAAGTTTGGCAACCGAACATCAGCTACTTTTTCAGGGGTCTACGTCAACGGGTGTTGCAACAGCCAAAGTGGCGGATGTTCGTTCCGCATAAATCACAGTTATTATCACTCACTGTTCCTGCCCCCTGATCATTGCTTACAACTCACCCAATTCGTTCCCATTCCCCCTCCCCCAACACAAAGATTCGCACACGCCGATCTCGCAGCGTGGGCAAGTTTTAATCAAAGTACACTTATTAACACTACACACTTGTACAGTTTTCATTTTCCTTGCAAATGTATTGGCCTCATGAAGAATTTCTGAAAACATATGTTTGACAAAACGACTTTTAAAAATGCTTTTTGTTAATTGCAAAAACAACAGGATTTATTGGATCCATTAATTTTAGTAGCACTCATCAGCTGCAACCTCCCATTGCATAACATGAATAAAGTTAGAGAAAATAAAAAAATTGAATTCCTACAGAAGAATCGATACAAACTGCAAGGTCATAGGGTGTGGCCAAGAGGCAACTGAATGACGTAGAAAAGTTTAAACACTGTGGGCAGCAAAAATTGGGAAAACACGTATAATGCAGAATAAAAGGGAAAGGGACTGTGTAAATCTGAGAGCCGGATTTTACAAGGGCAAAGCTAGGTTAACCACATGCTCTAACTGCTTACATAGGTCTGGTTTCGACCGCCGTATGTAGGCTGCTTTCAGGTAGCGCAGAGTACGAGTTGTTCGTGCTCAAACAAGTACTTAGAAGGAAGTTTTAGGGCCCACAGAATGGCCCGTATCTAACAAGTATTCGGTAGTGGCAGAACGAGGCATTATATGTTCCTGTTCGAAAAGGCCAACTAGGCAAATGCCCCTTAGCTCTGGCTGCCAGTTGTCTTTTCGTTTACCCTATGTATTTGCTGCCCAGGGTGTTTAAACTGTCGTACGGTATTGATTTGCCTCTTGGCCATACCCTATGACCTTGCTGTCTGTATTGGTTTTTCTGTATGAATCCAATTTTGTATTCCTCTTACGTTATTCGTGTTATACAATGAGAGGTAGCAGCTGATGAGCGCTCCTGAAATGTAAAAATCCAAAAAATCCTGCTATTCTTGCAATTGACAAATGTAAACCCGGGAAACTCTGCCTTAAATTTTCAAAATGCATTCTCCTCCCGGTAGCGTGCTCTTGGAACCCTAGTTTGGTTTATACTTTTTTCGGGATTATATTATGGGGTTCCTCACAATGGTCGCGAGGCAGATGGGCTGCGAAAACACGGAGCAAAGCAAGTGTTACTTGGGACGCGCCCACGTAACGAATGTCGCAGATGCGTGTGGGGATGAAAGGGGTGAGGAGTGCGGTCACGTGTTTCAACGAAAAACGAAAGTGAGTAAATTTATTCAGTAACTTTTCGACACTGGATCCCCAGGACATTGCCAGACTTGATAGAAATGTGCAAAGAACAGTGAGCATTTAAAAGTACTGATATATTCATCTTATGTGGGTTTTAATTGGTAGTTGTAATTTGCGTCATATCGTGGTGGACATAATTAGCAGTTGCAATGTCATAATGGCTAATTGACAGTTGTAATTTGAGTCAGTCCGGGGTCAGCCCAGATTATTCGGTGTGGACGCTTATAGCGGTTTTCTGCTGATCCACGTTTGTCAGCTGCAGTCTCTTCCACCTTTCCTTGAGGTGTTTGTACACTCCAGCTAACGGGATACGCCGGTTAATGCATGGGTCAGCGGAGTGCATGGCCTCAAGAAATTCTTGGTATTTTTCGGAGGGGCAAACCCCAACGATGCGTGTTTTGTCACATGCAGAGGTATGTATTTTGTCAAGGCAATGCATAACCAATTTGGAAAAATTGTCACGTTTCTTCACTGCCAATTGGTGCTCGTTAATGCCTGCGTAGACGGCCCTTACTGTCTGGCCACAATATTCTAGGTCACAAGCTGCACATGGGAATTTGTAGATGGCTTCTTTCTTATCGAGATAACCAACCTTATCCGTAGGGTTTACTAGCTGAGTACATAAAGTAGCCATCAGTTTATGCGCCACTTTTATTTGGTGTTTCCGCAAGGTTTTTTAACGAGTTCGGACACTTTTGTCATTTAATATAGGCTTCTCTATGTGTTTGTTTTGGGCACCTGAGTAGAACTATCTGGTTGTTTGTTTGATTGCTGTTGGCTTTTATATCGGCGTACAAGGTCTCTGGGGAACAATTCGAACAGATAATTGAGCTCGTTTCGGTAGGTTTCTTCATCAGAGCAGTGTGTTTTCGCTCAGTGTAGCAGACTGTTGACGGCACTTCTTTTTTGAGAGGTCCGGTTTTTGCTCTAACAGTTAAGAATAACTTCTTCATACATATCTTTGCGGTAAACGGACATTTTTGTAATGTTCCGTCAGCAATTCGCCACAGGAGAACATCCAAAATGCGAGTTTTTTGTAAACCTCCTTCTCGAGCGTGAATTGAATGCGCTGAATAGTTGAGTTGTTGGTCTTGTGTTGCGCTCCGAGATGGTCCTTTTTTAATGACAAGAAATATTTCATCTAAATATCGTGCCCATAACTTAGGGTTAATCGATAGAAGGGTCATTATTTGTTGTTTCTGCATGGTAATTGTAGCAAGGAATCCAGATATGGGTGTGCCCCTTGGAGCTCCTTTAAATCGTTGATAGTACTGATGATCAAATGAATAATAGTTTTCTAGGCAAAGGTCCACAAGGTCAAGTAAGGCAGTTGAAGAAACCCTCGTTTCATAGCTGTACAGGTGTCACGTTAAAGCTGCGCTGGCCACCTGCATCCAATCCCACCTCCAGTTATTTTGACCTTGTTCCGACGTCGGATCCAGGTGAATAAGTACGAAGACGGTGCAATAGATAGAGCGCAAAGCGTAAGCTAATTCACGTGCAATTCAACCGTTCAGACGCTACAACTGGAAAGAGCACACGGAGAACTCGGGAGCATAGTACAGTAGAACTGTCGGGTTGAATTGGCCCAGTGCACTTAGTAAAAGCCGAGCACCGTCTGGAGAAAAAACCCTTTTATTCACTTCTACGCCAACGGCACCATAATAATATGTTGAGTACGAAAAAGGTGAGACATGCACAAAAATACAAGGGATGGGCATTAATATACGGCACGCTTAAAGGCCTGTCACTTACAATGGGAAAAGAGGCCATAATTTGATATTTTGTAGACAGCGCACACTTCCGGTAAATAGACTGCCCTTAAGGAGGAGAATTCTGTTCCTATATTCAGCACATACCGTCAGCACTTATGCTTAGCAAACGCTACATAATATTAGTTAATACGCAAAACACACAATAGTACTCATCTGAAGGTCTTTCGTTTTACTCATATACAAGGAACCTAAGCATTCATCAAAACATATGCTTAAAACTAAAAAAAACAGCACTCGTGTTTTTTAGTTTACCTATTAACCTCACTTCGTCTAGCACCACATGCTATGAGTTCTTATTCAGATCTTTAGACTACGTGACAAAAAACGTGCATCAATATGCGTGTATAAAAGAAACCGACTTGCCCGCATATAATAATGCATTAACTAGGTTTTATGCTGCATACTTGTTAGGACGGAACAGCACAGGAGTCAAAAATATTGCCATCCTCTGGTTGGTATAACAAAAAGAACACCCGCGATAGCACCACCACACAGCGGACAAGGTTACGCGCCGACACCACGTGAGGAGGCAAGGAGGTACGCGCCCACGGGACACGGTCCCCAGGTTATGTCACACTGAGGTCACCGGACGATGCCTGCTGGCATGGGCCACTTGCGGAGGGCCAATAAGGAACAAAGACTGCTGGGCCTTAGATTCGCCGCCGCGAAGCGAAGGCACACTCTGTTGCCCAAAACGAGATTTCGTGATCGACACGAGAGCGGGCTGCCAACGACAGAAGAAAAGCCGCAGATGGAACGACCCTAGTGACGGATACGAGATTAAGCTGCCGGACGTACAGAGCTGCTGTACAAGCCAAAAAATGTGACAGTAAAGGATCCTCTGCTATCCTGTCCGCCTTCGCTTCGTAACATATGATTGGTGGATATTACAACTTTTGAGGCAGGTGCTCACACAAGTTTACAACAGTACTCAAGATGAAAATAGCAGATGCCTAAAAATAATTTTTTCAAGCAATAAATCATATTCTTCAAAGCAAAATAAATGATTAAACAAGATCTTTACACGGCCCATCGAGTATTTAAATGCACTGCAGAAACGAAGGTGAACAACGAAGTCGCTTTCCTGTATGTCCTCTTACACAGAGAGGAGGATGGTTCAATACAACGCCGGATATCCAGAAAGAACACCTGGATGGGGCAATAAATTAGATTTCACGCTTTTGATCCACTTATCTCAAACGTAACCTAGTCCAGGGATTTGCAGCCTAAATATGTAGCATCTGCTCTCCTGAAACAGTGGAAGTAGAATTGCAGCAGCTACTCCGTGAAAATGGCTACCCCAAAAGATTCATCCTCCGAAGAAGCGTGTCACAAAGGCTACTGTTGCAACAGCAAAAAAGAAAGGTTTATTCATAAGACGACCTTTCCTGGGAGACGCAGCAACTGAACTAGCGGGATATATTGGCCGAACAGCACCACGTACGAAGAAGAAGGCGCGCGAACACATATCAGCCGGGGTCGGCAAATGAGATAATCAATCGATCTTAACTTCATTTCTCGCATACTTGATCTGTACGATCCACCGAGTTGACACGAGAGAGGCCTTTTAACTTACATGCCAGGCTCAGAGACTCTACTCTATAGGCCTGCGCAAACAGAAGCTCGCCTGAACACACATTGCTGAAAACACGTGTTTTCTAAGATGACAAATTACTCAAATAGCATTTTTGATTAAGCTAGCCCTGTCCTTTGTCAAAATTCACGTGCGGTTGGAATTGGTTGATCTGGTTACATGAACATGGTATAACCGTAAACTCAGTGGCGTCACCGTCTAATTACGCGTGTTGGAATCCCCGAGGAAGAACACAATAAGAAGGGCGTAACTTTGGAACCCACTCGGAGTTGCTTTTTTGGGTGCTAGTTGCCGCTTGTTGATCTCCAGCATCCCCGCAGTGGGGGCGGACTGGCGGTTTCTGTACCAATCCTTGTTGCAACTCACTGTCTGAGAGGTGACAGGGGCTCATAAATCATATTCAAGCCCGTTAGCTTGTGTCATCGTGGGCCGCATTGGGATAAGGTCACGCGACCAGTTAGCCCTTGAGGGACTGCGACTGCTAGGACGTGGGCTTGACGAACGTGCGTGTCTGTATCTACGGTGCAGCCTTTAAGGTCATTGCATGTAGGCGGTCAGCGCGAAGAATCAAACGACGCCTCAGAGGAGCTTAAAGTTTTGCTAGGAGTTGGTCAGGCTGAACTCCTAAAACTACACACAAAATGGAAATTGGAAGTGGCTGTTCAAGTCTGACCAAAAGTTGCCTTACTGGGTCAAATAACAAACTACTGGCATAACAGCGAACCTGTTATCCAAAGTAGAAAATCAAAATGTAAAGCTGTATGATCAGACGTAGGCTGTGGCGATAAATGTCATTATTTGAAGACTTAATACTCCAGGAAGCATGCAAATAATTATGACGAGAATAGAAACACTTTTTTGTTTTTCTTCATTTAGCACAATTAATCAGAAATCCAATCCAAGACTTAAAAAGGAGGAAATTGAAGGGCTTTTCAGGTCACAAGTATTTGGTTTAATAAGATACCAAAGATGCTGGAAGGAAAATGCATGCTGCCTGAACCGTTTCTTCGCGTAGAAGCGCAATCGAAACCTAGTTCCCGTACAGTCAAAAACATTACAGGAGACGCAGTGTGAATCTGTAAACAAGCATAGAAGAAGAAAATTTTGCTTTTTCTACGAATAAAAATCATACATTTTCAGCGAAAAAAATGGCTCCATTCATGGATGTTAAGAAATGGGCAAAAGATCATGTAATACTCACAAGTCAAGTTTTTCACGGTATCCACGTCTACTATGGAGACGGTTCAGATTTCAACTTCTCAATTTCCGCTTCTTCACACGTGAGGTAGTGTGAGGAGGCCTCGTCGCATGTGACGGGAAGACTTCGCATTCATTAGTTCAGAGTGGAGAGGGTGGGTGACCTCATAAAGAATGGGATCAGCAAATTGCTTAACCGTTTTAAAGTGGCGTTGTACTATAATGTCAGCTAAAAACAAAAGAAACACCGGCAGCTGAAGAGAACATTCGGAGGCTATGTTTCAAAGTGACAAGGTCTTTTTTAATTAAGGCTGGAAAAATTACTTGAAAGCAGTAGAGAATGGGGGGAGAATACGGATAACTACAAAATGCCAGATTAGGGCTTGCGGTGTGTAATATGAACGTAAGCGGCGGATATAATATAAGAGTTTACGGATGTTGATAAAAAGGCCTTCTATATGAAGAGTAAATGTAAGATTGGATGCTAGTGTAACGCCAAGGTATCAGACGGAGGATACTAGGGGGGCAGAATATCAATATTTTCGGGACTAGGAGATGGTTGTAGTCAAAAATACACTGGATTGACTTTCGCTCGTTAAAAGGGCATACAAAAGAGCATCGGAGTTGCTTTAGAGTCCCACCATGCAACTACTGACACCTGGTTTATTGAAAGTCTTCTATGTAACTAAAGGTTATGCTAGCCCTTCAGCCTAACATAAATATCTAGAATTGTTTAGACGAAGGAGGCAGTTAGATCACCGGAATCGTCATTTTATTCTTCTGAGCTTTCGGGCTCTTGCGGGAGTCCGTCGTCAGGGATAAACTGTCAACGAAAAACTAGAAACAGTTATAGGTGGCAGGAACCAATCAACTGATAAGTAGAAGGGGATGGTAAAGAGGGAGGTGACTCATTCATCATCAGCTTCGGCCGTGCGTACATACCTGTGGAGAGCAATGTAGGGGGGCGCCAGCATAGTACACCGGGGGACTGAATTGCTATCAGAGGTCCCGACTTCAATAAGCTTGCGTCAAAGGTTTAGGCATCAACAGGAAAAATCTGATCAATTGTTTTTTGCCTCAAATATCCGTCTGTTGCCCTGCTTTCAAATTACCTTTGGAATTCATAAGAGATTTTGCTAGAAATTATGCAACAATAGCACGCTGAGTTATTTGCACTTGATTAAAAATTTGTCAAATTATTCAAAATAAACTGCAACAGACAACATATTTTTTGGAAGGGGAAGATTTTTTATATAAAAAGCGATTTGACACGTTTTCCCGAAAATTCGGAGCAACAAACAGCGAGACTTGTAAATTTTTTTGGCAGGTAATAGTCCGCGAATCTCAAAGAGGCATGAACTCAATTCTTTTTTAATCTAAAAAGAGCATAGGCTTCTTTTTTGGAATCGCAGAATAAATTAACTCCACAGTTTTTTTATTCTGAAGGGGTAAAGCAATGCCATGGTTAGGAAAGAAGCCGACAAAATTATATTTTGCCGCATTGCACTCCTTCAGGCGGAAATAGTCTAGACGTACCTAACAATTGAGGTAAAATCTCCTTAAAAAATTAATTTCAAAGAACGCTTTAAAAAGTTTTTTGTACTATTAACCTTCAAAGACCACCTGCTTTGAATCACGTTTCAGGAAAAACGGATTTGAAGGGTTCATATGATTAAATGAAACGACTGTTTTTTTTGTTTGCTGCCGCGACTTAAATTTAAGTTCAAAAAAGCGACAGATAAAAGTACAGACGATTTCTGACGATTCAGAAACTGTTCCGCGAATGAATAAGTTCGTGTATTAAAAACCCGCATTTTCTCGATTTTTCCAATACAAGCTGGCATGCAAAACCCAGGAAGTGATTGAGAATAACACGACCCTATTACTGGGAAAATACAATTATTCGCCTGATGTTTCGAAATATGTCGTGGATTCATCATCAGAGGCATTAACAGCAAACAGTAGCAGAAACGGGTAAAATATGCACAAGGGTTTGCATTAATTATAGGACAAAGTCATAACTGTAAACATGCAGCAACATTTAACCTTAATTGTCGTCTTGTGCGTGGATTGTTTGTTAGGTGGCATGTGGGCTCTGACCTTTTTAAATTTTTCTTACGCGTGGTAGACTGCGACGTGATGATTGCCCGGTTGTTTGCGTAGGATGACCTGATGGCCTGTTCATTCCCTATGTGGCGACTTGCTTTGGCCAAATCAAGTCTCAGCGTCGAATATGGATTGGGCAACTTGTTGCACTTGTTTATGGCCTGAGGGTCCGTGAACCATGACTCAATTATTGAATGTATTTAAGTGTTACGGATGTTAATACTTTGATGACTCTACTGATAACCTTTTATTATCCTACTCGTCCAGCTGATACAGAAGCATCCACCTCTGTCTGCAGTACGGCGGACGAAGATTGCAGATAATTCCGAAATCTCCAACTTTGCATTCAGCCGAAGATTACCTATATGGTCATTCAACCAGGACATTGTGGCTTTGTGCTAAATCCAAGGGCAACTAGGGTTATGTTTAAGATCAGAGTTAGGATAAGGTTTAGGGTTGAGATAAGGGGAACTGTAGTGTTATAAGACAAGGACAGTTTATACTTTTTACCATAATCTCACCTAGCTTAATTTATCTGTAATACGGCAACGTGGGTAATGTAAAAATGATTTCTTTTGTGTGTAGCGATAGCGAGCTAAACTGGCCACGTAGTCTTCTATGAACCAGTCGTTAGAACCATTGAACAGCAAGTTATATGATGCCCTCTACCTAGTGTACATACAAGGAGTCTTGGATAGGGTTCAGGGTAGAGTTTGGGTTAGGATAAGGGCTACAGCTTAGTTTTATGGTGAGGGTAAGCATGCGAGAACAGTTAGGCTTCCTGGGATTATGCGCAGGGCCACTGTTAGCCCTTGGCCAGACGCTTCTAGTCCGTTTAAGAAACCATATAAGTACTTCGTACACTTATTCCTTTTTGCTTTTCCCCAATATCCGGCCATTGGAAAAGTCCCCAAAGAAAAGTGGAACGTCTCTATTCCATCGGCCCATAAGACTGGGTAGCTGAAAAACATCCATCGCATTGATCATAAAGAAGGATTATCTTCATGGTCTTCTATGGTAGATGGTCACGTCGCGTTTAATGTTTGTAACTCCAAATGCATTGGTCCTCGGGCTGCAGTCGCGTTAAGTAGCTTTCAAACCGATGACAAAACTTAACGATAATTGCCCTTTTGCGTCTTGCTAGCTTTCTGACTGGCATGCGGGTCGTGACCTGCTGAACTTGCACCATGCGTGGTGGAGTTGGGAGTGATGATTGCTCGGCCACCTGGTGCCCCAGTGTTGGCGTAAGACGACGCGGTGGCCTCTGCTTTCCCCAAGTGGTGACTTGTTTTGGCCAAAATAAGGCTCAGCCCTAAATATGGATTGGGCAATTTGTTGCACTTGTTGATGGATTGGGGCCCGTGAACCATGACTGAAGTTATTCTTGGCTCACTCAATTTTCACCTCTTGCGAGAATTTCGGCCTCACCAAATCGGAATGCGTGTCCGGTTCTCGTTGGATTAGCCGCAACTTGAGAATCGAGATCATTTCGCTGCACTGCTGCCACATGTTCGGCAATTCATTTATTAAGAATTCCGCCAGTTTCTCCTACATGGATGCTTCGCCTGCAAATGCACCAGATGTTGTAGACTACTCCAGATGTTTCTTGACGTGGGAGTGGGTCTTTCGGTTTCATTATCTGATGCCTTATGATTGCCTCCAGCCTGTGAGCAACTACAATTCCAAATGATGCAAGAAAGCGGCCGACAGTCTCCAAGACGTTTCTGAAGTACGGGATCGCTCACTAAATTCTGTCCCCATGTTATCAACTGAACAAATGGTCTATGTTTTGAAGTCCAAAAGAGCTCACGTTGACTCTGTCGACTAAAGATCGTGGCATGGCAGAGCGAAAGCAGTTTGTAAATGGGCCCCTGGTAAGCTGCATCCAGCATGCTAACATCAAGCAACAAAAACATGTGTTAATGCCTGCTCATAGGGAAACAGCAACATATTTGCATTTGACGTGAAGTTTCGTCATCTTTTAAACCCCATTTATAAAATGTATTTAAACTGTCACGAATCTGGAGTGCATAAGCGGTCTAGATGACGCACTATGGGTACTATCGCTGATGCGTGGTCCTTTCTGAATTATTTTGTAAGGTAAAAGCAACAGACACCACGCATGCACCTTTCCACCTATCAGACAAGACGGACCAGAAACTGGTGAGGAACGTTTATGCGTCAGGAATTAAATCGCAGCTAATTGTTCCTTGCCTGATATATATATATATATATATATATATATATATATGTAGTTTGGTCTGCTTCAAATTATATGGCACCCTTCCAAGAGGTTTTCTTTGAAGTAATACATCAATAAGGTTATCATGCGCAAGTGATTTAATTCTTCTAACGTTAAGTCCATGCTCGTTAAGTTATTATCATTCAGTATAATCATTACATGTTTTTAATTGGAAAATTGTTACATTATTCAAAATGGATTTCAATAGGTCACATATGTTTTGGCAGGTAAGGACTATTTAATCGGAAAAATAATTTGATAGGCTCTCTTAAAAATTCAAAGTGAAAATGAAAAATGTTTCAGCAGTTTAGAAGAAGGAGAAGCGAGCACTAAGACAAGAGTTTTATTGTCCTGACGTTTCAGATTTCGTTGGTAATCCTTAGTCATAGGTAATCGTAAACAAGTCTGAGACATGCGCAGGTCAGCAGTTATTGGCCTGTGAATTTCAAAAAAGTGTGACTTAACTTCTTCGTTTTCTTATCTGAGAATAGAAATGCCTTTCTTCTTTACAGAAACACAAATTGTTTAAATCTACAGTTCGAATTTATAAAAGGAAAAGCAACGCTAGAAAAGAAGCTGGAGAAGCCGTCTTCAGGCGGAGAAAGCCTATAAAGTATGGCTTGGGCAGTGCACCTCTTGTAACAAAATTAATTTGCTTAGTTAAGCACACCGTTGGCCACGTTTATGCGATCTACTGCGTGGAAAAATCGTCCGGTTAGTGAGGTTTAATAAGAGTAAAGGGCATTAATTTTGGCGAAATTTGGAGAAGTTTCATATCAAAGGAACTCCCTATGTTATTTTAGAACACAGCTCATTTTATGTGCATTGGACTTCGGAGGAACTCCAAAAGAAGTAAATGAAGGGTAAAACATATCCCTTCTAGAACCGTTTAATGAAGTCCGAAGTTGCTTAAATGTAAGTAAAGCCAATTTTAGGGAATCGGATTTCTTTCCAGAAACAAGGAACAATTTTAGGTCAAAAATTATTTTAAGGTTGCGAAAATTCCCATCACAGAAATCCGAAGAGTATTTCGCCAAATACTCTTCAAAAATTATTTGTTGTTAAGCAGTGGAGATTTTTGGGACAAAAGGCACTAAACAACTTTGAGTGCATTTTGTTTTATAACATAAAGTGTTGGAAGGGCAGGAGTCAAGCTAGTGAGATATAAGCATCATCATTTAAATAAAAGCCAATCGTATTAAATCTAAATCATATAGAAGTATACTTTTTTAGACATTCCTATTTCCGTTCATTGTTTATATAGAAACGAAACAGTCAGAGTTTTAACTTTGCATTTTGCATTTTCAAGCCTGTAAAATAGATTCTGGATGCTATCCTCTACGGTGTACAATAATTGAATATAAAAAGCATAGTAAGTTCTCGCCTGTACAGTCCGATTGGATCACTTATTTTCAACGAAATCTACAAAATGCTCAAATGTCACTTTTTTAATTTTGACAATTCCTTGGAAAAAGGTTATCTCTAGAACATTTTTTTTACTTTGCGAAAATTCCCATTGAAAAGTTTAGAACATAAATTGGCGAACATACGTTTGTTTTCGATAAATTCTCATCAGGCCTTTACATTTATATGGTTATGGAGCAAATAAACTATGGTGGTTGGTGGACAGATTTCGCGTTATTATTGTCAGGGTCGGTGGGGTGGGGGAGGGAAGAGGGGGTGGGGGATGGTTGGGGAAGTTGTGGACAGAATGGCAATCTCTAGCCAGCCCGGTGTCCGAGGCAGGTTATAAGGTGTGCATGGTCGGATTTGGCACTTTTTCGTCTCTGCAGGTGTCCGTTTCCGAGGCCAGTGGTCCACCGTGTGTAAGCGTGTCAGCTAGTTTCGCCCATGGTAACTGTGGCGCCGCGACGAAATTCGTTTGGGGGCACAGCAGCGGTCGGCGTAGCCTAAT
>JAYGXS010000005.1:22185831-22213316 GCA_036362985.1 Ligula intestinalis | reverse complement strand
CACTATTTTTAGGTTCACTGTTCAAACTAAGTATTAATTTTGAACAAAATAAATCCGCTCGCTCAGACGGCTTGTTTAGCAGGATGCATCAGCGCAGTTCCTGAAATATCTACCAGCATCTACCTTCTTGACAGAGCCCACATTGGAGCATTTAAGGACAGCCCTGCACGCGAGTCATCACTCGGGCCGTCCTTTGGGCAAATGAACAAAGGAAACCACAGACCAGCGGGCAAAGGCCGAACAGGCCATGACGCGCGAACTTCAAGGGCTGACAGGCGAGGACGCAAGGACAGCCGTCGGCCGGGTTTTGAGGTCACACATGACAAGGGGCCATGAGAGGACGCATGCACATGAGCGCATCACTGAGGGCACGACATGTCATCGTGAGGATACCACATGATGGTTGCCTGCAGAAGGGCCAAAAGGGAACAAAGACCGTTGGTCCGTAATACGCTGCCAATGCTAGAGGCGGCAAATGGCTGCTGGGGACACGAGACTCTGCTGCTAGTGACACGAGACTCTGTCACCAAGACTCGCTTTTGGCCGAGAAGTGAACGACGACAGAACACAGGCTGCTGACAGACACACGGAAGACAGAGCAAGCACGCACAAAATTATAACAGAGAATATTACACATCAGAATTCCAGTGAAAGGTTGAGAATAGACGGATACGGACTATGAGTTAAAGATTTCAGAACAAAGACAGAGGATGAAAATTCGAATCATATTCTCGGGTGACTAAAAGCGATACGAAAGAATATAGCAGTTTATGGAACACAGAAAAGGGAAATCTACCAAAAGCCAGAAAATCATCGAAAAGTTGTCCGTTTCTAAGTCAAGTATATAGTCAGAATTCATATTTTATAATGACAGTGCAAGAACTTAAATTATGAGATTATCGATACAAAGTTGGAAAGAAGTAGACGCAATCGCTCGAAAAACAAGTTTATTCACCCGAAGTTCGAATCTCGTTTTAAACGCATCACCAGAGAGAGAGAGAGAGAGTGAGAGGTGGTCCCGTTTCTGCTACCGTCTCGGGTGGTTGGTTCGAGGAGGCGTCCGAAATTTCAGACGGATAAGATCCCTCTTTTTAATTTGGATAGGATTCAATTAACTGGGTTAGATACTGCTAACATGCAGTACGCCCAGAATTAATATAACATGTCAACATGTGCAGCCGGGTCACGAGAGTCAAGAACTGATAAAATCCCGTTGAGCAGTCGGGTGTGGCATATCCCTTAACATGTTATAACTAACGTAGAGATTACGCAGGACACGCAGGACGCAGGCATGACTCGCGCAAACACGAACACAAACTGCCTGTGCGATGGAATGATGCATTATCACAAGTGACTGCCCTCACCTACGAGATCGGTCACGAGTTAATAAGCCAATTTTTTGCATTTTTTTCGTACCCATCATCAAAGAGAGAGTGAGAGATGGTGCAAGAAAGAGTCCAAGAAATCATACGGATAAAAGCCTGCTCTTTACATTCTCTAGAAATGAATATAAGTTCTTAATATAAATCAGTTTGCTTAAGGTCTATGTTTAATGACCGAAATGTGATGTTTTTACTGGCAAAAGACGTGTCTGGGCCTTAAAGCAAGTCAGTGCGCTGATTTACTGTCATAGCGAATCAGTCTACCTTTTTTCGATTACATTCGCGGTCTCGGATGTGCACTTGTACCGGCAAGGAACAAGTTCATATTCAAGGAAGCCACTGGTTAGCTAATGCACTACCTTAGGACGAAAGGTAGAGATTGTGGGAGAAATGGAGTCTGCAGCGAAACATATCAAGTTTACTGACGTGCGCTTTACTCTAAGTCATTTGTCACCAACATCCTAAGCCAAATATTGGTTTGAACACAACAGAATCCTGTCAATGCTCTGAAAATATCATCACTTCTTCCACTTAAACACGGGCTTCAATTGCGTTACATAGAAAGATATCAGACGATCGATTTTTTTAATACAGCACGAGAAAAAATTATAGTTGACTGCATGACGCAGATAAATAATCACATGCAAGCGGATAGGGCACAAAAACAAAGTATATTTAGGCATATTGTACAATAAAACTGAACCGGAAATAAACTCTACTTATAGTGTGAAGTCTCAATTGAAATCTCAGATGCAATGGCTGATCCATGGACTTGAGGTCTTAAAGGAGGAATATGAGCTCGCTACGATTTAGCTTCTTACAGAAAATCATAACGCACAACAGGGAGGATTTGTGTCGCCTCAATCTGGGCTCAGTAACGCGGCGCACTAGGCTGTATGCTATAATCTGCCCACAATAGACTAAAAGAGCCGGTACACAATGGCGTGTCTAGACTGCCGTACAAAAACGACCTCACGAATCTACATGGAAGGCGTCTGCCTTCCCCCACATAACGCTCCACACAGCAGTCCTTTAATGCCATCATAATGCAGTGCTGTAAACGTCAACAAAGCCCGTAGCGGCGATAAAAATATACGAAAGAAAGGAAAATGAGCACGCTTTTTTTAAAAAAGGGAAGAATAAAGTATGCCCGCATCTGTGTTATTTTCAGAATTTTTTCCGTCAAGCAGAAATTCTTACTTTATTTGTTAACGCAGCAGTTATAACAGAATGCAGTCTGCAAGGCCTTAACAACAGGGAAGATACAACGTTACTGCAATAAAAAGCCTGACGGAGTTGAAGAATATACCACCAAGTTTATCAGGAAAACTTGTGCATACGCCGCTTTTTAAATAGGACATCTTTATTATTAAATCCTATAAGAACCCTTAACACACGGCCTTTTTCTTAAATATTGATGTACCATATTCCCATCATCCATCATACATTCGGCTTAGTGTAAGCTCTGTTATTCGTAGCAGCAGTTGGGCCAAAATACTAACAGTGCAGCAAAAAAACTGGAAAAATTAAAGTGCTCGGAAAAATTCTAAAGGTTTGTTTGCTCCTGTTGAACAGTTTGCATTGGTCGCACAAGTCGACACCTATCCAACAGAACAAAGGGACACCTCCGGGTATGGCTGAGAAAAGGTAAACTCAGGAACAAAAGCAACCCTATCCTGGCGCATATAGTTGATTCTGGAATCCGCTGGTCTCCAGCGAAACTTCCATACCATCTATAAGGTCTACACAAATCATTTAAATTCATTGGGTCAGTGCCTAATAGCAACAGCAGAAGCGACCGCTATCAGGTTGATGAAGCCGACATTTTGTACACAAAAGAACCTCCTACAAACTCCGCAGTTGGCGCAGCCTAAAGTCTCCTAGCGGCATGCACTTATCCGCGCTCTGTTTGTCTACCTCCCCTACCCCTCACTTTCCTAGATTGCTCCACCAAACCCTGCCCTCGTAACCAGCTTTTTTCAATCGACCGACACCCTCGCATATTCCCATGACTCACTTGAACGAACAAGCGAACAAGTTTTAACATGCACCTCATCCCATATAAATGTATTAGCCTGAGGAGAATCTATTAAAAGTATACGTACACTCGCCAAACTAGTTTGCAGATACCTAAAGAATTTGATGTTAGACATAACTAGATGCGATTCCATAAGCAGCAGTTGAGGTTGCTAGCATATGCTGGATTAATTGCACCGGATAATTGGCCTTTTTAAATATCAAGCGTGATTAAATCTTGTCAGCATTCCTGCATTTCGGTCAGACCTATCAGTCACTTTATAGATTGACTATATGTCTTAGATGAGTAGAATGCACAAGCGTTTGTTGGTCAGTGCTATGATTTGGGTAAGAGACGGTAGGATAGTTCTATAAAATTCTTTGACCATGTGCCGTAGGTAATAATAACATCAAGTCGAGGCCACACAACGAAAAAACAACCCAGCTTACGATTACTTTAATAAAAAATATGATTGAAACTCAAACAAGATGCGAGACGTCCCTTTTGGTGCAGTAAAGCTGCGCTTAATATTCTCTTCAGCTTAATATATTAATCATCTAGTCTGTAATTTCTTTAAAAGTCGAGCATACTGAATTTGCTGCAAAGAGATGGTGACTCAGCTCTCGGACGTTGCATGAAACGCTATAATGGCGATTTGAACTGAGAAAACGCCAACTCTGGCAGCATTGATTTCAAGCTACGTCGGTTCCTCCGATAATGAAGCAGACCAGGGCCATATTTCCGAACAATAAACGTTTGCGTGCCTCACCAGTTCATGAATAACCACAAAATACAGCAGGATTTGCGCACAAAAAAGGAAGGAGGCCTGTCAAACAAGGCATTGCATGAGCACCAGAACATGCGTTCGGATGCACTAAAAAGCATTCAGTTGATGAACTCTTGAAAAACACTGCTGTCACAGCTGCGGTGCAGAAAAAAGGACTTCCGGTATTGTCACCTGTGGTCAGTACTATGGGAAAAATGTCATCGTTTTGACAACTAGCTGTGAAGGTACCTGCTAAGGAAACTAGTGGTTACCGCAGGTGAAAAAAGAGCGATAACCCACCTTTATCATATAAATAATTGACAATGTAGACACACCGTGGAATTTGCTACCAATAAAGTTACGACACTACCAAATGCCTGACGATATACTTACCAAATATATCCTTCGCAATTGTAAATGCCTTGACCAAGAAAAAATCCACTCTTTTACATTAGAATCTCCTCGCAATTCTATCATGACCAGTAACTCTTCGTTTGCTGTAAGTTAGTAATCATAAGGTCACTTTTAGTTTAAATTGGCGCATATGGATTGATCAACTTTTGCAGTGACATCTATCCTGAGCGTTTTCATTGCATTTTAGTTGTACAAGACATCAAAACAATTGCAGATGCAGGATTTATCCAACGGCTACTACAGCCTGGTTATAGAGTGCATGCTGTATGTAGCCTGTTACAATAAAAGCAGACCACTTTATTTTGTACAAAGGGTGGTTTCGGGAAACATACTTCAAGTTACTGCCTTGCTATAGATAGGTATTAAAAACACGATCTTAATGGCATTCTTGCCAAGTTTATAGCACTAGAACGGTAAAATATGGAGAGGAATTAGGTAAAATAACGGCTTATATGTACAAGCCGTAAAAATCTGAGGGTGTTTTCATGTTAGGTGAATGCCAGTACCTGATCCAGTTCGGTGACTACGAAGCTGTCATTCATCTTCTACGTCCAACATTTCAGGTTTCTGTGTCAGAAAACCAGCGTCAGCGAACGTTGCAAGACTGTTTCAGTCAGGAGTTTAAAAATTGGAAAAGCTATGGGCGTACCGTTTACGTTCTTGTAGATCGTTCCATTGAACTTAAGTTGCATCTTGTGACAGGAAATGGAAAAGTCGGAGTGTCCGAAGCGGTTGTCCTTTTCATCTTATTTGCCATGTAGGAGTCATTCGGTCTGGGCCATAGAAACCTCAGTTTTACTAGCCTATAGGTTGGAGTCTCTTTAACTTATATGCTTGGCCGGCAAGAAGGGATTTCTATATGAAATTTGAGGAGACCATAGAATCGCGCCAGAGCCATTTCTGTTGATCTTGTCATGCGTCGCCAACTGTGTTGTCCATTGCCCACACTGTCGTGTCAGATTCGCATTTTGAAACAATATATTTTCATTCATGCAAATAAGTTTATCATTAACTCAGCAGAATCGATATTCATTTCTTCTAACCGTCAATTCTAAAAAAAATGTAATGAGCGCTTTAAAATGGTAAAAAATCACAGGAGGCACTCTCTGTATTCTTTGCATAAACCTCATTTCCAAATCTGGGCATATTTGGGCAACATTTCTAAAATGTAAGCCAGCAGGTCAGCCTGTTAGCATAATACATGACAACTATCACTGCCTTCTACGATGTCCTTGTCAGGAACGTTACAGGCCCAAAAATAACAATTTTGTCACGATTTTCATCAACCGCATCATAGTCGCGTGCAATTTAGCAGAATACTGATAATAACTGCCATAAATCGGGCATTTTTGATGGTTTTACTTCATCGAATTATACTGACAGGGTACAACCAACTGCCTTTAGAGAGTTTTCCTCTTTTTTATTTACTATGCAGGTGTTCCTCTGACGGTACTAATCACTGTTTTTTATGTATACTACGGATATGTGCAGATTATATGCTTCCGTCTGTTACACACTAAATCATGGTTTAAATAGCTTTTCGCATCAGATAACGATGAGCAGATATAAAGGTAAACCACGATTAATATATGCTAATAATTGAAGAACCTTTTGTGGTGGCCTTTCTCTGGAGGTTTTACCGCACATGCATCATTAAATATGGAGAAGATTGTGCCAGGCACTCACCGACCATGTCGGTCCTGCGACCGGAAATTTGGGAGGCCATGTGCGTGCACTTCACCTGATCGTACATTGTTCCGTCGAATTCTAACTATGTCCTTAGGAGGTGGAATAGTCGGGGATGTCCGAGGTGATCCTCCATTTCACTTACAGTAGTCGCTAATGACCATGCAACCATCATCATGAAATTTGACCTGGCCCCTAAGAGTATATTAAGTAACATTATTGAATTCTGCGAAAGCCTTTTTACTCAGTTAAATTATCTTTAAGTTATGTTAAATACCCATTCCTTTAGCGGAAATTGGAAGCAGTCTCTTATGGAAGGAATTTTCCATGCTATAACGAAAGAGAGAACCAAACTGCACGTTAATGTTGATAATACTGAAAAGGAACTCTAAAAGAAGTAAAAGAGGCATTAAAAATATCCCTTCCAGAACTGGAAAAGGTTATCCAAAATTGTTCAGATTGAAGTGAAGCCAAGTTATAGGGACAACATTTGTGTGCAGTAACATTGAACATATGTATTTAAAAAAATTATGTTTAGCCATCTGGTGAAGATTTTTTTGCCAAATATATTAACAGAATAGTGTTTGTTTTTGAATGCAGAAATGAACCTCAAATGTCCTACAATAAAAACCAAATGTCTGACATGTTCTCGTCAACTTCAGACAAATAAAGCCTTATTGAATATAAATCGTTAAGACATATAGTTTTTTTATACTTTACGTTGCTCTTTTGCTTGATTTAGAAACGGGACAGACGTGAGAATAATAAGTAGTTCAAAAAATGGCAAGGTATATGGCCGTTATTTTTATTTGCTAGTTTAAAACTGAATGTTGAATAAACCTACCCATGGGGAATGTAATCCTTTATAAAGGGAAAATAAAGTTCTTTCATCTTCAGACAAAGTTAATCGTTTATCTTCAGGAAACTTAAAAAAATTCTTAAAATATCAAATTTCATTGTGACAACGATGAAAAAATTAATATACACGGAAATTTGTCAGCCAAATATCTTATCAAAGAAATTTCTAAGAGGTCACCTTTTATGAAAGGTTTTGTTCATTAATCTTAGGAATATAATTTTCACAACTCCAGTGTGGACAAGATTTACCCTCAAAAATGTGTTTTGCTGTTTTGAGGCATTTCTGTTTACCAAAAGCGTTGCTTTATTCAGTAAATGCTGTTTTTATCTATATAATGAAAAAGGTTTTGGTGTAAAACTAAAAAAATACAGAATTTATAAATTAATGAAAGAAGACAGTTTAAACAAGGAAAATTATGACACTTTTTTGTTGATACCATCCAATAAATACTTATCCAGTAAGATTAAAAATATCGAATGTCTTGACTAGAGAAAAGTTCTTACTATATATAGAAAGTGTTTGCTTCTAGTTTTCAATTTAACACAATAAATTACTTTAGTATACTAATTTAAAGCTCTTTTTTACATCTCCGAAATCACGGAATTATCGAGGAAATTTACTTTTTCTTTACAAACACTAAGTAATTCCTATAGTTCTTTTAAGTACCTGATATGCCTGATGCAATTCATTATTATTCTATAATCTTCCTAAATGCATTCACATTGGTATTCGAGTAATGATCAAAATCAGACAACGTTTTGATAATTGCATGGCCTGTGGTGACTACTGTAATTTTTCCCGTAAGAGTTATGCATAGTAAGTGACAACTAAGACAAGGCCTACGGTCTTTTATAAACGCAATAGTCCCAGCCATGAAAATTGGGAAAAGACTTTAATAAACTACATAATAGTAACGTGCAAGTGTGCAAAATAATAAGGCCATCTCATTTTTCATGGTTTATATTATATTGAGGCAGAATTATATAAGTATTAGGTAGATTTGCTAATGACTGCATTCCAGTTTTAATAGAACATTAGTGGCAACTATCTCCGTCGGCGTAACCAAGTCGTCAGCCAACTATTTTGCTATGCAGAAATAGTGATTCCCAAGTTTGATCTTCAATCAAGAGGAAGAATGGTGATTTGATCTGCGAAAGGTCTATTCAATGAACTATTTATTTGAAAAAACTATGACGTCTCTGACGGCCATGAAGACACACCATCGTTTAAAAACCCGACCTATTATGTGAGCGGTCAAACATCCTGCAGAATTAAGGCGCTAATACGGAAAGGGGTTTTATTTCGCAATATATTGCAAGCTATGTGAATTTCTGTTTGGTTATACTGTCCTGATGCAAAAAAGTATTAACTAAGGGTCCTTTGAAAAAATGGTGCTGTCAGAGCTACCATAAAGAAGGAGGATTTCTGGAATTGTCACCTACGGTCACTAATACGGGAAAACTGAAGTGGATTTGACGACCCTGGCAGGGTAACTAGTAGTTCTCACAGGCGAACTACAACATGCATAAATGACAATGTAGCTTGACCGTTGTGTTCAAAAGAAATCAGGTTATGACAATATCTGATGCCTGACTGCCTTTTTTCTTAAACATTTCCTGCACAATTTTAAGGGTCATGACCAACAAAATTGGCTATGAATGCGAGAGAATACTCGTATTCCAGGAATTTCTATGGGTAAAGGAGACATATGGTCGAACACTGGAACAAAATTTATTTTTGCCTGAGCTTTCGAGCTCTTATAAGAGCCCATCGTCAGAGGTGGAGAAACAGCAACAACTGTGGAGCTACTTGAGGCACTGGCCAAGCCGCATCACACCTATGCGGCATAAATCTGGTCTCCTACAATCAGCACTTACAGCGTCCGCCGCCTTCAGTGAGCACAAATGCAATGTAACCACAGCAGACGCGTGTTTGTCGCGTTCCCACCCACCCTCCCGGCGGCCAAGGTCTGATACACCAATCTCCCTACGGTGAATCTATCTCCCCTTCCGACCACGCTGCTCCTCCTCCTCCTCGCCGCCGGGATTAAGGCCAAC
The DNA here is from genome assembly GCA_036362985.1 of Ligula intestinalis. Classification (NCBI taxonomy): domain Eukaryota; kingdom Metazoa; phylum Platyhelminthes; class Cestoda; order Diphyllobothriidea; family Diphyllobothriidae; genus Ligula; species Ligula intestinalis. Next base: position 22,204,135 of record JAYGXS010000005.1, on the reverse strand, counting down.
CGGCGGGGCTCCTGATCCAACAAGGACTACTAGCCAGTCACTCAGCATAGAACACTGCCCTCCGCTCAATCACGAGTTGCTACTAGATGTCGCCTATCGATCATCTCCACGCGGAGGCCTCTGTCCTGCCGGTCGCCCCTCACAATACACACACGCCCCAAGTAGCTCCACATTTGTTGCTGTTTCTCCACCTCTGACGATGGGCTCTTGTAAGAGCTCGAAAGCACAGGCAAAAATAAATTTTGTTCCAGTGTTCGACCATATGTCTCCTTTACCAAAATTGGCTATACTGCACTCAAGTACTCGAAAGTTAACTCTCGCGGTAACCTAACGGATGTGCCTTTTATTGCGTCTAATTATTTTATACGTGCAGGAAGTTTTTGGTTTTTTGTGTTGGAAAAAAACGACAAGGCCTATCGTGTTTTATATTATAGCTTAAAATTCGTGTCTATGGACTATATCAAGTCAGGGTAGGCTGCATGGTTTATTAAACACAGCACGGGAAGCTCAAACCATTGGATTGTGTACGTACTAGTGTCAAGGGTTATGCACTTCGTTTTATTGCCACCCTCTCGACATGCATTTCACTTTAGAACATATTGCGATGCCGAATTTCGTTATAAGGCAAGTTCATCGTAAAAAAAACGGTGCCACTCATTGAAAACTGATTTGAGATAACCACCTAAATGTACAAACCAACGCCATCCAGCGTAAAATGCCTGAAGCTTATATCTTACTATGTGCAAAACACATTGTTCAAGGACTATAATGTGAAACTCGGTGGATACCTTAGACCTGTATTGAATTTGTCAGTTGCGGAATACCTTTTGAAATCAACCAGGAAGACAATGAACTCTTTTGCAGTTGAGTGTCCGCGCAGGACCCTGACGTCCATCAGTTTCAGACATGGTCCGAACTGTCCATCTCTGGGAACAAAATGTTTCGTTAAGACTTCGTTCAAGTACTTAAGCTAAATAATGATTTCCCTCTTACACAGCATGTGTACCTTGGAGCCCCTTGTTTGCAATTCTTTCAGATAGAATTGCCGAATAGGACAGAAGAGACTGACATTGCCATTTTTCCCCGACCAAATGCCATGAGGCAGTCATATCAGAGCTAAAGTAGTGCGCCGCCAGATGGTTGAAGCCGCCGCCTATTGATCACAAGTCTGACGTTCTACCCCTTGAACCGCAAGCTCGTCGTTTTGAAGGTCTAGATTAAGAGATAGTGACATACGACTCCATTGTTTTTGTCTGGCCTGCTAGCTGGTGGCCTCAGGTAGAACGGCATGAGTGAGTTTCGTTAGCGATCGGTGAACTTTCATCAACATGTAGCAACGGTTTTATTTTGCGACGCCAATGGCTGCAAATAAAAGTACTTTCCTTTATATGATTACCAGAAATGTCAATCTGCAGCACTTGCTTCAGGCACTTCTGCATATATTGCAAAGGTGAGGAATGCACGCATAGACCTATTGAGGGGCCATGTTTAAGAAAGCTGATACACAGCAATGCAGTGAAGCATGATCAATAGCTGCCTTTTAGATTTCCAGATGTAGAGTGTTTGATGGCAATACAGGCAACTGATGGCTACCACGTAGATATTTAATTCGGTGTAGCAGTTATTGTATTGACCTATGGTAATGCGTTTTTTACATATAGGTTGACAGTATCAATGACAATTCACTTTCCTATATATTCAAGCAGCTTTATATTTTACCAATTATCGGAACAGCACATAAATAAGTCTGCAATACTCTCCAGAAAAATACCCGTAGATATTTCATTCGGTGTAGCGGTTATTGTAATGACATATGGTAATAGGTTTTTTACATTAAGGTTGACAGTTTCAATGACAATTCATTTTCCTATATATTCAGGCAGCTTCATATTTTACCAATTATTGGAACAGCACATAAGTAGGTCTGCAATACTCTCCAGAAAAATACCCGTAGATATTTCATTCCGTGTAGCGGTTATTGTAATGACCTATGGTAATAGGTTTTTTACATTTAGGTTGACAGTTTCAATGACAATTCACTTTCCTATATATTCAGGCAGCTTCATATTTTACCAATTATCGGAACAGCACATAAGTAGGTCTGCAATACTCTCCAGAAAATTACCCGTAGATATTTCATTCGGTGTAGCGGTTATTGTAATGAACTATGGTAATATGGTTTTTACATTAAGGTTGACAGTTTCAATGACAATTCACTTTCCTATATATTCAGGCAGCTTCATATTTTACCAATTATCGGAACAGCACATAAGTAGGTATACAATACTCTCCAGAAAAATACCCGAGCTCATGCAAAGACACTGTTACTGAAGAAACATCATAGAGTCGACTCGAACAAGGTAAATTCAACAGCGGCAGTTTAATTATATGCGGTCCGAGAGTCAAAGGTGTTTATCTTAATTATCAGGGATGACTCAAAGCACATTTCGGACTTCTGGCTGTCATTGAGAAAAGCAAAGACATATGGCAAGTATCTAACAAATGTGTGTTTTTGGAAGTTTTAATGGCTTGGTACGTTCAACGATGATACTCATATAAGCATTTTAGGAATCAAAATTTGCAAATATACATTCTTCATTATTTTTTTATTTTTTTCACGCAGAGTCTGTTCATTTGTGCACAAAGGCTCCCTTGCAGAAGTCGAACTGCGCATGTGTTTCATACCTGCCACGTCGTGTTACAGCGACTACTCAAAGACACAGACTTATTGTTAAACACCTCCTTTTCTTTTCCCCTTCGCCCCCTACATGCTACATAACTTGTATACATTTTTATCATTGATTTTGACTGTCTTTATAAATAAAAATATATTTTGTGGAAAGCATGAACGGAAAAATCTTCTCTTGTATTTATTTTATAGCAAATGCCACTCTCTTTAAATGTTATTTTTAAAGGAAAGGTTAACTGCGGTTTTAAAAACGTTTCTACATTGCCGAAAGATTTTGAAAACTACCGAGGGCTAGAACTGAATTCAAATTTTTACAAACTGAATGCTGTGTTCATCTTGTTAAAGGAATAGTTTGTGTATTGCCTACGGTTTGAGGAAGTGGTTGCATTCCTAGCATATAATTTCACAAAAGACATGGATTATGCTGTGTATATCAGACACGGCATTAATAAATTGAGAGATACGAACTATGATATATAAAGACCGCACGGTCAAAAAAATCAAAATTAGCCATTTTTTCTGATTCAACTTTTTTGCAGTGGTCAAAAAAAAACTCATCCTTGAGTTGGCATCTTGGCGTGACTGCAAATAATTGGAATTGGACTGCATGATACATAGTATTGCAACCCTACTCAATGTCAGTTTGCGAATGATTACAGGTCTTTTCTTTTCAAATTGCGGAATATTTCATGCAGCACTGGCCGTACTGTACATTTTCCATTATTTATCGATTGCTTTACGCCGAAACCGTTTATATACGCATCATTCTACCCTGCCGAATTTGAAATCAGCATATGTAGGCACACCTAATACCGCGTCTTGTTACAGCGACGGCGCAGCCATATAGATGAATTGCTAAATACCTCGTTTCCAATTCACCTCCCTCTTCCACCTTTCTCAGCCCTTGACATGACTAAATTATAACCCTTTGAATTCCGAGGAGCCTCCTCCCAATTCTTGCTGCTAATTGCATGTGCAGCATGTGCTTACACTTCCCTCCTTCATACACCTGATGGTTTGCTTAACGCGATTTCTCCAGTTTGCCAGACCCCAACACCAAATTGCATTTTCCTGTCATTGAGTACTCAGGCTTTGGCTAGCAAGGACTGTCAGATCAACATCAAAACGATTAACGCCCCCTAGAACCCTTTGATATTATGGAAAAACAATGTCGAGTTGAAGAAACTAAATGTTATGCCTAACTTAATCAGCTTTGATGTGCATATTTTGGGTAAAACACTTGCGTGTAGAGAAAGCCACTTGACTTCTTGAGCATAAACAAACAATTTTCGGTAATGGTTTACCACCTCAGACATCAAGTAAACTGTGTTGTTTAAAATAATAAATTAAAAATAACTCACATTGACGTTTAACGCAAAAGGTTTTGAAACAAAAAACAGGGTGAGCCACTAAGACATAACAACTTCCCGGAAAATTGATGACACCTAGTTAGATTTAAAAAGTTTTGCCAGGATTTTCAAAAGAGGAGTCTACATATTTAAAAGTATACTTTGCATATGTATTTAACTACATTGAAGATGATTTTATTTATGAATTTCAGTAAAGAGGTCACAGGAATCACAGATTTCAATGGAAACAGCAGCAACTATAAAAAGATAATAAAAGGATAACAATTACCTCAGGGCACAGCATTTTCTTTATTGAAGACACCATTTAATCTCATACAATAACGTCTACTCAAACGTAGAAGATGCGATTTCTGAAACAAGAAGTTTATTTCCTTTAGCTAGTCATATGTGACCTATAGGGGTGTGCCAAACGATAATTGAATCCACGGCCGTCTCATCAGAATTCTGACTTTCTTCCCCTTGAACCGCAAGCTTGTGGCTTTGCGGGTCCAGATTAAGAGATATTGACAGAGGACTCTGTTTACATTGTCGGCAATGCTCTGCATCTATACTGCTAGCCATCGTGCTGTTGGTAGCCTCAGGCAGAACGGCACGAGTGAGTTCCAGCAGCAATTGGTGAACTTTCATCAACAAGTAGAAACTCTTGGAGTTTTCGACGCCAATGGTTCTTAATAATAGTACTCTCCCTAGGCATATTTGCTGATTTTGAAGGTTATTATGCAGCACTTGTTTTATATACTTGTAGATATGCAAAAATATTCGAGGTCCAGTTATCATACTGCTTTCATCATTCCAGGTAGAGGAAGAAGAAGACGGGCAATTTCTAAGAGCGGGTTGTATTTATGCTGATATTTCAGAAGCCTTCTCTTTTATTTTGTCAGAGCGTATTCTCGAGTGAGACTACCTAATTGGTAGCTGTGCCTGATGCTCATAGGCCGTAGTCAACCACAAGATGTCGGATCATGAGGCCTAACTACCCGCTACCATTGAAAAAACAATCAGCCGTGGTCTTCAACATGCCTAGCCAAAACTGCGCTGCAGTGTATGTTGGTTAAACGGGCAGACGTCTTGGCAAAAGGTTGCATGAGCATCAGATCGCAATTTACCGCAAGGATAAGCTGTATGAGGTCTATGATCACGTACAACAGGAACATCACACGTGCATCTTTGAAAAACCAAAGGTAATAAGGCGAACCAATGAAAAATAGCCTGATTGCTCCTACGAATATGTTCCCCTACTGGCACACTAAACAGAGCCATGGACGTTCACCCTGCTTACCAAGCGCTCCGCACAAGACTAACATCTATTAAAAATGGAGCAATACGTCGGGCAAAGGCAGATACAGGATTGAAAGCCGTCATTCACGTGCAAATAAGGTAAACATTCTCAGGAAGCACATAAAACGACTTGACTTTCTTCATGGAGGGGCCCACGAGGACGCAAACAATTCAAGCGGCCACCAGTAAGTAATTGGTATAATCAATCGACACGCAGGCATCAGGCACAGCTAGCGGTTAGACAGACTCACTCGACACTACTTTCTGACGATGGAAACGAGAATGCTCATGAAATGTCAGCATTAATACACTTTGTTGTCAGAACTTGCCCCGTCTTCTTCTTTCTCTTCCGGAAATGATGAAAAGCAATATACTTATGCATATTCTGCGTGGGCTGGGAGTGCATGCGTACAGCTGGGACGCTGTTGTTACAGGCTATTGAGTGTTCACCTTAAGAAAAGCATTCAATAAATTAATATGCAGTGCTAAATGATCACTAACCACCTTTGAGTTTCCCAAATGTACAGTGGTTGTATGTAAATATATGTAGATATTCCATTCTGGTCCTTCGTTTTTCCCATCTACTTTTTCATCGAATTAGGTTGACAGTCTGGAGGATAATTCTCGTTGCTATGTATTCAGAGAGCTTTGTATTTCAAGCAGTATCGGGACAGCACATAAACAAAGCTGTCGAGCAAAATACCAGGGACGACGCAGAGACACTACTACTGAATTAACTTCATCGAGTCTGCTGGAAGGAAACTAGATAAAAAGCGGCAGTTTGATTAAATGCCATTTGACTCTCAGTCTAAGACGTCTTCCTAAATTACCCTACTTAAAATATACCGTATTTCAGACAATGGACTGCCATTTCATAGCTTTGTCCATTACGTACCTATTAACTTCAGCATGTGTAAACACATATTTATCGCAAGAATCGAAGAGACGTGCTGTCTCTTGAGGTGTCCAAACGGTTCCTTAAGCTCAACGATGATACCGCATGCAAGCATTTACGAAGTTAAAATTGGGAAACATATATTTTTTTTCAATTATTTGCCGATTGTGTTAGGGAGAATCTGTTCATATATGCACTTAGGCTCCCCTGCAGAATTTGAACTTAGAATCTGGTTTCATATCTACCACGTCGTGTTAGTGCGACGATGCAGAGAAATAGACTCATTATAAAATACCTCCTTTCCTCTACAACTCCCCCTCTTAACTGTCTTAGCGCTGATGTGAGTAGAATATAACACTTTGATACATGCAGACCCTCAACCCTCGCTCAAATCTTTCTGTTTATTGGATATTTTGACTGTTGCCACACTTAATGATGGTGAATAATCAAAGGGTGGGTTTGCTAAACGAGATTTTTAAAGTTTGCTAGACCAAAACTACAAATTGCATCTTTCCTGTCATCGGCTACTCTGGGTTCGGCTAAAAGTGATTGCTAGGGAAACTTCAAAACAATTTAACCCCTTTGGCACCCTTTGATATAATGGGAAAAACAGTTCCAAACTGAAGAAAATAGACGAAATGTTCAAGTAAATCCGCTTTGAGATGCATTTTTGGGGACAACATTTGAGTGTTCAGAGAAGGCCTCTCGACTAATGAGACATAAATAAACACTTCACTGCAAACGTTGTACGTCTCGCACATCGAGCAGACTATGTTGACCAAGATATGCATTTCAAAATAACTAAAATGGACGTGTAACGCAAAAGGTTTTGAAAAAAATGCGGTAAACTAATAAGACATAGTACTTTCTTTGAGATTCAACAACAATTAGTGATTTATGGAAAATTTAGCCAGTATTTCAGATAGAGGAGTCTGCATATTTGCAGGTTTACTAAGGATATGCATTTTACGATATTTAAAATCATTTTTTTCGAAATGTTAGTGCAGAAGTCACAGGGACCGCCCAGCAGCAACTGTAATGCTAGGCATTTTCTCCATCAACAAAACCGTTTGTGCTTGAAGCTTAACCTCTTACCACAAGAAGAAAATGCGATTGCTGAACCAAGAAGTTTGTTAATTTATTCTTTGGTATTATGTCCTTAACACTTTATCAGAGATAAACACAGGATAAGTGGAAATATGCACAAATTACGAGGTATTTATATATTATAGAGGCCAGACCACCACATACGCACAATAATTAGCAGCTCCTGTAGTCACCACAGATGGTCATAGTACCACTATGTCGTCGGAGTCAGTTTTTGACTCGTCAGCAATCTCTCCTCCATGCAATAACACAGCCCGTTAATTTCTTACCCATACTTGAAACATTTGGGAATATCGAGAGGTGATCGGAATTCTTAACCAGCTGTTTGAAAAATTCCCAATAAAATAACTGCTTAAGCAATGGCTACAAGTTTGACGAATCCAGGGGTATGATGTTATTATACCCTAGTGAGGGCGCGCTCTTTTCCATGGCGACACCAAAGTCAATCGTCCATCATGCTCTTCCCCAAGCCAAGTCTCAAAGGCCTTAAAATGCCGGTGTCGCCTGCTGGGCAATATAAAAACGATGAGTAGTACCCATCAATTATTTATTCAAACCCTGTCCAGTTTGAAGCATGCTGTTCCCGGAGAGAACTTGAAAATGGTTATAGCTGTAAGATTTATTTGTACCATAAATTTCGGGAGAGCTCCTCAGTTATAACCCCTCATTGCATTAAGGTTAACGAATGAGAAAAACACGAAATTGAATATGTACAGAAAGGTCATAAGTCCTCCGCAGATAGATAAGGAAGGTAAGAACAAAATTGGAGGAAGAAAACAGGGAATTGAGTAGTGGGTAATATTGGGCTAGGAAATGTGCGAATCTGGGGCTTGTGGTTACCAAGGTAGGGCAAGGTTAACCACGTGTTCCAACAGTTTGCACAGGTCCGGTTTAAAGCGCCTAATGTAAGCAGCTTCCAGGTAAAGATTCGAGATGTTCGTGTTCGTACAAACGAATAAATCCTGTGGACGTTAAAGCGCAATTCAAAAATTTGTACGCTCAACTATCCGACCTTAAACCACGTTCTTTTGATGAGCAAGGATGGATGAAAGCAAAACTTGTGGACATTGCCCATCAATACCGGCGAGCTCCAATAACACAACGTTCTCCTATAACCAAATACCACACAAATGCTCTTTCCGTGTTGAAATGCCACAAAGAAATAGTTATTTCCAAACCGGACAAAGGGCATGGAGTAGTTATCCTCAATCGCATGGACTATGTCAATAAAATGAAGACAATTTTAAATGATTCTAGCAACTTCCGGCCAGAACTGAAAGGTAAGGATAAAACCAAGGCACTAGAAGATTCAGCCTGGAAGACTATCAAAATTTTGTTGGATAACAATTTGATTGACACCAAAACCGCTTCTTCCTTAAAACCCAGAGGTTCCCACATTCCGTGACTCTACGGATTACCAAAAACCCATAAAAAACGGTATTCCTCTACGACCCAATCTTTCAATGTTGAACTCCTCCTTTCAAAAACTAGCGCATTGGCTAGTTAAGGAATTAGAAACAATTCGCCAAATATTTTCCAAATTTACATTAAAAGACAGTTTCCAGTTTATCGACGAGATCATCCAGCTCAATTTACAAGACAAATGCATGCGCTCCTAGGACGTGGAGTCCCTGTTTACTAACGTACCGTTGGATGAAACCATTGATATTATCTGTGTTTATTCATCCGACACACACCTGGCCCCATAATTTCTACGAAACCTACTAAAACCTTGTACTAAAAATGTCCAATTTATGTTCAATGGCCAACTGTATAGATAAATTGACGGAGTCGCAATGGGAAGTCCACTCGGACCAACCTTTGCAGACATATCTATGGGCCATCTGGAAAGAAAAGTACTCGCAGAATTGAACCACACAACAATCTACAGACGACATGTAGACGATGTTTTTACGATCGTGGAGAACCTAAAAGAAGCCGAGGAATTGCTGTCCACTATGAACAAGCTACATTCGAAGATAAAATTTACTATGGAACTGGAACGTGATAACCAGTTTTCCTTCCCTGACGCCCAATTGTCCAGAGAGATAGATGGCTCCATTTCACGGAGAGTCTTCCACAAGAAAACATGGGAGGGTCAGTACTTACATTTTCTAAGTTTTGTTCCCATTCAATGGAAACGTAACCTGGTTTGTAACCTTTTCCAGAGGACTATAAAAATCAGTTCTGTGGATATTTGAACGTAGAATTAGGTTGTCTCAAAGCTACTTTACTGAAGCGTGGATATCCACCTCAGTTTCCAGACAAATATAGTAAACCTCTACGACCCCAAATGTGTGAACAATTAGCCCTGAAGAAGCAAGTATTTATATCCTTGCACTTCAAGGGGGATAACGTCCTAAACACAATCAAGAGGTGCTTGCTCAAGACCATAGAAAGAACCTATTACGCCGCAGAACTCATAATTTGCCCTCCAACAAAGCCCCTGCCGACTCCTTGTGTCAAGGATGCCTTTCCTTTGCAAACCACCTCTTCTTGCGTTTAAGAATTCATTTGCACTTGTGGTTGCAAGTACATAGGGCGTACGCAAAGACAATTGGCAACCAGAGCCAAGGAACATCTACCTAGCTGGTTATTCAAGCAAGAACACTGTTCTCCTCATTCCTCTATCACTGAACACCTACTGGGCACGGGTCATTCAGTAGATCCGTTAACTTCTTTCCGAGTTCTTTTTCGAGCACGAACACATCGAATCTTGTGTTACCTGGAAGCTGCTAATATTAAACGCTTTAAACCGGACCTGTGCAAACTGTTGGAACACGTGGTTGACCTTGCCCTACCTTGGTAACCACAAGCCCCAGATTCGTACATTCCCCAGCCCAATATTCCCCACAACTCAATTCCCTGTTTTCTTCCTCCAATTTTGTTTTAACCTTCTTTCTCTATCTGACTAGGACCTATGACCTTTCTGTAGATTTTCAATTTCGTGTTTTCTCATTCGTTAACCTTAATGCAACGAGGGGTTGTAACTAAGGAGCTCTCCCGAAATTTATGGTGCCAATAAATCTTGTAGCTATAACCATTTTCAAGTTATGTCGAGTTCGCGTTTTTTTCTTATCCTTGCACTGTTATAGGCTGTATAATTTTTCTCTTAAAAACCTATAAATTGCTTGATTAAAGGCTTGAATAACGCCAGCAATAAAATATAATATTTTAGCATACTGACGTGTTTCATAAACATATGTTGGATCAGTTGGTATTTTATTCCTGCATGCGGAGGTTGTTTACTATCCTGAAGATTTTTTGGATAAAACAGACCTCGCTGTGTGCACAGAAAAACAGTTATGTAGAATAAGCATTATTTATACCAATATTTTTGTAATAGCACCAATTGCTGTTTGCTTGTATAACCTTAGACCTTTCAGCCAGATTCTATCTTTAAGTCCTTCAAGTCAGCCAACTTGATATGTGAGCCCTCTAAAATTCCTTCCGACAACAGAATAGTCAGCCAGATTAGGCGCTTCTTGCCGTCAAAATCACCTTGGGGCTTGTGCTTATGAGATCACAGCTATAAGCAAAATGCCTTTAAAGTAGCTCTCAATTTTGAGAATTTATAATCCATTTTCAATGGTCGCTGGTAGACTGCTTACGCAGTTACCCTTAACAATGGCGTACGTCTAAGATAAGCAAAGCTGTGCGGCAATGAGGTTCATTGGCTGGCCCAGACAGCACCGTCTGAAATGTTCTTTTTTAAACCAAGCCAAAGGACATCATGAACGAAGGCTGACACAATTTTGATTTAACATCAATTATATGACGTCGGTTTCCATGAATATCGCGAAAAAAACGCATAACGCTCGTACTTGTTCCACTTTTGCGATCCGTCTTCTCAAAATCGTTCGTTTTATATTTAAACAGGCTCATAGCCTCTAGTGCCATGGTTTCGAGGGCACTTGAGCGACAGCTTTCTTTAAGTAACGTAAACTTTTCTACTGACTATGGACACGGTAAAAGAGGAAAAAGAGTGAGAGAATATGCTATATTGTAAAACCTTTATTTCATCATAGATGAATATTTAAAATAATTAATACTAATTTAGAAATTGATTTGAAATGTGGTAACTAGTTAAATCACCGTTTCAGACGTAAAGGCATGTGAAAAATACAAAACAGCCGTTTAAGTAGAAGTATTTCACCGCAATTAGAGCATTATGCTGAGAAAAAATCAAAATGTTCTACTTAACAATTGGTTAATCATCTTAAAATACAGTTTATTCGCGTCATAGATTCAAGTAGGACAATACAAACTCGATTAAGCTTACTGAAAACGTCAAGTGTTGCGCGTTAAAGACCTCATTCTCTGACTCAACATGCTAATTTATTCATTTGACCTACTATTCAACCTATTACTGGCTGAATAAGAGGGAAATTAATGGGACTAAAAGAACGTGAACTTGTGCCATGCAAAAGGCGGTGCTTCTATTGAAAGCACTGTAGTTATAGTTAAAGGTATTTAGTTGATATGTGGATGTGCCTTTTTTCAGATACCGACTGCATTCATTTCAATGTTTCAGATTCAGACCAATGTGTGGTTCACTAGGTACCGGCTGTGTTAATTTTTATTTTTTCGGTTCCCTATCTGGATGTCGTAACTATTCCCGTGATCGCGATTCACTTTGTTTATTTCTTACAGATTTTGCTGGATAGTGTTTACTTTTTAAAAAGGAATTTGCATCGCAAGCGGTTTTATGTTCTTTGGAGGTAAAGATACACCACGTTTATTTCCAAACTAAAGGCAACTTATGTCAGGTAGCAAACAAAAAGAACATATGTATGTATATTAGTCCCTTTGAAAATTATTAAAATTACCACAGAATATAAAAGATAATTCTGATGAAAATCCACAGTCCAGCATGGGCAGAAATTAGTGATCGAGCTAGCTGAAGTTTGTATCATGCAATTAGTAAATTTGCTAACTTCATTTGTTGTCTTTAAAATACGTTCATCTAGCAAAATTAGCAAAACATCAACGTGATTGATTATGCAGTAAACAATCTTCGTCTTTAAATTAAGATTAAAAATCACCACTGATGAGGTCGTTCAGCTTACTATTACAATTCAATTACAATGCTCTGGTAAGGTCATTTTTATGATAATTTCCCTTCAAATATTGACTACAAAAAGCTCATATTATACGTTCGTTTTCAGACAGCTTGGAGACTGCAGTGTCCAGCACTTATCGGCGTCCTTTATCCTAATCATGAAATCATCGTGGTATTGTTTATCAGCTTATTTTTCTGAAAAATACAATATCTCGGATGATCATAACAAAATCTGATATCCTCTTCCTGTCGTTTTCAAATTTTCGAGACTTTTTATTACACAACAACCACATTATTTTCATATATGCTAAGTTTCTTTTTTCTAATTGGTTCGTCTATATTTTCCTAATTTTGTGCTACTTTTGTGAATTGAACTAATAAAGCTCTGCAGTGGTTTGCATTGAAAAAAAAACAGAATTAATGATTTTGTGCAAAACTGTAAAACCTAAACATACTTCGAACAAAACACCACCAAGTGACTTCCGTAGATCTTAAAATTTACTGCGAAAAAAATTGAGAATTTCTGCCAAACATTTCTTCTGAACAAGATGTGTTGCTGTCTTTAGAATCAGCATTGAAAATTGGCCTCTTTTTATAGCAAACATGGTTCATTTGTATACTTAGGCCCACATAAATCACATGTTTCTTGTCAGTTTTAGCTGCCTTCCTCCCGTTCTGAATGGGTTCTTTACACACATATTGCTGCTATTTCTTGAATGACGTCGCCTGAATTTTACTGCTATGTCTACCTTGTTTAGTTACTCAATTTTATTAATTGGCAAGAGTTGATTAGGTTTTGCTTGATATCAATGCCGGTGAATATTTTGCATTCACTCGATAGAAACCTGGCTGATGTGGATAAAATTTCCATTGCCGCATGCACAGGAAAGTATATGCGAGAGAATTAGCCCCATTGATGCCAAAAGATTTGTAATAAGAGCAAGTGCTGTTTCCTTTAATTGTGCTGCCTGCTAAAAAAACTTGACTTTTCAACCCCTTAAACTTACTTCCGGCAATAGAAAACTGTGCCAGTTGTCATCTTGCTTGCATACGAAATCGTATTGGGGCTGATTTTTAACAGACAACAAGGATAAGCCAAATGCACCTAAAATTTGCTTTTCCGATTAAATCAAACTTTCCACACGCCTGGCGTAAGAATGTTTACAAGTAACAGATAACAAAACTGATAGTACACGTCGACATCAGCGAGGACGAAACAAATGATTCTGGCCAGGCAAGATTTTCCTAAACCGAAAACTATCAAAGGCGTAGGCCGACAATGATGGGACAGAATTTTCTAGAATGTTGCGAAAAGCACCGAAAACAACTCTTTCTTGTTTAACTTTAATTACGGGTGCATAAAAGTTGGTTATCATTATCAATGAATAGTTCAAAAACCTCCAACTCTATGATTTCTGTCCTGTTCATGGAATCGAAATCCTCTCTTTATGGAGCAGCAAACATTTTATATTCATGTTAACCCCTAAGTTAAGTTAAAAACCGTTAAAACATCTACAGAAAAAACACGTACTCAAAGTTAAACACAAAATTAACGAAAGGCTAATGGCCTTTCTAAAACATGTAAAGACTCCATTGTTTACGCTACAGACTAATGGGTGCATAAACGGTCTTATAGTCTCACGACCCAGGCATTGACGTCATTTTCTACTCAAGCAGGCATGTAAGGCAAACATCAACACTACATTATATCCATGCAACGTCGCATTGCATTTACTACCCTTCATTGTTTTTGCCCGCCTAGTGGGCACTCATCTAACAAAAGGCATTACACTGCATGGGAGCAAACATAATAATGCGATTCTCAATTGACGTATTCAAGGAATTAGGGACGTGCACGTCAATATATCCTACAGGGGAGTTTTTGCCATATTATGTGGCACAGTTCTCCTCGAAGATACATTCTGACACTGTTCACGCATATTCCGAAAATGTGACCTTAAATTGAACAATGCTGACTTAATACTAATAATAATTTGTTTCACATGCAAATTGAAGGTGTGCGAGACGCTTCCTAATGCAATGTTAGTTGAATTAAATGACCTCCTAACCACCATTTCCATTTTTTAGGAAATTAGAAAAAATGTGCATTTTTATAACCTGAATTTCTCGCAATATGTGAAAAAATAATACACATTAGTACAACCTATCTATATAACATATAAACATTTCTAAGTGCAATAAAATAAAATGCATATAGAATTTATAAAGCTATATTCCACTGCCTAGTATAGTGGCCCTACCCATAAAGCGTTACCAGCACTGTTTTTTGTACGACAAAATGTTAGGAATAGGGACATATGAGGTGCAGTACTATTATTGCTTCTGTTGATTAAAAAGGAAAAAAAGTATTTTTCTCACTTTACCTTTTAAAGTGAGGTTTGTGTCGGTGAAAAAATTGCCTAAACGCGCAAACAGCCCTGATATGCTCTATGGCTTTACTGCGGAAGTGGATGAATGGTGTAAGCACTCAACTGTAGAACACGCTTAAATGAACTGAGAACGAGTAGCAGTTTTATACAAAGTTTTCTTATTTGTCCAAATCGCAAACAGTTCGAGCTCTCATCTTCGCCGCTCGCGTACTGCGACTATGTGTTTTAATGGTTGAGTTAAGTTATAATTAATATACTTGTGTTAATGCACAAAAACTCTGCAAATACTTCCAGTCGGTGAAATGTCGTCTCAAACCCAGCGTTAATTAACGTAGAAGACTGAATGAATGAACCAAATATGCTATTTTTGACTCCACTTAAATGCTCTAATATGTACTTTTAACCGAATGTCCGTGGGAGTGTGCCTTTCGTAAACTCAGGGCACAACACCGCAAGGTTTGGCTTGCTAAAACTTCTGCGCCCATAACTGGTTAAAAAAAGTCTACGGTTAATATAGCCATTACTGGGCTCACTAATAATCTAAATGGATGTAGCAGTGAAAATGGGATGCCCAAATGGTCCATAAAAGCACGAATGAACAGGATTACAACTAATTCCTACAGAGAGTGTTTTGCCATAAAACGTGGCCCGCTAGTACCCGGAGAAGTATTCGAATATTTAGCTACAATGTTGCCCAATAGTTATCCTAGAATGCTTTATTGAATTTGTCAATAATGGCCTACACAGGTTCAATATCAAATGAATAATGGCATTTTTCTGCAGCTTTGAAATCCCGATCAATCGCAGTGAATAAACTTAAAGCAGTCTCAATAACCTCTTTGACTTACCTATGAAAGTAAAAGAAAGGTGTGGGCATTCAACTGCAAAAAACTCTTAAGTAAAGTGATAACAAGAATCACTTTGATGCAAAGTGTTCTACTTGTTAGACCAAACATATTAAACGCTAGCTCTACTCATCAATGGTCGCGTCCTCCGGCTATAAGTTGTAATGCTTGAGTTACGTGCTGTTGCATGAACTTGCGTAAATCCCTCAAAACTACGCAAATACTTGAAAGAACAGGGCATCCACAATTTCCGGATTCAAAGCCAACATGGCCTTTGAAGGATTGCAGTGGCTGGTTTTCCGACAGCAAAGACCAACATCTTACGCTTGCTGTTTGCCACATACCAACTTTATCATATATATCTAGGCATGTGCGGTTAAGGCTTCGGAGAAGGGATATCAAAATAGTTCGTCAATTAATTGCAGATATTAATAATAGTTCTTCTTTAACTCTGTTCCCTGTTATCTGATGCAAAAAAATATTCAAACCCAGATTGAGTGTGTAACAGATGGAATCATTTAATTTGCACACATCTGTGGTAAAGATAAAAAAACAGTGATTAAGACCGTCAGAGGAACACCTGTGAAGTTAATAAAACAGAATATCACTTTTTGGAAAGGTTTGTATACTGCCGATTTTAAGGGGACAACAGGCATAAATGGCATTTAGGTAACGACTTACCACATCTGAAAAAAGCAGGCAGTTGATTGTACCATGTCAGTGTACTGTAGTGAAGTGCGGCCATCAAATGATGCCTGGTTCATAACAGTTGTTATCAGTATCCTGCTCAATTAAACACAAATTTTATCTGGTATATGGAACTAGCTTCATAATGGTTACAGCTTTCCTGGTAATTTTCCAAAAAGTTCATCAAAATAGGCAATTCACACCGTGCCATACATTACACTAAATGCTGACGCGCCGGCTTACATTTGAGCCATTTTGCGCTTGCCTATGGAATAAATGCCCTCATCGAAAAAAAAGGCTTGTGCAAAAAGCAATGATTGCCTCCTTTGATTTCTATGTCTTCAAAGAATGCAATTTTCTTTATTTACAGGATTGGCCATTCAGAATTTCTGAAAAAAAACGCCATTATCCATGCCCTCGCTGAATATATTTGCGTGAAAAGAAACATAGATACAACAATCTGTTCTCATTGGAGAGCACAGTTGTAATAAAGCGACACATGGCAAGATCACGAGAAGCGGCTCAAGCCTAATTCTATGAAATCCTCGAAGTACACAGAGTGGACGCTCCTTGCCGGTGGATTGCATTACTAGAAGGAACTTCAACGTATGGGCTGACAAAATAAAGCTTTCGATGGCTCAGATCACACGACTCCTACAAAGCAATTAAAATTAAACGCAACTCGCTTCGTACGCACCCGGACATTCCGACTCCTGAAGCCCCGTCTCAAGAAGTTCGACAGCACAATCCACGAGCAGGTGAGGGTCATGCTCGTGGTTTTTCCTGTTTCCGAAGCATGTGACCCATATGGTCTTGCAAAGTTTGTAGTTGCCGGTTTTATCTCACCAAAGACTAAAATGCTGGGCTTAGTATAAGCATGACTCGGTTGCCTCCAAACTGGATCACGTTCCCCCCTTCAAAGAACCTGGGAATGCCCTCAGATGTTGTTGATTTGGTTATTTATCCTCTTATTTTACCTAATTATTCCTTTATTTAGCAGTTTCATGATGAAAAATGTGTCTTATATTGACATGTGCAAGACAAGTAGAAGAACAGTTTTTGCTACTGCTCTTTGACTATGTCTCTGATGACGTATCCGCGATGGATCTCGAAAAGTCATGCTAATAAATGTATTGTCCCAGCAATCAAGTCGTCTTCTTCTCAAGGAATTATAATAATATTACATTACATTATATTGGTGTTCGCCTACCGTGTTTCATAAACCGTGCAGCCGTCAGTAACCTCCTGCAGTACATATTAAATAAGGTTCATTTGTGGGACAAATATCTTATATGCACAGATCTCGCTGTTTTTACCAACTGGATTAAAACCAAAATGGGTTGCTTGGATGTAACTGTAGAAGGTCATCAATGTAAATCTGTCCGTTTTATGGCAGAGGAGACTTTCGAGTACATTAATGCAAGTGCTGATGGTCACGATGCTCTTGCAAAGAGATTTTTATGTCAGAGGATGGACGTTTTCATTGGTCAAGACACTAAAAATTGCAAAGCACATTTTTTTAGAAAATATGCAGACAGGCATCGGACAGTGCCATAACCTGACTGGTATCAAATACAACGGACGCGGGTAACCATGGTTATTTGCTATCGAAAACTACCAGTGCCCCTGCCAGGTGCCTTTGCAACGGATCGTCAAGTTGGGTATAGTTTCTCCATTGTATTGACCTTCGATGAAAATGCCGGAAATTCTATTTCTAGACTGCAGCTGCGACAGCAGTGTTTTTGAAGAGGTCCTTAACCTTTTATTGCGTCTGGACGCTCCAACCATTTTGAACCTTGGATCTTTGGCAATGCCTTGAAAAATAAACACACTTCCCTCATATGCGGCTTTATTCTGCAGGATTTTTTGCTTACGCCTAATACGGATCAGGGTTTGAGCGTCGGACTAACAAGGTATTCGGGCTTTTGGCTGTAATGTACATGGTCATCAGAGACATCAAAGTTATTGGAAGTACATGTTG
>JAYGXS010000005.1:22105705-22185821 GCA_036362985.1 Ligula intestinalis | reverse complement strand
TAGTCATTTAGGCAAAAATTGTGATTTAGAGGTACACATTATACGGGTAAAGCTGCGTTTTTAAACCCAAGAAGCGTTTGGCAGGTATGACGGCTACTTACGAAGTACCCTTTTGGTATGAACCAACTGATGCAAACCGCAAAAAATTTTTTCATATTATGCTCACAATACATTGCCTATTTGTATTCCAAGCGCTTTTTATGGTACAAGTTCAATCATGATTTACTAACAGGTGCATAGGCATGTACCTTATATATCTGGCGGCATACCATGCCACATTGTTTTGTGGATTTGGAAATTTTAAACAACATCACCAATCAGCAAGTGTCAGAGTCCAATAAGTCCTCTTTGAAAATCAATTATGATTAGAATACTTATTAAGCGACTGCAAACAGCATATAGATAAGACCATATTTTAGCGTTTATAGGTGTGTCAGATAGCGTGTACTGGATAAGCTATGACTATTATAATAAAATATATGCAATTGCACGTGAGCAGAACGCACAATATAATAATGTTATGGCGTATAATTTGTGTTTCATTCAAGTGTATGTGAAATATCGATACCTTCTTGCCAATCGGCATTGAGATAGGTTGTAATACTGATCGTCGTGTGGTCCATTCTAAAATAATTTCGGTCATGATAGGAAACCGGCTTTTTAATGAACTTCTTCTAGACCGCCAACAATACTTGTGTAACGTAAAAATTAGCTGTGTAAATAGCATGCATTTTAATCATTGCTTTTGACTGTATGTACGAAATAAAATATACTATGTCGAATATATCAACAAACAAAACTCTTTTACCCTGTTAGTAGCAAATAATACGTTCTTTAAATGTTAAACATGAACAGAATATCCTTTGATTATAAAAACGTTTCTAATTTGCTGAATAATTTCGGAACCTACTGACTGTTACAAGCGAATCCAAGGTTCACAAACCCTACGTTGTGTGCGTCATTTTTAAGGAAAATAACGTGCTCTAATAGTTCTGCATAATAATAATCGTTAGGTTCTGTTATATTATATAATAATAGGACTACGAGACGTTCATTCATTATACATCACATCCCACAATTAATTCATCCTGCCTATAATGTCTGCAGCATTCTTCACAAATGTCGCGATATATCAAGAGAAATATGTAATTTCTGCCTTCCACTGTAGGTTAAAACGTACTTTTCCTTCAACAAGATGGACACAGCGCGCAATTTGTAAATTTTGAGTTAAAGTGTAGCAGTAAGTAGGTTTGAGAATTATTCAGCAATTGATATGCTTTTTAAAAATCAAATAATACCCTTTCTTTAAGTACAATATTTAAAGAGGGTGGAATCTTCTATGTAACGGATATAAGAAGTAACGTTTTGCGTGTTTTTCTTCACCAATATATAAATTATCGTATCAGGGCAGTTAAAGCCATTGATAAAACGTATAGTATTTAAGAGGGCACTTTTTATAGCACATTCCTTTTGTTAGCTGTCAAAAAGAAGCTCTTAAAAAGCCAGCATTTTGATGTGACTGAAATGACTTCAAGGACTTCTACACGAAATTCATTATTACTAACTAACTCAATACCGATTAGTGAGAGACTGTCAGAGGATCGCATATGTCAGTATATTACATCAATTCTAAGCCATTCTGTTTGTAACAACTTACGCAGAAGTGCAACCACAGTTGCTTAACACAAATTTTAAGAAACTTAGACAAGAAGACCTAGAGTTACATATTGCAAGTCCATTTAAAAACGAAGCAGCAAGCATCAAATTTAGGCTTCTTGCATAAGGCCGTTCATAATAAGTGAAAAATGAATGCTTAATGAGAAGCTATTGTTCATTTCTCCGGCACGCCCGGCAACGACAACCGGTAGACGCCTTTCAGTGTTGGCGGCTTTTCTAACGAACTTCTTTCTGACCGTTAACAAAATGTTTGTACTGTAAACAGTGCATCCGTTAGTAGTGTGCATTTTTATAATTGATTTGCCTGCCTTTATAAATTCATGCGGGAAAATATAGGACAAACAAACGGAAAAACATCTTGTACTCATTTGGTTGAAAATAATGCTTTCGTTAAGTTTTAAACTTTAAAGGAAAATATTTTGATTTTAAAAACCGATTCAAATTTGTCGAATAATGTTGAAAGCTCCGGACTTCTACACATGAATTCAAAGTTCACAAACCACGCGGTGTGTACATCGTGTTTAAGGAAAATGACAATATCGCATGGTTATAATATACGCTAATTTTCGGTTCTATGAAATTTTCTAAATATTGAGATTTTAAACGATAGTGAGGTGTTCATTCATAATACATTGTATCCTTCAATTTATTAATGCCGTCCATACCGTAGAAAGTGTTCTCCACATCTATTGTTACATTTCATTTGAACAGAAAGGGCGATCAGCCTCCAAACGCTTATGCAAACATCAGCAGGCGGTAAATGGACGATACCCATTATCCGAGGTTACAATGCACTCATAAAAAAATGGAGACCAATTTGAATGGAACAAAACTTGCATTGTCGGCTCTTAAACGTGCAAGAAAGGTCGCGGGTTTTAAGAAGCCATCAAATCCCATGACTCCTGTATTAACAAGCACGTTGAGTTGGATTTAATTTACACCAAATTTAAAAGGCCTGGAAAAAGGAATAACCCCAAAAGCATGCTACTGACTACAGCTGACACAGCATCATCGATTTTTTGGCTCATTTAAAAATGCAAGCTACTCTTCACACTATTTTCTCACGTTCGAAGACAGCCTAGCGTGCTAGCGTCGAAAAATTTACAAATAAAATTGATTGCTGTTTGCCGAAAAATTTCTTCAATCAAATTATATTTCTCGGGATGCCTTTTTTCAAATGTATGTGACTTGTCCCTTAAAACAATAGAGAAAACCGTAAATTTCACTTCAAAGAATGTACACTGTGCACAGTTTATAAACCTTGAATACGAATGTAGCAGTCAGTAGTTTTCAGAATTATTCAGCAATTTAAAACTTCTTTTTAAAAACCGAAAGATACCATTTTTTAATTCAAAATTTATAAAAGGCTAAATTTGCTACCAAACGAGTTCAAGAAATCATTTTTTTGTACGTTGTCCATGAATATATTTTTGGATTTATAAGGGGCGTCAAAATCAATGATAAAAACGCGTTCTGTTTGTGTAGTTACATTTACTTGACACACGTTATGTTAGTAATTAGAACGAAGCTCGGTAAAAAGCCCTCATCCCACAATGACTATAGTAGGTTCATAATAGGCTACAGGCTTATCAGTACCACAACCTACGTCAATGCCGATTAGGGAAAGAATATCAACCTTTCGCATATATCGACATGTTGCCCGAATGTAGGCGCATTATGTACAAATGCAGTAGACGCCGTTGATCATGCAATATTTCGACAAATGCGAAAGACTAATACTCTTTTGCTGATATTGAAATAGATGTGAAAATAATTAATGCAGTTCAGGTAGCGTAAATAAACTGACAGGTACGATATTTTATGAATAAACGCCTCACAATTGTAGAAAAGCTCATGATTCACAACTTTTGTAAACCCAAAAGCTACCCTTACTTCAAGTTTAAAATTTTAAGAAGGTGTAATTTTCTATCAAACATGTACAATAAATAATTTTTTCATTCATGTTTTCCGTAAAATATATTTGAATTTATTGAGGCAGTCAAAATCAATTAAAAAGGCATACTTCTTAAGCAGTCAGTTTTGACGATACAAAAGTTTTAATAGGAGTCTAAACGAAGCTCATTAAAAAGCTGGCATTCTATCTTGACTAAAATGACTTTAGAATAGACTTGACGATAATCAGTTCCACAACTGGAGTCAATTTAAATGAGCGAAAGAGTATTAGTCTTTCGTATATGTCGAAATATTGCATGCTCAACGTCGTCTTCTGTAGATGCCGCGAACTTGTATATGTACCATCGTGTTTATACTGTTTTTTTTCACTTAACACAATTTATACCAGGCAGCCTTGTATGCGTTACTGACCACCTACCCCATAATACACGACACCTCTTTTTGGTTATTGATTGTCTTTGTATGCAGACAAATTGTAGCTCACTGTTTTCCCCCCTGTTATGACCCGCAATTTGTTGGAGATCTTAATATAGACTCAACACGCTTAGCAGTTTACATTTACCTCTAAAGTACGTGAGCCGTAAAAATAACATAATTAATTTGCCAAAAGTCTCTACGTGTGGCATCCAGCTGGGTCATTCTGTGATACAGTCATTGCGTGGAGTCAATCATCTCAGACATTTTGATCTAAGATAAATGCCGATGCAGACTTCAGGTCATAAATGCCAAACGGTAAAATGTACACCATTTAGCAGGAACACTAAAAATAACCCCACACATTCGGCTGAAAATTGACCGCAACTACTGCGGGCTATATTTTCTGAAAAAGTGCAATCCCTCCCTCATAGTTCGCTTGAAACGCTAGTTAAGGTCAGATTGTATATAATCCACCGTCATTGCTTACGGTTTGACAACAAATCAGTAAGCGTAATTTGCAAGTCAGCCAACTCGAAGTTTCTCGCAGGGGATTTTATTTTTGTGACATTTTTACCTGTGAAATTTACAAATCTGCAAATATTTTATATAAGATTTTAGCACAAAAACATGCATCTGAATATCATCGGGTGGCTTACAAATGGACTATGGCTACACATTTAAGTATCCTGAATGCCGCATTTTCCTCCTAATCGAGAAGCTTCAGACTAAGCAGTGATTGCTTTGACTGACAGAGGCCTCAGTTCACAGTTTAACACAGAATTGCACTTAATATATCGCGACAATATGAAGCCTGACTGCAGGAGAAACAGCTGACCCTTGGCTTTTGTTTATTTTGTATATTCAATGCAATTTTGTGTTTTACTTAGATTAGAGTAGAAGATTTAAATTTCCGTTTAATGTGATGGTCCTGACACCTATATCTCTTAGAATACCGATTATATATCAATCCATTACTTTGTTTCCAAGATCCCACCTTCAGAGCTGTGATATGCAACGGAAATAGTGACTGCCGGTTAAACTGTAAATGGCACTTATGCGGATGACCCCATTAACTTCAATTTTTATTGATTTTTATCGCAATATTACCAATGCGCTTTCACATTTGTTTGAGCTTGGTGAGATTCTTTTACAGACGTTTCGTCTTACACTGATAGAGTTATTGCTCCAGTTTGTGCGCAAGCGTTTATTTGGCTTTGGTCTTTGTTAAGGCTATAAACGTGGCAGTTTAGTATTCTGTTACAAGTTTGTGAATTCAATCTTTACCCTCGTGAATATAAGGTATCCCTGCATGAGCACCCAAGGAAATGTGAAATAGATGCCCAAATCACAGTGAAGTGGTCCCGTCAATTTCACGTGAACAGAATTTATTGGATAGCGAACTTTTTCGTGCATTTAAACTCAAATTTTTGTTCGCAAAGGGCATTTGTTGAGTGCTCTAAGTAAATGTTTAAAAATATAGGATCACTGCGAGGAAACTGCTGATGCTGTTAGGTAGGGCCAGCACGCAAGCTCTCGCTCGGACCGTCTTAAGGGTACAAGAACAAGGAAAACTCATATGCCAGTTGAGGCAAGCAGAAGGGGACAAGAACGCGACCTTCAATGGGTGACACGCGAGGACAGCCAAGGTCCCGCCTGACCAGGAGCAAAGCGCCCACACCGAGTGTCACACTGAGGTCTCCACACCATGGCTACCTGCAGAAGTGTCAAAAGGGAATAAAGTACGTTGGTCCTCGAACACGCTGCCACAAACAGTAGGTGGTACACTGCCATTGGGGACACGAGATTCAGCTGCTGAAGACATGGGGCTCTGTTGCCCTGGACTAGAGGCTGCTACCGAGACGTGACCGACGACGGAGCACACGCTGCTGACGGACACAGGAAAAGCTGTTGGACACACAGAAAAGAGAGCTGATGACCAAACAGAAACAGTGACAGTAAACGTTTTTCACTGCTATCTTGTCTGCCTTCTCTTTTTAACACGCAACTAGGGATAAAACTGCTACTGACGCAGGCACACACAAGGTAATAACCGATAAAAAACATTCAATCAGCAAAAGCTAAGCAAGCCAAATAACTGCACAGCTCACCGCCTATTTCGTTGACGCTAAGTTATACGTTCACATTTTAAGGCACAGGCAAATGTCTGCTCTTGCAAGACGCGACAAGCACATCTGGTGGCCATCGAGCATGTGTGTACGCAAATGTGACTTTATTTCCAATAGCAGATGGTAGGTAGGGTTATTTGAAGGAAGACAGTCTACGTCTGGTAGAGTCTGGCAGATAGGCTCCTGTTTGTAGTTTCGACCAGCTCTGATAAGTGTGTTTGCTCACGTGCTTAGTTCAACATCAACAAGCGCATACGTCTAAATATGCTTTCGCAGGATTTGTTCCATTTTGCATTTATCTCTATTTTAACGTGTTTGATGCCCCAGAAAACGAGGTTAAGCAGCACAGTAGCTTTCGACCCAGGACAGGTCCATTGAATGCCCCATTTGGCAGATTTTTTGTACAGTTTACGTTGGGTTTGACGATGGCGCTCTCCTAGATTACAGCAAATTGATTTTGTGCAGATTATATTAATAATAACTGGTTAACATCCTGCGTTTTTGCTCAATCATAATTGCGATTTGGGAAGGGTTAAAACTGAGATATGCCAAGTTCTTTATAGAATTTCCCCAACTTTAGGGGTAATTTTATTTTAAAGTTAACTTCCCTATCTGGTTTGACTTATTGCGGCTAAATAATTAATGTCAAAACAAGCCTTCCCTCATGACATTCTAATGATAAATGTGTGCCTCTGATACTTGAATAGTGCATTTTGGTTTTCATTGAAATGTTTGTATGACCAGCGAGGTACAGAAAACACTAACCTGGCGTTCCCTCCCATACATAAATAATGCATATGAGCTTGTCGAAAGAAAACTCAAAAAAACACCAGGTACAAGTGGCACACCTTCCCGCAACCACCTTTCGTTCACAGCTTGTACACCCTAAGGACAAGGCTGGCTATCTTGAAAGAAAAAAGGTTGTCGACAAGATCCAATGTTCCAGTTGTGATGCAATTTATTGTTGTCAAACTAGGAAATGTATCTCAACCCGCATACAAAAACATAAATCTGCGGTCAAAATAAATTAACCTTTATCCCAGTTGGGCATGCACACACTGAAAACCGGCCACAAGTTCGCATGGGAGAACACACGGATTGTTGGCAGCTGCCCAACTAGAAAAGGCCGTGAATTCCTAGAAGGAATGCAGTCGGACGAGAATCAGCACATGTACTTGTATTTGCTGTTCTAATATCAGTATGTTGGTGCAATGCATCAGCATATCCCAAAATGGAAAAAGTGTGTTCCGACCATTGCCTAAGGTGGCGAAGTATTTTTTCCGTTTCGTATGTCATCATATCTTATTGATCGCCACCTCGTCCATATAGTCAAGTGAATGCGAGAGTTTGTGTGCTTCTTAGCCATTCGTCACACTTAGGGAGCTTCCGAAGATTTCCAGGTTTCTGTTATCTGTGACCAGAATGGCGTTACTGCTGAAGTCTTCATGATTCGTTTATCAGAATTTGAGCCAAAACCCCTTTACATTGAGCCGAGGAAGCTGATCTCGAAACTGTATACCGTATCATATCGGTGACATGCCCGACCGCATTTGTTCGACGAGTACCTGGTGAATAACATTCGGTAAACTTTTAGATGACATACGAACATCAGTTAAGAGTACACTTTCAAAAGGTATCCAGCATCAGTTAAACACCATCTGAGAATAACTGTTTATAGAAGTTCTCGTAGAATGTCAGAATTACATTAAAATATAGCCTTCGGACATAGTAAGCGACAGGACCTTAGAGCCGACTCAACATAAAAAAAACGCATTTATTATTGGATTGGATGGACCCTTCCTTACCCATGATCGTAAACAGCCCACATCGTTAATTACGTTTACTGAATGAGAACTTCAGATAATGGCATATAACAGTTCCTTATTACTCATAGGTTAACCTATCCGTATGCTGATCCGGTTACAATAAACTATGGAAGGCTATTTATCATTTGCGTTTCGTCCTTAAGGAAGTTAAATATTTTGCTTAGGTTACACATAGAAGGAAAAAGCATAATTATCTATAAGGTACATCTCTATAACTTGATCCCAGAAAACTGATTCCGTGTTCTCAATTTTGGCGTTCCGGAATGGAAACATGAGGCTATAAAAAAACAAGATCCTTAATATCTATCTTACCAATGGCATTTACAGTTCCGTTGCCAATTGTATTGTGGCTAAACATAAGCGTATCGCAGGGGGAAAAAGGAGTTAGTTACGTTGTTTCCTTAGTTGATTCCCATCACTTGTGACCTTCACGCCATGGTTCCTTAGGAATGAAGCAGTCGGTCGAGGTCACAGTTATAGGAATAGTTAAATCTGTGTACAGATGAATTAAAAAATAAGCAGAAATAAGTTTAACTTCTGAGCGCACGACTACCTAGGAGAGTAGCCGGGTCATTAGTGCTGGAATTTTTGCAAGGGCCAGCGTGAGCATTGTTTAAGTCAGCTTCAGGATGCTGATTCGTCCGACAACTGCAGGGTGCATGTATGCTCTGCCTTTGCGCGAGGGCAAAGTTTAAGCGTCGCAAGCGGACATCGGACATCACGCCGCATCAAGCGAATGGGCGACCAAGCTTGCCATTGAGAGACCATGTCTGTGGCGTCTAACGTTTGAAGAAGGAGGGCAGCAGGACCGCTACAACCAAAAAATTAACGCCAAGCAAGAGAAGGACATATTTGCCGTCTCTAGTGAGAAAAATGCTGCCAGTCCTGCTATCATGATTTCAAAGTGATTTATGTGAAAGTATAGTTTAAAATGTTTTTGAACAGGGATTCTAAAGCATATAGGACTACTTCCTGGCATTTTTCATTTATTGTCAAAAGCATTCGAGGACAATATCAACACTCCAAAATTGTTTTGATGCAAATAGGTTCTTGTTAAGCGACCACGGCAGATTGAACGTCAGCAAATGGGATTCTAAAGCACATTTAGATGCGGTCATTTTAGTATTGCTCCAAGTGTACTTGCGTATGTGAGGCAATCAAGTACTCAAATATGTACAAACGGAATTCCGACTGTCGGCGAAGGATTATTTGGTAGTCAGCCCTCTACCAAATTGCAGAAAGAAAATGCTTACAAAAAGCGTGAACGTACATGTCGAAAGTTATCCGTGAAAGTGCTGTAAAGATTGCTAAGAGTTCCTTTGTCCAGGTTTTACCTCGTGTCTCTAAGATATTTCAAAAGTCGGAATCGTTTTTTTCCGCCGTGTGTTTTTTAAATCCTCAGAACGCAGCATCCTTGTAGCATTTGCGACTAAAAGTGGGAGGATAAAGCTTATGTGTAATCTTATTTTAGCATTTAAAATGTCGAATTAATTTAAGTTTTTAATATGAACCTTATCCTCGTAGTAGTTTTGACTTAAACGCTGACTTGAAAAGCCTGTCTTTCATGATCATATGTTAATCTCTAAAATCCGATATACATTTAATATACGTCTTTGGATTATTAACACGTGTTTTTGCGCAGAGTTTGTATCCTCATGTTTGTATTTCTCATTTTACTTATTTTGACTACCTGTACAATATTATCATTTTCTGCTATCATACGCTAAAATTTGATTGTATTTCTTTTTTCTTGCTCTCTGATCCAACAATTAAAAGCCTTTTAAGACAACTCTCGTGAGAAACAATGATTGAGCAAACGACATCTAAGTACCTTGGGATAGAATAATTTTGCCGGAAGGCTTGCAATGGAGTTAAACAAATGATGGAAAGCAAAGCGTGTATTTTTTGTCGCCAATTTGTTCATAGTAGATACAATTGCAGTACCGTTATCTCGCAAGTGTAAAGAGCTCCCGACGTAGACTGATAAATCAGCCGATATTCTTAAATAACGAGATTTCACAAGCAGTTGGTCACTTGCTTAATGAATGCGTGTTGTATTTTAGATTGGTGGCTAGGGTGGTCAATAGGAATTATGATCCATCAGTGATTGCTGCGAAGACCTGCTTTGTAAATGGGCACATTTGAGAAGTTACCTGCCACTAAACGGGTTTATTATTTCCCCTTAGAAGCAAACAGTGTGTAAATAAAACATGTTCTTTTTTAATACAGCTTTAGTGCAGAAATTGACATAAATTTTCCCCAATTTTCAGTTTAAGCAGGTCGGAGGTTGCGTCGGTTGCCTAGCCATAGACCTCGAAGTTTACATTTACTTAAAATACGAAGATCTTACCAGTGTTGATTGCAATGTAACAAAAATGGCAGAGTGGATAACACTTACTCAATACTAACTGCAATCCAAAGGAGAGTGCTTCTCTCGATTCTATTAAGTGGCGTATTGCCGTTGTAGAGCCCTGAGAAACCATCTGGTACCCATTGGCAATTTGCACGTTATCTGCATAGATATTAGAATCATCGTTCGAGAAAATATTTAATAGGGGTTGGTCATGCATTATGTGTTACATATAACGGTAAATACCACCAATAGGAGAATGCGAAAACTTATTTAGTATAAATAATGAAAGTTCGTTTTATCTTTAATAAGAAAGGACTCTTGAAAGGTGTAAACACCTCCAAAGGACCATTTGCAGCTGAACTGTACGATGCCAAGCGAAGATATTTTCTCATAGGCTTATCAAAATGTCAAACTTTTATTGATAACCAACCTTAAATTCCTTTATTCGCATAATACGTTTTACGCGTCTGACACCGTCTTTGCGGACTAACGCAAAGATGAGATCTGACGGCTGGATATGCGTGGGCGTTTAGAACTGCAGCCGATGCTTAGTGCTCTCTAAGTGGTGTAAAAAGCTTTCCATGAACGTGTTTTTCATTAGAAGTTCACTTAAATATATTTCGCAGCCGAATGCTTATATCTTAATCTACTTCCGAAGTAAACTTGGGGTGGTAATGAGCACTTCCTGCTGGTTTTGCAATCTCTTGACCAAAAGGTGTCCCTATTTTAGAAACTAACAAAAAAATCACTTTGCAGTTTATAGTAAAACACTCTTTGTCAGCCATGGGTAATTCAATACTGCGTTGTTGGATTATACGTGGGCAGCAGTGAGGTTAAATAATGTAAGTCGATTTTTTGAGCGATAATTAACTGGTTAAATGAACCATGTTCAAAGGCGATCGCCTATATTTCCTTTAATAAATTTGACTTGACTTTGAATGATTTGAGAGTTTAAAAGGATGCAGGCTAAGCACTTCGGCTTCGTAAGTTCGGTCTTGATAGTTTTTTACTGAACTCGTGGCGTAGGCATAAAACCGGCTTTCAATGATTTGCCTAGTTATGAGGGGTTAACGCAAGTTCATGCAACAGTACATAACTCAAGCTTTAAAACGTGTTGCCGGAGGATGCGAACGTTGAAAATTAGCGCTAGGCTTGAATGTGCAGTCCAACAAGTGATTCTAAACAGGATGATTCTGGCAATCACTTTACTCAATATTTTTTTGCAGTGGAATGCCCACACTATTCTTTTACTTTCGTAGTAAAGTCATAGAGCTTACTGGGACTGCTTGAAATGTATCCACCGAAAATGTGTGGGATTTTGAAGCTGCGAATAAATTTCTATTCCTTTTACATTAAATTTGTATACGTCATTATTGATTTACTTAAGACTGCAGGCTAGGACTAGGAGTGGTCAGCAGAGCGACTTAATACTTAGGACCTCTTCGAGAATTGATGGGGTGTATTTTAAGCAAAAATTTACTCAAGAAAGAAGTAATATTTCTGTCAATTCGAGCTTAAATGGACAATTTGGACATCACATTTTATTGTTACAACCAGTTAGATTTTTAGCTAGCCCAGGAGTGGCCGTATAAATGTTATACTATTTTTTAACCAGTTAATGGCACAGGAGTTGAAGCAAGCCAAGCCTTGTCGATTAATGCCCTTAATGTGCCAGAGGCGCATTGTCAAGAAACTTCGGTGAACTCTACATAGTAGAACATTTAAATAGAGTTAAATTTAACATAGTTGTTTAGTTCATTCAGTCTTCTGTGTTAATTATCAGCGAATGGAAAAGATATTCAAAAGAATGGAAGCATTTGCAGAATATAATAAATGGATGAATTGTGCATCGTATTCTCATTGTTGCATCCATTAAGCTTATAAGTGAGCCGAAGAGTGGCCAAATAAATCCTAGAATATTTCGTAATTGGTTAAGGGTGTAGGTGATTTAGCAAAACCAACTTTGTCGACGAATGCCTTGCCTTAACTTAAGGCTCACTTCCGCGGACATTCGGTAAAAGTTCATAAAAGGGCATTTTAATTGAGCTAAAACTACCTTATTTGTTTCGTTTATTCAGTGTTTTGCATTAATTTCCGATGAGTTAAAGATGGTTAAACCAAATAGAAGTATTCATGTATTTTTTGTGGAGTTTACAGACGTACATTTATTTATACGTGTCTCAAGCATTAAAACACAAAGTCGCACTACGTGAGCGGTGAGGAATAGCGTTTGCACCGAATGCGATTTGAACAAATTAGAAAACTTTTTAGAAAAGTGTTTCTTGTTTTCAGTTCATTGATTAGTGTTTTGCAGTTTAGTGCTCACACCTTTTATCTAATTCCTCAGTAAACTCATAGACCATATTAGGATTTTTCGGGCCTCCAGGCAATTTTTCACTGACACTTACCGCGCTTTTGAAGGTATACAGAGAACAATAATTTGTTGCATGTTTAAGCAGCAGTTGTTATCAAGTGTACCTAATATATCTATAACCCTTGCATTTTGTTATGTAGAAAGAGTGCTCGTAGTGGATTTATGGGTAAGAAATTAGAATAGGCCGTATAATACACTTGAACAAAATATGTATTCTTTTCCATTTTATTCCACTTATGCATGTTGTTTTATATCTATAAGTTATCAAAGTATAAATTATCATTAAATGTTCTGTGAGAAAATCAGATTACCAAAATGCAGGTTTTTCTTTCATGAAAAATATAAATGGAAATTAGGAGGTCGTCTAATTCGACTTACTATTCTGAGGTAAGACAAGTATAGACCGCGACACGAAGCACCTTGCACACCTTCAATTTGCATGTGGAAAAAATTATACTAAGCGGCTATGGAATAGAAATGCAACTACATTTGTTTCTATTAAAACCATTTGCATCGGCATTGTTTAATTCAAGTCACATTATCGGTCTGTGCGTAGGCGGCATAGAGAGTAGATAAATGCAAAAGGAACACTAAGCCACGTGTTTTGGCAAAAAAACCTTTGTAGAAGGAAGTGGCGTTCTCACCTCTAGTACCTTCAATACATCACTTAAAAATCATATTTTTTATTGTAAGTCCCATTTAAATTTGTGCTTTATGTTAGGTAAGTGCCTACTAGGAGGCAAACACGATAAAAGGTAGTTAATACTATGCAACATACACATCACAAAATGCTGATTTTTCCATCACGTAAGCAGAAAATGACACAGAAATTAGGCTGTGGGAGAGAAAAATAGAAAGAAACAATGTTTGCATACTTGCGAGTCTGCAGTGCAAACAATTGACCTTAACAAGTTGTTAAGTGGCCAATCATCTTTCGATAATTATTTGTTTGAATTTGGTCGCATGTTTACCTGCAACTGCTCCATAAAATTTTCCCGTTACACCGTGGTACTGCCGGCTTTGACACTTAGCAAATATATAAAAGTGACTGTTCTGAATAAAAGCGAAACAAGACATTGCGTAACATGTTTCCTACCTGATACTCCCCTAAAATAGTTGTATCATGAAAGTATTGTGGGTCTTCGTGCGTTGTGTCCTTAAGTGTGGTGGCCGAAAACTGTCAGAAAGTCCTGTCTGAACAAATCTATGTGATTCGTCATTGCAGAAGTCGACGTTGTTTAGCAGAGATCTGTTACCTGATTCGTGTGTAATTTTTCACGCTAGGTACGTAAGTTCTCAGTATTTACTCTGCTCTCTACCAGAGATCATCAAAAATTCGCTTTGAAAGGAATTAAAATAGAGAGCTCTTTTGAAGGCATTTTGCCGATATCTGTGAAATAGCTGACGCTTACACCACCAAGGAACATGTGATTGATGTTAAACGCTCTAGAATGTTGTATCAACTTCGCTGAAAAGAAGCTTGTTTTAACGTGTGCCTCTAAATGTAAGGAAAACACTGCTCAAATGAAAGATCGGGTAGAATTATCCCGGTTTTTTTTTATTTTACTCCAAGATCTGCTTAAAGTACATGGATATTTTATGTCTGAATTATCTAAATGCTTCATAGTTTTATTCAAAGGAATTAAGTCAGGATTTACAAAATCAAATTGCTGTTAAGGCATATTCGTTTAATGCACAAAACTAACAGTAGATTTAGCAAAATATTACCAAAACATAATAAGAGAGAATTTAATTAAAACACATGAAAAAAAGATATAATCACAATGGATTTAAAAGTCTGGAAAATTCAACAACGATATGACAGGCATAACAAAAATGGTTATAATCGTCCCTGAATTGGAAGTTTCGGTAAAATGAATTAACAAAATATACCAAAATCTCTGAAAAAAGGATCGCGATAAATCTTGGCAACTGCATTCCCCAAGCTGGCTGAAAAGGGGCGTATAATTTGACCTTCCGTAATCGCTACCTAAAGAGCAGTGACCACAGCAAATTATATTTTCCGAGCTTTTTAATTCAAACAATGATCTGAGCGCCCTCATAGGTGGCAATTTTTAGATTGCAATGCGCAGATGACGATTTTGCACGGCCTTTGTAATGCTGAACTTGTTGTTTGAAGGAATTTTATAGAAAAGGCACGAATTCAGCACAATTAATAATTGCATGATTTTAAATCCACTAAGCTCGACACATGATATCAGCCCATACTGAACAGTGGAATCTCATCAGAAGTGTGTGTCTGTGAGAGTCTGTGAGACATTAAATGACTTCCAAATGCACCAATATATATAAGTCTAATCTATTTGTCACTTCACATAGTTAACCTCTTTAATGAAAATGAACGTGGTGTATATTTACCTCACGAGAACTTAAAGTGCTTTTCCTGAGATGAATTTTTGAGGGGTTAAACCCATCCAACTGAGCCTGGAATAAATGAGCAAAATAAATGCTTATCAGTAAAATAGTCGTGATCCAAAAACAGAAGTTAACAGGGAACCCTATAAATGTCTGAATGTTTTTCAGACTTGCATACTTTAATATGCGAGAAAATTCGAGGTCCAGATAAAATATTCCTTATATCATCCCCAGATGAGGAAGAAGAGGAGACGATTTCTTAGACCAAAGTATATTCAGGCTGACGTTTCAATAGCTTTCTCGCTTTCATCGTCAGAGCAAGGTGTCTGTATTCCTGTGTGCGTCAGATAGATGTGAACGTCCATTCGCCCATGCGTCAGTCGATTGCGCCGATCAATTTTCGTGGCTGTTTGAATTGCTCGTGCCGTCGTGAGCTATTTCAAGTCGTTTTTGTGACTCGTGAGAGTTTCCACCCTCTTAGCTCGCGGGTACCGGCTGTCAGCCCTGTTTATCTCTCTCCGCCCAACCTATTGCTCCGTTTTGAGCCGATGTTAGCTTTTTGCAGACCGCTTGGTAGGCGGGATGAATGTCCATGGCTCTGTTTAGTGTGCCAGTCGAGGACCAACTTTCTAGCAGCAGTCTGGCCATCTTGTCGTTGGCCCGGCCTATTTCCCTTGCCTTTTCAAAGGCAAATTTGTGTTTCTTCTGCTTAACGTGGTCATAAACCAAAGAAAGCTTATCCTCGCGGTGGATTGCGAGCTGATGCTCAAGCAACCTTGTGCCAAGGCGTCCGCCCATTTCACCGACATACCTTGCAGTGCAGTCTTGGCATGGTATGCTGTAGACCACACCTGATTGTTCTGTCAGAGGTAGCGCGTCTTTGGGCCTCATGATTTGCAGTCTGATGGTTGATTCCGGCCTGTGAGCCACACCAATCCCGAATAGTTTCAGGATTCTTGCAGTCGCCTCTGATACATTCTTCTCATAAGAGATTGCGAGCCAGAACTTAGGGTCATTTTCTTTCGATCGCTCATGGTGGGGCTTCTCAAGAAACTTGCGTACAAAGGACTTCGGATAATCGTTGGCGTGAAAAGGGCATGCAAGTACTTAATATCCTCCTTTTTCCCACTTTCGTCACTGCAGTGTGTCTGAACGCGTTAGAAAAGGGTCCTTACTCAACTGCGTTTGTGACCAACGGGGTGGTTGCTTCTGAAGTGAAGAATGTGCATAGTATTGGTTGCTTTGCGGTAGACCGTTTTCCTTATCTTGCCGTCTTCCAGCGTCGTTACTTTTACGTCAAGGAAGGGTAATTGACTGTTGACCTCCTCTTCCATGGTGAACTGGATGTCAGAAAATATGGAGTTCAGCAGTGCTTTGAAAGCCTTTGCTCCTTTTGATGATAACGAAAGTGTCGTTAACGTATCTGGCCCAGAACTTCGGAGGAGACGAGCTGAAGAGCAGCCGCTTGAGCCTCTGCAAAACAGCTTTGGCAATAAGGCCAGACAAAGCCGAGCCCAGTGGTGTCCTCTTCTTTTTCATATACTTGGCCATTAAACGTAAAAAATGTTTTTCACATAATTCTAGGAGCTCAATGATGTGCTCTCGGTTGAGCTTTTGGTGGGTTTCGTCGTATTTTTCTTAGAGAAGACCGTCAATATTTTCGATAGCCAGAGTGGGCGGAATAGATGTGAACAATGAGATCACAGCAAACGACACCATCACCTCGTCTGTCTCCACTTCCAGGTATTGGATGCATGTCAAAAACTCTTGAGCAGACTTCACTGTCCACTGCAAATCCTTGGTAAGAAAGCACAGTCACTGATATGGCCACTTTAACAACCCAAAAGTTGGGGTACCTCGTAAGGATACGATGGGGCGTAAGAGCACTCCTGATTTGTGCACCTTTGGTTGACCGTAAAAACGTGCCATTGCAGCGTCGGTGGCCTTTGCAGCCAGCGCCTCTCTTCTCGTTAGAGCTCTCGACTTCTTCAGTTTGGCAACCACTTTGTTCATGTTGTTCACGAGCTTTTTGAACACGCCGGCAGTCGATGGTGCATAGGACTCCTTGTCCATCAAGAGGTTGTTCACTTTTGCTCCATACTCCAATTTATACATGACGACTGTCGAGTTTTTTTTATCAGCAGGTAGGGTGACAATATCCTTCATTTTTCGTATCTTAAAAAGTTCTTTTCCTTCTGCTTTAGATATCGCAACTTCGCTTGGCGTGACGCCAGGTTTTTTCATTCCGTCTCCACGGTAGATGATGCTGGCAATCCTGCTCCTCTTCCGGTGGTTTTCAGATGCCTATTGAAATGATTGGTATCCAAGTATAATGCCTGAATCATCCAACTTTTACCTTTGAGGCTCCAAAGCCTACGATAGTCATTCCTTGAGTATCGAAGTTGTGGCCGGTCTCTTCGATACGTGGCTCGAGCTGCGAGTTACGGTCTAATCTTTGGGCAACTGGTTTGTGTTCCTGTACGTGTGTTTGCAATTTGCGCTGTCGTTGTTCAACGTTATAACAGTTTCCATCACTGCAACGTATATTTTTAGACAACTGCGGAGGTTTCAGTGGGGGCAGTGTGTCTTATTTTCTATCACTCAGCGGTGTATTTCTGCCTCAGTTCAACGGGCTAGGCGTACACCAGCGGGTCATAACAGTCAAGAGACTGCAAAACTATGCAGGTGGGCAAAAGACGAACTCTGATTCATATTTCGGAATTCTAATTTTTTTTAACTTGGACCATAGCGTTGTAACCACATGTATAATCACCTTCAAAATATTAATAATTAACCTTCAATATTGATTTTTTCTGTTGATTATGTTGACTAGGTTATGACTGTTTCTGAAACTTCGGAAATAAGGTCTTGAGACTATTGCCTACTGTCCCTCTTTATGTACACTTTTTCCGGGTTATCAATGACTTTAGAAGTACGGTATTCGCCAGAGACAATGCAATTTTCCTAACTTTGTATAAGTTTGATCATTACTAAAATACCAATTTGAATGCACTCAGGAAAATTTAGAAATAATAATAAAATTCATCATGCATATAAGCTACTTTAAAGAACAATATGAATTACTGAGTGTTTGTAAAGAAAAATAAAACTTTCTCGATAATTCCGTGATTTTGGAGACTTTAAAAAAGGGTTAAAAATGTGAACAATAAAATTAAGATTTTGTGTCAATTTAAAAATTTGAAGCAGGCACTTTCTACATATGGAAAGAACTTTGCTTTAGTCAAGGGATTCTTTTAAATTTAATCATACTGGATGAGTAATTATTGAATGTCATCAAGGAAAGTGTGTCATCATTTTTCTTGGTTTTTTTACTGTCTTCTTTGATAAATTAATAAACTTTGCAATTGTCTAACGCTTACACCAAATCATTTTAAAAAAGATAGATTAAAAAACACATTAACCGAAATTAAGTGTTTTTTTGATATTAGTTTCAATGAATATGGCAACGTTTTTGATATACAAAAATGCTTTAAAACAGCAAAACACATTCTTGAGGGAAAATCTTGTCCGCAATGTAGTTGTGAAACTTCTATTCCTTAGATTAATAAAACTCTTAGTTATTGCTTTGCTTAGATTTTTTGCAGACGTCCTTCTGCGTATATTAAAATTTTCTTACGTAATGTCACAATGAAATTTGATACTTTGGAGAATGTAATACAGTTTCCTGAAAATAAGCGATTCAATTTGACTGAAGCTGAAAGACCTCTCTTTTCTTTTCATAATGAATTACTGGCGAATTAATAAAAAACTTGCCATATGCATTGCCAATTTTTGATTTTCTTATTATTCTTTCGTCTGTTCCACTTCTAAATAATGCAAAAGGGAGCGTAAATTATACAAAACTATATTTTTTCACGACTTTTATTCAATAAGGCCCTTTTTATCTTAAATTTGCAAGATCATGTTAGAAATTTGGTTTTGATTGAAAGAAATTCGACGTTTATTCGTGCATTCGAACAAATACTATTCTTTCACTGCATTTTTTCCAAAACCACTTCACAGAATAGCTAAACATA
This sequence comes from Ligula intestinalis, assembly GCA_036362985.1. Classification (NCBI taxonomy): domain Eukaryota; kingdom Metazoa; phylum Platyhelminthes; class Cestoda; order Diphyllobothriidea; family Diphyllobothriidae; genus Ligula; species Ligula intestinalis. Next base: position 22,166,721 of record JAYGXS010000005.1, on the reverse strand, counting down.
ATTTTTTAAATACAAACCTTTGATTTTACTGCAAACAAATTTGGTCCATTTTACTTGACTTACTTCAATCTGAGCAATTTCGGATAAACTTGTCCAGTTCCTAAAAGGGTATTTTCTATACTATTTTACTTATTTTTGAGTTTCTGCTTAGTATTATCATTATTAATTTGTAGTTTGGTGCTGTCTTTGGTAATATCATTGGGAATTCATTCCGTATGAGACTACTGCCAATTTCCACAGAAATAATGGCCATTTCGCTTAATAAGCCTTAGTAAAATGATTTTTTAACTAAACAGATGTCTTTGGCAGCGTTCAATAAACTGAATAAATAAAAAAAGTGTTGCATAATGTTCGCTAAATCACCAGGTCAAATTTCCTTTTAAACGTTACATGGACCTTGGCGACTACTGTTAACGTATATTTAATAACATTGAAGCTTAAAAGCGTTTGACACCATAGGACTAAAGGCTATCAGGCTGTTTAAAAATAAAACGAAAAAATTCAAATATCAGAAAAGTGAAACAAGGCTGAGTGTGGCGGGTTTTTTCTACGATATTTGTAAAAGACAATGTCATTACACATTTAAGCTGTGACGGCAGTGTTTTTGAAAGGGTCCTCAACTGAATGCTTTTTACTACATCCGGACGCAAGTTCTGGTCTAAACCTCAATTCTTTTGCAATTCCTTGCGTGTTAACCCCCTCCCTTATGTACAGTAGACGCCGTTGATCATGCAATATTTAGACATATGCAAAAGACTTATACTCTTTCGCTATTCAAAATTGACTCCAGTTACGTTACTTATTACTATGTAGTCTATTCTGCAGTCATTTAAGTGAGTATAGAATGCCAGCTTTATACAGAGCTTCGTTTAGACTCCAAATAGAACGTATTTATTGTAAAAACTGATTACAAAAGTAGTATGTCTTTTTATCAATAATTTTCACTTTATTTATAAATTCAAATATATTTTATTAAAAAAATGAGGGGCAATTATTTTTGTAAATGTTTGACAGAAAATTGTAAGAAAAATTGTAAAAAATTGTAAATTGTTAAATTGTTAAAATTGTAAAAAATCGTTAAAATTAAAATTGTAGAATCAAAATAAGAATAGCTTTCGGTTTTTAGAAACTTGATCAATTGCCGAATAATTTTCTAATCTAGTGACTGCTATACTTGAATTCACGTTTTAGAAACTGCGCTCTGTGTACATCTTGTTTGAGGAAAAGTATGTATTCACCTACAATTTGAGGAAGAAGTCACCTTGTTATCATAAAATACTGAAATAGATGTGAAAGATATTCTATGTAGTTTAGGCAGCGTCAATGAATTGACAGGTACGATGTTTTTTGAATTAACGCCTCTTAATTGTAAAAAAAACTCATAATTAGCAACTTTTTTAAAACCAAAAGCGAACGAGTATTATTCTTACATATATTTTGAAATATGGCATGATCAACAGCGTCTAGTGTACCTGCGTGCGTTAATCGCACCAAAATTCGTGGTTGCTTATGAGCTACTGTTTAAAAGAAAGAAGTTATGTTTAGACATATGGGCGTGCTGTCATTCGCCATGAGCCACACCAACGTGAATTGGAATGGATGCTGTCTTGGGTAGGCTTTTCAAAGGCGAAATCACAATTCTATCGTTTCAATGAATTTCTGAGTGGGAAAATGTACGTTTCGATGACCGTAGGAATGACAGACAGAAGGATGAATACACGTTAGTTTTACTATTCCAAAGAGAAAGTACATTTGCCGCCGAAAACCATGCAACGCTTATTATGAAATTTGCCTGGGCACTGCCATAAATGTGCAAACACTATTGTGATTACCTCAGTTTATTGAATTCTGCAAAAAACCTTTTAGTTAGTATTTAAAATTGTCATTTTAGTAAGGTTTATTAGGAGAAAGAAGAATCTTTCCTATGCTTTTGCGAAAGAGCAAACCAAACCACACGTTAAAGTTAATAATAATACTAAAAATGTACTTTAAAATAAATAAAATAGGTAAGAAGGTATTCCTTCCAGAACTGGAAACGTTTATACAAAGTTGTTAAGATTAAAGTTAAGCCAAGTTAAATGAACCAAATTTGTTTGCATTTAAATTGAGTATATGTGTTTAAGAAATTATGATTAGCTATCTGGTAAAGTTTGTTTGTAAAAAATGAATTAACAGAAGGGCTTTTTAAATGCAACAATGAACATGAAAGGTCTTACAATAAAAACCAAATGTCTTGAATGTTTTCATAGATTAAACACAAATAATGCCTCGAAAGTCGTGAAGAAAAATGGAGTTTTGTTTACTCAACAATCCTCTTTTATTGTATTTAGAAACGAAACAGACAAAACGTTACAGGACCAGCTATAACAATTTTGTCACTAGTTTCATCAACTGCATAATATTCGCGTGCAATTGGGCAGGATTCTGATAACAACTGCCATAAATCAGGCATTGTTGATGGTTTTACTCAATCGAATTATACTGAAAGGGTACAACCGACTGCCTTTAGAGAGTTAATTTCTTTTTTTATTTACTATGCAGGTGTTCCTTTAAAGGTCCTTATGACTGCTTTTTATCTTTACTACAAATATGTGCAGATTATATGCTTCCGTCTGATACACATAAAATCATGGTTTTAAAAGTTTTTCGCATCAGATAACGACGAGCAGAAAAAAAGTAAACCGTGATTACTATATGCTAGTAATTGAAGAACCTTTTGTGATGGCCTTTCTCTGGAGGTTTTACCGCACATGCATCGTTAAATATATAGAAGACTGTGCCAGGCAATCACCGACCACGTCGGTCCTGAGACCGGAATTTAGGAAGAACAAGTGCGTGCACTTCACCTGATCGTACATTGTTCCGTCGAATCCTTACAAGGTATTTAGGAGGTAGAATAGTCGGGTGTGTCCAAGGTGATCCTCCATTTCACTTACAGTAGTTGCCAACGACCATGCAACCATCATCATGAAATTTGACCTGGCACTTAAGGGTATATTAAGTAACACTATTTCGATTCATTCAGTTAATTTAATTCTGCAAAAGCCTTTGACTCAGTTAAATCATCATTTAAGTTAGGTTAATGAAGAGAAATAACCATTCATTTTGGGGAAATTGGGAGCAGTCTCATATGGAAGAAATTGCCCATGCTATTATGAAAGAGAGAACCAAACTGCACAATAATGTTGATAATACTGAAAAAGAACTCCAAAAGAAGTAAAATAGCCATAGAAAATATCCCTTCCGGAACTGGAAAAGTTTATCCAAAATTGTTCAGATTGAAGTGAAACAAAGTTAAAGGGACCGCATTTGTGTTCAGTAACATTGAATATATGCATTTAAAAATTATGTTAAGCCATCTTGTGAAGTTTTTTGTACCGAACGCATTAACATAAGAGTGTTTGTTTGAATGCAGCAATAAATGCAGCAATGAATCTCAAATGTCCTTCAATCAAAACCAAATGTCTAACATGTTAAGGTCGTGAAGAAAAATAGTTTTTCGTATACTTTACAACCCCTTTTACTTGACTTACAAACGGAACAGACGAAAAAATAATAAATAATTCAAAAATGGCAATGTATATGGCCATTTTTTAAATTCGCCAGTAAATACCTAAAAGTGGAATTAATCTTCTCATGCGGAAGGTAAACCATTAGAAAGAGAAAACAAGTTATGTTATTTGCAGTCAAATTGAATCGTTTTTTACCAGAAAACTCCAAGAAATTCTCAAAAATCTCAAAGTATATTGTGAGATTACGTTGGAGAATTTTAATATACACAGAAGTTTGTCAGCCGAATATCTTTACAGAGCAATTACTAAGAGGTACACTGTGATGAAATTTTTTTTATTAATCTTAGGAATAGCAGTTGCAGAGTTATACTCCTGACATGATTTACTCTTGCTTATGTGGTTTGCTGTTTCGAGGCATTTCTGCAAAGAAGCAACATGGTCATCATTCTTAGAAAAAATATCCAAAAACACTTTCTTTCAGTTTATACTTTTTATATATACCTTATTTTAAAGGTTTTGGTGTAAACGTCATACAGATGCGCAAATTTTGAATTAATCAGTGAAGATAGTAAAAAAGAAATTTGCATACCCATTGGTTTGATGACATACGTATATGGTAAGAACAGACTTTACAGAATATTTTTGAATAACGAAAAATATTTTCATTGTAAAGAAGGTGGTTGCTTCACGTTTTCCACTTAACAAAATTTATCAACTTATTATTCTAATTAAGAGTTCGTTTTAACGTCTCTAGAATCACAGCATTATCGAGAAAACGTAATATTCCTTTACGAAAACTTATTATTTCCTATAGTCATTAAAAGTACCTAATAGGCCTTATGCCGTTCATTATTATGTCTATGTTTTTTAAATACACTTACACTGGTATTGGAGTAACGATGAAGCTTATACAAACTAAGAAAATTTGAGTGGTCAACGACGATCACGTTAAATCAGCTTGTTGAAGCTATCAATATGTTTTTGTTTAAAATAAGTTGGTTTGTTTGTTTTTGTTTTTTCGTCGACTTGCATTTATCCTAATTCGCGGCAAATGGACAAACTATCTTACAAAATCATCCTTAAGCCTCATACTTTTATCACATTGCTGATATATATACACTCTCATTGCTTATGCACTCTACTCTTCTACGAATTTTTGTCAATTTATGAACTGGTTTAAAGCTTTGGCAGAAAATAAAAAACTAGATCAAGCTTGATGTTTACAACAGGTCAGTAACTTCATACAAGTAATCCGACGTGCGTGGGCAGTATCGAATAATATCGATGCATATGTCACAAAAGACTTCTAAAGATGTTCTGAGGGCCCCTTCAGTATGGCCTTTGTTTGAGCACGCCATGAGTTTATTTGGCTGTTGGAACACATGATAGAGCTAACTCGTAGACCTTATTTGTTATGCATGCTGAAATATTGTTCAATCATTATTTACAAAAATGACCGAGCAAGAACGCTCATTATAGGTATAAATGATGAAGGCACTTTATTTTAAATAAAAGAGGGTTGGACAAGTTTTCCTCGAAAACATGGTGGCATACTTAACCACTATCTCGGGCTGATTGATGGCAGATAAACGTTTTATTTCAAGGGTTTGAGGACATTGACACTGCATTTTTATTATAACAGCAGCATCAACAGTCAAAGTTATAGCTCTGTTCTCATGTTAAAAAATTCCAAAAACAACATTGATGAGGGCATTTGGTTTTAGATTTTGGGTTTTCTAGTTTTTATTTGTAATCCCTTGATTATTTTCCTAATATCAACCGTAGGCGTTGTAAATATGGTACTTAGTTGCTGGTAATAACATTGCTTTAAAATGGCGTCACATAAGATCTGTATCAAGCAATCCGTAGAGGTCGGCAGATTCTTTTTCTATCTACATGCATGGGTCGTTTTTTTATGACAGTCCAAACTTGCCATTACGAGTACGCTACTTTTATCTATTTTGGACAATAACTATCAGACAGTTTAGTACACCAGTCACTGAGCCTAGTCTAAGTTGACACAACGCATATTTTTGTGATTTATTGTAAAAGAGGCCAAAGGTGACAATGCCGAAAATCCTTTTTCTTCACTTAAGAATTTTTTTATAAACGATCCCAATTGAAGTATTTTACTTGCTACTGGATACTTATACTATTCAGAAAGAAAGATAGATTGCAGATCATTAAACGGCATGCTCCCTTCTCTTCTATATAAGCCTTAATTCCGCAGAATTTTTGCCTACTCCTGAACAAGTCAGCTTTTTAACGAATAAACAACAAAGAATTGATGGTAAGACATTTTCGTATTGCCTGTATGGCCATCGGCATCATGAATCTATTTTGACAAACTGGTGCAGTGAATAGACCTTTTGCAGATCAAATCGCTATTATGGTGCTTTATGGAAGATTGAATTTCAGTATCGCCATTTCTTCTTGGTAAAAATAGTTGGGCGACTTAATGACGGCATATTGAATGACTACTGCGCTAAAATAAAGCAGGTATTCACCACAACTTTACTTCTTAACGCGGAACGCAGCCAGTTAGAAAACTACTAAGGGGTCATGCAATTCTTTACAAGTCACATAAAAACTTTAAAAAATAAGTTGACCTCGGATCCCTTTTTGCTTTCCTTTGCCCATCTTTCTTTTACAACAAGCTATGAAATTAATCATGCATTGTCTATGCTACCAGTTTGGTTAATAATTTCAATGATTTCTTTACCAACTGTTTGCTGGCATAGTGTACACATTACGTGGGTATTTTACCGAAGCTAATGAAATTCGGCTCAAATAATACATTGAACGTTGACATCTTCGTCTAGAATTTGAAGATATTGATGCATACGAAACAAAATTCTAAGGAAACTTAAAAGCTGATTTGTTTAATTATTTAAAAACTGTGATGATCACATGAAGCGGTTAATAGCATTCACGTTAACTTCCGACGAACACATAAAGTGCACGCACATGATCTATCCAATTTCCGGACTCTTTTCCGAAAAGGTATTTTAAGGATTGGAGTCCTCCTTTATCCAAAAACAAACACCAAAATCATGCGCTGAATGTTTGTTTGGTAACATCTCTTTCATTTAAATATATGCATTGTGGTAAGAGCTTCAGCGAAGATCAATCCAAATTGTTTTTGAATTACCAGCAGATATAAGTCATGGTTTTTGCTTAACTCTGTCCGTTGTTAGCTGATGTGAAAAATAATTTTAACATTATTAAGTAAGAGACGGAATAATGTTATCTGCACACATCTGTAGACTAGATAAACAGCAGTGATAAGGACTGTCAGATGAATACCTGCGAAGCAAATTAAAAACATGTACGTTCACTCTATGAAAAGGTTTGTTGGCTCCAGGGTGGTAAGGGGATTGCGGACACCATTGCCATTACAGGATCCAGTAAAAATACTAACAAAAAACACAAAGTACCCTGTCAGTGTAATGAAGTGAAGTGCGGCCATCAAAGGAGGATCGGTTTATAACAGTTGTTATCAGTATCCTGCTCAATTGCAGGACTAGTTAAATTACTGCTGTAGCTGGGTCTGAATTATTTTTAAAAACTACATCATAATAGACAGTGCGCACAATGTCAAACATTACGCTAAATACTGACGTGCCGGTTAGTATTTGAGTCATTCTGCACTTGCATATGTAATATTTGCCACGTTGTGAAATAATGTTTGTAAATAAGGCAATGATTTTCTTCTAGTATTTCTAAATTTAAAAAGCGAACAATAGTTTTTTTACAAAATTGGCTACTTAACAAAAGAATTCAGTATTTTTTAAAATAAATATAACGTAGTCGTTTATACCGTTGCGTTGTGTGAAAAGAAACATAAATTCAAAAAACTGTTGGCATTGGAGAGCACAGTTGTAATAAGGCAATTCATGGCAAGATCTAAAGAAGCGGCTCTGACCTGATTCGATGCTATCCTCAAAGTGCAAAAAGAGGATCCTCCTTGTATCAGCCAAAGGAACTTTAACCTATAGGCTGGCAAAATAGATATTTCGATGGCTCAGATCGAACAAATCATATAAAGCAAATAGGATGAAACGGCTAATCACTTGGTACGCACACCAACATTACAACTCCCGAAGTCCCTTCTTAAGAAGTTGGACAAAATAATCTACGGGCAGGTGAAGGTCACGCTCGTGGCTTCTCTCATTTCCGAAAAGCATCACCTATACGGCGGGCATTTTCCACTTCAAAGTACCATTCTGTCGTTTAATGAAGCACTTAACACCACACTGGGCTGCCAAGAACGACAACGTTTTTCTTCTGAAAAGGACTGTGGGGGACAATGCCGGAAGTACCCTTTCTGTAAGGACCTCAACCGGATGTTTTCCTCTATCCGGACGCACCCACTGCTCAGAAATTTAATTTATTCCTCTAGCCTTGTATAATGAAGCCCGCGTTCTTTTCATTATGCTAACAAATCCTGCAGGAGAACTCCTTAGTCATAATATAGAAAAACGAAGAAATATTTCTTGTTTGGACATATGGGCGTGGCCTGCATCGCCACCACAGAAACCGAAGTAAATTGCGGTGATTGCTGTCTTGAGTAGGTCATACCCAACTCGAGTCACTATTTTGCCATTAAATAGAAGGCCTGAATTGTGAGTCGTCATTTTTGTGACAAAGTTATTTTAGGACACTCACAAAATTATGACAAAATGAATGACGAATGTGTTACGCTGTAGCGGATATAAGTCAAATTTGTATTATCCAATAGAGAATTGTTGATATTTTTGCGTTTACAGCGTGTCAGTTTTCAGCGTCAGCATACGTAGGATTTATTTGTTTTTGTGTCGCCTAGACCTGATCTTCGGCAGGGGTTTTCTTGGTATCACCGATGCCATTTAAACGACGCTTGCAGCTTCCAATTTGAGAGAATTAACAGCAAAACCTCTCATAATGCAGCCAGTAGCAAACATGCATAATGCTTCTGAAATTGCGAATGGATATCCAATGATATTAAATGCCAGGCTTTTATAGCAGCGCGGCACAAATCAAACAACTATAATGCAGTGTTAACCATCTTTGCGGTTATTATGGCAAATAATTTCAAAGGATTTACTACCCTCTACGTGGTGGCAGCTTTTAAAGTTTGCGCGGGTACCAACAGACACTGATGGACTTCAGCTATCCTTTTTAGCTATGGAAATTAAATACAGTATGGCTAGTGCGGCAAGAAACATTCAGCAGTTTTAAGAAGACTGGTCATCACTCGCAAAAAATATTGAGTGGGGTTGCAATACTGTTTATCATGCAGCCCAATTTCAATTATTTTAAGTCAAGCTAGGATGTCGAGTCTGTGATATACTTCGTTCTGACCGCTGCTAAAAAAATAGTTGATTCTGTAAAATATGGCCATCTACATAGTGTGCATTTTTATCATTGATTTTCACTGACTTCAAAATTACAAATATATTTCATGGAAAGCATGCGCGATAAAATCTTCTCTTATACTTATTTGATTGTTATTTGATTGCTCTTCAAATTTTGTTTTCAAAAGAACGGTTTTCTTCGGTTTTTAAACAGATTTCTTATTTCCACTTTTTTACGACTGTGTTTATTCAAAATACGTCGTAGGTGTCCATTTAATGCTGCCCCTAATGTATGTGGCATTATCCATGCTTTTCGCAAAATTATCTCAGAACTATGAAGCCACTTCTACAAACCATAGGCATAAACGTCCTTTTCCTTAAACAGGATGGCCACAGTATGCAGTTTTTAAAACTTGAAGTCAGTTGTAGCGGTCGGCAGCTTTCAAAATCCTTTGGCAATTAAGAAACGTTTTTTTTACCAAACAATACGCTTTTTAAGAATAAAATTTAATTAACAGTTTTATTCCCTAATGGCTACCTACAAGAAAAAAGTTTTTGTGCGTGCTTTCCATAAAATATATTTGAATTTAGAAAGGCAGTCAAAATTAATGTTAAAAATGCACGCTATATAGGCAACAATTTTTTTGCAGAATCAGCTTTTTTGCTCGTTCAGAAAGAAGGTCATCTCAAAGTTAGCATCCTAGCGTAAGTTTAAATAATTTAAATTCGAAACACCTTTTCCCAGGAAGAAATTTGAAGCAAGCAAATATGGCAAAATTTATTCGACCAAATAAAATTCGTGACGGCTCGTCAGCTGCGACCCGTCTTTGCATTAATGAATAACAAAAGGGTTATAGCACAGTTTAAATCTCAACAAAATCGACAAAAGCAAGGTAAAATTTACGCGTAAGTGAACATTCAAAGTGACATTATGAATGCTCACCTACGCGTAAATTTGACCTTGCTTTTATCGATTTTGTTGATATTCAAATTGTGCTATAACCCACTTGTTATTCATTCATGCAAAGACGGGCCGCAGCTGACGAGCCGTCACGAAATATATTTGATCGAATAAATTCTGCCATATTTGCTTGCCTCAAATTTAAATTGGACTGCATGATGAACAGCATTGCCACGCTACTCAATATTAATTTGCGAGCAAATACCGGTCTTTTTTAAATCGCGGAATGTTTCTTGCAGCAATTGCCATACTGCATTTTGATCTACACCGATTTTATAATGTTAATTGTGACGTAAATTTGAAAAGCTTGGGCTTCAAGTGTTGGAAAAATACTGTGAATTTGTGATAAAAGTGACAAAGTTAAAGCTGCCTTTTTTAAACCCAAAAAGCATTTCGCACATGCGCAGGCCATGTGAAGTGCCCGTTTTTATCTCACCATTGATAAATACCGGAAAATAGATTTGATTATGCCCGCAATATGTTGCCTATTTATTAGACTGACCACTTCTTAAGGTAGAAATTCATCTATGATTTACGCACACATTTACCTTATATACCTGGCAGCGCAAAGTGCCATATAACTTTTTCACATCGTCAGGTCTCATAATTGTAAAAAAGATTCATTCTGGTGGATTTTGAAGACTGATATGGTGTGTCATGTTATAACAGGCTCAACGTGAACAAAGTCAGAGTCCTCTACTGATGGATAAAATTAAAATACAACAGAGAGGTGCATCATTTGTACGTTATTTTCGTGCAAAAGATATTTTTTTACCATCTCTTGCGAAATTTTGACGTGCCGGAGCATTGTTGATGTGGTAAGACGTTACCGGTGATAACCTTGTTTTATAATGATGTCAAATGAGTACTGTGCATAGCATTTTCTGGGGGACGGCAGAAGCTTGTCACGTAAACCTTATGAAACTCTGGGCAAACCGTTGTGTATATAATATTTTGCCCATTTAAGGCTCGACAGATGATGCAACCTAGTACGCGTCACTGGGCACAGACCCGATTCGACATGATCACTATTTTTTGTGATGTATTGTCTTTGTATGTAGACAAATCGAAGCATGCTCTCATGTCCGCTGTTATGACCTGGAATTCATTAAAGGCTTTTATGTGCACTGAAAGCACTTTTTTCGTTTGTATTTTAATTCAGCTCTAATGTACAAGATGCGCATAAGAAGCTTTTTTTGTAATATCTTTGTATGTGGCCAGCAAGCTGAGTCGTGCTGTAAATCATTAATTCTGTTCGATTTATTGTGCAATTTTCGTGCTAAAAGGTGCGCTTTTTGACCTACCTTGCGTATTCCTGATGTTGATTACGGGCATTGTTTATGTCACAATTATTTGCTGGTAATATCATTTCTTTATAATAAAGTCCCGTGAGTGCCGTGTAGGGCAGTCTTTGGTGAGAGGGGAGCAAAATGATTTCCATGTAGATAACGTGAAAGTATAAACATGTTATTGTTTATATGCTTTTTTGTACATTGAAGTCAAGTTATATCAGACAGCCTAGTACGCGTCACTAAGTCCAGACACGATTTGAAAGGATATCTATTTATTTTTCTGCTCACTTTTTTAAAAGCTGGAATATACTGGAGGCCTTAATGTTGACTTAACACCGTTATTCGTTTTTATTTTAATTCAGCTATAAGAGGCTTATACATATCTGGTCATTTTTTTTCAAATATAATTCTATGTGAACGTCTAGCTGGATTGCGCTGTGTGTCGTTATTTTTGCTCATCTCATCTTGTAAATTCGAACATCTTAAATCTTGCGATATAGCGTCAATGGTAATGTGGACTTCCGTGTAAATCACCAGAGAAACAAACAGCATTTGTTCCCCGGTACAAATTTTCAACAAGCATACGCAGCAGGATTTATTGATAGCAATAAATTTTATGACAGCTTTTCAAACTGCATCCTGTCTTTGCATGAGTATCACAAAGAGGGGCACATGAATGCAGTTTGAAATTTCAAAAAATGACATGGCAAAGCTGCAATGATCATACTTCAGCGTAATTAATGATCAGATAATGGACACTGCATTTATTCGACATGCAATAATAAAGGAGGAGTTTGAACGAGGTTAACGAAAATCACTTGGGGATTAAAACTATGTGCCCATTTTCTGCCTACTTATAGGTTTAAAACATGGTCAAGCTGCTTGCATAGGTCGGATTTATCTCGCCGCATGTAGACAGCTTTCTACTAGCACAGACTTCAACCTGTTTGGGTACGAGCAAGTTCTCGCGTATGCATTTACATAAACACAGGAAAAAATATCATTATGCTGACTATTAGGACGTCACAGACTCTGGGTCATTATATCGAAAGCTAGTTGCTGTCTCAACACCAGAAGGATACCTAAATAGCAAGTCTGGCAAGACTGGTTGAAGTTGAACAACTTTACTGAGTTCAAAATGCTGGACAGTGACGCTACGTACGATAACCAGCCATGCAGTTGCAAATGTGTATATGTGACAAGTTTTGGGCCATGCAATAAGTAATTTATTGGCTGGTGCGTATCAAATGAGGCAGGATAATCGATTAGCTACAAGCGTAAACACGGTGAATTGACATCAGACGTGCAAAAGGGCAATAGCGCGCATCGAGCGAAGCTCAGCGCACGAGAGGCAGCATGAGTCGGCACCGTGGTTCTAGGCGACGGATTCCTACAACCACGCCAGCCATCCTGGGTTCAAGATTAAAAAGGAAGCCCACACGCCAAAGGACACATGCACGAAGGGCCACGCGCGCGCGTGTAAGTGCCTTCACGTTGCATCACTCTGAGGAAACCAAACAACGGCTGCCCCGATAGGTCCCTCGTGCGTGGACCAATAAAAAGTGAGGAATTGAGCAAAGCCGTTGGCCCGTAAAACACTGCCACCGACAGGACCCTGGTTCAAAAATTAGTGTCCTGAACGGAGTATTATCCTCCTGTTGCAAAACAGAGCCGCCAAAAAGCCACTGATTGAATTGATCGACACAAGTTTCTATCTTTTAACAGGTAATTGCACCTAGAACAGCCTGATAGTAAATAACGTGGCCTGCAACTACATGCTTGACTCTCGGCAGTTTAAGTTGTTCATATTCCATAAAAATGCATACTCCTGCGTCACTATTTAACCATCAAACAAGCATAATCTCCCAAAGTGCAAAATTGCAACTTGCTTTTTACGCCCTAGTCTACACACCTTTATTGTGTAGAATTTAACCATCATATCTCAATCCCTCATTGTGTTTTCTAGGCCTTACTTTCACCAGGGTGATCTGAACTCGATAAGTTTAGACTTTGGGCCACGGACGCACGTCTGCTCGTCACAAGTATGGCAAACAAATATGTTGGCCAGCATGTCTGTGCGTACGCAAAGGAACATTCGTTACCCCTAACCGATAGTAACCAATACTATATGAATAAAGGTAGGATACGTCTGCAACAATTTGGTAGGCAGGTTTTTGTTCGTTTCTTCGGTCAACCCTTATGGGTAACGTTCACCGATTACTAACGGAATTCACTTGTCCCGCTCTGTCTTAGAACGTAGTTTTAGGTAATTTCTGCATTTTTAAGCTGTCACCAGCCTGCCATTATCGGCCTCTTGTGGTGCACCATAATTCTATCCGTTAAAGGGTTATTCTAGCCCGATCTGTTTCAGGATGTATCCATCCTCAATCATTGTCATGAGTAGCGACCTAATTGGAACCCGAATTGTATATGTTACTCGCCAACTATTAGTAACAATGTTATTATTTTACCGACAACACAGACCAACATCACGAAGCTTTTCGGCCTATGTGGGCCTCATCAAGTGATGGCCTTCAACTCTAGTGTAGCAGCGAACATTGCTGCCACGCTCGAGTTTCGAACTCGCGTCTCTCCGGCCAGAGGCGAACTCTCTAACCATTGAGCCACGGGTCCGCCGTGTTGTCGGTTTTTGATTGGGACTATATATGTTATAGGGTAATTCTATTCCGATCTGCTTGAAAATGTTCCCATCCTCTATCATTGTCATGAGAAGCGAGCTAATTGGAACCCCAATGTTATATGTTACTCGCCAACTATTAGAAACAATGTTATTATTTTACCGACAACACAGACCAACATCACAAAGCTTTTTGGCTTATGTGGGCCTCATCAGGTGATGGCAGATCATTTCTAGTGTAGCAGCGGAAATTGCTACCACGCTCGAGTTTCGAACTCGCGTCTCTCCGGTTAGAGGCGAACTCTAACCATTGAACTATGGGTCCGCCTAAGACTACTACAGCTGAATTCAGAGCTCAAAAAATGAAACCAAAGGCAAAGATTGAACGGGGAAAGTGAAATCCATGATCGGTCGCTGGACGTTCATCAACAAGTTTTAATATCATGGCTTAAAGCGGCAAGTCACCAAATTCGTGGCTTTATATTTAGGATGTTACGCTGTGATCTAAAGGTCACTTGTTCGAAGGTCGTATGGTGATGCGTATGATTAGGTAGCAACGTCAAATGAGCCAAAAATGGCTGTTTAAGTCTTTTTGTCTTTGGTCGCAATACTAATTTTCTCGTAGTTTTGTGTGTTCTGGAAATGCAAAAAACCATCGTGTGCCTAGTTTCCATGAACATATGAATACGTCTCTAATATGGTAGTGCTTTTATTAAAATCAACAATTAAGGACAATCCTTCCTAAAATGCATTAATAATTTGAATGACCTTTACTTTTGACTGCTTGATTTTCAAGAAAGGAGATGAAGTCAACCACCTTCTTTAGACCTACAAATGTTAACTGATATACTGGATAATTAAATTTGTTTTGCTGTGTATTGAGATTCACCATCGTAATACTGAACATTTTCATTGCGATCTGATGCTTTTCACAATTATATAGTAAACAGTATGCCTTTCTGCTTGGTACTAATTACGACTTAGAAGTAATTAATAAGTTTACGAGTCTACTGAATGTTACTGTCATTGAGAAAACAGCCTCCCTCGGGGCCCTGTATTGTTCATTTGAATTATTTTAATGAAGCATGGTTTTAAAAGTCATATCACAGTCATTTCTAATTTACCAGCAGTGTCAGAAAAATTCCAAAACAGATCCTACTTCCTTTTTTTACCCATATGCCATGCAGTATGCTCAATATTTTAATAGGCTTTGTAAGTATACAAATGATGTGATGTGCTCGATGTCCAAAAATATGGCAAGGCCAGCTTGAAAGCCAGAAAATAGGATTTTTTTTACTCTTCGAATGCTTTTATGCATTTAAAGTTCTATAAATAGGAAATGTGTGCTTTTGCCATGACATGAGGTGGTGGTATTACTTTCCGTTAATTACTGATATAATGTATGTCTCTACACTGAGTAGTTGTTTGATTACTAGCGGATATTTATCACAGAATTTCATAAAAATAAAACCAGTGTTATCTATTGTACAAAACTATTCTTAGTATGATTTAGTAAGTAACTGACAGAAGAATGTAATCTTTACATATCTGAAACAGATAAACAGCACTGATTTGGACAACCGCGGGAAAAACTGTGTAATATATTAAAATATATATACACTGTACAAGTTTTCATAGGCTACAACGCTTGCATGGGGCAGCCATTCCAGAATCTTCTAACGATATCTACGAAATTAGGCAGTCGTTTCTACTCATCATAGAACCCCAGCGCTAACAGTCCAATTGACACATTCCTTGCCCTCAAGGAGTACCTGTTTTAAAGCAGTTGTCATAGTTATGTCTCACACTTGTACGATATGATTATGCATCTGATGGGAGTTATTTACTCAGTTTTATGGCTGTGCCTGTTTCATATGTAAAAAAACACCATAAAAGACAGTAGACATCGCGGTTATCATCATTCACCATACCCGCTTGACTTTAAACTGTTATTCCCCTGCCTTTCAAATGTCTGCCCATTATTGGCAAACAAGGGTTGAGTAAATGAAAAGACTTTCTTTTGTTTTGTCTACTTTTTGAAGGAATGCAATTTCCCTTCATTTCAGAGTTAATGGTTAAAAGGAAAGAATTCAAGATTTGTAAAAATAATGGAGTTACCCTCCCACCTAACTTGTTTAGAATTCGAACCTGATCCCATAAATAGGCCGAAAGGACGTTGCCAGCAAAAAAGAGCTCATATGCAATATTGTCGATGACCAAGATCGCGAATAACGGCAACGTCTATGGTCACCCCATCGAACAAAAGAGGATCGCACGTGGTTCTGTCTGTCCGACGCCTGCCTAAGTTTTGGCGACCTAGACGAGGTCACTCAGACCATACGAGCTCGCGCGAAAGCAGTTATTCAACGTGCCTTTCGGCCTATGCGCAAACAGATGCGCGAACGTAACGAATAGCCATCACAAACACCATGTATCCTCCATTCTGGCTTCGAACAAAAATGGCTGGACGTCAGTCTGTCTCAACAGACCTCAAGGCCGTGGTTACCACTATAAATGTCCTTGGACATGGCCCGCCTCGCGGCCGGACCTGTGCTCCGATAACCAAATCTATCACAAATAATTCTCCTTTCCTTCTGCAAAATAAACTATTTCTAAAAATTTGGCTTTCCCACCATCTTTTCTCCTCACCTAAAGAAACCAAAAGCCTGGAGGATCGTAGCTTTTAGGGTTAACGTTCTTAGCCCTAACACCTATAGATACTCATGCCCATTCAAACATATCAGCCAAAGGAACTCCAGCATATGAAATGGCACAGGTACTGTTTTGATGGTTCAAACATATGACTGCTGATTCGGATACTACTGTCTCTTAATCAACAGGATTATTGAACTAGTGTTAATACATAGGTCTCTTTTCAAACGCCGAAATGTTATCTTTTACCGCTGCCTTCCCTTTTAATTATCTTCCACAGGATCTGGCAGTCGAGACCATTTAATTCTTCTTGAGAGACAAATGAGATTAAACACAGAATCCTCCCGGACATGGCAACATATTCCAAACCTTATGTCCTGCTTCAAAACCTACTTAACGTTCAAAGGAACAATCTTCGAGCAGGTGAAGCGCAACTTTTGAAATCGCTGCTGCTAAATTTCATGGAAATTTGATGCACGGTTAGATAGTGATTTTGATTCACTACCTTTGTCAGGAGCAATGCTAATTTTAGAACACGAGAAAAGCGCACGGTTATCTGTATTACAAGGGAACCTTTTTTATCCGCTACCTATTTGCCACATAATGCGGCAGATATTACAAAATGCATTTGCAAGTATGTTATTGATGTGATGTGTTTGATTTTGACAGTGTGACTAGGTTCCCGCCTGAGTCGGAAACTTGGACGTCTATTTGCTGTTGAAGGCAACGCACTAACCTATCTCTAGATGGCGAATGGGTGATTTGACCATCGGCTTAGATATTGCACTTGTTTTTTTTTGTATTACTAACAATTTGGATGTGTATGAACATATATCTAATTGGTTGCGATGTAGTATGACATTAAACGAGGGTATGAAATACCTTATTTATGCGGAAAGTGTGAAGAAATAACGAATAGACATTAAAGAGGTTTATTTAGTTGACCCCATTTTAAAAAAAAACTCGCGGCATTCTTCATTGCTCCCAAGGTTTTGAGTTTCCATTAATCAAAAACAGAACAGCAGTACTGATATCTTCGTCGTAGCACAATTTACGTAATATGAAACGCAACCTACAGTTTAACATATAACGAAAATCTTTCCGCACCGCTCAGGGACAAGTTTGACCAGTTCCTACCTTATAAATCCGGGTACATTGAAAATGTTGGGTGACATTGTATGCATATTAATCAGAACTTTAACGGTTTTCACTTCTCCGTTGGTTTGTCTTTGGTAACTCCTGCGTTCTGCCATATAAATTTAGTCTTTTTTAATCGTTTCAGGAAGATATTTGCCAGCAGACGGTAAATGTTTGGGATATAAACTTATACCTTCGGTTCGAGGGTTGCCATTTAAACCTAAGAAATAGCCAATAAAGTTTGATTTAATATTCAAATAATATTTATATGCTGTCAATGTGTAGTCACGAACAGGAAATTTGCAGTAAACTTATCATACAGCATGTTAACAAGTTAAAATGTGGTTAAAGAGGAATATTTAATAATGGTCAAAAAGGTACAAAGTGAAAGTGTCATGCAGAGGTATTAAAGTAAGTGTTTTTTCACTATCTTCTGCTATTTTTCATTTTTTTGTGAAAGCAGTTGAAAATTAATGTTTCAATTGAACATTTGCTGCTATAAAAATTACTTCTGGTCACGTGAACGTGCACGTTAGATCATCAGCAAATTTGATGCGCAATCCCGGTGGAATGAAGTTGTATTTATATTGTTGTCATTTCACTTGTTTGTACAAGTACACGCTTAAATGCACCTAGCGGGAAAGCCACATCAGTCATTTGCTAGGGTCCTGACATAATGATCCTTAACAAAGGAATTTGCTGGATAGAACGTTATTTTAAAAAAAATTGATTTCCATTCAGGTTTTAAAAATTAATAAGAGCTACCAACTTAATTGCATCATCTACTTTCGAAAGCATATTGAAAATAAAATGTACTGTAACAGCAGCTTTTTTCCGCTAAAATCATATCATAGTGCATTGTTTCGGCTCTGAAAATACGTTGCCTTTGCAATTAGTCAGCACAATGCACACATTAAGTAAGTAACTGAAGAGAAGCGTAAGAAGTCATAAATATTTTTAAAGAAAAATAAAATTTCCCGACAATCTGCTTTAATTTACAACAATCATTTTAATATTTGGTTTATCTGAAAAGTAATTATAACCACCCTAGCATCTCCTTCATTACCCTCCATCCCCTGCAAGACATGATAGAGATTTAACCGGGATAGGTAACGCACAGGTGTAGTTATTGTTGGGGCATTAGCCCACGTAGCCCCCACTAATGCGTTCACTAGAAAGAAATGCCCAGAGACACACCTTTTCGCGATACTGGCAGCCCGGCCGTACGAATCCTTTGCTATACCCACTGTCGCATAAGGTAGAATGCAACATGCTGATTAAAGGTGGTATAAAGTTATTGATAAAAAATAGTAAATTGGAAAATGTGTACAGTAAATGATATCGTTCGTCCTCCGATGGCACAGTTCATGGAAAGCACCGCTTTTGTCGTCCGCAGCTGGTTCCTGGAATATCAGAAGTATGTTTTAAGTAAACCTAACAGGTGCTCATGGAGTCTGACATAAATCGGTATTAAAGAACGGCACTTTACTAATATTAAGATACAGATAACTGATGTTCAAAAAATTGTGTTAAAGTCCATATATAAGAACACATATAGATAAGCACTTAAAGTACTTCCATTGCCACATAAAGCTGTGGTGCGGTTGCCAACTCCTCGAGCATAATTACATTTGGCATTGCGTTCGCCATATAAAGGTTGTTTTTGGAAGAAAAACATTGATAAATTAAAGGTAAACTGAAAGAATTTGCAAAATTTAATCGAATGTTTCATGATTTAATTCGGTGATTTATTTAACGCAAATATTACTTCAAAATTGACTAATAAAAGCAGCTTAAGCGAACAATGAAACTACGCATGTGCAAAGAATAACAACAAGTCGAACGCATTGCTATTAAACGCAAAAGTTTACAAACATGCGTAAAGAGGCCTTGAAATGGCTTGGTTAACGTACCAAAAATATCAACGTTGTCTGCAATTTGAGGGTACTAGTAGAACAACCATTGGCCAGCACCGTTCTGTATTTGAACGCATTTAAACCAAATTATGTAAAAAAGTTCTTTAATTTGCCCTTAAATGTAAACATATTCAGTAACTAGTGTATACTTCAAGGTAATTTGCTTACTTGAGCGTTAGCATCCACCTTTACATACCAAATATTGCCTCTCCACCATCCTAGGTTATTTTTTAATTTTGGCTGCAGAACTGCACAACTAGTAGTCGACAACCATGAAAATGCAGGGAGCCAGTCCCATCATTCCCCCTCCATAACCCTCTAATTAATCTGACCCCTTCAACTAGCTTAAAAAGAACATCATCCCAGTACATATTATAAATACTGGTTAACTTTTCCTCTCTGGTCCCTAAAATATACAAATGCATGCCAGGTAATTAATTCTACAGTAAAAAGTAGCCTTGATTAATGATAGTGGAAATATTTCTCCTATCCCCTTCTGAGGCGCGCTCTTACCGAGAAAACATGTGCTTGGTGGGCACTTTTTACATAAAAATAACTTTACTTTAGTCATGAGTTTTGTACAGATAAGCATTATTGGATATCTATTTATATGATTTCGTCCTTTAAATTGAGGAATAATTTCCTGCTTTCTCAGTATTTTATTTTTAAAATCCAGCAATTAATCTTCTGTCTGACATTTTTATCAAAATCTTTAAAATAAGGTAAACATAAGGGGTATTTACCTAAATAAAGTGCTTTATGTATACATTTTTATGAGAATGGCCATGTGGATCATATTTTGAAATGCCCCAAAACACCAAACCACATTGTCAAACATACGGAACGTCCGCATGAAAACTCAGATATTGTAATTCCCAAGATTACTAAAATAACTTTAACGAATAGTTTATCTTTTTTAAAAATGCTTTGGTTAGATATTTGGCTGACGAATTTTTGTGCATATTATCTTTTTAAAATATGATTGCACAATGACATTGGAGACTTTTGATGGTTTTTATAAAATTTTTACATGAAAATAAGTGCCATTTCTTAACGTTGGCTTACCTTCTACTTAAGCAACTTCAGATACACATTTTAAGTTATATACCAGAAAGCAGATAGAAAAAGCTGTGTGACACTGATGAGCCGGAGCCCTCGCAGCTTTGTCAAGCAGCGGCGGAATACCGACAAAACACGTGTATGGGCCTTTAAGCAAGTACCTAGGCTGTAAGTATGGTAAGTTACAATGTCAATTTATACTACTAACGACTGTCTGATGGCAGCATGTGTATACTTCACAGGGGTTGACGGGTTTCAGCACGAATATACACTTTCTATTTCGGTCCACGCCTAAAGAACTTCAATTTACTGATATATTCCGCGATCAGAAATTAAATTCTCTGAAGAATAAAAAAACTGATGCAAATATTCCTAAGATCTTTCAAAAAATTTGAAAACACACACATGTTCAGATCCAACAGAAATGAAAGTAATACAGTTTATTTGCAGGCAGGGAAAATAATCCCTCTTGTTTTATATGTCAACACTATTGGCAAGACGGTCACAATTTTTTGTCAGTGGGCTATACTGTATATCGTCCAGTCTTTTGGCATTGCATTCTAGAAAGTTATTTAAAATTTAAAATTATTTTTGGCAATTTTTGAATCATCGCACTTTATTATACTCGGGTAGGTAGACTCAGTAAAACGTCAACAGAGCATGTCTGGACAAGGTGAAGAAGAACCGATAAAGACAAAGAGACCGGAATGGTCATTTCTGGCTTATTAGCCTTTATCATACCGTCATAAAAAATCCCGAGGTGGAGCAGCCGAGTGCATAAAGTGATCAGTGCGCCCTACACTATCATATAAATTGGAATGTAAGCAAACATTAGTTTCTGCGGATTTAAGTATTAAACTGAAAATTCCACGTTTTCAAAAAAAATTGGATATATTTAAGTAGAGTTAACCGGCATAAAAATGAAAGCTTAATGTGGCCATTGAATTGTAACGAAAATTGACAGTTTGATCGGTAAGCAGGGCGTTAATGGTTCTGTAGATAAAAAAATAAGGTTTAATTTCACAAGGAATTAAACGTTTGCAGCTTGAAAGAAAACTAGCGTTTTCGCTAATGGATGTTGTTTTTCTTCCAGGGCTTTTATGATGCTTCGCACGCTAACTTCCATCTCCCAGCAGTCTATTTTGGGTTGCTGCAGAGAATAAATGGCTATAGTTTAAGCTGCCTTTGCCGAGCATTAAAATTCTAAGCAAGAAAGCACTGAACTCTCAATCATTTGCAAAAGAGTGATTTTTTAATTTTAAACTTTAATAAAGAAAAGAATATATCAAACCAAGAAGCCTAGTCATATACTGCATAGTAGCAGTATTTTGTAGTCGGTCACAAGAAGTCAACCTATGGACTATTAGATTGTTCTCCCTTGTATCTAAGCGTCGTATATGCGTGTGCGAAATTTTAATGAATAAAAACATTTTTTTTCGTTATTTCAACAAAAAGAATAAAATGATGTGCTCGTTTTAATTGCCGTTTTAAAAGCATATTTAAATTTAAAAAACATATGATGTTTTAATTTCCCGCAGATGAAATAAACTGACACTTACCCGTTGTCTCTTCTACTTTCAATCACTGTTGTATTCTTACGCCTACAATGAGTATTCCTTGCAATTAACACTATCTGCTTGATGCGTTTTAGTGCTCCAAAAAAGACAATGTTCTAGCATTTAAACGTTTTGCAGCATTGTTTTCTAATTGGAAACATATTCAGCTTTTGGCAATGTTATTTTGGCCAGGTTTCGGTGACCTTTCTAGGCGGCTTTTGTTTCTAGGAGGCTAAAGAGCTACGTTTTGTTTGCGCATGTAAAAGTGTGCACTCACTTTTTTCAAGGACATTTCACCTAGTGGAAACTCTAAGTACAAATGTGATAAAATAATGGACTTAGAAAATCTTTAAACTCTTGCAGGTTACTTTACCAAGGTGACTGATGAAGACGTACCAAGTAATTGTCAAATAATTCTTCTTATCAAGCAGCAGCTGCGGCTGAGGAAAACGCAGTCGTATATTGTAAGGATTGGCGTTAGGCGAAAAAAGATAGATCCCGGAATCCAAAAGCCATGATTATAAACATTTTTTAAATTTAGCTCATTTATCACAGCAAACGAAAATAACCTTGAAAATTATTTTTAGAACAAGAGTTTACTATTTGATCAAATGGCACTCGGTAGTTTCAGAATAAGTACTTTTCTTGCATTGCGAGGCCCACAATTGCAAATCAAATTGTCGTTGGTCGAGTTTGTATATCCAAAAGCCCGCCACACACGACAATACCTCAAAACTGTTTTATGTTTATTGCACTGGGCAACTGGTCCAATACACAAAGGACAATAAAACCTCCTATAAATATATTCAAAAGATCTCCTGTGGCACATAAAACACAGCTCTGAAAACGGTACATATTAGCTTTACATCAAGGATTGCAATAGAATGTCAAAACATTTTTTTTCAAAAACTTCAAATATATAGTTGTATTCTAAACATAGAGAAAGGAGTGTTTTGAATAACATTGTAAAATGTGCCATTTTCATTTTACATGCGGTAAATTAAAAGAAACTATATTACATTTGTTGTTTGGGCGTGGTTTCGACAAGTGTATTGAGGGATTTATCACTTAAAAGTGGGTATGCTTTCATGCATGAATTCACTTGGGAGCTCACTGGATGCAAGATATTGGGTCCAACGTCTACGTTTAGTTACATAAACACCAAACAATTCATTTGACAAGATTCCTGTTAAGGCTGTGATATTGATGACTGTTCGTTACTTTGCAATTGCTGTCGGATAATTGACACCAGAATATTTTGCAGAACATTTTTGTCCGCGAAGAAATCACTGCCCACGCAATGGCTTGAGGAACTTTCCGATTGAAATTCGGATGGTATTTATAACTACGTCAACGATGGATGGAAAAAGTATTGGCTGCACGAAAGAGAATTACTGAAGCCACACCAACTTAAAACGTCTCACCCTAAGTAACTATTGGATTTTTTCAGCCTTTTTGAAATTAAATTTGTTCATTGCACTTTTTCTGTTAGTCCAAATACGAGATTAGGCGCCAAACTTATTTAGCTTTTTTTATTTAAAAGAGCATTGTTTTCAAATTAGTATTTGTTGGAGTACCTGTGGTCAAGTTGACACTTGTACCTATTGGTTTTTTGTTATTAATTACTGAATCTTTTAAAAACTTTCTGACTACTATTCTTGAATTTAAAGTTTTTGAAATGTACGCTGCGTACACCATGTTTAAGAATGCGTTCGTCTTTATGCATGATTTAAGGAAAAAGTCACATAGGTTTCAAAAAAATATCATATTACTTGTGGATCATGCTGTATACACTATGAGCAGCATTAATAATATGATGGATACGATGTTATATGAATGAACACATGACAATTGTAAAAAGCTCAATTATAGAAACTTTTTTTATAACTAAAAGGCGCCCTTTTAGGTTAGTTTAACATTTAAACAAGGCGTAATTTTTTGTATAAGGAAAACAAGAGATACATTGTTTCGTTCTTCTTCTTCAATAAATATATTCAAATTTATAAAAGAAGGCAACACAAATGTTAAAGATGCATACTACATAATAAGCCACTTTTTGCAGTACAAACGGCTAGAAGGAAGCCACTTGAAAAGCAGACACCCTATCGTAACTGAAATCACCACAGAATAGACAACATGATACTCAGAGCATATAAGTGAGAATGTATCAATCTTTCGCCTATGTTGGCATGTAAGACGTTATCTCGGTTGACTTTACGGCCACCTGTATTGGGACAATGCACCTCTTCTTGCAAAGGGCCGTACTTGACTGAATGCAAAGTGCATTGTGTACTGTGTTGGGCAGAAGTTAAACGGCAAAAGGCGTGATTTTATTATTGACCAAATGCGTATCACTCCTGCTCGTCTGAAATAAAATGTAAAAATGTATCAATCCGTTTTGTTACATTTTCTGTCGTTAGGAGACAACAATCGGGCACGTTTAGTTGACAAAGTCCTAATAGCGTTCTAAAAAACATACATTTTGACCTTCGTCTATGGTATGCGCCGCTTTTTGATAAGTGTTAGATGATCCATGTTGCCCTTTCGGCAACCCATGCATACGCAGATTCAAATCAGCGTCAAGAAGACCAGAGGCGGCATCGGATGACGGCGGCCGAATGCGCCACGCCTGACTCAGATAGCACGATGCAGATATTCCATAAAAGTCACATGCCTGCACCAACGTGTATCTGCATATAACACCGGTTCACCGCAATAACTTTCACATAAAAAGAGGAAACGAGCAGCATTTTGGATCGTATTTCACACGGCCAGGAACTTTGCTCCACAGGACAGTTTAACTGTCGGCTTCAAAGGAGTCCACTGTGTGCTCCTGCCCTGGGTGTAGCGGGGACCGTGAATTGTGCTGAGGGTTTAATTCACCTGCACCCGTTTTAAATTTTCCCCATTCCCGAAATCGAACCGGATGTAAAGACAAAAACAAGAATACTCGAAAGGGGAGAAGGAGCATACCCACGAACTATCATGATTACAACAGCAAATCATATGTGAATGAAGGAGACTGGGGTCCATCTAAAAGAGAGTGCGTAATAGGCACTTTAAGAAGGAACCATTGCAGCCTGACTTTTGGTCTGCCAGTCAGTCACTCCACGCAGCACACCAAATACTCGGCTGACCGCGAAGTCCGTGTAACCCTTCAGTTTACCAGTTTACAAGCTACGGCTTTTAGCGAATTGTAATACCTTTTAACGCGTGACATGGTTTTTAGTGCTGAACCCGCAACCATACTCAATCCTCCACTCCCAGCATCAGGACACCGGCCGAACCAGTCAGTTATCAGATGCCCCATCACGCCCCCCTTTTACATTAAGTTGTCACAGCTTAAACTTGGTCAGAACTTTTCGCAACATTTTACTCAGGATAAAACTGAGTAAGCGTAACATAAAAGCAAGCTTAAGTGGGAGTCACTGCAGTCTGACACTCGGTCTGTCGCTCACCCCTACCACAGACACACGCATGGAAGTTACCCTTCAGCCTTTGTTAGATTGTCAAACGACTGATGTGTGGATAACAAATACAAGATCTGACCATGATATCACTAAATTCTATGTAGCATTTTCGTACTTTCGTTGTGCTTCATCAAATTAATCAATAAAATTGCCAGATTCAATAAATTAAATGTGCATAAAGCATTTATTGAAGTAGATGCAACTGCCTACCCAGTCACAAGTTCAGACCCATAAAACCCCCATAACCACCGTTTTCATAGGACAAAATGAGGGAACTAAGGATTAAAGAGCCGCAGTACATAAATTACTGTTGCTAAAATGCATAACTTTTCGAGTTTATATCATTTAAGTGAACTTATTTCGAAGATTTATTCCGTCAAATCAGCATTGCACTAGCCAGTCATGTCTGTAGGGGTCTGCAAGTAACTAATTCATCAGTGATCTTGGTAGCCTTCTCATCGTATTATTCATGACACATTACAATGGGTGCCATTTCATTATTATCAGGCTAAAATCAAATGTCTCCGTTACCTATCTGTAATAATATCACGCTTGACACTCGAACTGCGACAAAAAGTAAAATATTCTGCCCGTCAACGTACATAATCCAAATCATCCATCAGCGAGATCGAAAATTAAGTGAGCAAATAATAAAGCAAACTTTGAGTTGTATTTCACTTTATTTATTTTTATTTTAAAGCGCATTTGAGGTACAGAAAAGAGTTTTGTGTATTGAAGTACACCATGTAGGATTTTGGTGACATTTCAAGTTCCCGGAAATCCACTCAATTGCATGTACAAAACCCCTTTTTCTTTTTTTATCAAATGGCCTGCTTTTGTCATTGGTGGCATAACGTCTCCAATATATAGCTTCTAGTCAACATTTTTGCTCGCCCATTTAACTTCTTAACATAACATCGGTGGTGACTTTTTTCTCGTAAAAAAACAGTGGATTTTATTTTTTCTTAAATGTGCAAGAATGTGCTATGATTAGAAACAAATAATTCCATAGATTTGTGGAGGACTTAAACGTCATGCCCATCTAGGGGCTTTCAAGGAGTCTCCTTCTGACCACGTACAGTGGCGTTATATAAAATATACATTTGGGCACTGAAAAATATGGCCTGATAAATTGAGCGTATTATGGATAAAATGAAAGGCATTTTTCCTTCCGTTTGTATTAATACCCAATTCTAGAGCGGAGGGGTATTTTGACGCATGAAGCACTCTTGAAATTTGAAATTTGCTTCAAAAATGCTCTGCTATTCCACAGGCAACCGCATTTTTCCACTGCTAGTTCTCATTTTTTCTGTGTAGAGCACATTATAACAGACTCATGTAATAATGTGGACGATAAACCTAATGTTTTATACTTTGCACGCCATTTTTAAACAGACAGACACAATTGTCTGCATAAAGCCATTTAAAATCCTTCAAAATCTTATAATAAATCACTGTTTTTTACATTTCAAACCTGTATTTTCATCAAATATACTTTTTGAAAAGAAAAACACGTTGTGCGCCAATTATCGACAACACAAATTTTTGCTTGTGCACGATCGACTGTGTTTGGATTATTGAAAGGAAATGGAAACGCTGATTTACATGCGAAGAAAGAGCGCATTTAACAGATACACATCGACTCCTCCGAGGATTTTCAGTGGATATGCTGCACGTCTTTCTGCTTAATGAAATTAACTGTCTCCAGGCAATCTCAGTTTTTTATCGGCGGCCTTTGACGTTTGGGTGTCACATATTTCTCTTTCAAAGAGGTTTAAATGCCTTGCAACATTAAATCCAAAAACGCTACTTGACCAGGCATGTCTGGTGATATTTTTTCTTGACAACTTATTAATCAGAATTAGCAAGTCCAATCTCCAACTTTTTTGTCGGTAAAGTTTTGTGCCCAGAAGCTTCTGTTGGAGAGATGGTAGCTTACTTCCTAGCAAATACAGTAGGTGATCTAACTCATGAAATTCAAGGATTCTTACAAATAATTTCCTTTTACTCAAGCGAACCTAAGGCCTGATCCGGAAAGTCGTTCAGCAATTAAGTAATGATGGTTCTTCAGAATATAGCTTATTACGATTTATTTAACGAATAAAATGCTTTTTTGAAATAACTTTTTAGAAAAAATAGCAAATGCCGAAAAAGGTTAAATCAGGTGTCCTAGGTACACTAAGGTTTTAAATGTGGAAAAAACCTGTCCATGTACAAACGCCAAGCAAAAACACGTTGGAAATTACCGCGTTGTAAAATTGTCGGATATATATGCGTCCACATTACGCACCACGCAATGTATGGCTGTTACCGAACAGTCCAAATTTTGTCAATATATCACAACACGTTTTCACCAGAATTGTACAGGTACTGTTTTCGAACAGAACGAAAAAATATTCTTCCACCACAGTTCTTTTAAATAATTTTAGCATTTCTATTACGAAAATGTTCACATTTTCAGTGAAATGGCAATAAACACTTAAAGTTGTTCACATAATAATTATACTCTACTTGTCTTAATAACGAGCTTTTAAACCGTCCTTATGCAGCTGTCTGTTGGGGTCGTTTTTGATTCAGCCACATATGTCAGCTCATTGGTGAGAAAAATGAACGTCTACGTCGCGAACAAATAAACCTAAGCTTTATTTAAAATGCTTATGTAACAAAAACTTTAGTGATACAGTATGGCATAAAATGCCTGCTTATTCCTTTTGAAAGTAACGCTAATATCAGAACAAAACACTTTTGGCCAGGTTATTTTCCTAAAAATTAGGTAACAATCTGCTGAAAATGAAATAACTCAGTTTTATGCCTAACGGTGAAGTGTAAAACATCTTTGTTTTCTTCTAGGTACAACTCTTAATTAATAAAAGAAGAGCCGAGTGGCAAATATTAACGATGGTCTATTCCATTTTAGGTTTTACTATTTATTGATTCTGTTTTATGTGCAAAAAATTTTTAAAAAACTTTTTCCTACGATGTGACACAAAAAATTGATGACATTTTTTGGATGTATTTATACATGCTCGTTTTTAGTTAAGGATTTCGGCGGAGTAAAGCAAATAACAGCCTTACAATTTAATCGCTTCATTTTAGGTCACAAAACGTTGCATTTTTGCAAAATTAACTCTTTGAAACTTACTTCCTGCTTGTTTTTTTTTAAATAATGCGATATCTCATAACTTCACTAGCCTCAATTTCATGAACTCCAATAAAATTTTTCTGTTTGCTGAACAAATATAATTAAAAAAGGCCTGCAATTCATTTATGTTCTTTTAAAATACATCACGCGCAAAACAAGAATTATTTTACACGGCATTAAGAAGCGTTGGAAATTGCTTGAATATCAGCAAATCTTGCTTTGGCCACATTCCGCCCGTGCTTTGCCCCAGCATACTGACCAGAACCGAACTTTTTTCTAGAAAACAGCATTTGGCACTTTAATTCAACCGAGAAAACAGAATTTACTACTTGAAAATGAATATAGCTATAAGATGTATTGGCACCATAAATTTCGGGAGAGCTCCTTAGTTACAACCCTTTGTTGCATTAAGGTTAACGAATGAGAAAACACGAAATTGAAAATGTACATAAAGGTCATAGGTCCTAGTCAGATAGAGAAAGAAGGTTAACACAAAATTGGAGGAAGAAAACAGGGAATTGAGTTGTGGGGAATATTGGGCTGGTGAATGTACGAATCTGAAGCTTGTGGTTACCAAGGTAGGGCAAGGTTAACCACGTGTACCAACAGTTTTCACAGGTCCGGCTTAAAGCGTCTAATATTAGCAACTTCCAGGATACACAAGATTCGAGATGTTCGTGCTCGAAAAAGAACTCGGAAAAAAGTTAACGGATCTACCGAATGACCTGTGCCCAGTAGGTGTGTAGTAATAGAGGAACGAGGAGAACAGTGTTCTTGCTTGAATAACCAGCTAGGTAGATGTACCTTGGCTCTGGTTGCCAGTTGTCTATGCGTACGCCCTATGTACTTGCATCCACAAGTGCAAATGCATTTGTAAACGCAATTATAGGTGGCGTGCAAAGAAAAGGCATCCTTGACACAAGGAGTCGGCAGGGGCTTTGTTGGAGAGCAAAGTATGAGCTCTGCGGCGTAAAAGGTTCTTTCTATGATCTTTAGCAAGCGCCTCTTGATTGTGTTTAGGACGTTATTCCCCTTGAAGGGCAAGGATATAAATACTGGCTTCTTCGGGGCTAATTGTTTACTCATTTTGGGTCGTGGAGTCTTACTATATATGTCTATAAACTGAGGTGGATATCCACGCATCAGTAAAGTAGCTTTGATACAACCTAATTCTACGTCCAAAGTATCCCCAGAACAGATGTTCCTAGTCCTCTGGAAAAGGTTACAAACCAGGTTACGTTTCCATTGAATGGAACAAAACTTAGAAAATGTAAGTACTGACTTTTCCAGGTTTTCTTGTGGAAGACTCTCCGTGAAATGGAGCCATCTGTCTGTCTGGAAAAGTATACGTCAAGGAAGGAAAGTCGGTTATCACGTTCCAGTTCCATATTAACATTTATTTTCAGATGTAACTTGTTCAGAGTGGACAGCAATTCCTCGGCTTCTTTCAGGTTCTCCACGATCGTAAAAACATCATCTACATATCGTCTGTAAATTGCTGTGTGGTTCAATTCTGCGAGAACCCTTCTTTCTAGATGGCCCATAAATATGTCTGCAAAGGTTGGTCCGAGTGGACTACCCATTGCGACTCCGTCAATTTGTCTATACAGTTGGCCATTGAACAGAAATTGGACATTTTTAGTACGACGTTTTAGTAAGTTTCGTAGTAATTATGGGGCCAGGTGTGTGTCGGATGAATAAACACAGATAATATTAATGGTTTCATCCAACTGTACGTTAGTAAACAGGGACTCCACGTCCAGGGATAGCATGCATTTGTCTTGTAAATTGAGCTGGGTGATCTCGTCGATAAACTGGAAAATGTATTTTAATGTAAATTTGAACAATTAGCCTCGATGAAGCCAGTATTTATATCCTTGCCCTTCAAGGGGATAACGTTCTTAACACAATCAAGAGGCGTTTGCTAAAGACCATAGAAAGAACCTATTACGCCGCAGAACTCATAGTTTGCTCTCCAACAAAGCCCCTGCCGACTCCTTGTGTCAAGGATGCCTTTCCTTTGCTCGCCACCTCTAATTGCGTTTACAAATTGCTTTGCACTTGTGGATGCATATACAAAAGGGCGTACGCAAAGACAACTGGAACCAGAGCCAAGAAACATCTACCTAGCTGGTTATTTAAGCGAGAAAACCGTTCTCCTCGTTTCTCTATTACTGAACACCTACTGGACACGGGTCATTCGGTAGATCTTATAACTTCGTTCCAAGTTCTTTTTCGAGCATGAACATCTCGAATCTTGTGTTACCTGAAAGCTGCTTATGTTAGACTCTATAAACCAGACCTCTGCAAACATTTGGAGCACGTGGTTAACATTGCCTTAAATTGTTAACCACAAGCCCCAGATTTGCACGTTCTCCAGCCCAATATTTCCCACAACTCAACTTTCCTGTTTTTTTCTCCAATTTTGTTTTAACCTTCTTTCTCTTTCTGACTAGGACCTATGACCTTTCTGTAGATTTTTAATTTCGTGTTTTCTCATTCGTGAACCTTAATGCAACGAGGGGTTGTAACTGAGGAGCTCTTCCAAAATTTATCGTAATAATAAATCTTACAGCTATAACCATTTTCAAGTTCTCTTCGGGAACAGCATGCTTCAAAGAATAAACATCCTTAAATATGTATTATATCATTTAAATTCTGAACTTTGCATTTCCTGAGATATAAAATCGACTGTTTTACCTTAAATTACTGTATCTATAACAAGGTGGTGACCAGCGTCAGCAGTTGCTCATGGCTCAACAACCTTGTACTTGACTAACTTTGTAAGGTCAGACAAAAAAATAAATCGACCAAGTAAATATAAGTTTTACGTCATATGTCAAATCACTTAATTATAACTGTACATATATTGGTGCTGTCTGGAATAAATATCTGCAGTTCGCGATCTGCGGCAGCAAAGGTGAATTACTGCGCAAAAGCGTATTATGACACACAAACAACCCACTCCACTCATCTACAAAATTTTTTTGCTTCAGAGAAGCGATTTTTCGTAGAAGGACATAAAAGGATCACATTTAATTAGTATTTATTAGCTGAGAGAATTTATTTCATTGAAAAGCAGCACATTATTTAACGTTTCCTACCACACCAAAACAGATATACCAGAAGAGTAAAAATAATAAAATCTTAACAGTTATTAACAACTACTACGTACTCATATTTTTTATTGTTCTTTGGATTGCAAAAGAGTCTTAAGTAAGCCAGAAATAAAAAAAACTTCACCAGAGAGTCGAATGTCGTTCTTTATTGATAGTCGTTGGGTTTTTTTCACTTAAATAAATATGCATACTGATGTTATTAGCATTGTGCTTCAAATGGTATTGCGTGGCGTTCTGACATTCAGTCAAAAATAATTTACACTCTTGATTTATGCTATGAGGCACTATTGTTAATTTTTACCAGTCTATGGTCTAAGAGGATATAAAGTTACTTTCAGAATCCTTCAGTTTTGCTAATTCTACACAACTTTCGAAAAGAAGTTATTCGCCTAAGAGTACGCTGTTCTTTTTATTAAAATTCATTTAACCTAACAATTCCCATAAAAATTTCGTAGAAAGCCAACTACCCTATGCACTCAACCTGAAGGTTTGCTGGAAATTGAGTAGACAACTTTAGTACCTGGTGTGAAAAATAAAGTTACATCAGTGCGTATATAAATGATAACACGCTGGAACGAAAAGAGAAAAAGAGACGGGAGTGGCCATTTTTAACTTATTGTACATCATAATCAGCCAAACATACCCAATATCAGATGCGGATAATCCTAGATACAAAAATTGCAACCATCGGAGCCTGTATTTTCACACTGACATTTATTCATGGGCCCGATTTTTTTCGGCTGTGATCGGAAAAATGGTGATAATGTAGGACCTACCGAGCTGGTTATGAACACGTGTGCACTATTACACCATTAAACTCACTTTTGCAGCTCCCATTGACATTCACTTGGAGAGGTTTACTATAGACAGGTCCTATACAAAATGCCGATTTACAATTCCTTGCGAGGGCCCTAAGGTGACCTCCAAGACACGATGATGCATACGTGTTAAGTTATCAGATCAGTCATTACCACAGCGCTATATACGCATGAGCCATTTTCTACGTAGAATCATATTTTTTATTGAAAGTTATGGGTTGACAGCTTATTTTGCTTTCTATGACAGCAGAAAATGAGCCCTACTGGTGCTGTCTTTATCATCTCGTCAGCCAGCTTCGTCACCTCTTTCACGCAGAAGAGTAACTGGCTTTTGATCTCTTTTTTCCATAATGAACTGTATATCAGGAAAGATTGAATTTTTACAGTACCTCGGAGGTGAGTAATTTACTTTTAGTGATGATGTCACCGGCGAATCTAGCACAGAACTCCAGTGGGAACAGGTTGAAGACCAGCCACTCGAAACTCTGCAAAGCAGATTCGGCAATAAGGTAAGGAAGAGACAAACCCATCGGTGTTCACTTCTTTTGTTCGTAACAAATAGCCATTGAACGCGAATAAAGTTTTAAGGGACTTCAAGGAGCTCGGTGATGTGCACTCGCTAGAGGTGTTGGTCAGTTTGATCGTATTTTTTCGGAGAAAAGCATCAATAATGTCGATCGCTAGCCTGCAAGGAATAGAAACAGACATCAAGATCACATTAAACTACACCAACTCCTGGTATGCCTCCACTGCCAGGTGTTGGACGTGTGTTAAAAACGTATTAGCAGACTTCACTGTCCATTAATATTCCTTGGAAATTACACACAGCTGGTGGTGCACGCGACATGAGGCAAGGCTGCCACAGTTATCGCAAACGCGAGAAATCACAAAGGGAATCTAATGATGGAACGTAGAACGTGTCCGAAATGTCAGTATCAATATAATTCGCTTTATGTCCTCGTACCCCCTACTTTGTCTTCTTAAGGGGATGATGAAAAAGATTAGATATCTTGACCTCGAAATCTCAAACATATTATATTTAATCAAACGGCTTCTTAAAAAGAACGGATGCTCATCAGTGGTTTTTGCGGCAAACGCACATTTAAATCCCTGATATGGACTGCACACAGGTAGATATGTTTTACTTAGATTCAGAAGCACATTCATAATCTATGAAATGATGATTAATCTGCAAATTTTTTCTGTCACCAGTAATTTTTACTTAATTCGGCTCATGCACGTAAGTGTTCCAGATCCTCACAAATGGATCCTGTTTGTCGAGAAGATCAATATGTTCAAAAGGTATAAGCGCACGACAAAACGTTACATGAATAAGTGGGCAGGAGTCTGTCAGTCACTACGGGTCGACCACGTTCGATTTCCAAGATCCAAAGGACAAACAGTAGCATAATTTACAGAATTTTTTACCATGCTGGCAACACAGGTACTTTCCTCACATCCAGACACGTGTTTAATCTGTATATTTTCCCGTATGTTACAGCCGCAAATGCAAACCACTAAACAAATTAACCAATCTAGCTAACTGACTGATTAAAATGCAAAAGTAGAAAACCCATGAACTTTTAACACAAATGTATGGTTGAGAAAAAGTTTAAAAAAACACGTTTTCGTCAGACATTGTAATCTTTTTGGAAAAAAATATTTTCCATGGACTATCAATACTCGCATAAATGGCATTTTAGTGGAATGACTGTTTTCTTTTCCCTTAGACACTCATATTTCAGACTTGGATACTGACCATTAACCAGTCCTCAACGTGCCTTTTTCCTAATGTATTATTTTTTTTACGAAGGAACGAATAGATTTTGAAGCTAAGCGGCGGAGAGTTGGGACGCCAATTAAGGCAACGTACTTCTACACCACGATACTATGTTTTTGCGATTACCGTTTGTTAGAAAGTCATATTTATAAATAATATATGGGCTAATATTAGGAAAAAAAGACATGGTTTAAAATTTGATCTATTACTAAGACCACAGGTTTTGATAATGTTATTGGAAAAGGAGAGCGTAAAAAAAGCTCAGCGTCAAGACACCAAACCATGTCCTTCATTTAAATGATCAGACCTACCTCCTTAAATCTAACTTCTTAAATTACTCTTTCACAATTGATTCATCTGTGCTCTATATGATCGAAGGGTGTTACTGACGCTACAATACTGCTATGCAGAATCTTTGAGTTGCAGACCAGGAACCAACGACGCGGTAAGAGTACCTATACTAAGTGAAAAACATACAATGCTCCACTTAAAACATATAACCTGATAAAATATGAAACTGGATTGGACAAACAACAAATAAATAAGAATATAGGGTTGCAGCAAAGGCGACTAGGTTAAAGAAAAACAACGATTTTGACGATGCGCCATTTCAATGTGGAGATGAAATGCGTACACATTATTAATCTAAAACCACATTACTCTCCCGTGAAGGTATGTCGGCACATCGTGTAGATGTATGATTGTCAAAAAAACCTTACTGATTGTAATTATAAAATGCCTGTCCCACGGAGGGAGCCGAAGCATTTGCAAATCTTCGGTTGTAAAACATTATACTCACCTAACACAATTTTGTGCATAGTAAATAAATACAGGTGAGGGGTTATTCCAAAGCCGTCCGTAACTCATCCTTTGGTCTGTAGAATTACATTGATAAGTAAAATAGGTAAGTCAGATCACGGTGCGCTAAAAGCCGTGGCTTGGAGGGCCTGCCAACTGACGGAAAAACTCGGACCCCCACGTAGGTGCTCCTCCTGTACGCGTGTGTCTGTGTGTCTGCGTACAGGAGGAGAGGGAGGACTGAGAGTCAGGCTGCAATGGTTCCCTATTAATGTGGCCTTTATGGCGTTCCCGCGCACGCGGGAGTATACCTAGCGAGATGGCTGTGTCAAGTGTGCGCGCGCTGAGTGTTTATCGCGCCAGCCATCTACACCCTCCCTCATCCCCGGTCTTATTGACATTGTCTTTACACTGGAAATGGAGGTGGGAGTGGCAAGCGAGTGGGTAGATTCTGTGTGAGTCTGCCCTAACTCCTGTTTTCTCTCGCACGATATCTCTGCGTTGCTCCTGCTTGCTGTCGCGTTCGTGTTGCTTTCCCAGCTTGCCTCTGTGCATGCTGCAGCTTGCTTCAGCGTTTGCTGTGGCTTGTTGGAGCGCGTGGGTCCCATCGTCGAAATCGACCGGGGAATTGTCGTAGGTAAGTCAGACTGTTTTCTGAAATGCTTTATAGTTTATCGTTCTATCTCCGTCCCAATAGCGATATTGGTGAGGCTAGGTCATTATTTCTGCGGAACAGGAAATAACGGTAGATCATGACTTGTGACTTAATACTCTGAGTAATGGTTACTGGCAGCTGCAGCTGAATAACTGTCGGTAGGCCGTGAGAGCATCGTATGATCATAGCCTAATGCAGACGTAGGCTACGCACTGTAATTAACCCGCATACCTTTCTCACATTATTGAAATGATTATAATAAAAATTCTACTATTTAGAAAAATCAAAAACGGAATGAAGTTGATTTTAATCCTCACGAGATTGAGTGCTTTGTACTTCCCTATTGAGTTGCCGCCGGCGCGGTGAAGTAGGGAGAAAATTTGTTTAAAATGGTTTCCGTAATAATTAAATATTCACCATAACCATTTGGAGCAGTCGCAAAGAAGACAACGCATGAAACAAGGTCGCAGTGCTGCAGATGCCTACTCCTTTTGTGGAGACGGACTGTGTACACTTTACCAAGATTAATTACTAAAATGAATTTTCCATTATTCGATATTCCCTTCCGGATGCCAGAAGTTGATTGACACTCCATAATACGACTGCCTTTATCGTACGAATGTTCATCCGTGATTTGTTTCTCCTAGTACACAGTTAGATCCCTGTTATGAAAAGCAATTGAATATTCCTTTTATAATTATTCAGATGAGGGAGCACATTTTTGAATCCTGGAAAGATCACCAAACTGTAAGGTGTTTCCAACTCCAGCATTTCTTGTCAATAAGAGTAATTATTGCAGCTTTTGAATGCCTTTAGTAAGTATTCTTCAGCATGGAGTAGAACTGTATTTTCAAGAGCTGTTAGTGCAAAGCGACGCTTTGCATGAATATGTTGGCCGAAATCCGTCAGCCGATAAGGGGGAATTTATCCTTATTTTCTGAACTGCGATCGGGCAGGCATGCTGAAAACTGAGATGCCGGTTAAATTTCCAGGCATGCGTTTCATCAATACGTAATTTCCACATATCACAGCGGCAAACGCCACCAAATAAATATATCCAGCAACTTAACTAACTAGATAGTGCGTATGAATAAAATTAAAATATAGAAAACATTACTCATTTGCCACTGACTAGAAAAAAAATGAATCGAACTCATCTTCGCACGACAGTGTTGTATCAATGGAAAATAAGTTGATTTCATGGACTGTCAATACACGTGCGAATCAAATTTAACCTCCCCAATACATACAGCATAGTTTGAAAATTCAATATCCTGGTTGGATTAAGTGGAATTCTTGCATTTATGGTAGTACATTCATGTTCTGCCACTAAAAAGTACAAGTAAACCGTTGTTCTTATTAATTGGAACAGAGCCAATATTGTTTAGTTCCTTATTTTATATTTATTTCACGAAGGAACAGCAAGCTTTTGAAGGTAAGTGGAGAACAAATGTGACGTCAAAACGGCAACATGCTCCTTTAATCCCCTCAAGTTTTTATTTATGCAGATATCGCATTTTCTTCGAGCATTCTTTGCCGAAGGTGCATGTCACTTAAGTACCCAAAACAAATGTAAATGATAGGCGTATTTTAGAAAACGAAAATTTTATTTTAAAAAATAAAGTTGAGAAACCCTTTTAGAAGGTTTCAAAAATTACTACTGGAGCTTTCCTTAAATAGTATTCCTTTTACAGTATGACAGAAAGAACATATCATGCAATAAATAAGGTTAAAACTAATTGGTCAGGAAACACAATTAGCGGGAATTGTCTTTCCAACATTAAAACAATTATGTAGGTTATTTAAGGGACTTAGTAGATATCTGAAATGGGGCAGGAAAAATGAACGTTCAAGACAATAGTCATGAAATAGGTCTCAAAATAACCTTAAAGATTGTCAGAAATTTTAGCCGATTAAAAAAGAACATTTTTTATTTGAGAGTTGTGGGTCTATTCTTACTGCCTTCCACTTTGCCCTATATGCGGCTTCATTTTTTGAAAGAAGTATGCTTTAAGGAAAATAAATTAGAATACTAATTTGCAAATATTAAAATCTCGGTAGGCTAACACTTCTAAAATTATACAGTTTAAAGTATCAACACTGCACATTGAATATTTGTCTAGTAAAACCGACATTCTAAAAAAACTAAGCGACTGTCACAAAAATAGCATAAAACATGCATTTAAAAGAATTTTTCTCTAACTTTTGCATTATGGTCTTATATGATGACAATTTTTGCTGCAAGAAATAACGCGCTTGCTTTGAGTGGTGGCCACACTTGTAGCTGTAAGGCACGAGTAAGTCACGTCGTAACAGTGTGCGTTACTTAATTTAAGTAGAATACAAATAAA
Organism: Ligula intestinalis; assembly: GCA_036362985.1. Lineage (NCBI taxonomy): Eukaryota > Metazoa > Platyhelminthes > Cestoda > Diphyllobothriidea > Diphyllobothriidae > Ligula > Ligula intestinalis. Next base: position 22,128,529 of record JAYGXS010000005.1, on the reverse strand, counting down.
ACTCTTGGTATTGATTAAGCAAATATAGCCTTCTATAGAGATTTTATCTGAATTGTATTACGGACATAACAAAAATTACATTCTAGCTAGTCAAACGGCTCAAGTTGTCCTCACTTTCCAGTGTGGTGAATCAGCCAAAAGGTACAAAGAGTAATTACAAAAAAGACACAGGCTTTGTTTTTTTTTGAAAAATGTAGGCTTGTACTTGGCTGTACTGTTATAAAAAAGATTTGATACAATATAAAGTCTTTTGTTTACAGATAATGCAAAACTTATATGGACAAAATTGAATATAAATAAGCTAAATGTGCTGCTAGGAAAACGCGCGTGAATAGTGAATATCTCTGCAGGCCGGGTTTTTAATATATAGGTCCTTATGCATAAAATTAGTGTGTTTTCTGAATTTGCCAGCAAAATTGAAGAGAATAATAAGCATCCATTTCATATGCACCGATACGTTAGAACATGATCTACACATGGAAGCAAACAAACGCTACTTTTGCCATTTGTGTTTACCATAAATGTTTTAGTGGTATTGAGTACATTAAGATAGAATGAGGCAAGGTAAAATTTCAGAAGCTTCAGCTATTCATTATTCGGTCTGTAAAATTGCATTGACAAGAAATATATGAGGTAAAGGCAGCGATTCAAGACGTTTTGTAGGTAGAGCTCAGTTTTCTTCTTCCCCTGGCATGGTAGGGTCGGCAAGTCTAGAACAATATGCACACATATATTTCTCTAAATTCTAAATAAAGTGCATCATATTACCTTAGGGTATGCCTGAATTTCCAATTTCGCAGTGTGTTAACTTTGATTTGCGAACCGGATAGCGACGGAGTAGCTGGATTTCACGCAACATTCAAGATGTATGCAATGCTACCTGTTTAAGCATCGGAACTCACAAGCTGTGCAGGTGAATTTGGTAAAACGCACATAGGCAAAGATTTGTGGATGCAACTAAGAAAATTTGGTATGAAACAAGCCACAATGCTAAAAAGGCTTGATTCCGAGTTGGTAACGGACGATTCTCTCAATATTTTCCATCCTGATAAGGACAACAATTTTTTTAAAGATTTTTTTGCAGCACTTTTCAAACATAACACTTCATAAAACTTCTTCCGTTATCTGATAACTCTTGGCCGTCGAGGAAGTCTTCTTCCTTCGCGTTGAGCTCGCGGTGGTCGATCACGACTATTGTTTTTCCCTTGCCAGCTCGTAGCACTGTTTTATTTTTGTTCGGAATAATAAAATTTACATTTTATTGAGTGCGGCTTTTTCTTCTCATCAAATAGATAAATTGTTGGAGTTGCAGAAACTAAAGCATAATAGTTAGCAAGCAGACTGTTGAAGATGCTTGGTTCCGACATGCAGACGGATGGTTTTTACATACGCATGTGCCGCTTCTGGATATAGACCACAACATCGTCATTTTCCATATTCTATCCATTGCCAATTGAACCTTATTTCTAGTGTGCTATTTATTTGCTGAAGGTACACCATCATTTCAAAGATAAGTGTTGCATAAATCTGACGTTATAATGGATAAATTTCCGTACTTTCTCCTTAATTTTAAAGTACTTTTGACGCTTCCTGTTTACGCGAACCTCATTAGATGAAAGGACGTGCTACATGAGCAGCTTATTCAGGTCTTATTCATGGGCGTATTTGAGAAAACGGGAATGTGGTTTTTAAAAATCGCCCAAAAACCATTTAAAGAGGTTTAAACAATAATTAATAATATCGTTTAATAGCATATCTTTTTTTATAAAAAAGAATGCTAGGTAAAAAATAAGGATTTATCAAATTACCCAGCACACGCAATTAACAAATATCGCCTTTTCAAATTATTAATAGCATGAAAGTTATTAGACATTAATTTTAAATCTGAAATGGGACAGGCAAAATGGAGTTAACGACGACATCCACGAGAAATTTCTCCAAATTATCTTTAAGATTGGTGATATTTTGTAGCATCCAGAAATGGTATCACAACGATTTAATTTGCAAGCTCTGAGTCCTTGTTTACTATCTTTAAATTTTGCATAACTGCGGTTTTATTTTTTGAAAAAAAAACACATAGGAAATTGAAAGTTAAAAATGAGTCTGCGGATATAAAAATTTGGCAGCACACCATTTCAGAAATAATAAAAAGTATAACATCATCACTGCTTATAGAGGAATTGATCAGTAAAACGAACATTCTGAAATAAACCGAAAAAAAATGTCAAAACAAAGCATAAAGATTAATTAAAAAGAATTTTTTTCTAACGTGCATTGCAATTTGTGCAGTAAGGCCGTATATGGTCATTTTTCTCCTGCAAACGGTAAATCACTTGTGTATAGTGCCGCATAAAAGTTCTTGGTAAATATGATTAGAAATAGTTTGTGTCACTGGTATCTAGTAGGCGTTAGTTAATTTAAATAGATTATAAATAAATATACGGGAATAAATATCTTAGAAGAAAATATTTAGGGAACGAGTTGGCGCCCTTATGCCAACAAAAATATGCATATTAATGTAACACGTCTGTTGGGAAAATGAACAGATTTAACGAAAATTTTCATTCATAATACCGTACACATTCTGGCTACAAAATCGTTTGAAACTGTCTCCCCTTTCCGCTGTAAGAATTTATTTAGAGGTTAATAAAATTGAGATTAGAAAGTTTATCCGTAATATTTGTTTTAAAATCCATGCTGGTATTTATCTGTACTTTTCTAGAAATAAATTTGGATACAGATAACAAAAAACAATGTTTGATGTTTTATTTGGAGATAATTTGAAATGTTTATTGACTGATTTGCATAAAAATACGGTTAATGTGCTGCTTAAAATGCACATGTAAATATATGCCCTATGCAGGCTGGGCTTTTAATAGGTTGCACTTAAGTACACACAAAATGAAAACGTTTTTGGAATTTACCAGCAACGAGGAAGCGAACAAATAACAAACATTACAGTTAGCTCTGACACATTAGAACCAGGCCTACAAATGAAAAGAAAAGAACGATATATCCGCTTCTCTTACACAAATTTGTAACATAACAATAGAAGAAACTATGAGGAAATTTCAGAAGCTTCAGTAATTCGCCATTCGTTCTGTTGTTGATCACAAACATACATGCAAGGTCCAGGAACTTATTGAAAATGAGCCGTCTTAATCGCTGGGAAAATACTGTTATTCGCTTGACGTTTCGATATGCGTCGCGGATTTATTATCAGATATATAGTCAGATAGCGTTAGCGGATTGGGTAGCATGTGCATATTAGTATTCAGTTATAAGAGGATACAGTCATTACTGGTCTCTGCTTATGTCTTTGATGTTGCATACGCGACGGAACTTGAAACATCAGGCGAATAAATGTTTTGTGCCAGACATTAAATGATTATCTTATAAAATACAAGAATTGGGCAGGGATTCTCGAAATCAAATAGTTAAGGCTCATTGATCTTTCATGTCAGAATTGAGAGGTCAGCAAGTCTATGCAACTAGGCCTGTGGAAGTTGATAAGTAGGCTACACCCAGATAACTAGTGATAGGTCAAGGACGTGTATAGAAAATTACTCTCCGGTGCACGAAGTAAACAATTTTAATCAGGTAGTGGAAGCTGCATGCTGTTGAGGACGGCAATTGGATAGAACTAACGTAGCTTATACGTTTATATCTCTCCTTAACGTTTGTCGGGGCTGGCATGCGTGCTGACTTATAAGTAATGAAGGAAATTTTGGTAACTTGTATCGATAGGGTGGTGAGCTCAGATAAGGAGCCTGCACCTTTATGGCACTGTTTATCTAATAATTACTAAAACAGCCGCGAATAGAAACTATCCGTGCATCAAACACGAAACAATAATCAGAATAGAGAGAAGAATACGTCTCGATCTCAAGAACAATACTTTAATTTGCTTGACATTTTGATATCCGTCGTGGATTTGTCATCATTTTCATAGTCAAGGAGCGGTATTAGAAATAGTAATGCATGCACAGGAGTTTGCAGTATTTAAAGGACACAGTCATTGCTGCAAACATACAGAGACAATAACGTTAATTGCTTTCTTGTGCGTGGATAGTTTGTTGAAGGGCATGCGGGCTCTGACCTGTTGCACTTTTACCACACGTGGTGGACTGGGGCGTGATAATTACTCTGTCATCTGAACTTATAGTGCTTGCGTTGGCCTGTCCGTACCCCAAGTGGCGACTTGTTTTGGTCAACTTGAGTCTCAGCACCGAATAATTTTTTGGCAAATCATTGCACTTGTTAATAAATCAGAGGCCCGTGAACCATGACTTAAATAATTCTCGGCTCACTCGATTGTTACCTTTAGCGAGAATTTTGGCTTCATCAAATAAAGATGTGTGGCCGGCTGTCATCGAATATATCAGAATATAACTGTTGGAGGGTTTTCTAAGTAATTTATTTGTCTTCGTTACATCACATGCACTGTGGACGTCTCAAACGCAAGACATTGTCCAACAGGCAGGTAGAATGTATCGAATATAATGAAGTTAGCGTTGGATGCGGAAAGCTTTTGCATATTCGACAGTTATGAAAAACCTGTGAGTTAATCAAATTATAGGAAAAGCAAATAACAGCAAAATGTATTTTGCTTCTGCTAGGTGACAGTGTGACAACTACAGATTGGTGATACATTTGGTGCAACTGCGTTTAATGTAGAACCTTTAAGAATAATCGTGGGAGTTTACAAGGAATGGCATTTTTCTTCACAGTGTGCCAACAATCAGAAATTTAAATTAACAAAGTGGCCACAACACCTAATTAGCAAGAATTATCTTTTAAAGCCTATTAGCACATATGCAAGGTATGTGGGCAGGCTGGTAAAAAGAGTTTTATGAATGACAGCCATGAAAGATATGTTCCATTACCCTTCAAGACTGATGGATTTTAAAGCCTTTTAAACAAAACTACGATATTTATAATATAGGGGCATAAACAGTTTTCTTTTTATAACACCGTTGCCATTATTACAGTTTTTTTCTTAAAAAGCCTAATTAATTCAACATATTGACCGACAATACGAGTCTGCACACCACTTCCAAAATTCATAAAATATGTTGTGTGAACACTGCACGTAGAGGAATTGCCATTAAAACTGCAAGTTTGAAATACACTGCTTCAATGTCAAAAAATAGTACGAATGTCTATTGCAATAAGTGTTGTTCTCTAACGCGCCATGCGTTATATTCAGGTTAGCTCTAAATCGTCATCGTTTTTTGATGTCACGTGTAACACAATTACGTGATGTGACATTTGGAAATTCAAATTCAGTACATGTGTAGCTATGTTCAAAGCAGCCACCAAGTAGGAGTTTTTTGTGTCTCTTGATTAAAAATATATACAGCCAAAAACATAAGCCGAAAACAGACCCTCTCTGCAGACTAAATAGGTCCACTTATTGCGCAAACAAAACGAGCTAATGTTATAAGATTGCTGAGAAAGCGAAGGGATGCTATCTGCAAATTAATGAAAACATAATCAAAGTAAAAATACTCGCTAATATGCAGTTTAATTTCTCTGCACCTTTAACTGTAACAGTTTATTCAAAAGGTAACAAGGGGATCGAAATTAATTAAAGGGATGGTGGTGATTGCAAAATGTATGCTGGTACTTTATTGCGCTGTTAAAAAGGTAAAATCGGATACCTTTAATGAAGAAGGAGTTGTATAGTCTTCTGTCATGATATAATTCAGTACATTTATCGACCAATGTATATCGAAATAAGTAAAATATGGATAAAAACGTTGGCAAAAATTTGAATCAAACAAGTCTTCCCAAGGCAACTTTATATCTCCGAAAATTCATCGTTTACCGTGGAATTTTTATTCTCATAAGCATTGCATTCCACCGTGACAGTAAAGACAGAATAATTTATTATATCGTGGTTGGTTATAAGGTTTAATGAAAGTCTTATTTTTTATTTTTATTCCCTCGTGTTCTGACCTGCATACCCACTATTTAGTTGTCATTTTCCAAAATTAGATTTTGCACTTCCGAGTGTCCCTGTGTTATTAAACTAACGAAGGTACACCTAGCTTTTGAAGCTTAGGGGCGCATAGTTGACGTCAGTAAAGACAGCACACTTCTAGATGCTCTTTAATTGTATAGTTATGTTGCTATTGCGTGTTTATGCAAGTATCATTCGCTGAAAGGGCATGTTGACTTATAAGCTTATACAGGTCGAAAACGTGGTCTTATTTTGAAAAAGAACGGTTTAGAATGTCATCTTTGCTGCAACCATAGTAATCATAAAACCAATATTTCGAATAATGCATTCAATAACTGCTATGTGGCAGTATAAAGTACTACATGTCCGTGACCACTTGGGATGCAACCGCAATTGCTGTAACGTACTTACAGAAATAATGGAAGCTTGCTTGTTAATGGCACTTTGTTACAGTCGACAAGAAGTATGAGTTTATAGTTATACATTTGTTCAAACAAATTTTCAAAAAAAGGTAAGCGCAAACGATATCTTCAACAAATAATCAAATATGCCAATTATTGAAGTGAGTTGGCAGATACGCGAAAGGGGACATGTAAGATAAGCATCTACAAAATTTATCACGAATGCTAAATCCAATTACCCTTCATGAGTTGTTAATTTGAGGGTAGCTGACAAAGGAATCGCGATGCTAAGATATGCATGAACCAGATGCTTCATTTATTAAACCTTTCTGTGTCAACGTAACTGCCGCTCATATTTGAAAATTGAAAATAAGTTTGCTAATATCTAAATTTCTGGAGCAAACGTTTTCCAGAATAACTCAAATAGCTTCATCCAGCACTGCTCAGGATAACTGGTTTGCTGAAATGCAATGCTGCACTATCCAGAAAAATACTCAAAAGGTTTTATAAAAATGCTTGCGACTATGAACTGCACACACTATATGCACTCAGACCTTAAATGACAATTTAAGCTGCAAAAAATGACAAGCCTGCGTTTATTTATATCAAAAATTGCTATTTTAAGTCATGAGTAACAATTTTGTAAACAGGAATCTAGTAATTGTTATTACATTTCATTTCAATAAATATCCGAATTATCTAATAGATGTTCCATAATAAAGCCTTTTCGGGGGCCCTCGTTGGTGTGCTAAAATGTCCAAAATGCACAAATTGCACTTACTAATCTGCTGAGAAAACTAACAGACTTTACCTGCTGTATATCGCATACATAAAAATTTATTCAAAAGGTAAGAAAAGGAATGTAACAAAAGAAATGACAAATTTTTGTCAAAAATATATGCTAGTACAAGATGTTCTGTTCTGAGTGCGTTATCGCAATTTGCCAGAAATTAAGAGCAGAATAGTACAGATCCATTAAAATAGATTTGACGATTTAAAATCAGATCTATATTGAACATAACCAATAACGGCAAACGATAACTTCGTCCGCTAGTTGTTAGTGTACAGAAGACGAAGATGCAATCACTGGAACAAAAGTTTTATTTGCCTTACGTTTCGGATTCCGTCGGGAATCCTTAGTCATAGGTAATCGTAAACAGGTCTGAGACATGCGCAGATAAGGGGTGATACATTGCAGCGAAGCGGAAGACAAAATTGCTGAATTGCAATATGTTCGACGGGTACTGAGAGCGAATGGTAACCCACACAATTTTGTCAACCAGCGCATGCGCAAACGAGAGAAGAAGCCAAGTTCAGCTGGCCTAAACTTTTGGCAAGCTCTTCCGTACGTGAAGAATGTATCGGAAGCAGTCAGCCATCTACTCACCCCACTTGGAGTTGGAGTTGCACACAGGACGGAAGCAACCATCAGGCGCCGGGTCATGAGGCCGAAAGACCCACTGCCATGGCAGGAAACGGCTGGAGTCATTTACCGAATCTAGTGTAGTTGTGGAAAAAGCACCTACGTAGGAGAAACTGGGAGATTACTCCGGACGCGAATGGCCGAGCATGCAGCGGTGGTGAGGAAGAAAGACGCCAACTCCCAGGTTGCAGCTCACTCAACGGGACCCGACCATATTTTCAAGTTTGCCGAGGCCGAAATCCTCGCAAGAGGGGACAACCACGTGAGCCGCGAGCTGCTCGAGTCATGGTTTTCAGACCCCCAGTCCATCAACAAGCGCAACGATTTGGCGTTCCCCTACGGTGTACTGAGACATTTCCTGAGCAAGAGAATCAGTCACGTGGGAAGGACTGGGTGCAACAACAACTATGACGACAGCGGGCATAATTGTCGCGCAATTACCAAACCCGCATCCGACGCGGACAAGAATGCTGTGGCAATTAATGACCAATCACCGCACCAATTAAGACGTCAAGCGGTGACTACAAGAACGGACAATTATAGTACGCATGCGGGTGACCGCTGTGAACTATAAATACCGTGCAATCTGTGCATGTATCACCCCTTATCTGTGCATGTCTCAGACCTGTTTACGATTACCTATGACTTAGGATTCCCGACGAAATCCGAAACGTCAGGCAAATAAAACTCTTGCTCCAGTGCTCGCATCTTCGTCTTCTGAACTGCTTCCTGGGACTTGAGTATTCGCTGTTAGTGTACAGTTTATTGAGGTAGGTGAGCTGGAATGTTGCCTTATGCCTTATAAAACAGTAAATTACTTATTTATTGCAATGGGGACACAAACTCTAAAATGTAGTAACGATTCTTAAGTTATGACTTTAATAAGTTTTTTTTTACCCTATTATCGTACAAGGTAATTTCAAGATTGTCTTGTCACTTTAGGCTACGGGCATTCAAATGAGCTTCTTTGCAGCAGCCTTAAAAAAATTTAAATTGAATGACGCGATTGCTTGATATGTTGACTGTTTTAAGCAATTTATTATATTTCATGCAATGCACACAGTAAGATATTATTTTTTTCGGTTGCGTTTTCTTAAAAAAATGCAATTGAGGACTGCCTATCATAACATATCAATACTTTATAATTATCCAATTTTTAAGACTATGAAGTACTTTTAGAATTCATCGATAACATTAAATTTTTGACGCTACTAATGAATTATGGAATCTCTACTATTTACGTCCAGTGCAAACATATGACAGGTGTGTAAGTTTGCCTCGGAACTTAGAAAAATGTGTGACTTATCCTAGATGGACCTAATGTGGCAAGCCGTTTTGAATAACTCAGCGCAGATGTTAAAAGAAGTCAGTTTTAACGTCATGAGCGAATGATAAATGTACATTTTCTAAAAAATTGTGAAATGCGTACACTGCAACCACAGGAGCACGAGATTAAATATTTTAATTCAATCGTTAAATATAATAGTGTTTAATTTTATAGGATCTCCAGATGTGATAATACAATATATCTGCACTTGTGGTCTTTTCATAATTTTCTGATTTGTTTCGCATATAATGTATTATACATTAGCTGGTTGTTGTATTACCTGCCATTCCTGCTTTGACTGTTACACGATCATGTCCCGTCACGGAAGCCTAACCATTACTTAGTCACTTCCCGTATTTTGGACCAGTGCCGATTCTACCTATTTATTAAATTATTATTTATTGGAGAGGTTTATTTGGCTAACATGGGTGTACAGAAAATCTTCATCAGGCCAAAGCATGCGCAGGGGTTATGAAAACCGTACAGTTGGAAAGGCTAAATAGGTGTTGTTTGATACAATTCATCGTTCACACGGCGTCTGCATGGCGAGGTCAAGGTGTATAGGTTCCTGTGTTGGAGAAGGGAAGACGGGATCTGGGGCGAGAATTGGGTTTGTTTGAAGGCGTTGATCAGAGATCAGCTACATAAACTGAAATTGGTGCTTTTTTCCCGAAGCGAATGACCGTCGGTACGGGTAAGTGCGAAATGCGATCGCCATCTGGCGTTGGGTCGGCCACAGAAACACATAGTACTGGATTCGGTAGACCTATAGCCACCGCTTTGTTTGTTGCAGGTACCCGTTAGCGTAGGCTCTTGGAAAAGTTAGTTGATGTAAGCTAGACAACCTAAAAGGTGTTGGTAGTATCAAGTCGATGATCCGCATCGAAAAGATGTGCGAGAAAAAAACTCGAGATCGATTTAATTTCAATCGTACTTAACCAGGTCGGTATTCAAGCACGTATTCTTTCTTTCAGGCGCCTCTTTGTTCGCCCAATGTATCTTGCTGCAATGGAGTAAGTTGACGAGCAAATACACATGGATATGGCCTTCAACCGCACTTGGTCATTACCTCCTAATCTAACGAGGGGAGATTTCGTGAAGAACACCCGTAAGTTGGCCGCAGAGAGCGTTTGCGATTGCGGTCCTTAAGCGTCCTCTGACAATTTCCTTTGTTGCCTCGCCTAGGAAAGGCTGCCATATAAACACGTCTTACTTTTATGCGGTTTAGGAAGCAGGCTTTTTGGCGCGTTTGCCAATATTCCTAATTACGATCCATTCTGGGTATATTTTTTTCAATAAATATACGCTGCAGCTGTAAGAGTTCTACTTACACAGTATCAGGGGACAAATGTGTCGTACTTAAGCTGCTAATCCCAGGACTAAATTTGGTTTTTTATTTAGAGGAACAAATCGTTAAGTGGATTAAGTGCCATTTTCAGGTTATTTTTCGGAATACACTACGCAGGATAGATTATTCATCTTGCATTCGCAGAAGGACATCAAACAACGCAATTTTATCGTCCATCTTAGTTTCTGCACACAGTTTGAACAATGGGTGTGCGCTGTTTAACTTCTCGAATACGGCGTACGTGTCAGCGTTATAGTTTGTCAGCAGGAAGATATCGACGCATATCGCCCATGAAATGCAAGGTAACTGATGCTATGTCTTAGGCTGTTTTCTCGATCTTGTCTTTAAAGACATTTGCAGAAACGGCCCAAGTGCTGCGCCCACCGCCACAACATCAGTCTGTTTGAAGAACCGACCACTACAGAAACATTGTTCATTTTGTGTATATCGTAAAATAAGTATTTTAAGGATTTTCACGGGCATACTCGTCTGGTGCTTTGTGTCCCATATAACGTCACAGAATAAGTTTACGGTTTCTACCGTTGATACCTTGGTAAAATATTATGATAATCCAATGAAGGTGTAGCTTACAATTAAAGCTAAACGGTGGACATCTGCGACGTAGTTAAAGGCAGTTTACATTTTTTACAGCATAGTTTGTGTGTTTTTTTTGCGAGCATTACTGGCTGGAAGGGGATGGCGGTTGAGCACCCAAAAAGCCAAGCTTGCTTTGTGGTTTGAGTTAAAAAGCAATATCTTATTTAAATATCGGACAAAAATGTACCTCCAATTATAAAATAAGAGCCTGATATAACCTAATGGCATGAAAGACACTCTAATTCCGCAATGCATAAATTTTGTGTTGCTTTCTGGGTACCGACTAACTAGCTAGATTACCTTTAACATTAAAATGATATGCAATGCTCCACCTTCAACAATCTTAGATGGCATACTGTGAAAGTAGTTTGAAAAAAAGCAAATAGTAAAAAAACAGTTAGGGCTGCAGCAGAAGAACAATGCGGCTAGTGCACATTTGAAATTTGTTATAAAATACACCGATGTGAATAATCTGGATTATGATTTAGATATGTGAGCAATTTCATGACCCGTGGAAGGATCATTTACCTGCAAATTGTTTTCAACAGGGTAAATTTATAATTAATACGAGTTTTTCTTTAAGATTGTCCATATTCTCCGAATTTGCTATTAAGCTAAGCGTAAATTACTGTTTTCGCGAATCAAAGGCGCAACGTGAATCCTTATATGAATATATTGACAAAAGTACATCAGCTTGTGAGAGGACAAACACGAAAAATTAAAAAGCTGTTAACAGAAACACAGAAGGATAACGAACTTTATAATTAACGATCCTGCGAACGCAGATACCAGCTAACTTACCAGGCACGGGTTTGGTTTATGTGCTGTAGGCGTATGCTACATCAGCATTTGCCAATATTTAAAACCATTCAGGTACCTAACTAATTCGCTACCTGTTTTACATAAAAAAAACAAAAAAACATAACACATTTTGCCAGAGATAAGCGAGCTTATATCTGGACGAAGTAAGTTAAACATACTACAAAAAATACACAGGAATATTATATAGCGCTGCAGTCTGGGTATTTCATATGTGGCACATGAACATGGATAAAATGAATGCGATATCAGAAGTTGCCAGAAAACCTGAAGAAAATAAATATGGTTAATTAGAGGAGATATCGATAGCTTAAAAATGATCTACGAAGGAAGACAAATTAATGCTAATTCCGCTCCTTTTATACACAGTGAGCGTTAAGTGGTACTTAGTTAATGAAGACAAAATGAGAAAAGGGTACATTTTTTAAGAATTAAATAGTTTATCATATGGTCTGTAGAATTGATTTGACAAGATATATATGAAATTTGGATAGGGATTCTAGGCATCTTTTCGTTAAAGCCATCGTTCATTCTCCACCAGCATGGACTAGGTCAATAGACCTGGGAGTAGAGAAGCAGATAGGCCCGGAGTACTGGTTGTTGATCAGGCACACGGAAAGAAGATCACTTTAAAGTGGCCACAGAGAACAGTTTTCATCAAGAAGTGGTAGCGACATGATGTCGCTGCGTGGTTTCGAGGTCGGCCATGGTATAAAACTAATATAATTTATAGGCTTTTATATCCCGTTATATCTAAAAAATAATGGTTTAACTCCGCAACGTTTGGCCAAGCTGACCCGTGTGATAACTAATAAGAAACGAGGTTAATTTTGTTAACATAAGCAGAAAGACATGTGAACGCAGAAAACGTGTGACCACTAGAGCAAGTACTGCGTATTAATATGAACAGATTTTATATTCAGTTTATTACACATCTAATAAAGCAAAAATAATCGCTACGACGACAGTTACATTCGTGTGCACCAGGCTCTTACGTTTATATGGGAGGGGTGTTAAGTGTAAAGGTAAAATTTTAGGTAAAGTGCTTCATCTTTACAAGCAAATTAGTCCAGAAATCGGGAAAAGGTAGTAACTTGCGTTTGATAGAGCAGCAATTACGGATAATGGGAAGGGATGAAAGGAGACTGAGCAAAAAATGACGGCAGCTAGGTGACCGTTGAAGATGCTAAGCTAGGAGCTTGCAGCATTTTCTTTTGCACCACAAAAGCGCCTATCTTAACCGGATAGCGATTGCTTCAGCTGTTGCTAGCAGTCGCTGATCCAGTGACTTAGGGTCGTTTTGCGGGACATCGTAGATCACCTTGAAGTCTTCGTTGCGGTCAACAGATGTCAGCAATCTACCAGGTAATCTTGATGGTCCTGACGGTTTTGACTTCAATTTTGCTTATCCATTGCGGCATGTGTTCCTAAATTCTCTTGGATAGGCGCCGATTCGTGCCACCACAGGGTTGAGCAAAGGAGAAGATGCACATGGAAGTGGTCTGAGCCGGGAACCTGTCCTTACCTTCCCCATGTAAGACCGAGTTGGCTGACAATAATACCCGAACCCTCGCTGCTGGGAAAGTTCATGATATGACCTCGTCAAGGCGTCTTTCAGGAGTTCATGTGCTGCGTCCATTGTGAAGGGGACTTTGCGAAATAGGGTTTTCTTCTTTAGAGTAAGGGCTGTGGGTTTCTGTTTCTTTAACAGCCATATTCCTGGTAATAAATCGCTCAAGATACCCAATCTTGCGAATTTAGTCTTCGATTTTCCTGAAATTCTCATCAATACCGTCTTCTAAACAAATGTTTCTAACTCTTTGCGATTACCAGCAGACTAGATTTCATTTCTGTTGGAAGGGGTACGAAACTATTAAAGTTCGTCAATTGTCCAGACCAGGTTTCACTTTTATATACACACATTTCGGACGCCACCATCAGGTCACCGAATAAGAAGGACACCCAGGAAAGGAAGCACACCAGCTCTTTCCATTTGCTACGTGAAATAAATGGATAACAGTGCTTGATTGACCATGTCTACGAGTGTGTATACATTTGTTTTTGTTGTGGCAATTATGAACGTATCGACCGTAGTGCTTTAACATGTGGATCTGCACACTTATCTGAAATGTCATATTAGAGAGGTCCCAGAGGCGAGCCCATGTCAGCGCCATCTACTTGTCTGTATATTTGGGGTGTCAATAAGGAAATGCACATTAAATGTGCACTTCAGTAGTAGTTCCTCTAGTGCATTTACCGGTTTTCCTTTTCTAGTTGATTTCTAAATAGGGATACACCGATTAAGTCGAATGTTTTGGTAACTGGGACGTTTGTAAGCAACAAGAAGACGTCTAGGGAGAGCATCCTAATGCCACTTGGGTTCAAATCCATAATGTCTTTGAAAACTTTAAACGTGTCTTGATAGCACCATGGTGACAGCTGACGCTGCAAAGGCTCGATCTTCGCCACCAACCATTTTGCCATCGCATTATACGGTGAACTGCGCATGTCCAAAATCCATGGAACTGGCAGACTATCAGTATGGATCTTTTGTAAATCACGCAAACGGATTATTTTTTATGCCTACTGGTCGGGAGCCCTCGAAGTCAATATCGGTTATGAAACCTCCCGCGTAGTATCTTCTTGAGCAGTTACTCAGGTGAGCCTTTTCAACCTCTATGCTATCTTTTTCTTACTCTACTAACTGTTTTCCTGGACCTGACAATGCTCGCACGAATTGCACTTCGCGGTTTCAGTACTTGCAGGATGACTTATTGCAATCACTTTTTTAAATGTTACTCGCTCATTTCCTGCCCCTGGATTTACTATTTGGTAGTCATAGACTGAAGCAGTGCCGATTCTACCTTTTTACTAGTTTGTTATCCATTTAGCAAAGAAAGAGCTGGCGTTTGAGATTAAGCCGCTGGTATTTTTGACGTCACTTAATGGAAGGCGCTTCCGGATTCACATGCCCACACAGAAAGATGGTTCCATTACACGAACTGTTTTTCATAAGTATACTTGCAACGTACAGTACCTGTATGATTTGAATTTTGTTCCCATTGAGTGGATACGCAAATTGTTATAAACTTTTTCGCAAAGACAGATAACAGTCTTCTCTATGTATATATTAAATGCAAAAATCACCTGTCTCAGGAAAACCTTACCTAATTGGGGATATCTAGCACAGTTTCTAAACAAGTCTTGTAAACGCCTACAAACAAAAATGATGAACTAGACAGGTATTAAAAAGCTTTCCTATAACTTCGTTTTAAAAAGGGCGACACTATGTGAAATACCACCAAAAAAAACCATTTTATATCACTGAATTGACATATTACAAAGTGCTTTCTTGCTAATTATTTGTGCAAAAAGGGTTTAATCATTGCGCACCACTTTTAATTTTGTTTACAAACTTTCATGCACTTACGGATGCAAGTGAGAGAGACGAACACGACGGCAACTGACAGCCAGAACCAAGAAGCACTCGCTGCCATGGTAACATCCAGCTACATAACGTACATGGTTCCCTGCCCACTGTTACGATTTTATCTTCCTAGGTTTTACTTTCGACATTGGTTTACTCGCTTTTTTACTTATAAGTCTTCGCCACCATGTCCTATGACCGCGTGGACGTATAGGTACGCATTCAATTTTGTGATTTTCTTTCATAACGTGTTACTTTATGCAGGGAGAATTAGTTAGGTATCATCGAAAGTATTTGGCTGTTTTTCAAATCTACAATGTTGCACCTGAGAAAAGTTGCTTCAAAATTCATTTTTACTCTTAAGCCCGGTCGGTATCCCTTTTTTTCTCGAGTATTATTTACTGATAGGTAATGTGGATTGAGCAATCCAGTGGTTTAAACATTTCCTACGTACTGAGGGCAAAGATTTTTCAAATTTTAAAAAACAACCAGTACAGACAATTAGCGACGTGACACATCAAGCCAAAACCTTCTGTCACAAATATGTAACCCTTTATACCAAAATTAGTTCTTAACAAGAAAAAAACATTGGTGCCTGATATTATCTAAGTACTCCAATGCTGCAAGTAAAAACCTGGTAATTTCGAGCCACGTATCGACAAAGTGGTAGAAGTCCCTGTGAAATTGAACATCGTTATATCATAGTTAGTGTATGCATGATCTCACCAGCGCACCGAACGAATTCAACGCTCCTCGTTCAAAAGTGTGAACTGACAAGGTTTGAGATTAAATTATTGAAACATATAGATAACCACAAAATTATACAGCTAAAATGAAACGGTAGAATGTAGGCAGCAGTTTTGAACATGCCTAATTCTGATATGATGAAAAAGTTTGTACAGTTTAGCACATCTGTATCATCCAACTGCATTCATGTTCAGTGCAACTTAGTCAACAAATTATGTATGCTCAAGATGGTGGAAAATAGTGATATAATTAAATGGGTGTCATTGGTGATGTAGAATTATACAAAAGGCTTTTTAGCGTTTGGGGCAAAGAAGAAGTTTAATAGGGTTTGTTTGCTAATTGTATTTGATTAGGAAAGCCAAAGTAAGATTTCACTGATCCCTTGTACAACACGCTAGAAGTCGGTAAGCGGAAACACCAGAACATAAGTGAAACATTGTTTCCCAATGTGATCGTAATAGTGCAACCTTACATATGAAATATGTTTTGATTTTTTAGTAGATGCAGCAGTCGGAAGTTGCTGAAAAAAGTAAGTTGATCATTGTTATTCAGAAGAAACGAAATATACGTAACTTTCTAACAATGGAGCTTTAGTTTTTTGGCTTCTGAAACTCCTTCTATGTTATGAATGAGAAAATTGGCATCACAAACTAGTTTAATTTGGTAGGCATATTCTTTTGGGAAAGGATAGTTCATTGTGTGACTGTTCGACACTCTCACCAGATTGTTGTCAGACAGATAAGAGTTATAAAATACAGTTTATTCGAAAGCCGGCTTACAAGCAGCATATAGTGGGTTGGGGAGTTGGACAGAATAGAAGTCATTTATGCCCCTTGTGGTGGCTGCAATGCAAATAACTGTGAACAGACAAAAATACTAACCTTCACACGCCTACGCAAAAACCAAAGAGCGGTAAACAATTGATATAACTTGTCAGATGTCGCGATGCACCCTAGAAACTGCACACTTATTTGCATGGGAAGAAAGTTCCATTGTTGGCTCTTGCCCATACAAGAAAGGCGGTGAGTTTTTAGAAGCCACGAACTCAGATTACTCTTGCATCAATAGGTACGTAGAAGTAAACGCTATTTACACCAACTTCGGGGAAGCATGGAAAGGACGGCAACCTATCCGTACTAGATGATGCAGACCAGCCATCACCGACCACATCTATTTTCCGACTGACCACAATTGTACATGCGGGTGACGATTATCGACCAATACCCTGACCTCTTATGTAATCGTGATCTTGCCATCATTTAAAATTAACTGATTCGTGCAACTTTTATCTAATTGACTACAATCTAGTGAGCCAGTGTCAAAAGTTCACACAATAAGCTATCGCTTCCCTAAGCATGTCTTCCAAATTATTGATATAATGTCCGAATTAAAGCCTACTTTCGCACGTTTTTTGCATATTTAAAGCAAGTAGAACACTACTGTTTTCTCGGCAAGCTAATTTCACTGGTCAATCCAACCTTTGGACGCATCCTACGATCTATCTTCAGAAATAAGAGATGCAATATACCATGTGACAGGTATAGGTAATGAGGGCTCAATAAAACGCCAACAATCATCATTCTTAACGTATTCTCAAATGGATCTGCATACCAAGGCCAGATCAAAGTATCATTTTACGGAGTTTTCATCTGAAATCAAGAATTCAAAGAAATTGCATCTTAAGGTTTATTGGTCAAGCGTGCTTATCTCCGCGGCTGCGAAGGTTAAAAGGTGGACCTCTTCATAATGGTGGGTAGCAATTTGTCGTTATCTATCACCCCGTCGTAAAACCAGCTCATGATCGTGTATTTGCTGTTGTAGCATGCATCCAGGCTTTCATCTGTGTTCACCAGAATGATTAAGAAACAGGATGCGCTGTAATGTCTGACTGCTCTCAGGGTTTTCAGGGCCTTCATGTTCATTGCCACGCCTTTGATCTTTGGTGCATACCATAAGACAGCTAGGTTTTCGCTACGCGTCCTCCGCGGGAGAAAACGCAACCACCCGCTTCTTAACACGTCCATATAACCATAAAACTTAACACATATATTGTAGTAGGCTTTCGAAAGCTCAAACAAAAAGTATTTATTCAAGAAAGCCAAGAGCATTCATCTTCTTTTCTTAAATTGATTGCAATTGCCAGTCATTGTTCTCATACTCGATCGAATTCTGCCAACAAATGTAGAAAGGTCTCCACTTATTACGAAAGCCCACAAATTTATGACCTGGTTTCATATTAATTATCAACAGTACGAGAAAACGTGACCAGACATACATTTAAGGAGCGAAAGCTGTATGTGAACGCACAAGGAGATGGCAAATAATGTTCGCGCAGACCTATTTACCGTATTACCACGTAAAGCAGAAGAAACAACGCCTTGGCACAAGGTTGCATGAGCATCAGCTCGTCATCAACCGCGAGGATAAGCTGTCTTTAGTCTATGGCCACGTAAAGCAGAAGAAACACAAATTCACCTTTGAAAAAGCAAGGGTAATATGCCGAGCCAATGACAAAATGGCGAGATTGCTGCTAGAAATTGGTCCTCGACTGGCACACTAAACAGAGCCATAGACATTCATCCCGCCTACCAAGCGCTCTGCAAAAGGCTAACATCGGCTCAAAACGGAGCAATAGGTTGGGCGAAGAGACATAAACAGGGCCGACAGCCGATACCCGCGAGCTAAGAGGGTGGAAACCCTCACGAGTCACAAAAACGACTTGACATAGCTCACGACGGCACGAGCAATTCAAACAGCCAAGAAAATCGATCGGCGCAATCGACTGACGCATGGGCGAATGGACATTCACATCTATCTGAAGCACACAGGAATACAGACACCTTGCTCTGACGATGAAAGCGAGAAAGCTATTGAAACGTCAGCCTGAATATACTTTGGTGTCAGAAATCGTCTCGTCTTCTTCCTCTTCCTGGGATGATGTAAGGACCAAAAGGACGGTTATCCACGGCTTTCTTATAGGTAACGAAAGTAAAATTCAGTAAGCGAAAACTGCATTTGCGCGCACGACAATAATATTGACTAGATGTAAGGCCGAGCGGATTAACTTTGAGTGTTTTGATTTGGTTTAAGGAATAAGCAAGGTATATGGAGTGTGTTTTCATGCGGGAAATATAAAATTGATCCAGATTTTCCAAAAAAAGCTTTAAAAAGCGTTGTGGTCACAAAAAACAGCTAGTAAAGCCACATATATCAGCCGATATGTATGATATTCGGACCATCCAGAAGTTTATGTGACTGGTAACTCATACGGGACGAGTAATACTTTTGCTAGCTCCGCCTGCTTAGAATAAAACAAACGGTTAATATCGTCAGGTGAATGTTTCTTTTGGTTCGTTCCTGTTCTTGTATACTCAGTTAAATAAGGAGCAATTGAGGTTGCCGCCAACATGTAAAATTTACGCCAACTCAATGTATATTTTCGATAGAATTAAGTTTAAGGCGTTTTTTTTAAAAGTGCAATGCATGCTAAATGGAACAACATCACAACAACTATTTCAGTATCACTTAGCCCAATCTGGGCTTTATTCTCTACAAGCAAAATCGTTTGTGCCTAGCACACTTAACATTGCATATTTATAGCCCTTATTAAAAATATAAGGAAATCCTTACCATAAATATTACCCTGATAGTATAAAAAAGAGGAAATATTTTTACAAATAAAGACTTATTTGAAGCTTAATGGAAATTTTCAACGAGGAGGAAATTTAAAACATATAAAAGCCGTGCGTATTTGATCTTCTGGTTTTATTTTGCAGTGGGTTTTCAAAGGGAGCTGCGACTTCTTAAAGGTAATAAATATCTTGTCCCGGCTGGGTTTTTGTTCACATCATCTGAGGTTTTCGGCCTATTTATGGGTGAAACTGCAGTCGCAGACCAATAAAACCTCCGCAGGCACCATTAATTTTGCCTAGTCGCGCAGACAGTGATGAAACGTCGAGATGATTGGACGAGGATGAAGCGAAATGAACCAAGAAGAGACCATTAGTCCGCCGGCTTTGCCAGTTTCGTTTCTGGTTGACCACAGCCAATCAGCGTGCGCATAGCCTGGTCCTTACGCTGACACAGAATATATGAATCAGCTGGCAGTCCAGCAGCTTTGTCACACAAGACTGGCACGTCGCGGCCGTAAGTCACAAACTAAATTGTATTGGCCTTTGTTTTTCTGCTTCCCCAACTAGCCATAAGCTCGGCAGTTGGGGTGAATGTACGCTTCAAATTGTGCTGAGTAACTGCCATCACCACCACCACCACCACTAACAACCACTATACGAAAAATGGGTTGCGAAATGAGTGATCTCTGTCAATCGTGGATATCAAAACGGTATTTGCACGGCAAAGGCATCGTCTGTGCATTGCCCGAACAGCATAGAACGCGGAAGATGGTCTCCCTAAGCGGTGCCTTTCAGTCCAGTCCAACAAACACGCCCACCACGGGAAGCAACAAGAGCAGCTATGCCCTGGACATCAGTGGTCTAAGGCCAAGGCATAGCAGTGACCGCGGCTCCCTGTCCGAGGTGCCCCCATCTCGCCATACTTCACTTGTTAACCGTGTTTTTTCACGGCGCCGCACAATAGATGACCTAAACCGAATTGTCCTTCAAAAGATCCCAATCAGTGACTATTTCAGTGAATTTGAGAAGGATGTGCTTCTATCTACGTGGGCAGTGCTGAGTGAAGAGGCTGACAGGCATGCGACCGCCGTTTTTAATTTAGCCTGCCAAATGTTTCCAGGCTTAAGAAATCTTTTTGGAATCTCGTAAGTCACTTTTTTGTTATGAATTTTTTTAATATGTAATTCTGCTTTACGAAAAAAGGAAACTTGGCCTGAGACCGCCTCTTTACAACACCAATTATTTTTAAAAACTGCCATTGAACGACGATTTATAACAGAAAGGTTCCTAGGTGTTGTATAATTGTCATTTTGAGTCCTGTTATGAACCAGCGACACAAGCAGTACATACAATGATGCATGAAGAATTCAATGACCTACAATGTAAACAATCCCATTTTATAATGTTAGTCCTTCCATATCACAAATTATTTGAAAACAACTTAGTATTTTTAGAATGCATTGATGTGGTTTCACCCAACCAATTTTCAAAATACTTAGAGGCAGGGAGCGACTGCTAGATCTGAAGAGACGGGCATGAAAAACAGATTATTACGTACAATGAGCCTTGGTTTATCATTCAATATTAATTGTATTGTTATTAAATCGTTATCAGTTGCCAGTATTCTTTCTGAGTAGTAAGCGGTTGTGCAGGTTTAGTGATAAGAAAATTCTATAAACCGAAATTTTGCTTATGATGCATCCTTTAGTAGGTCTCTGAAAAAAAAGAAAGGAATTGCACTCACACCCTACTGAAGTATACTTAAACTCCCATGCACTTTAGTTGTCAAATGGATACGCAATTGAGCGGTATATGTGTCTTTATAAAACAACTGCTAGACGTAGTATTTGGACTATGTGCATTGTAATGGAACATACTTTTGCTTTTGCAGTCTCAGGTAGTAGTAAAATTTAAGTATTTCTAAACAAATGCAGGTTACTTCCAAATCAATCCCTATCACTCTATCCGTACTTGCTAAATCTGCATTTATATGCGCAGAAATCCCATAAATTATAATGGCTCCGTTTAATATTAAATTGTGCAAACCCTTTATGCAAGATACGATTCCGGTACCCTTCGAAAACCATGCAAAATAAAAATAATCACAGCTTCGCAATTTCCGATCAAATTGTAAGTAGATTTTGTGGCTACGCCCTTGCATTTAGTCATGCGAGATAAGCATGCATTTGCGCATTTTAGCTGTGAAAATGACGACCAAGTTTGCTGTGAAAGTGATGCAGCCAAGCGGCATCGCGATGCCTATATGAACATGATAAACGACGCAATCGAGTGCTTGGAATATCCCAGAGAGGATTTCTATGACGACCTGCTTGTCGCTGGAGCGCACTATGCAACCATTCCGGGAATGAAAACCGAATACTTTAAGGTAGGCATTCCATTGTTTTGATATTCGATATCTCAAGGGGTAAAAATTACATAAGCA
The DNA here is from genome assembly GCA_036362985.1 of Ligula intestinalis. Taxonomy (NCBI): domain Eukaryota; kingdom Metazoa; phylum Platyhelminthes; class Cestoda; order Diphyllobothriidea; family Diphyllobothriidae; genus Ligula; species Ligula intestinalis. The sequence goes on along the minus strand of JAYGXS010000005.1, from coordinate 22,106,400 downwards.
GTGTCCAGTTTTTTGGTGCCCTCTCTTAAATATGTTTTCGGGTTCGGCATACATAGTAAGATGGTGCTGGCACTCATGATTTATTTGTTCGTTATAACAAAATACTTGTTTTAGCAGACATTTGGCCGTCCTTGTCAAATAGCATTCGATCAATTCGTGATTGAGATACGCAAGGCTAAGCAAGCGACACACTTGATAACAGAATTTATTATGGTAGCAGTGGAAATGCACTTGAGATGAAGACGTAGCCAAGGCCTACACAAATATAATATATGCACTGGTCCATACATTTTATCACCATTTATTGCTTATAAAATATATATAGCTATCAGTAAGGTTGGTGATACAGAACTGTTTTGGGGCTTATTAGCCTTCATCAGCCAAACATAACCCTGAGCACCAGCTGGTTGGACAACACAATCAAACGCACTCACAGACGGCGCAGTTGGTCAACCACTTGTGTCTATCAGATGGGTCATAAGCACTTCATCGAAACGCAGTTCATCAGTGCCTCACCACCGGTCATTTGCTGTCACTGCTGATCGGGTATATATTCACTAAGGAATGTGCGAACACCGATCGAATAGGCTGCCGAACTAAACAATGTTCGCGTGGTGGTCAGAGGTCCCCAAATGTTGACAGCCTGCCTAGCTGATTCCGGCCAAGTCATAAAAGCATTAAGGAGTTAGGACAAC
>JAYGXS010000005.1:22061555-22100705 GCA_036362985.1 Ligula intestinalis | reverse complement strand
TTCCGCGGCAGTTGATTGTCTTCGACGAAAATGTTCATCGAACTCTAGGGTCTGACCCTTAAAAGTCATGTCCCATCCACCTACTTCCATGTCATGCACCTAATAATTTGAGAGATTATTTCCTTGATATATATATATATATATATATAAAGCAGTAAGAGGGTTATGACAGCGTCTGGGGGTTACTTAATACAGAACTGTTTTGGGCTTATTAGCCTTCATCAGCCAAACATAACCCTGAGCACCAGCTGGTCGGACAACACAAACAAACGCAATCACAGACGGCGCAGTTGGCCCACCACTTGTGTCTATCAGATGGGTCATAAGCACTTCATCGAACCACAGTTTATCAGCGCCTCACCACCGGTCATTTGCTGTCACTGCTGATTTGGTATATTATCACTGAGAAATAAGCGAACAGCGATCGTATAGGCTTCAGAACTGAAGAAATTGCATGTGGTGGTCAGAGGTCCCGAAAGTACGACCGCCAGCCAGGCTGAATTATGCCAAGTCATAAAGGCATTAAGGAGGTATGACAGCGTCTGGGGTGACTTGATACAGAACTGTTTCAGGCTTATTAGCCTTTATCAGCCAAGCATAACCCTGAACACCAGCTGGTCGGACAACACAAACAAACGCACGTGCAGACGATGCAGTTGGACTACTACATGATCTTTGTTTAGTTTGGAAGCCTATTCGATCGATGTGCGCACGGTTCTGAGTGAAAGTATATATATATATATATCCCGCTCCCCATCCCCCAAAGAAGATGAAGAAGAAAAGGCGCCTTCATGGACCACACTGTATTGGTGCTGACGTTTCGGAAATACACTATTTTCCATCATCAGAGTGGTGGGTTGTGTGTTCCTGCTTGCTGAGGGTTGGAATGCCGCGCAGACCATCTGGTGTTGTAGCGATGGCTGACGCACGAGCGCTGAACTTCGTGCTGTCCGTGGATTGGCTGCGGCACCTCCATTGTGGGTGGCTGGCGCCCGTGTGTGTCATCTGTTGCCTGTCCGTTTGTCGTTAACGCGTCTACGTTAACCGGCCCGGTAGTGTGACCATCGCCCGACCTCCCCTCTGATGGGGAGCGGGATAATTTATCTGGACCTCGTATCTTTTGTCATGTTAATATATATATATATATAAATATATATTTCAAGTAATTTTTCGTGCAATTTAGTCGGTGCATACCATGAAACTGCATGCATTGGTAATTGCCTAGATTTCGATGAACGTTTAGTCGAATACAATTGAATATCATGGAATAAACATGGACATGTCCATTCTTCAAAAGAGTAGTGAAACGAGTAGTGCGAATTATGCATGCGGAAGTGCGGTAATACACCATTAAAATGCATATGTATATATTCATTAGACGATTACACAATTGGCAACTTATTGCACAGATGATGGACGACAAGTTTTTTTCATAAATTACAGTAAAAGAACCATGCGTTACCAACGTAAAATGTCAATCATGCGTTTTAAATGTCTATTGCATTTGTGTAGAGATGAATGCCGCAATGGCAAACTCATTTTTATAGGGTAAACTACTTGACGCTGCCGAACGCAGTAAAAACGATGTAATACACAGCTTCAACTCTGCCGGTTGAAGCCCAACGTGTGTTAGTACACACCTTATTTAGTCGAAAGAACCAAACAGCTCTGTGCATTCGCTTTGATTATACCCAATGACACCATTTAACCGAGCATTTTCAGTTATCAGTTTATCTGCTTCAATCATGTAATCTGAAACATACTGTCGTTGTAACCAAATGTCGTAACAAATAGAGCAAAAATATGCATGTATAATAAATTTGAAAAAGGCAACCAGAGATATTGCAATATAAAAGCGCCAATTGAGAATGCTTTGCATTCAGAAAACTGTTTCCTTCAGATTTCGGAATGGGTTTTTGTCGTTTTCTTAACCATATTGAGCTTAAGTATTACATTTCGGTAGCCAGATACATTTCTCTAACTCCTTTTTTATGATAAAACAAGGTAGTAAAAATAAACTTAGAAATTGGCTTTTACTGGAAGTCTTTGGCAACGATCACAAGGCATATGTTTGTCTACCCCTGTAGGTCATAAAGCGGGCCACCCTCGTCACATGGAACGCCCTCCTGGGCGAAGAGTTCACGGAGGACGTAAAACAGTCCTGGCAGTCTCTGCTGGATTACATCATTACGGTAATATCTGAGGGTTGCCGTATCTACGAACGGGAGGAAGAACGTGCTCTGCTCGACGCCTCACCACAGCTAAGTGAGACGCTGTTGAAAGCGTTGCGAGCGCGCCCCAGCGTAGTCAGCATGACTGATGAGGAATGGCAGTTGTTCCATTCGCTTTGCAGATGAAGGGCGGACGCAGGCAAAGAAGAAGTTGCCATCATCCAAATGCAACCAGATCTATAAAGTACTCAGGCTGCTGACTACGAGTATGCCGGACGGCATTCGCTGACATCCATTTTATATTTTCCACGCTTTCTGGAATTATGTACCCTGTACATTTCCCTGCTTATTCTTGAATTGCTTTTTGGTACTACTTTGGTCGGGATCTCCAGTATAGTCAAACATAATTTTGTGTTCCCTTTTTGCTCTAGGGTTTTGGCAAATAAACATTAACATGACTTATTATGACGTAGTTTGTGGGCTTTGTATGTGGCTGAGTCCCGTAGCATTTGATTAATACAAGGACGATCGCCTGGTATTTAAAGATATCAGGAGCGCCTCTCCTGTTTGCGAACTTCACATCGGTTGAGCTATTTCAGTAAACTTATCAAGGCACCTTAGTTGTTATAGGACTTGATTGTTCTCCATTTCCTCTTCACAGCTGTGCAGAAGCTGTCTGGGTATTTTCAAAAAATCGTGCTTTCAAACTTTTTTATGAACAGGTATACAAGACTGGCAACTTTGGCAAAGTCACGTACTAGGTGATGCATTACTGCACAATGTTATCAGGTTTTATGATCCCTACACACGGTTTACACATTGAACACTGTGCTTCGCGTGTCTGTTTAATATTCCTTATTCTGCCTCGTGCAGATGTTACATAATTGCGTGTATTTTAGTATCTGATTGTGAAATACGATAATATACCCAGTAAGTGAAACACGCTTTTGTTGGTAAATGCAGAAAAGTTGGAATATGCGAAACTCTCATTGTCTTAATTCCCTCTAGTTCAAGCTTATCTGAATCAAATCATATGAAAAAACCATGGGCGCACATGTATCTGGATTTTAATGCTGTTCAATGCCTTTTGGTTTGCCTTTTAATTTTAATTTTATGGTTTTCTTAAATATTAATCAGCGTGGCACTATTTGTTTTACTTTTTTAAATGAACTTTTGGTTGGCCAACAAATAAACCCTCACATGTTGCTGTCATGCATCTAGGACAACAATATTTTATTATTGCCAACAGCATTACTTAACAGCTGCCGGATTGACTGTTCTGAAATGGCCATAAAAAAGTGTAAGTCATTTTGGTCGGAAACTACATAGGCAAAGGGCATTGTGATAAGCATCCTGTCTTGCAAACGCAAACTGACTTCAGTAAAGTAAGTACCTATTACGGCTTTTGGTGCCAGAAAGCACCTGTTAGTCAGCAAAATTCACTTCACTGGCGTCGGCCAAAACTCTAGATAAATTAAAAACAAATAATTGCGAAATTTAATACTGCTTTGCCTTATCATAAAATGGTCTACAGTAAATTCATTTTAAGGCCCAACAACATTATCTGAGACAAAGTTACATTTTAATTTCGCATATATAAACGGGTTGGCCTATTGGAACAATTATTGACCTCATTCTTATTCAAACAACTTTGATGATTTAAGCAGCGCATCTGAATAGTATTATTTTGAATAAATTAAACATTTGGCCTAAAATTCGCGTAGCTACCGTGGACAATTTATCGGGATATTGAAAATTACAGTGTTCATTCACTAGGCATTTTTGATAACCCGGCGTTACCCAGTGTGTGTGCATGATGTTTCTTATGTTGAGCGTAGAACATTTTTACTGGAAATGCTGGAAGTTTAATTGATCGTAGTCCTCCCACCCATATATTTCAATCCCAAATAAGCGCTTTTCGCAAAAATTGAGAGGAAATGTATAGTGTGTACTTTCGGATTTCTCCTCAGTCCTTAAGATTGTTGTGTGATCTCCTCATTAATAAAACGTGTCTATATGTCTGTGCTGACTGATCTGTTTCTTGGCTTAGGACTATTCCACTTGTCCCACTTAATGCATCCAGAGCGGTAATCAAACGTTCACGGTCCCTTCTAACAACTGTGAAGTTCTTCCAGGATTCACCTTGTCCCCCATATCTTCTGCTTCCACGGAAGCTACCTTTGATCCAAAGATAAATGTTTATGTGAAAAATATACTGTAAATATTGTTGATGTTTATCCTTTTTGAAATAAAACATATTTCAGGGTTCCTAAAGGTAGCCTATTGACCTTGGATTGGTCGTTATCTGAGGTTCTTGAGAAGTGAGTGTCCTGCGTTTTGCGACGAAAACTCTCTTCCAGTCCTGCATGATAAAACATCCTTCTCAATGAGTTATCGTCCTTGCAGTGCATCGCTGTTGTTCTGTCACCAAACCTTAATTTCTTCTTTAAGCTGAGCCCTCTTCTTGACATATGTAAAGTCAGATGTTACAGTATACGGTAATGTTCGTAGCACACACCTCAAGCCCCAATTTGGCATGTCTGCATTCTCCTGCTCACTCTCTGATCCTGTACAGTAATTTGTCAGGCCCTCCTTTTCTTCTGTTTTTAAGTTGACACTATAATACGGTAGCACTTTAAAATAATCAAGGTATTCGCCCAGCGATTTGTTTGATTATATTGCCTAACCCCTTCACTATAGACTTATTATTTCAAGGTCTTCCCGCAGTATTCACTGATGATTCCGACATATGTCATGACCTACATTGGAACATCAATGAGAATATAGATGTCCACAAAACAGACCTGTAGGTTATTTATAATTCTAGTATTTTGAGTATTTAATAAACATGATCAGTAATTGCTTCAAATTAAAACAGGTTTCCCTCTTCTTTAGGTAAAATGAGATGCATTTCTCTAAGACCTGGACGCAAAGAGTTAAAATTTGTTGTTTGGAACGCTATCGGTTTGAAAAATGTAGAACGTTTGGCTTTTCAAAGTCCACTTCGCGAATACTTAATGCGGCATGTAGTCACAAACATATCATTGTCCCTGTATAAAACGTGTATTTCTGGTAACCATGCGTACAACAGAGTATCGGATTGTCCATTGTCTGACAGTATAAACTGCATTATACCAACTATCACAGCTTTTCCCTTTTTACCGTTTGAAATTTTGGGTAAGTTTTAAGAAGGTTCACGTATGTGGTAAGTTTATAGGCTTAAATATCGAGCTACTGTAAAACTACAATACCAGGGCAAATAATTTCTCACAAACACGGTCCATTATTAATGAACATTTATTCGAATCCGTCGGCATATCTAAGTGATTACCTCAAATTACATCTTTTTTAACTGGTAATTTTCTACAGACTATGCACTAACTTCGTTTTTTTTATCCTCAAACATGCTCATTACATTAAGTTCATTTTATGTGGTGGTGAATAAGACACTTTTTCCATACCTAAAACAACTTCAATATGTATCAAAAATAAAATGAATACAAGATAAACGTCCCTTTAACGACATTTGCGTGCATGTTAACATAACAATTAGCTTAAGTAGAATGCAACTTAACATAACGTTTGAAGAGTTTAACAACTGATTAGTAGGTCATACAAATTTACTATATTTACTTCAAAAAATCAGCACATGTTTTCCAACAGACAGTATAAGATAACACTAACTTCTACGTACTTATCTGCCCACTTAAAGTATTAGGAAGATATGCTGCATTAAATTGAGACTAAATCGAGTAAAATTGGGCACATAATTACACTGCCTAGCATTTGCAGTTCCCGATAGCGTCCTTAGATTCTCTTGATGATCTGTAATGAGTTTTGCCAAATGCTCCCCTGAGTATGTTACAGCATGCAATTTAAGGTGGATGATTAAACTGATAATGTAGTGTTGCCCCAGATAACCAGTAGGCAACTTTTTTTAACTCACCTTCACTGTTTAACTAAACACGCATTTCTACGCTCCATCGTGCGCTGCTTAAATATTTACGTAACAAAAACCTGGTATATACCGACAAATCTGTAAATAATCATCCAAATTTCAATTAATAGGACAATTTATAATAATATGGTCTATAAAAATCAATACAGGTTTCGATTTAAATGCATACAGGGGTATAAATAAATACATTTAGGCGTCTATATAAATGCATACACGGGTCTATATAAATGCATACAGGGGTTAATTTAAATGAAAACAGGGGCCCATATAAATGCATACAGGGGTCTGTATCAATGAATACCCCTGTAAGTCAAAGGCGTGCAAAACCTCGATGTTTTACATTAAGAGCCCATTTGGAAATCATTTTGGTGGCAGGGAATACAAAAAGCTCTTTTTTGTACAATAAAGTATCTAAACATTCAAAATAGCCTAGTTATTTGCAAAAAAAGTAACTTTCAAAAGGCTTGTTAGCAGTATCTTTTGAATTTTAACCGCTTAGAAATTCATTATACACTTGCCTTGTTTTACTCACCCCGGTGGGTTTTGCATAAACATCACTTTGCTCCATATATAAAGATAAGAAAACTAGAATCAAAACACTCATAAGCCTATCCGTTTTCACAATGTCTTAGCTTATATTCCGTTTCAAAGTTGTGCACTTGCAGACAAAAACGGAAACACATACGGCAATCTGCCCGAAAATACAATAACAAATGAATTACTTTATTTCTAGTAGAATTTTAATGCTACGTTAGGTGAGAAGTAGAAAAAAGCAGTCACATGTATGCATTTGTATCTTGAATTTACCCTCAAAAAAGTAATGGACGCAGACATTCGACGTCAAACTATCTACGTGAAGTGTTTCTTAAACGGGCAACTTGTTAAAGAAAACATTATGAGTAGTGATGGTTAAATGTTTCTGTGGCGCTTGTTGTTAAAGTTCATTTGACTTCATATTTAATTTTTATGCTTGGGTCGTTCTAAAACAGTGACCAGAAGAATAAGCCACAATAAAATGAATGTCCAAAACGCACAATTTTTATGTATTGATTTATTAACTATCCTTTCTTTAACATTTTGCTAAATACTTCGAACAGAATCTGACTTTATGGACAATCGACTATGACAATGACAATTGCAAACTATTTACCATCATTTTACATACGATTTGAAAATTTTTGACACCGACATCCAGAGTAAAATGCGAATCAACTTGACAGAAGGAAATATATATGTCGTAGTGCCAAAGATATTCATCGCATTTTGTTTAAACCGAACCGCTGACCTTGGCGTTTTAACGAAGTGTGCACATATGTTTCCGCAAAGGTAAGGTAAAGAAAGCACCATTGACAGCAGGTCATTTCGAAATATACTTTTTTAATAACTTTACGTTCCGTTTATGCGTAATATAGAAACTTAAAAGAAACAATGGGGAACAATAAGTATTTCAAAAAAAAACCATATGTGTGGCCTGTGTTTTGCAGTCCAAGCTTATAACTGATTTTGGAATAAATACACTTCTGCAAACACGTGTTTTGTAATCCTTAGAAATAGCCTATCGTTTAATTGGATTGTGAACTTATGTTGTCACCTCAAGTATGCAGAAGTAAATGCAAGTTAATAATGCCATTTTCGCTTACCCTATGACAATTCTTGAAGATAGTTCTGCGTTATGTGACATGATGACCGTTTTTAATTAGCTTTTATAAGTAATAGCATGTAAACTAGGCAAAAATGCTCAACCTAGCAAAAAGTATTTTAATCTGTTTTTACGAACCATAGGTAGTGTTGTTTTTCCTTGTTGTCGCAATGAGAAGCCCAATTCTACCAACCTTTGGTGACGTATTCATGTGCCAATTAGAGCAAAACGTATCTCCCAAATTGCACAAGATAACAGTGTATAGGCGACATGTTGATGATGTTTTCGCAATTGTCGTCAATTTAAAAGCAGTTGAAGAACTTTTGTCCGAAATAAACAATTTGCATTGGATGATTTAATTTACTACAGAATATGAACAAAATACCAACGTTTCTTCCTTGACGTTCATTTGTTCAAACAGCATGATGTTTCCATTACACGAACCGCCTTCCATAAGAATACCTGCAAAGGTAAGTTGTTACATTTTCCAAATTTTGTCCCAAGCAAATGGAAACGCAATTTGGTCTACACTCTTTTCCAGAATACCGGAGTGGTCAGTTCTATATACCCATTAGATGCCGAATGAAGAAGTCTCAAATATATATATATATATGTTCGGTTTATTGACAAGTATGGTCTACCTTTGCATCACAAAGAACAAAATAGTAAGCTTCAAAAATCAGGTTTTCGTTTCCTTGCCATATAAAGGGGGAAAACATATTAAACTTCATTCAGAGACGCTTGCTTAACGTCATTCATCAAACTTAATATGCTGCAAAGGTCATAATTCGCACTCCAATTTAGGCCTTAACAATCCCTGGTGCGAAATATGCCTTGCCGTTGTACGCCACTTTGAATTGTGCACATGAATTTACATGCACTTGCGGATGCAAGTATATGGGGCAAATGCAAAGACCTTTGTAACACAGCTAAGAAGCGCTTGCCTAGTTGGCTTTTCAAACGAGAATGTACGATGCCTCATTCGTCCATTACCGAGAATTCGTTTTATACAAGCCATTTTGTGGAACCTGAAACTTCCTTACGAGTACTTGCTTGAGCATGAACAACTCGTACCCTGAGATATCTGGACGCACTCTTTATACGACAGTCAAAACCAGACCTATTTACACAGTTGGAGCATGTGGTTAACCTTGCTTCGTTCTGGTAAAACCCGGCTCTCAGATTTACACAGTGCCCTTCCCAATTTTTTCTGCATTATACCTTTTTCCCCTATTTTGCTGTCCAATGTGATTTATCTTTTCTGCCTTATTATTCTGCCTCTTGGCAACTTTCTTTGACCTTGCAGTTGTATATGGATTTTCTGTGTGAATTCGATGTTGGCTTTTCGATTACGTCATTCATAATACACAATGGAAGGTAGCAGTTAATGAGCGCTCCTGAAATGTATTCATCAAATTTCTCCTGATCTTGTTGCAATTTACAAATTTTCACCTGAAAAACTCTGTTTTAAATTATTGAATCAACACATTTGCCTAAAACACCCTGTCACTTTATGCCCTTCAATAACCTTGTTATGTTCGAGTCGTATGCAGCAAAAATAGTAAGCAATCTTGCATGACAGACCATGGAAGGCAACGGCGTTTACTTAAAATATCATCCATCGTAAGGCTATTTTCGCTCAAATACCATTTGAATATATCATTGTATTAGACATGAGGCAGTCATCCTGATATCGCAGAAGAGCCCGAAAAATACCGAACTTAAATGAGATTTCATACGTTTTCTATGCTGAATTGCATTCCACTACAAGGTAATAACAATAATGAATCAACTCTTTTTAAAGCGCAGAGGGATTTGCTTTACACTCACCCATAAAAAAATTAAAATAAATATACATTAATAACATATATTTTCGTTAGTGCATACACAAAATCTTCTTTTTTCTGATAGAAGTTATAACTTTACTCAGACCTGCGATTTTACACTTTTAAAATTTCGTTGTTTCCTTACCAGAAAAGCAGGCGCATATTGCAAATGTAATCACCGTCATCTTAGAAACTTGGGAAATTTAAAATTTGAAATTGAGCTCTTTGCACTTACGAGGTTTTTAGTCTCTACCTTAGTGAAGAAGAAACATCTGGCTATAAAAAACTAAAAAATAACTGCCTATTATCTGCCCTTTGGAAACCTCCTTTCAGAGTAAGACGAATCCTTCGCTTTCACAATCTAACTGGACCGCGGATTATACCACGCTCTGGAAGTTATCCCTACGATTAGCACAAGTCTGGAAGTTCACTTGCTCCCAATAACAACATCTCTGCTCCTCAATCTGATTGTTACAGTGAAAAGAACTCCTTACAACAAAGGTTGGGTCGTTAAAATTACAAATTTTGACTGTTGAAATTAGTTGCACAAGCAAATATTTTCGCTATCTATATTAGCACGGCCGGTTGATGGAAGACTTTGAATTAATGTACTCTAATATAGTTTCCAATAGCATGGGTAAAGCTTACGTGCACGATCCATCTCTGATAGCTGAAAAAATGTTCATCGACGGCATGATTTGAACCCCGGACCTCATTTTAAACGTCGGACGGTCTATCGACTTCACCACCAGCTCAAACCCTGATGACCAAGTCGCTAAGATATACTATAACGGGTGAAATTATGTTAAGTTATGTAAGCCGCCTCTAACAACATTTGACAAGGTACTCCAAGAAATAGCCGAAGCGCTTTCAATAAAACCTACAAAATCCCAGACAACCCACTATGCAAAAACGCATCTTCTTTCATCAACCACCACCCTGTAAGTCAAAGGCGTGCAAAACCTCGATGTTTTAATTTACGAGCCTATTTAGAAATCACTTTGGCGGCAGGGAATATAAAAAGCTCTCAATTTGTACAATAAATTATGTAAACATTCAAAATAGTCTAGTTATTTGCAAAAAAGTAACTTTCAAAACGCTAGTTAGCATTATCTTTTGAATTTTAACCGCTTAGAAATTCGTTTTACACTTGCCTTGTTTTACTTACCCCCGTGGGTTTTGCATAAACATCACTTTGCTCCATATATAAAGATGAGAAAACTAGAATCAAAACACTCATAAGCCTATCCGTTTTCGCAATGTCTTAGCTTATATTCCGTTTCAAAATTGTGCACTTGCAGACAAAAAAGGAAACACATGCGGCAATCTGCCCGAAAATACAAGAACAAGTGAATTACTTTATTTCTAGTAGAATTGTAATGCTCAGTTAGGTGAGAAGTACAAAAAAGCAGTCACATGTATACATTTGCATCTTGACTTTACCCTCAAAAAAGGAATGGACACAGACATTCGACGTCAAACTATCTACGTGAAGTGTTTCTTAAACGGGCAACTTGTTAAAGGAAACATTATGAGTAATGATGGTTATATGTTTCTGTGGCGCTTGTTGTTGAAGTTCATTTGACTTCATATTTAGTTTTTATGCTTGGGTCGTTCTAAAACAGTGACCAGAAGAATAAGCCACAATAAAATGAATGTCCAAAACGCACAATTTTTATGTATTGATTTATTAACTATCCTTTCTTTAACATTTTGCTAAATACTTCGAACAGAATCTGACTTTATGGAAAATCGACTATGACAATGACAATCGCAAACTTTTTACCATCATTTTACATACGATTGGAAAATTTTTGACACCGACATCCAGAGTAAAATGCGAAACAACTTGACAGAAGGAAATATATATCGATTTGAACCCCGGACCTCATTTTAAATGTCGGACGCTCTATCGACTTCACCTCCAGCTCACACCCTGAAGGCCAAGTCGCTAAGATAAACTCTAACGGGTGAAATCATGTTAAGTTATTTAAGCCACCTCTTACAACATTTGACAAGGTACTCCCAGAAATAGCCGATGCGCTTTCAATAAAACCTACAAAATCCCAGACAACCCACTATGCAAAAACGCATCTTCTTTCACCGACCATCTTAGAACCGAAAACCACCCAGCTAAATAAGTTTGTGCGTGCAGATTGCGATGGATGTCTTAACCTACCCACGCGCGTAATGCGTTTAGAAGGAAGCCTAGCATTTTACGTGGAGATGCTAGCAGTGCTCAAATGCACAGTAAGATAGCACCACCGGATGCGGTGCATGCAGCGGACAGGTCAGTGGTTGATAAACCAGGAAACCATGAGTCCAACAGGGCCAAACGCAGGTGCATACGCCAGCGTAAGGTGGCTGCAGAACGGCCTGCTAAACACTTACCAAAGCTTTCAGTTATATCGCAAGACAGAATTTGGAGCACGCCATGTGAACAAAAAGCAAGACAACCACTCCGAGAGGAGACTTATGAAGAAAATGAAGTTGAATTGGACCAAAGGGCAAACTGTTACTCAGAAGAAAATGCTACTAGCAAAATGTCCATAGAATGTTTCAAAGATCTGGACTTCGAAACCCCAACTGCTACTCTGCTTCAGTGCGAGGTGGCCACGGCCCAAGTTCGAGCTAACCGTAAGCAACATATAGTGATGCAGGGTGCAACAGAATCAACGGCTACAGTTGCTGGGAATAAGGTGTAGCACGATCGAGGTCTCATTCGACAGTACGCTAAATCACTGCTTAGGGACACTGAGTCTGTATAAATTCCCAAAACATTAAAAAAAGGCAACGATCAGCCGCCGACTGGTTCAAGCTCTCGGCCACGACCATTAACTGTCATTTGGGACACCAAAGCGCAGGCACAGCTGATGCTGGAAATATAGTCGTCTCTGTGGACCATGCATGCTGGAGTTTTCTTTCAGCCGGATTATGAACCAAAGGAACGCTGGAACATGTGACTTTTGAAAAAGGATCTTAAGTCCGAAAGAACAAAGGTGAAACCGGCCTACAAATAAGCAGAGGAGAAATAGTCCACATTTGACGAAATTTTCTTTGGCCGGAAGTAGTCAGGCAGAAAACTTAACCAAGTTCAACCGGCCGATTTTAGAAGATACTACAAGCAATAGCGGCAGCTGCCTCGAGATCTATTATACCAATTGTCAGAGTCTCTTCAGTAAACTTGAAGAACTCAAAACAATAGTATCTGACCAGAAACCACACATAATTGCATTAACAGAGACTTGGCTGACCGAAGCAATAGGGATCAGCAAAGTCAGCATTTAAGGCTATCAACTGTTCCGCTGCGAAAGATCTCAACGTAGGGGCGACCGAGTGGTACTTTATGTAGCCAATGAAATTTCCTGCAGTCAGACGGAAATCGCAGACATAACCCTACGATGATATGAAATAATTTCATGCAAAATTAAAATAAGACAACATCCGGCACTCAATGTATGCATTGTCTATCGGCCTCCAGGCTCCAGCGAAATTGACGACGTCGAAATTCTAAGTTCACTGACAGTTATCTTTTAACGGGAAAATCTATTATTCCTAGGTGATTTCAATGCTACTCGCATCGATTGGATGAGGCCTGCAGTAAAGGCCGCAGCAAAACCTTTCAATTATCAACAAATTCAGTTTTCTTTGGACGAATACCTCATTTAGCACATAGAATGCACAACCCGACTGAAAGAAGGCCAGCGATCAAACTGCCTAGATCTCGTTTTTAGTAAAGAAGATTGGGTCATGAGGAAAGTGAACTCACAACCACCACTTTGGTTAAGTGACCACGTTGCTTTTACCTGCGTGTGTTACCTTCTGTCTTCAAAATCACAAATAAAGAGGCGCAGATATATTTGGAAAGCCTATTTTGAAGAAATGAGACGTACCGCTTCCGCAGAAAACTGGTTACCCAGTACGAACGATACAAATAAAACATAACAACATATTCAAGGGACTGCGAGCGCTTAATTGAAGTCCATTGCCAAATGAAAGTAATAAGACCATGTGCCAGACATTTATACGTCAACCAGCCGATGAAAAGGGTCATGAAAAAGAAACAAAGGTTGTGGAAAAAGTACGAGCATCTTCAAGATTTAATACCATTAGCCGAATATAAAGCACAACGAAATTTATGCCGTAAGGAAATAGGAAATTGTAGAACTGCCTTTGAGCGTCAACCGACAACACAAGCCACAATATGTCCAAATATGTTTTATGGATACATCCGCAGTCAAAGGAAGCACCGGGACGAAATTTGAGCTCTAAGGGATAACCTCGGGAACGTAGTAACGCAAGGACCGCGGAAAGTAGAATATCTGTCAGAGTTTTTCAGATCAGCGTTTATGATGGAATCCCCCGACGACAATTCGGAAGTAGAAGTGGGCGAAGGTACAGCCGTTATTGAAACTGTTATTTTTTTGTCGCAGACGTTAGACATATCCTCAGTCATATCAAACCAGACCAGTCTCTTGGACCGGATGTGATCCCTGAACTGATACTTAAAGAAGTGTCGACCGAGCTATCTGTGCCTCTTTCAATTCTTTGCGAGCTTTCCATGAGAACAGGGGACTTGCCTTTGCAGTGGAAGACGGCCAAAATCGTACCGTCATATAAGGGAAGTAACAAGATGTCTGCAAACAGCTTTCGGCCCAAAAGCTTCACTTGACTTTCCTGCAAAATGATGGAGGTCCTTGTCAAGCAGGCCATACTAAACTTTTGCGATAGAAGTGACATCATACAAAATTTCCAAAATGGCTTTCGGCAAGGGCACTCCTGTCTTTCAAATTTACTTACTTCATTTGAGGCCTGGAAATGTGTTTAAGAAAAGGGGCTTAAAGTGGACGTATTATACATCGACTTCCGCGAAGCCTTTGACAGCGTGCCCCATCAACGCCTTTTACCTAAACTGAGCGTTCTGGGCATCAAGGGGAAAATTTTGGACTGTATCAGGTCATTTTTAGTCGGTCAAAAAACAGCATGTTTTCATCGGGGATGATACATCGAACTGGGCTGACGTAGTAAGTGGGGTTCCTTAAGACTTCGTTCTCAGTCCTCTACCCTTCATTCTCTATGTAAATGACAGCATTTAAGAACTGAACTGCGGTAAAATCATGTTCGCCGATGACGTTAAGCTCTGGCCGGTAATTAAGTGCCCAAGCGCCCGAGATGCTCTGCAATATAATCGCTGCAAATTGGAGACGCGGTCCGAGAGATGGCTGCTGGGCAAAAGTGTGCCATCCTCCAACTGCGTCCAACAAACTACACTATCCCCCAGAGCAGCAGGAAATATCACCTGAATTACATCCAAATTCCCAGAGCATCTACGCAAAAAGACCTCGGCATTTGGATAGAGTAATCTGAAGCCCTAATTACAATCTGTCGAAAATGCGAATAAAGCCACGGGAGTGCTGTATGCTATCAAAAGGGCGTTTCTAGCTTTCGATGAAGATCTCTGTGGCAAAGTGCTCGGCACTTTTGGTCTACCACACCTAGAGAATGGCATACAGGCGTGGCGTTCATGGCTAGGAAAGGACACAGCATGTCTGGAGAAAGTGCAGCGTCGGGCAACAAAGCTAGTAAGAGGTCTAAAGAACCACACTTACATAGATAGACTGGCATGCCGTTATCTATTCCTCTGCATAACAGGCAACAAAGAGGGGATTTTATCCTAGTTTACAGGATAATAAACGGTCTTGAAAAAGGATTACGCTTTTAAACAAATGTATCGGTGGCATCTCTCGCCTCATTTCCGTGGGCACACATTGAAACTTCGCACGAAAATGTCCAAGCATAACCTCCGCTCTGAATTCTTCACGCAACTTGTCATACAACAGTGGAACAACCTACCACTTTCCTTCAGAAATACAAAAAACGCTTAGATAATAACATGCGTTCCCTCTCCTCTCTCGAAGTCTGAACTCAAAAACAGACATATATTGTAAAAAACAATGCTACTCTTCTCCCTCCAAGTCCAACCTCTCAAAACCAGACATATATTTTGAGAAACAATGCTACTCACTGTTTGTCAATAATATGTTAGTGTGGTAATTTTTCCTAGGTGCTTGTACACGTGCTTAATAGGGTTTTCAAAGGCATTGCCTTTTATCCTCACCAAATAAACTAAAATAAACTGAAACCATAATCTAATTCCTACGGCAGCCGCATGCTTTTTGACTGTTCTGAAGACGTTATCACACTGCAAGCGGCGTTATGTGCTCACTGCTACTGTCTAATGGGTCATGCTAATGAAAAAAACACTTTTGGCCACTGAAGGCACAGCTGAATTTATGTTCATTCCGAATCCATTAACTCTCCACCACGGCCAAAGGAATCGCCATTCCACGTGTTTGCTTCTCTAATAGCCAGTTCTCCAAGGCATAAATCTTTAATTATACAGTGTGTAGTTACCCCTCTCAATTTAGATTCAGATGATCAATCTGCTACTTTTTAAGGAACTTATACTGAAGAAGATAACGGCTGAAATTATGGCTGCCAAAAGCTCATTTCAGATAAAAATTAACCCATCAGGTCCCAGAGCTGGGCAGAGCTGGGCAGAGTGGGGAGAAAACACCCAACGGCTCAATGAAGATCAGCGAGATCCTGTTGTACTTTTATTATGGAGCAGGGGAGAGTAGACTGTAGTCACGAATTAAAACGAATGGAAAACGTGATCGCGCGCAAAATAACCATGACCATGCTGACTGCGCGCGAAGGACACGCACTAACTCAGCCAGGCAACCATGTAAGCTTGCACCATTAGGCAGTCATGACGTGTTTGCTCACTCGTGCAAGCAGCGATTTGTTAGGCATTCATGAAATTCCCCGAGGCAGTCTACAGTTAATTATTTAGAGCACGAGATTTTAACTTAAATTCGACAAGGCTTTTTTCCGTTCAAATGTATTAATGAAGTATAGTTGTTATAGTTTTTACTTGGATAACTTTCATTCTCACAGAAAAGCCAGCATTTATAATACTTTATCGTAGACCGCCGGCAAAAAGTATATCCCGTAAAATAGCTACTAAAAATATGTATTTTTGTCTTCGACCTTTACTGGTCTTATAAATTCAAATTGTAGGACACATGTACAAACATATTCTATCTTGTACTTCGTTGATGGGATTAAAAGTTTTTTCAGACCTGAACTTAAAAAAAGGACTTTTCCTTTTTTATAAAATTTCATAATTATAGAAAATTAATTTTCGTGACATGTACATGCATAACGCAAAATACCTGTCCATTTACTTATAGTAATTGTTTATTATACAAATACTTAGTGACTTCTTCCTCATCGCATAGGGAATTAATACCTTATATTTTACAGAACGTATACAGCATGTAGCATGAAATCTGTATATTTTCATATGCTGGCCGGTTGGGCTCAAAAATATCAAAAAATTTTAAAACTTTGTTAAAGCTGAAATATATTTCTGCAATTATAACATTTTGAAGAAATTGTCAGTTGCTACCCAAAAAAATAGGAACTGCATTCAAACACAAAAAGCCTTTATAATAATGAGAAAAATCTTGCCAAGTTTTTTAGGTGGTTAGTAAGATTCTCGCTCAAATGCCAGCAGCCTGGCGGAAATGGATTTCCTTGTGATTCAACTGTCAAGATATTAATATAACAACCTTATTCAAGTACTGTGTTTGACACGAAAATACACTTTATACGGAAAAGTTCTTTTTTTCTTATCTCATCATTAACACCTTCCATTGCACAAAACGGAGAGAATGAAATTGCATGGCACAGCTGCTTTCTGGCGGCATTCATCTCTATTACCAACCATGATTTTAGAAATGCATGGAAACTCAAGGCATACACCCTGAATAAGCTACAAATGATAATGTTTTATCGGCTAACGAATCTAAAAGTAATATTATTTTGTACAATCTTTGCAATTTCAGTATTAAAAACAACTTTCCAGTGTGCGTCTGCGTAGAACTTTCTTTTACGTGTCGTGTAGTGCATGAAAGACCTACGAAAATCAGAACAGTCAGTTACGTGAACGCAGCCACATTTACAACACAACATAATTTAGCATTATTCATTTCAATACATAAGCCTTTTGCAAAAAAAGTGAATTTTTTCTAAATGTAGACGTCCTTAGGAATAAATTTGCCTTCGATTTTCTTTTGTACTCTCTAATCAAAAACAATTCCTATTGAGTCATGTCGAAAGCTTCGTCTTCTTTTTCTTCAGTCTCTCAGTATAACACAGCCAATAATTACCAGATGCAGCAAGCATGGTAGATTTACTATGCTGTCGTACAGCATAATCCACAAATATATCAGCCGCGATATTATGCCGGAATTTACAAAGTTTATTCCCACCCATTTTCGGGAAAAGCACGCTGAAATAATGAATACTTATTTTGTACTGTGCTTCGCACTGAGCTTCGATGTCTTTATAAATACAAACACGCTTTAAATAAGACTACGGAAACTGTACCTCTGCGTACAAATTTGGAACTAATTTAAGTTTTCCTTAATGTCATACCTGATAAAGGTTATATTAAGCTCATGTGAATGTTATCCATTTTTAAATGGTGCACACTATAAAAGGTTACGTCATACTGCATTTGTAATTGCCATTTATTAATGCCGCTTTTTCAAATATGCTATATCATCAACATCTGCCGCATAATTTTGCGAGCTCTTTACTGCACCTTGCTTAATGATGTTAAAGTTTTTGATACACACAGATTGAGCACGTCAAGCATATAATTTAAAAACCCCGAATGCTAATTCAACGGTTGGTTTCGTCCTTAAGTATTTAAGGACGTGTGAGGTCTATTTTAACGTAAGCCAATTTTGCCACAAATAAGGCTTTGAACAGAAATTACTTCGCTTACCAATTTGTACAGGGTGGAACAGCTGATATATGTAGATGCTCTAAAATATAGTTCTTATTATTTTGAGCATTTAAACTTGCATACAATTTTATCGTCAGATATAGTGGCAACCGCGTCAGTTTTAAGAAAACAACGATACTTATAGATGGTGCGTTCTGATCGACTATAAGTGATACGCGTTGGAATATGCCCCACATGCCAACTAATCAACAAATCGATTGACGACGTTCCAATCTCTGGAGCCAGCCTCAGGCTCATTGTGTTTCCGGCGTAGGCGATCATCTTCAGGCCTGCTGTTTCGTATGTGTTATCAGTGTTATTCATCAGATGACTACGTTGTTTTACAATATGTGTGATGCAAGCATGCGTTTTTTGCCTTTGTTATTATAGGTACAGCTCAGGCATGGGTTGCAATACTTTACCTGCGTTTCCTTTCTGCTTTATATTCAGAGCCCTACTGTGCATGGTACCTTAAATTTTATGCTTAATTATAACTTGTGGTCGGCCGACAAGGTTCTCAGTCGCTTCAGCGAATTCTTGATGCATGGCGGAGAGTGCCGCATCCTCAACGGTGTTTCTGTTTGTGTTATCTAAAAAAAAATGAATAGGCATAGAATAATAAGGCCTTTATATAGTCATTCCACTTAAATTGTTCAATGAATTTCAGAACCCTTTAGCCGTTTTCTTCGGTCAGAATAAAATTTTAGAAGGTTTTAAAACAGCTTGACTTGTGTTTTGCTGTGAATATAAAAAAGTTGTGTGGTTTTCGTTGCCTTTCGGCGAATCGTCGTCTCATTTTTACAAGGACCTTAAGCAAATGATATTGCTGCTTTTTTTCATTGTGACATTTATCACAGAAAGGCCCCTTGTTAATTAGTTTAACAGAAGAGTTTTCTTGATAACAGCAGACTTAAAGAGACATTTTCGGTGCTAAAGTAAAGGTAATTTTGGGCATGGGCCGTATTTTTATAGTTTCGGAGGCACAAGTTGTCCTAGTTCAGCAACATATTGGAAGGCAACTGGATTTCATTCGATCTGTTCATAAAGCTGACGGGGGACCTCTCTTGCACAGAATGTTGGATTCCTAACAAGAATAAAAGAAGCACAAACGGCAAATTGCTTGGACCTCGTATTATCGAATGACGCGATGGATACAAGCGAAATAAGGCCCATCGCGCCTCTTGGAATGAGTGATCATGTCATGATTCTGTAGGAATATGCTTCAAACACCAATCAACCGAGAAATACGGAGGTTCGGTTAGACTACTGGCGCGAAAATAACGCCGAAATGAGAAATGAAAAAGCAGCAAGAAATTGGTATGACCTTCTTACCTGCATTCCGGAGGCTGACTGAAACACTGTCAGGGATCTTATAAGCGAAGTTATGCATCGAAACTGTCCACTGAAAAAAAATGAAAAAAAGCGAACAGGCCCTTCTGGTTAACGCAAGATCTAAAGAACCAAATAAACTGCAGAAACAAACTCTGGAGAAGGTATACAGCAAAACGCCAGCCTTCACATTACGAAGAGTTATACCCAAAAGCGGAACGAGGTTATATTAAACATTCGAAAAGCGCGGAAAGTCTACGAAGCGAAAATTATTGAGCGGGCCAAAACGAAGCCAAAGGTGCTCTACAGTTGTATCAACAGCAGGCTAAAAAACAATGACACAGTCGCAGTACTAAAAGGTGAAAATAATGAGAAAAATTAAAGCCAATCTCTAAACAGCAGAACACCTTTGCAAGTTTTTCGCATCTGTTTTCACTAAGGAACTGCATTTTAATCCGACAGACTTCCATGCCGAGAGTTATGGCAGAACCATGAAGGACTTCCATTTCACAGAAGAAGATGTAAGAAATGAACTTATTGTGCTTAATGAAGCTAAGTATCCGGGTCCAGACAAAATACCAGCAGAGGTACTGCAAGAGCAGGCTTCAGAACTTTCCAGACCGCTATCGCATATTTTTCAGTTGTCCTTTGATGGAGGCCTCCTCCCATCTGATTGGAAAGTTATGAACATTACCCTATTCACAAGGGTGGAACCAGAAGCAGCGTGAACAACTATCGCCCAGTGAACCTAACTTGCATTTGTTTTAAAGTTATGGAAAGGATCATCAAAAAGGCCACTATGACGTTCCTCGAAGAAAAAAGACTTCTTTGATGGTGCCCAACATGGGTTTCGAGAAAACCACTCCTGTATGACCAATATGCATTTATTCTATGGAGCATTGGTCCAATTCATGAGACGAAAATAACCCCGTAGATGTTGTTTACATAGACTTGAAAAAAAGCCTTCTATAGTGTCCCTCACCAACGGCTACTCTACAAGGTTTGCGAATCCGGGATAAAGGGCAATTTACTAAATTGGGTAGGAGATTTTCTCATAGGCGGATCGCAGTCCATGTGCACCGGAAACGCAAAAATCCTCTTCAGTGCCAGTTGCGAGTGGAGTGCCTCAGGGCTCCGTTCTTGGGCCAATGTTGTTTCTTATCTACGTCAACGACTGTAGGCATTGACTGGTCAGAAACGGAGTCTTGTTTGCAGATGATATTGACATATGAAAACCCATCAGAAACGCTTATGATGAACAAACTCTGCCAGAAGGACTAGACCGCCTATGTGAATGGTCCAAAAAATAGTAAGTGCGGTTTAACTTTGAGATGTGTGTCACATTGCGACTCAAGACGAAGAAAGTAAGCGCGACGGATGACTTACACAACTTCATACTCGATGGAAGGTGCCTGTCGAACGTCAATGAACAAAAAGATCTGGGTATGGCTATGGTACGATCCCTGAAGCCATCTGTACAGTGTGCTAGGGCTGCCACAAGGGTGAAAGGTGTTCTGTTTGCCATAAAGCGAACTTTTGTCGACATAGACAATAAACTATTCGTCAAAATCTCTGGAACATTTATTCACTCACATCTGGACTATGGCGCATAGGCGTGGCGACCATGAATGCACAAAGATAACTAGATGCTGGAAAGAATTCAGCAAAGCGCAACGAAATTGTTAAGGGCTTTAAGTCTTCATCTTACAAATGTAGATTCTAAGCACAAAACGTCTTCCGCCTTGAGTGTAGACAAATCCGCGGCAACCTAATACGGACGTACCGCCTCGTGAGGAATCAAAAGTGTGCCCTGAAGTTTGATGACTTCATTCATTCACCTTCGCCACTTCAACCTAACTCCGTGGGAATTCCCTTAAACTGCGGGAAACCCTATCCCATCTAGAGGTCCGCAAGCAGTCTATCTCACAATGAGACATCGGTGTCTGGAACGGACTGCCCGAGGAGGTCGTAATGGTAAACTCTACAGATGCATTTAGACGGAAACTGGATGAACATCTACTTAGCACTTACCATTCATATGTACAAGGAAGCACGAATAATTTACGCCCCGGAAATACCTATAGACAAAACATTATATATGTAAATGCTACTCACTATTTCACAGCAACACATTTTTGTTGGATATATATTGTACAAAAGAGACTATTCTGACTGCTCACATTAGCACGTCAAAATTTTTAAATGAATATATGTTACTCACTGTTTATAGTGACATATTTTATGTTGGATGTTGCATGCATACTGTTTTCAATAGAGCCTTCAAAGGCATCGCCTACTCCCCTAAATGTACCAAACTATACTGAACTATATAATTTTACGTTATTTCGGCAACCTTCAAACGACCTCTTGAGATATTTAATATTGTGTGGTCCCCGAGTCTCATATATGCTCCTTTATAACAATTGTGTAGGATTTCAAGTGCCAACTTGACGGGTAAGACATAAATAAGAAGGTAACATCGAAACATATAGTCATTTCTTCCGATTGAAGTGTCCGAAAGTCTTCGGGGAATCGGGAAACATATCAAACTGCGGTAATCGACTAGCCATCCACAATACTGTACATCCAATTTGGAAAGTCATACATGGGGTTGACTTTTAAGGCAACAAATCGTCGAAGCGGAACAGATTATTTATTCTATTTCGGTGGATTTGAGATAAAAGCCAAAGGGAGATCAGTTATTTCCACAAAGAGCCACTCATTCTCCGTGATTACAGTTCCGCTGGTATTATCCGAGTAGTTTTTTCAGTCAAACCGATAAAAGTTTTCTTTTAAGCCCTCGTTGGCTTGTAAACGTATCTGCCACCACAGAAAACCTTATTTCTTATTGTGGTCTCCCCGGGTCACCACGACAGTCAATTGTAACTTAACAGGTGACACGACAATACTTTTCTCACATTTTAGTCGTAGCTTTTGACTTACTGTGCGAAAGAGATTGGAATTCTCTGTGTGCACCACGGGTAAAAATTACCAAGTTGTAAGATTAAATGTTTTTTGTTATCGGCTGTTTCAGTTCTTACTTACATAAGTTTTAGGGCTGCAGTGCGGTCGACCAGATAGGTATCTGTGGTGTTTAAAAAACCTCCTGTGGTAGTACAGGTAATTGCTGAACTAAAAACTGTTGGGGAAAATGTTGTGAGCCACACCGGTGTGTTTATTGTTTGCCGGTTTTACATAAAATATCTTTTAGTATTGAAAGACATTAAATATCGATCAAAAAAGATCAACAATTTTATAATTCATTTTTTGTGACGGTGGTGTTTTTAAATTTTGGTTGAAAATGTTCTTGTTCATTATGTCTATTCTTTACAAGAATTCATCTTCAACTCTTATTGATGTGAATTTTCTATCGCAAGCAATACTTCAGAATATTGGTTAAAATTAAATAAAAAAACCGTTTTTACCTATATTGTTCACTCATGTATACTTATTAACAGAATAAGAAGTTGGGGTGATTTTGAAAAGCGTGTTGAGAATTGTGAAAAGGCAGATAAAATACAACGAGCTTGAATATATCAGCGGTTAAGTTTGCTCGTGTGTGGGCTAAAAAAATGTTTTAAACAGGTTAAAAATTGAAAAAGCAGCGAACGACGCACGAAAGACGCACTAGGTTATGCGTTTGTGAAAATATGTCTTGGCGGAAAACCAAGAACTTTTATTGATATGATGTTTCTCGTGCTCTTTGCCATAATGATTTGTTTAGTCCAAGCAAAATAGATAAACTAGATCCTGAAGTCATTAAAGAAGAGCAGACGTATAAAGATGCGATTTCTTGAATAAACATCATAACCAAAGACGCTGAAAATGACCAGTGGACGTTCACGATACTAAACGATCCAGGTGTACTAACGAGGATATTATATGAAACGCGTTAGATAAGGAGAGGCCGTAAGAAATTTGCCCTTAGATAGGATTTTAGGTGAGATCGATAAAAATACACAAGCAGAATAGCGCTGTCAGCAGCTACATGAAAATACCATGGGAGTGATTACTTGAAAGAACGAGAGAGACAACGTTTCCCAAACAATTTTGGCAGGGGACATTTCAGCTACTGTGAATTATTGGGGTGCCGGCGATCTTCACTAACGCATGATCCCGCTAAAATGTGAACCCTCTCCTTTCCAATAATACCTACAATGTCGTTGAACTTAAGCCTTCAGTATCTCAGGAAATGTAGACTAAAATATTTCTTTTATTCTTAAACATTTATTGGGCTTACGAACTTCGATATCTTATAGAAAGATCCCAAGATTTTTTATTTCTTTCAGAATGTCGGCTTTTTCAGAAACATCCAAACGACTGCATGTCATAACACCAAAAAAGTAATAAAATTTATATCAATTAATTACACTTTTTGAATAGCTTTTAGATACTTCTATACGTTTAAAGTTATTTTATACACACCATGAACGAAAACAGTTCTTTCAGCGCTCAGTTGATATCACATTCAATCTTCTACATATGCTTCCTTGACAAAGTTAACAGTTATTCAGTTTTTCATTACTGTAAATTCCGCAATAATTTGTAAGTCTAACTTACCACTCTCATTCTATTCAGGGGTCCCTTGACATATACTGCACATGTTTTGTTTAAAAAAAACGTCACGTACAGAAGCCGTTGAAAGCCATGCAGTGCTAATTATGAAATTTGTCTGCACACATTGGCATAGATTTGAAGAAAACTTTTGTGATTTATTCAGTTTATTGAATATTGCGAAAGCCTTTTTCTTAGTTAAATCGTTATTTTAGTAAGGTTTATCAAGATAAGTAACCATTAGTTTTGAGGAATTTGGAAGTGTCCTTATATGGAAGAAATTTCGTATGCTATTACGTAAGTGCGAAACAAACCACTTGTAAAAGTTGTTAATTCATAGAAGGAACTCTTAAGTAAATTAAACAGAAACAGAAGATATTCCTTCCAGAAGTGAAACATTTTTTGCAAAATTGTTTAAATTGAAGTGAAGCCAAGTGAAAGGAAACAAATTTGTTTGCAGTTTCATTCAACTTATATATTTAAGAAAATATGTTTAGTTATCTTGCAAAGTTTCTTTGTAAAAAATGCGTAAACAGAATTTTTTTTGAAAGTAGCAATAAGCCTCAAATTTTTTTCAATAAAAACCAAATGTCTGCCATGTTTTCTTAGACTAAAAACTAATAATGCTTTATAAAATAGAAAGGTATTAACAAAAATAATTTGAAGTATGCTGTACTATCCTATTTTACGTTATTAAGAAATGAAACAAACGAAAGAATATTAATAACTCCAAAATGGCAATGCATATTGCCAGTTTTATTTAATTCAAAAAAGGAATAAATATACTCATGCGGAAGGTAAACCATCATAACGAGAATATTTTTATTTAATTTTCAGTCAAAATGAATCGTTTTGTCTTCAGAAAACTTCGAGAAATTCTCAAAAATCTCAATTTTCATTTTGATATTTAGTTGGAGAAATTTAATATACACAAAAGTTCGTCAACTGAATATCAAATTAAAGCAATTTTTTTAAGGCAACCTTTTATTGAACGTTTTTATTAATATTTAAAGTAGAAGTTGCAGAGTAATACTGCTGACATTATTAATTCTTGACAATCTGGTTTGCTGTTTCGAGGCATTTCTACAAATATCCAACATGGTCACAATTCGTAGAACTTATATCTTAAAACACTTTCTTGCGGCAAATGCTCTTCAGGTGTACCTTATTTTAAATGTTTGGGTGTAAACGTCAAAAAAATCAGTGAAAATAGTACATACAAGCAATTTTATGAACCCTTATTTTCGATGACATTCAATAAATACGTAACCTGTAAGAACAGACTTTATATAATATTTTAACGCAAAAAAGTTATTTTATTATATAGAAATGGGTTGCTTCAAATTTTCAACTGAATACAATATCTTGATTTATTAGTTTAATTTAGAGCTTTTTTTTCCGCCTCTTGAATCCCGGCATTATCGATCTATTATTTCCACGCAATTTGAACATTTGGCACCCAAATCTTTACAAGTGGCACATAATTTACAAATTGCATTTAATTAGAGATTCTCGACAAGAAACGTCAGGAAAATAAAATTCTTGTTGCTGTTGCAATGCAGTTTATTGCGGACAAACAGGACGATCGACCTCCACTTGCTGACGTGAACATCAGCGAGTGGTAAAGGGACGATATCCGTTGTCTGAGGTCGCCATGCGCGCATTAGAAAGTGAGCACCAATTTTAATGGGACAAAACTTTCATTGTCGGCTCTTGCCCATACAGAAAAGGTCACGTCTTGTTAGAAGCTACGAATTCTGACGAATCCTGCATCAACAGGCACGTTGAATTGAATCCAATATACACCAAACTTAAAAAGGCCTGAAAATAGACCAACCACAAAAGCAGGCCAATGACCACAGCCGACACAGCATTATCGATTTTTTTTTGACATGTTTAAAAATTTGAACTGTTCCTCACACTTTTTTCTCACGTTCGAAGACGACCTAGCGTGCTAGCATCAAATATTTACAACTTATGTTTTTTACCGTCTTCCGAAGAATTTCTACATCAAATTACATTTCTCGGGATACCTATTCTTAAGTTCATACGATATTTTTTAGCGTATTCTTACCATGTTGCATAATTTCTAAGCTGCTTTTATGTAGGGTCATATACAACGTTGTATGAATACAAAATTTATAAAATCCTAATATTTTGCAGACACCCGTGATTGAAAAATTTTATTTTACCCTTCTTCGGTTCTTTCAAAGCAACATTTTTGGGCGGTTTATTTGCTTTACACTTACACAAGTCTGTTAACAGCGTACATTCTGGTAGAAACACGCTTAATCTGTTGAAATTGCGCATTCACGTTAGTTTGCATGCAAAACTGGTGAAATGAGACCATAGAGAATGGCCTAATTATAGACACGCTGAAAGCATATGCCTGTTTAAGAAACGCTCCCAGAGGACTTATTCTTTTGGATAATCTGATGACATATTTTTTTGCCCGACTCTCAAAATAACTTGGCGTTACTAATTCACCTCACACACGCAATTTTAACTTTCATTTTATCAATAACATTTATCAGATGTGTTGTTAACATGTCAATAACAGTCTTTTTGAATAAGAAGAGTTTCTGTTTCCTACTAAATGAGCTCTTTTGAAAGAGGGGCGGGGAGACTCTTTTTCAGAAACTTGATAATCACGAATCTGTGCCAGATACCCACAAATTCATCATTAAAATCCAGGTTTTCTTATTTTATATGATACTTTTTCTATTTGATCAAAGTTTTTATCCACGTACATATTGCAAATTCACAAAAAGCCATTGTTTTATTATCAATCACACTGTATTCAATTGGAAATTAACTTTAAAAAAAACGAATATTTTCCGATTGTATAGTGGTAGAGAACGCTGATGCGGGTAGTCAACTCTGTTAGCAACAAAATTAAACTTTCAGCGGCCAATATCCCGCGTTGCCCAAAAGTTGGTCATCTTTAGGCCACAGAGGACTGGTAGTTGAGTGTTTTTGAGCATAAAAGCCTAATTTAAACTAATTTACGCACGTTTTAACGGTGCCCTGTCGATCTTGATGTTGAGCCAGGGAATTGAACTCGCATAAAGTAATAGTCTTGGTGAAGTGCTTAGGACGTAATACTTCTCAATAACAATGTCGCTTGTTCCAGCCACAAAGGTTTGCCTAATTGAGCGTACTGTACGCTTGGCTGATGACGCCAAATATGCCAGAAATGGCCATTTCAGCCTCCGTTGCTTCGTTGATAATATATAACACATAACCGCACTGTCATTTTTACGACTTCAGCAATTTTGGTGGCTAGAGGGTAGTAAAGCGCGTTTCAGCATCTTGTTGTTTAATCAGGCACCTGAGGGGGAATATTTATTTTATCAACCAACGATTTAAAGCCTAGGTCCTCAACCTACCAAAAAGGAAAACTTTATAATTCAGAGCATTTAAAATGCATTTGGAGGCAAATTGAATCAGTTTGACCCCTACAGTATCTTCAGTCATCGGCACAATGTTGACAAACCTCGCAAACTTACATATTTAGTAAGCGCCTGTGCTGTCCACATTGGAAGATTTAACTTATTTTTTAAAAAAATGGTAGCTTAATAACCGGTTCTGAAGAGTTTGCAGTTGTTCAAAATTTTCTGTGCATATCAGCAAAAATATGCACACACAATTTTGGTTGTGTCTGAAAGCATTTGTTTCGCAAAAGCAGAGCAGACCAAGTCTACATATATTTTCATCATCAATTAGACTAAAATGGTGAAACACCCTGAAATAAATTTCATTAAAACAAAGGCCATTAAAGTCAAACTGCAAGGAGCAATCATGATCGCTTCAAAACAGACGCCACCCTGATAACTAGGAGTGAGCAGCCCCAGCGCAGCAAGCTCCAGCTACCCCAGAAAAAACCATGATTTTGCCTTTTTTCACATTTTGTTAATTTTCAGGCTTGTGAGGCTGGCCAAATAAAGCAAAGGCATCTCTCTAGTCACATAGAATAACATAAATTATTGCAGGAAATAGAGTTATTCTCGGATATATTTATTGTACTAAGTGAAAATATTGAATGATTTGAAGAAAAAAACCTCTTAAACTGGCACCTATCTCTTTCCAAAACGGTTGCAGCCTTTCAATTAGTTTTCGATAGTTTACTTTTTTGGATAAAGCGTAACCTTATGCTTCCCAGCAGAATTCACCCTTTTTCAAATTTTACATTACCTTATTTTCGTACATTCGCATAAATGAGATCAATTTGCTTCCAAGGTGCAATGCATTCAATAATTTCCAGTTCCGTCTGAATGGAATAACCGCCAGATAAGTCCTTACACGTGAAACGCCAACAAAAAGCATGAGTTCCATGCTGGAGTCCCCAAAACTTTGTATAGCGTAAGTAGGCTAGAAATGTGAACGCAAAGCCACATTGATCTACATGCATGCAATTTAATATTTTCAGAACAAATTTGTCCAGCACTATCTAAAACATGACAATTTAAGCAGACAACTATCGTTTTAGTATGGACTTGTTTTATCTCAATAAATAAAGACAAGACATGCATAAAATAAAACAAACACGAGGCTATTCTTTAAGCACATAATTTTATAAATCTTTGATATTATTCGTCCTGTAAGCAACCACTTCTTAAATGCTCGTATATTTTCCTTGTAAATGTAAATATTCCATGGGCAACTGATTGAAGGGTCACAATTTAGTGGTTCATGTGACCTTTTGGAATGTGCCCTGATCTCATTTTTTGTTAAAATTTTATTTTTTGTGGTTTAGAATGGGCACGGACATAGTACTTGAGGTTCTGTAATAGTTAATTGGTTGTTTGGCAACTCCGTTTTTATAAGCGTATTCGCATAAACACATGCAAAAGGACAGCAACGTAATGATGTCATATTTGTTTAAGAAGCGAGTGAGTTCTACAATGTGCTTTCAGAAAAGTCAATAAGCAAATGCAGCTTTCATTTGAAGTAGTATTTTGATATTATTGAACGAAAAATACGTGGACGTTCGTAGGTTATATACCAAATTAACTACTGAACAAGAAGGGTTAGTATGGGCTCAAAAACATAGATTAACCCTAGAAATTTGCTATGTGCAGTTTTTTTATTGTGCAGTCGATACGCTTTAGATTGTAAATATCTACTTACAACGAACCTACGTTAGCTGTCTGACATATCTAGGTGTCCTCAGCTTGGTTATACATTTAACATAATTTTAAAACGAGCTCCAGAACGTACTTTTCTGGCAGTTGATAAGGAGTGCTTTAAACAGCGTAGCACGTATCCCAGTTTAGTGGGATTCTGTAATTCAGACATTGCAGTGCTGCCGAAGTACAACAGACCATTTTTATTGTGGAAGATTATACAGGCTTTTCAGAAAAATGGATGCACGTTTTACATAACTGTTAAATTGGTGTGTAGCGTTATATAATAATAAGAAAAATGCAAAAATACTTACAGGTTTCATTTTGTTGTTGTTTAATCACTGATTGTTCTCAAACAGACGTCCGTTTTGATCACGACACAACTGACAATGCAAAGCAATTGATTGTGCACACCATAGGAAACTTCCCTTGACATTTGGGTACTTTCATTTCCAATGGCTTCTCCCTATTCAGCCACAGTTGCACTAATCAAAATGCAGCGAAAGAAAAAACAAAGTATTATAAATATTATAAATATTCTTGCCATTTTACAATGAATGTAGGTACCACGGATCTGTCTATTCCAATATTCTTATCCTGTTTATTGCCCACCCTGTAAACGTCTGACAATAGGCCGATTTCTATTCCCATAACAACCACAACAACAAAATCAAATGAAACTGTGTCCGTCGCATCGCAAATAGTGATATACCGATTAAAACACTGGGACTTTTCTGAAAGACTTTCGACAAGAGCAGTCTGAGTGGTAAATTATTAATAAGATAATTCATGTTTTGACATTTGATCGGTAATTCCTATCAGTAACAAATACCGTAAAAATTCCTATTAGTTTATGCATATTGTTATCCGTGTGGCATGTAATGTTCTTCCAGAACTCTGAAAAACCCTACAGAGATCGGGCATATTGTCATTAGTAGGCGCCTATTGAACACTGACTGTTATTATTGATGCTAAATTCGGCATTTTGACATTCATAGTCTTCAAACTACACGTTCGTTTTAAGTACTACAAAATAATCACTTTTAAAAAAATGAAAAGCAGCTATGAAACAGAAGATAACCACATCTTTCGTAATAAACCTATAAAAATATAGGGGAAAAATTTCGCAAGCATGATATCAGTTGTTTTTATAATCTCACCTAATTGCTTTCCTTCACAATGCAAACTGTCAATTCGACCGTCAATTTCGACGAATTCTGCTGGGTGGTCCGAGGAAGTTAACGTGCGTATGAATTAATTTTACTTAAGGGTATACTTGCGCAGCAGCTACCAGCGTCTCTCTTCGGTCACTCACCTTATTACTTCGTTAAGAAGCAGTCACGAGCGATGATCGAGCGCAGGTGGCTGGCGCAACCGAATCTGCTCCTAAGCTTGCCACCAAGTCTTCCAATATTCGGAATTTTTTGTAGGCGCTCAATCGTAATAACACCAGTGTTACCTGATAAGAAGACGACACGATCACCTGACGTTTCAAAATACGCCGCAGATTCGTCATTAGAGACATTGTCAGAGAGCAATAGCAGATAGGGTAGTACATGCACAGGAATTTGCAGTATTTATAGGATACAGTAATGACTGCAAACATACGACGACAACTAACTGTAATTGCCTTCTTAAGTGGTGGTTGTGGTGCTGGTATGTTGAATGACATGCGGGCTCTGGCCTGCTGACCTTTCATCACGCGTTGTGGATTCGGACATAATTATTGCCCGGTCATCTGGCCCTCCGGTACAGGTATAGGATGATGCAATTGCCTTTACGTTCCCCAAGTGGCGACTTTCTCTGGCGAAATTCAGTCTAGGCACAAAACATGGATTTGGCATCTTTCGCACGTGTTGATGGATTGGGGGCTCGTGAATTCCAGCCGTTGAAGGACCGCCCTTCTTTATTCCCAGAATTTGGTGAACCCATTGGTGTGCACTTCACCTGCTTGTATATTGTTTCGTTCAGTATGTAGTACTTCCTGAGCCAAAAGTTAAGGCGAATACATGTATTGTCTTAGCAATCGAGACGTCTTCTTCTCGATTATTTCCTGGGACTCGCGTGTTGACCTGTATTGGCAACCAGCGGTACCCTAATCTGACCCATTTTTTGTCCAGTGAAGGACGAGTGCTCATTTAACGGCATTGGCAACATGTTGAGCGGATCACTGGTTGAGGACACCGATTGATTCGTGTCGTGACCATCCTTTGATATTAATGTTCTTAACAAAACACACGGGACCAGCAAAGTTATGTGGTGGTTAACCAAACAGTCAGTCTACATTCAAAGCTTTTGTAATCTGCCTTGAATTGTGATCATCACCTCCGCTCACCATTCCGACGTCATCAAAATTGAAGGCGTGCGACTGTGAAGACAAACAACCACTGTAGACCTCCTCAACACAGAAATTGCCTAAGAAGTAGTCGTGGTGTAAGAATTCCGGATGACAATGTCGCTGGTTTCAGCCGCTAAGAGTCACCGTATTTAGCGTGCTGTATGTTTGGCTGATGACGGCTGATAAGCCAGAATGGCATTTTTGATATTCCTTGTCTTTCGTGCTAATTTAGTTCTCGTAGTCAAAATGTTTTTTTGTGTGCCTTGACTGCTAATGGTGGCTAGGAAGTACTGAATTGCGTTTCAGCATCTTAATTTTCAATCATGCGCCTGAAGGGGACTCTTTGTTAGCCAACAACGGGTGCAAAGCCTAGGTTATATCCATAACAAAAGCAAATTTTTATAATTTAAAGCATTTAGAATGTATTCGGAGGCTAATTGAAGCATTTGAACCCCCGCAGTTTCATTAGTCACCGGCGCAATATTAAAAAAAACCTCGCACGCGTTCGCAGCTGGTTAGTGCCTGTGCTGTCTGCCTGGGAAATCGTAACTTATTTTTAAATAGCTCTCGAATTTTCAGCAGGTTCTGAAGAGAATGCAGTTGTTCCATAGTTTCCGGTGGATTTCAGCGTAAATATGCACACAATTTTCAGCTTAGCCTGAAACTATTGGTTTCCAATAAGTAGGCCCCCATCAAGTCCACATATATTTTCCTCATAAATTAGACTAGGATAGTGAAACACCCTGAAATAAATTTCGTTTTTGAAGTCAAACTGCAAGCAGCAATTATCATCGCTTCAGAACGGACGCCGCCCTGATAGCTAGGAGTGGACAGCTTCAAGGCAGCAAGCTCCAGTCACCCTAGGAAAAACCTTGCTTTTGACTTTGTTTACTTTTTTACGAATGTGAAGGCTTGCGAGGCTGATTAAAAAACAAAATCTTCTTTCTAATCACATAGAATTGCATAAAATATTGCCGAAAACAACTAAAATAGCTGAAGTTATGCACAGATAAATGTCTTGTATAAGGTGTAATATGGAATGTTTTGAAGCGAAAAGCTCTAAAATGGGCACTCATCTATTTCCAAAGTGGTTGGAGCTTAACCAATAGTTTAAATAATAAGCATTTTGGCTTAACGATAGTCTTATGCTTCAAAGCAGACGATGATTTCTTACTCTTGTCCTGGAATTCTGTCATTTTCAATTTTAACATTGCTTTATTTTCGTATAGTTGTATAAAAGAGATCAACCTACTTCAGGGGTTGCCTACATTGAACATGTCCCAGTGCCATTCTTAACTACAAAAGTGCCAGATAAAATATGGCATATAAAACGGTGATGGAAAGCATGAGTTCCATGCTGGGGTACCTAAAACATTGTGCAGAATAATAAGCTAAAATGTGAACGAAAAGCCACAGTAACCAATATGCATGCGATTAACCATTTGCAGAACAAATTTTGCAATCAATAACTTAAGCGCGACCATTTTAACAGGCAAATACCGTTCTAATGCGGACTCGTTTGATTTAAATAATTTCAGCCAAGATATACAAATATAAACTAAATACGATGATATTTTTTAAGTTAGATCTTTTATAAAACATTGGTATTGTACATCCTACAAGCAGGCATAACAGACAACCACTTCTTCTACGCTCATATATTTTCCTTGAGAGTGTTAACAATCCATAGGTAACAACCTAAATTGTCACAATTAAGCGGGAAATGTGATCTTTTGGAATGTGATGCGACACCACTTTCTGTGTTGTTTATGGTTTTAGATGTTGTGGTTCAGAACCGATATGGACATAGTATTAGAGGTTTAGTACTAGTTAACTATTTTTGTGGCAACTCTGCTTTATTTGCATATTTTATTAACAATTGATATGAAGAGGAACATAATAAAGTAATGTAATTTAATGGAACACGTGAGTTTTACATCATGCTTTCAGAGACATCATTAAGCACAAGGGGGTTTCATTCAAATATTAGTTTGACATTGAAGTACGACAAAGCACGTTGACGTTCATCGGTTATAAACTCCATTTACTCACTTCAACAGGAGAAATGTTAGTACGGGATCATACTTTGATTTATCCTAAGCATTTGCTGGGTGCATTTGATAGGCTTGATATTGTGAACATCTGCTAACAACGAAAGTATATGAACCATCTGTCCAGTCGAAATGCTCTCCACATGGTTATAATTTAAACATTATTACAACAACTCCAACACGTACGTTTATGGCGTTTGATTGAAAGAACTTGGAATAACGCAGTATTTATCGCAGTTTAGTAGGAAACTGTAATTCAGAAGTTGCAATGCTGCCGAAGTACAAAGCACTTATTTTATTGTGAAACAGTATGCAGCCTGTCCCATAAATTTATATATTTTACTTTATTGCTTAATTGGTGCTAACCATAAGTTTATTATACTTGTGCATCGGCTTCCACTGTCGTTTTGCTTCCATCAACCTAATTATATCGTTGATTATCAGTCAAAAAGCGTGCGAAACGGGTATCGGGCTCAAGTGACTGGCACGACCGAATCTGCTACAATGCGTGCCACCACGACTACCATATTCGGAATTAGTTATAAGTGCTCAATTCCAATAACACCGGTGGTACCGCAGTGCTGTTTCACTGCAGGACGTTTGATGAGTACGAGTACTCATTAAAAGCCAATGGCAGCAGTGTTCGACAATGATCATAGCTACGTAAGAAAGCAGGAGATGACGAGCTAGGTGATCCGTTGTTTCTGCAGGTCATGGATACGGTTGTTTTTTGGAAGACGAAAGGGCGTTCATCGCGAGAGGTTTTTGTGATCTAACGTTTCGAATATCTTCAGAAGGTGAATATTCTGGCTTCTGGCTCTCTTTATTTGCCACTCCTTTCGTCAGCGGGCGTTGTCTACCAATCCAGTTCACGCCGCTCTTTGCACGTGTCGTCTCTTTGTAGTAATGGCTCGCCGAACTTGTCGCCTGGTAACCGTTCCTCGCGCTAAGCTCTGCGTTGACGCTGTCTGTATCCGGGACGTCAGTGTTTATTTGGCTTCGATCCTCCCCAACTCGCCACTCCTGCTGCCGAGATGTGGCAAGTCTTTAATTTTGACGCCGTCGGAATTGTGGGCTGATCTGACTTTCACACGTCGACCGACTCTTCGGTTAACCGCCACATAAAGTTGCCGGCCCCTACGTTGTGCTTAAAAGTTCTTATCAACGGATGGTCACGATACGGAGCAATCGGGGCCCACAGCCAGTGACCCGCTCAACTGACGTATCCAGACGACAGGCTACGGCGAGGCTAGGTCCAAACTAACACTGACGCCCCAGCTGCAGACAGCCGCAATGCAGAGCACAGAGCAGCTTATATGAGATAACAGCCCCTGTAACCAGGGGACGGTAACCAGGCTATGAGAGCGGCCGACGGTGACCAGGATACAGACAACGGCGAGGACGGGAAAGGTAAACAAGAATTGACACCCGAGGTGCGGACCGTCACAACGCAGAGCGAAGCGCGAGGGATGGCTGCCGGGCGGCTGGTACGGCAAGCCGTTACCACCTGTAGACGCAATCTATGCAGAGCGGCTCGAAACAGATTGGCGGACTACGCCCGCGGATGAAAGGAGTGGCATATAAAGAAAGCCCGGAGGCGGAATAGTCACTCTCTGAAGAGGGAGAGATGTGATAACTATCCAAAATGGCAGCTCACAAATAAACCATTTCCAGAGAGCGCCCCTTGTCTTTCTGACTAAACACCTTCGAATTGAATTGCCGCTACTATTACAGTTGTTGTTTTCTGCCTGTATATCCGGGTCTGATACAAACACACCAACAGGCAGCTGGATAGTTAACAGAAGGAATAACGCGCGTTATAGACCGTAAAATATGTGCACTCCATTTAATGCAAGGACATCAATCACAAGGCGGGGCATTATATCATTTCTTAATATGAAATGCAATGGAAGCATAATAGCAATAAAGGTAGATAGATACTTGGCAAGTCAAAATATGTAACCTGGTTTATAATGCTTTTTGTCGGATCGTTCAATCAGAAAATTGCGAAACACTATTGAAATTGGTTTCAATAAAGGTATCTCACCAACCAGCAATATTGTGGAGGAATAGTGTCAAATTTTGTCGGCAGCTGTGACAGCTTACTCATCATGCAAACTTCGGCATTTCTATAGGATAAAATTGGAAGGCTTCTTGTGCCAAATTCTTAAGCTCGCGTCTAACAGGGAAGACGCAGTGTTAACATACCTTTGTTCATTGGAAAGGGATATTTTATTTCAGGTTTCTTTGCGTGAGGTAGTGTTTGGTTCGGCAACGCCTGCCACTACCCATTCGCAATTACGAGTCACGTGAAATTATTGTACAAATAGCCTTGATGGGCAAACACCATTAAACGGTCACGTTAACGTTTTTGGGCGAATGAATTGAGACTTCTTGTACCGTTTATTTGCTTTTTTTAGCGTAATTAATGAACTGAAACTGACATACCGTGTGCCGACCGATAAAGTGTTTTGATGTCGTACGATGGCTTTTGTGCATATCAGTGAAAGCGGTACAATGCCCAATAGAAACAATGTGATGAGCATAGTTAGAAGCAGGAAAGCAAGAACGGTCAGATATTTTGTTTTAATATTTGAATGAGTCCAGGAAATCGAGTAAACCATAATCAGCAAAACTAAGCAGCGCAAATAAACTGACTAGGCAAAGACACAGGAACTTTATCATTTAACCATAATTATAAGCACCAACTGCAGGAACCAACAAATTCGCATGAGCTTATGCATATTTAAATCACTGATTTTTCACCAAAAGCGTGATATGCAAATAAATCACGCCAGTGGCGGGGCCAACGCAGCTATAAAAGGGAAAAAGGGCCTGAGTGAAGAAAACTGTAGTGTATAAACTAATCTGATCTTGTTTTGTGGTCACATAGAACGCTTCCAGCATCTTCCTATGCAAAAGCATCCGTTTATATGATGTCCTTTCCGACAATTTAAGTGCATTCATCGTTTCAATGATCACTCAAAATAAATAATTATAAACTACACCTTATTTAAGAGCATCAGCAGACACCATTTAGTGTGAAATCCTCATAATTGTTACTTCACTAATAAATAACATCGAGTTATTTGTAATAATTACTGAAACATTGCTGCATATTTGTCATTTTAATTAATTTATCCGTTTAATGTCAGTTTTAAGCTCAATGTGCATTTTGTTAAATCGCATGTACCCGTTTTTGAATTCTGTTGTATAGGGTATTTTCTTCCTATTGTATATTTTACTCCTAGTCAACAGAAAAATAAAATAATGGCAAATTTTACCAATTACTGGAATATTTCAAAAATGAGATACCGTAAAATGCAATAACCGATATGCAGAGACCAACTATTTTACTATTGGTGACACCTTTAACCATAACTAGAGTATAATTATAATAGCACACTTGCCTCCTCAAAAATGCGATATTATGATGCAGGTGTCCGAACACAATTAAATCGTTCATTAATTTGATCTTTCAAAATGTTTAGTTCCCCAACTGAGGCTTAAAATAAACAGGGGTTGTTGCTCAACTCAGCAAAGTCCCAGAGGAATGCCGATAAATTCAACTAAAAACCGACTAAACAATATCTTCTAATTGCGTATACCGAAATAAAACACGCGGCATACTCCGTAGAATTCTACGATGGACGAAACGGATGTTATAGCACTGAGGCAGTTTGAATATCAGTCTTAGGTTTCAAATTTGCTTGGATTTTCTACAAATCATGTATGAACGCCTGAATAGAAAACTGACAGTTTCGCCCGTCCTATTGCTAATTGAGCTCTGAGGCAAATAAGCAATATAATATGGGTAAAAACCCAGGTTCCAGCTACGTCGTTGATTTAAAGCTTCTAAACGTTGTATGCTGCCAATACAATACCTTTTATGCTAGGTACTCAATACTGATAGTCTTATTTATTTTCAGAAGAACTTTCAAAAGCATTTCAACCAATCGTGGAAGCGCAATGATTCCCAAATCTACAAATAATCGGTAGAAGCTAACAAAACTATCTTTTTGAATTTGCCAATGCAAAGAGGCCACTACGAGCGTAAATTTAGCTGATTAATAAAAGACCCGCAAATGAGAAATTGTGCTGGGCCATTTACAGGACGCCTGCCGACACAGTGACCCTGTGGCATTCGCAGTCATAAAATGCTGCAGAACAAGTCACCAGTTTATGGACGAAGCAATACATGGTTAAAAATTCTTCTACGATATATATAGAAAATTGCTAGATGTACATCAG
This sequence comes from Ligula intestinalis, assembly GCA_036362985.1. Lineage (NCBI taxonomy): Eukaryota > Metazoa > Platyhelminthes > Cestoda > Diphyllobothriidea > Diphyllobothriidae > Ligula > Ligula intestinalis. The sequence goes on along the minus strand of JAYGXS010000005.1, from coordinate 22,062,602 downwards.
TCCCGCACATGCACACTACGGCTGCTTATTTCCCAATTTATCAGCACATGCGTGACAGTGAGCAAACTATGTTGGCCTTTGTGAAGTGCCCAAGCAGCTGGCAGAGTAAGCACATATTTCTTTCATTAAAAATAACGTAAAAGTACCGCATCCTTCGCCACTGAATTTCTCCGCCGCTGTCCAAACCACCTTTCTGTCGGAACCGTATACCAACTACAGCCAACAACCCACAACTACTGTTTCTTATATAGTTTCCATATCAACTGTCTTAACACAGGCACTTCCTGTGTGTTATGGACGGCGCAGTAAAGTACACCTGAAGTATCCATTTTTTTGCAAAGTTAGTAGTTATATGTATGCCTGCCTTCGATAACGGTGCGAAATTGGGTACTACTTTCAATTTACTGAAAAATAAGATATATATATATATATATGTATATATATATATCAAGGAAGTAATCGCGGAAATTACTAAGTGCATGACATGGAAGTAGGTGGATGGGACATGACTTTTAAGGGTCAGACCCTAGAGTTCGATAAACATTTTCGTCGAAGACAATCAACTGCCGCGAAACACGAGTCTGGGCTTTTAGCTAGTATCTATGCGGAAGTATGGTATGGCATCATGGTCATATAGAATTCACACTACTTGTAGTGCTACTCGTTTGTAGAATGGACATTTCCGGGGTTATTCCGCGGCAGTTGATTGTCTTCGACGAAAATGTTCATCGAACTCTAGGGTCTGACACTTAAAAGTCATGTCCCATCCACTTCTTCCATGTCATGCACCTAATTATTTCCGCGATAATTTCCTTGATTATTATCTGGAGGTCATAAACTAGAAACCGCACAGAGAACGTTGGGGGCCTACTGAAGAGCCGAACCCCTCGCTGCTGTATCATGCAGTAGCAGAAACATCGGCGAAACACGTGTCTGGACTTTAAGCTAGTATATATGCGGAAGTATGGTATAGCATCATTGTCATATAGAATTCACACTACTTGTAGTGCTACTCGTTTGTAGAATGGATATTCCGGGGTTATTCCG
>JAYGXS010000005.1:22024881-22048875 GCA_036362985.1 Ligula intestinalis | reverse complement strand
TTCGGTTGGTTGGTTGGGTGTCGTTAAACATGAGTTTAGTAGGCCTGCATATACAATCCCGACTGACGACGTCCTGTGTGTATGGAGAAGAAGCAGGCAACCCGGGGTTCGCATCACTTATATACAACCACAGGTTTCATGCCTCGTTCTGGTGCGGGTGCCGCTTGCTTGGCGTGTGTCTCACAGTAGAGGTTATCATTGATGCAGAAGTAACCTACATTACGCAGACCAATGCCGCACTTGCAGCACTTGAGACACTCTGGATGCATTGGTACGCGACCTTGAACCTTCACAAAAACACCCCGGATGAGGTCTCCACAGGCACCACATTGCATTCGAGCACCAATGGGACCGGCTCCGCGCATCGGTTGAATGTTCTGTGGATCTGCACCGGCTGCTGCCATGGTGTTAGAGAAGGAGGTGCGGATGTGCTTCTGGGAGTAAAGACCCATTGGAGAATTGTAAGCGGAATGGCCGAGACGTTGCACACGACCCTCAGCAGTCTGTGTTACTAGAACGACGCCGGGGTTTGGGGGTTCTGCGTGAAACGGCAAAGGGTTCACATTATGAGCGACCCCGGGCGAGGGTGCACTTTGCAGGCCAGCGGACTTGAGACTGGTGCAAGCTACTGGAGATGGCGGATTATCTCGAATCAAGCTTGGTTGCTGGTAGGTGGCTGGTTGAATGTTGACGTGCTCCGGTTGTCCGTAGAACTGTCCAGTGAGGGTGGCGGTGGCTGTCTGATCCGGGGTGACGGGAAAAGCCGTAGTGTTGTTGCCTCTTTCAACAGTAACCTCAAAGTCGTTGCCTGACCTTATTATCTCCATTTTGGCCGCTTCGTGTGTCAAGAAGCGCGTGTCCAAATTGTTAATGCGAACGAGTATGTCACCCGGACGGAGTCCATACCTATCAGCCAAACCACCTGGGGTGACTTTTTGTATGTTCAGCGCATGGCCGAGGTCTGTGCCGCCTTCGAGGCGGAAACCCCAGGGGGCTGAGCTGTCCTCGCGCGCCATTTTGATCACAACGACTGCCTTAGCCATCCGAAAAAAAGGTAAAATGCTCAGCGTCTAGGCGGCGTCGAAAGCAGTAGCTGTCTAAAAAAGGCAAACGTTAACAGGCAACCGCACCCTACAGGGTTGGATGCATACACGCGTGGACGCACATGCGTGGTGGCGTACCCTTAGGTGCACGCAAATTCATGTACATGTACTTCAGCGAACCAATAAGGTCACACCTGCTGCAGTGCACATCGAGGCTATTAAACCGTGGCAGGCAAGCAATCAATGCGAAATCGGCAACAAGGACTGATTGGCTGGGCTAATCTCCTGGATAATGTACCGGAATTTTGTGCAGGTAAAAGTTCCAGTTTTAATATTTACCAAATAAAGCGTTTTTGTTCAAGTAAAATAAAACTCGCCGTGTTATCGTCCAAATGGTTCACAGTAAGCACGAAAAGATGTTAATTCTAGTAAGAAAATACAAAATAACAACGTAGCTAACCATAAGGAACAGCATTTGGTGGTAATTTATTTTCGAATAAAACGGATCAGGGAAATCATAACTATGTTCAATCGAAATTGTCCATGCTTTTGACCACAGGACTTTGGGCGGACTTTAATGGTGGGGTAGATTATATTTTGTCTTCTAGCGCTTAGATAAGTTTAGTAATTAAGGTTCTTTCCGTAATAACACGTTTTTCGTTTAGCAGACCAGTAAGCATGGGTAATCACATAAGGCGTAGCGAGAATAATGTAGATTGACTTAATATTTCAGGTATATAATAAAACATATTAATTCAGAATATGAAAATAAAATGAAGTTGCCGCCGCCCTGTCTGCACCTGGAAATGGGTTGGAAAATAAATCCGAAAGATTCTGCAAATAAGCTTCTTGGCCCAGATTTCGCAACGATTCTTTCTTAAACCTAGTGACTGAGACTGAAAAGCCATGGCATTTGGCAATCTGAAACTTTGGTATAGTATAACGAAAAACTCGATGATTATAAACTAGGTGTTGGCTAGGTTATCCCAGAGCAAATGAATATGGTCATTGAGTTTTATCGACAAAAGATGCTTAACTATCAGAAAAAAAGGCTTAAACTTTTTCAGTAGCTAAAAGTTACTACTCCGCCTCCTTGTAATTATGTTAAAGAAGTGGAAGATAGTCTCGACCTGTAAATGTAAATAGCATTAGGTGGCACGTAAAGTGAAATTTTAGGAGGTTGCCCATCAATTCAACATATTACTTTTCATATTGTTATTAATTTTAGGATCAGCCGTATAAAGCTGATTTTTTGCGACGCAGATTTCTAGCAATTTCACATATATTTGTGTTTTCCTAACAACTCGTCCAACACTTGGCCACCTATGCAGTGATGTTAACGCGCCGTCAGAGTCTTTCTCGAGCTGTTGATATTTTGACATATTTGGCTATTGCCGTTGATTAACCTTCGGTCCAAGGTATTTTTGTTGCATTCCATGACCTTACCGCCTATGACGGTTTCAATCATGTTGAATTTGATTGTTTGAGCATGTAGCATTAAGATGCCATAAAAATATGACAAAATTAAGTTGCCGATTATCACCTTAATTTTTACGGCTCAACACAACGGAATGTTGATTATTGTTTCGTCGATAGTCAATGCTCTTCTGCTCAAAAGCTGCAATATTGGCGTGTTTGACTCTGCATAATTCTGGAATCTAGATACACTTCCAGCCTGGGAGGCTAATGCATATCTTGTTTGTAGTATATTAAGTCGAGGTAGGAAGGCCTTCGCAAATTTTGGCCACAGACAGACAGTTTAAAATTCTGCTCCACAGAGGTTGCAATAAATCAATCAATATCTTGCAGAGGCAAGCAATCTAACGTTTGTTCAAATTATATTTTTAGAACATCTCAATAGTTGACAGACTTCTTCAATTTCAAGCAGATATTTTAAATCCATGAAAACTCTTTCAACACAAAAAAGTAACATTACATAGCTAAGTGTACACACAACAAAATGTCGCTGCTGCATGAAATTGTAATATTCGTCCGCAATGGTTTCCTCCACGCGTTTAACACGAACTTGCGAGTTAGTATTTCACCACCTAATTATAATTTATTTGTAGTTATGCATTTTCCTCAAGTAATTAATTTCTAACTCGCAGTACGCCAGTGTATGCAGGGAGTCAACATGCGCAGATAGAAGGTTAGTATTAATATTTTGGAGAAATTTCATGCGCCACAGCAGGATAATGACGTAATATTCACGAGCTGGCACCAGGCAGACAACAGTGTTAATTTACCGCAATGGTAACACCCTCAAATAATACTTGTGCTGTCAGTTTGGTAAAAAATTTGTATGCTTCATTTGCCACCTGACACCTTTTGAATAATTTTTTTGGAATTTGCAGCAATTATTCAAGCATGAGGATCCTGCATTTTAACTTCAGTTTTTCATTTCATATTCATTAGACAAAATTGGATGAAACACCTTATTTTTCTAGCAAAGAAAGCTCACTTTAAATCACCCTTATGTTTTAAATTTGATCGCTTTATTATGATGTTAAACTAAGTGGAGGGCATTGGTGTCGTCAGGCAGAAACCTCCTTCGCAAAAGAAACTGGCCTGCGTTGTGTCCATAATTGCATGGAACAGTACATTTTACAGTGCACATTTCCTACAGATGTGACCTAACAAGGGGACGCAGATATACTTGCACCAGCCACGCATTCCTGCATTGCCCCGCTTCGTTTGCCGTTTACCTTCTCTCAACTTTGCCAAGCACGCAGCCAGCATCTTGCTCTTCTCGTAACTGACCAGTTTTAAGGACCATAAGAGACTTTTTTCATTTAAAGTGCTAATTATTCATCTGCTTGATTAGGCAAATTAAGAACGTCGCGAAAACAATAAAAGCCGTCTTATAGCACGATGGTTGGTATTTGCGTGGTAGATAATGTAATTAGTCGTACACGACATTGCACGCTTTTCCCTTCACGTTCGGACTTCACTGAAATTCCTCTAATAGTGAATTTCAAAACACGTATTTGCTACGCCACCAGCAAAATCATGGACACGTTCTTTATTGTCGTTACAGCAAATATATTCGTCCAGGTGAAGGCTTTGTGGAAACAGTAAAAGGAGCTTAGTAATAGTATTGCCTGTGTGTCACATTACGCCAGATATCAGTTATGCATGACCATATCTGTGAGGATATCAGCCGGATCAAGTGCTAGCAGCATTTGGACGCTTTCCTAAGGTGTCGAGCCTAGCGAAGTGTTCAGAAGAAGAAGAAGCGATCACTTGAAGAAGAGGTTTATTGTCCTGACGTCTCAGATTCCCGCAAAACTCATATATCATAGTAGAACAGTCTGAGACATGCGTGCATTCGCCAAATGTCTTTGTTTGTAAGCTCTGACCGCATACAGACGATGATTGTCCACGCAATATGAGCTTAACATCTGGAGAGGACACAGATTCACGCGCTTGCTCACGCACGTCACTGGTTGCAGTTGTCCCGATGCGCCAATCAGGCTACAGGTGAGCGCGCAATTGACACTGTCTTATAGGTTACTGTCACCCCAGACTCAGAGAGAGTTGCATCGCACACGCGGACTGCGAGGTCACGATAGTCCGCTCCTAATGCTGAGGCTAGCCCCCGAGGTGGGACAAAAAGTACACTGGTACTTAACCAGCGGCAACAGCCACCCGTGATAGCTCCTTCGGGTGTTGTACACAATAAACCTTCCTCTGGGAGGATTACAGAATGATGTCCTTCTTATGTTGTTCTTCCTTGAGGATTTCAACATGGCATATTTCACCAGTGACAAACGTCAGTTTGTCACCGTTATAACAATATCGGTTACCGTTTCTGTAATCGTTCCGTTTATTGAGACTGAAGCAAACATTAACCGATTTGTAACGACACTTTTTCTCCTCCAGTTCTGCCTTGGGTCTGATTCTCGAGCTAGAAGGCTAGCCACCGTTAACCTGCTGGCAGGGCTCGAAAATTAGCTCCAAGGCAGACCAGCACGTGCTATTTACGTAAGCGATCGGTAAACGTTCATCAACGGATATCAGGACGCCCCGATATAAACTGCATAATATTGAGTACGTGGTAAAATAATAAGAGCATTCGAATTTTGATCAAAATTTTGCAATTCCAAGCATTGGGTAGTGCACTACTTAACTTTACGTATGGGTGACTGATGACGGCTGTTAAGCCAGAAATTGGGATACGAACCTTAAGTGAAATTTTTTTCCGCATAGGTTCTATCAACTTTTGCAGTTTATTCTTGTAATAGCCTATTTGAATAACATTCTAACGATTCCAAAACGTCACATGGGCAAAATGCTTCTGATACATAAGTATGCAATTTTTTGTAAATTAATGTAAGAAAAATATGATTTTCGATACAATAAATCAATCAAAGTTATTAAAGAGAACATATATCTTTAATACATATTCGAATTTGTAAGCAAATGCAAAATAAGTGCTACTAATACATTTTTATATATAACGGTCAAAAAGCGCATTTAAAACCTATTAGTGTATTGTGAATGCAGTATGCTGAAACGATGCAGCATAAAGTTGACAAAGAAGATGAAGAAAGTGTGATCACTGGAATGAGAGTTTTTGCCTAATTTTTCGGATTCTATTGGGGATTTTTAATCAAAGGCGATGATAAAAAGTTCATTGTCTTGTGCAGATGGGGTGGAGACATGCACAGGCAAAGTTACTGAATAACAATATCTTCGATAGGTACTGAGAGCGAATGGTTACCCGCACAATCCCGTCAACCATTGCATCGCAAACGAGCGAAGAAGCCACATCTAACTGGCCCAAAAGTTCGGCGAGGTCTTCCGTGCGTAATGAATGTATCGGAATGGTTCAGACGCCTACTCCCCTCACTTGGAGTTAGAGTTGCGCATAGGCCGGAAGGAAAAACCAGGCGCCGGATCATGAGGCCAAAAGACCCACTGCCATGACAGAAAACGGCTGGATTCTAATGTATGCAGTTATGGACAAATAAACTATGTCGTAGAAAGCGGTAAATTGCTTCGGACGCGAAAAGATGAGCAATTAGCGGCGGTGATAAAGAAAGACCCCACGTCTTAGGTTGCAGCTCACTTGACGAGACCCTGCTATATTTTCAAATTTGACGAGGCGGAACTCCTCGCAAGAAGTGACAACCACGTGAGCCGCGAGCAGCGTGAGTCTTGGTCCTCATACCCTTAGTCCATCAAAAAGCGCAACGATTTCGCGTTCCCATTTGGCGTACTGAGAAGTTTCCTGAGCAAGATAATCAGTAACGTTGGAAGGGCTGCGCGCAGTAACATCTCTGACGACAGCGGGCATTATTGTCACGCAATTTTTAGGCACGCATTCGACGCTGACGAGGTGAATGCGGCAATCAATGAGCCGAACACGAAATTTCAAAGTTGTATTGCATCAACTAAGACCCAAGCGGTGGCTTTAAAAGTGAAAAATTAGCACGCACACGCAGATGACCAATATGAACTTTAAATACAGTACAGCCTGTGCATGTCTCCACCCCATCTACGCATGACCATTGATATGTTAAAATCACCTAAGATTAAGGATTCCCGAGGGAAGATAAAACGTAAGGCAAATAAAAATATTGATCCAGTGATCGCATCTTCTTCTGAACTGCTTCCTCGAACTCGCATATTTTCTACTATTGACAATAACGATGATTATTGCAAACCCACGTGAGCAATCCATTCAAAATAATAAAGGACTTCTGATGTCCGGTTAAAATTTCGTGAGGGCGGTCACTGCCTGGAATTTTGCTCACTTTAATGGCTTCCCCCTTTCGAGGATAATTCTTCGCTTGTATGCTTATTGCTTGTTGTCTGGCATGCGAGTCGTGACCTTCATCGCCCGGGATGAAGTTTGTTAAAATGACTGCTCGGCCATCTGGTCCCCTGATGTTTACGTTATATGACGTGATTTCTGGAATGCACCTTTGTCGTCAATGAATGGAATCAGACGCTCACGTTTTAATAACATTTAAACAGCGTCTTCATGGACATGCAGTATACAATGAAGGAGGAAGAACACGGTCCTTCCTGATATTTTCGTCTGCCCTAGATTGTGAGGGGGAAGGGTTCAAAGGTCAATTTTTAGAAATATGATCAAAATAAAGCAAGGAAAAATAGTGTTTGAACGTTTTGCCCTTAAAATGTTCAAATTCATCCAGGAAGCAATATTAAATGAGAAAAATGCAGACTGCTTGAGCGGATTAAGTTGTGTCAAACTATTACGCAAGCCAGTGTTTTCCAAAGTGTCGGAAAAGACATTTTTTATTTTTTAGTTATGAGTATAATGATGAAGGCTTACGGCTTTATTCTCGTTCCCGTGGTAAAGAAGAAACACCTCTTAAAGACCAGAGACTAGGTTATTTAAAAGCTCTTCCCACACTTAACGTTCCTGAACAATAACCATAACCACTTTGCGGGCAGCTCCTGACCATGATAAAGCTAACTGTGATAGGACTACACAAACTGCTCTTGTGTGCCTTGCAAGTGTTATTGTTCAAAAACCGCCAAGCCAGCTGTCGGTGATAACCATCGCCCTGACTTTGCGCTGAAAACACAGGTTATAATTCTGTTTTCCCTTTCTCCCAATCTTATTATAGTAATTTTCCTCCAGATGGCGGATTTCTAAAAATTATTTTAATGTTGATATTAGCGTGCTGGTTTGAGGGAGATGGATCGAAACAGACATGTAATAGAGTGTACTTGACAAAGACAAAGAAGACAGGAATGGCTACTTCTCCATCTCAGCTTTTATCCTTGCTTAGATTTTCTACAAGTGGCGTTAAAATAATTAACTGAAAGCCTTTACGAGTGTATATTCAAATCCATTTGTTAATCTTGTGAAGAGAGACGTTCCTAAGATTTTCTTATAAGAGCATGAGCAGTAAGCAGGAAGAAGTAAACGTGGTGCTAGCAACACGAGTAGATAAAAAACGATTTAATTTAGTGACTAATTATGTACTTTGCATGAGCTGAGTTTAAGTGAATTAACAAAGCCGACGTTGATGGCAAGTGAAGAATTCGCGGGCGCTGTTATTTTCGGCTGAACAAAATTGGATTTCTCCATATCCCTTCTCCAATGAGACTCCCGTCCAACCTACAAATGATCGTTTACACTCTTTCGCTGACTGCTCTCCCTTTCTCAAGTGCACATGGCTGCATAATGCTCTCCCTCGGTCTCGGCCCTTCGCTAAAATTTTCACATGACGACCACCGTAAAGTGACTGTGTTGGCGAGCCAGCTGTCCGTTTCCTCACCCCCCCCCCCTTTATGACGCAGCTGCCGCGGCTACCCCGAGAACCGATCGTCCAGCCACCCCATCCGTTGCTAACGCTTTCATATGGCCACTGTTCATAACCCGCCGTTCGCGCTGGTGTTTAACACCCATCTTGATGCTACGTAAACCATATAAAGGAGGGGCAATCCCCCTTTCCGCGTTTATATTGATTTTGTGTCGATCCCTTTTATAGAGTTCCTTCGCTTTTGAATTGGTGTATCTGTTGTTGAGGTGTGTGCACTATTTACCCCTTGGTAGTTATTATCACAGGGTTTTGGCGTACGTGTGGCTACTGGATAAAGATGTGTCAGAATACGTAACAGTTAACATACATTCACTTTTCCTATGAGTATTCCGGCGTAGATAATGGCACCATGATATAACTATTTCGGGCTATTGGCTATTGCGGAACACAGTTGGTTGATCCGACTCGCAAAAGCATTATCCCAGGATGAGCGCATCCTGTGGAATACATCGATGCACAAATAAAAATGATTTATTTGTTTTTGCAATAATTTTTCTTTCACTTTTAAGAAATCCATCGTACCGTTTTAATTGATCGATTATCCTGTGGAAAACTCTCTTCAGAGATAAATGGGAAAACATGAGTTGACCTTATTATCTGTATTGCTTTACTTTACGCTTGGCAGCAATATTTATTTGCCATTGTCTCTCAGGGTGGTCTGCAGAAGCCGTCTGACCTCTAAAATAGCCTAGTCCCTAAATCTAGGGACATTCTGATATAAGCTGAGCATTATTTGCCTGGCCAATATCACTTCTGTGTGCATTTGATTCGTAACAATAGAAAACATTTCAACCTCAATTGGAAAATGCAAACTGAAAAACGTAAAGACATGGTGCTTATGGGTGGCACAGAAAGTAAATATGTTCCAAAGGAACAGCTGTAGCGTTTGCCACACTCCCTTAGGCTACCCAGGAACAATTGCTTACCGTCTGGTAGCGGTGACCGAGTCGTCTGCAACCAAGTCAATTGAACTTGTCCCGTGCACTCAACATAATGTCTTACAAACCTCGCATGTTCAAAGATACAAAGAGACAATACCCGTCATTTAGTAATCCCCTTTGGGATTATTAAAGGTATCCGTATACTCATTACTTCTTTAATTAAAACAATGTATTTTGAATAGTTTACATCTGGTGCACAGGTGACTGGCAATTACTTACATGACTCACTTTTCCACCTCAGCGTTGGAGTTCACTCTCCGCCCTTGCCGAATATCTGAAGAGTGGTTGCAATTTGGAAAAGCTAACCTTGCCAATAATGTCAAGGCAGACTGAAATGGTTGCGAGTTTAAGTCTTCGAGGCACAATATCTTGGCATGTGTATGCTTGGCTAGTTTGGACAGGTTATCCGGCTATAGGCGTTCTAGTCTGTCTTGTCTACCTCATTAATATTCTCCAGTATATAGGCTAAATCTGTTGTCTACATTCTTGTCGATATTTTATCCGCACATATGGGGATGTGAACTGCGGCTCTTGGGAAACTCTACTGCGTGTCGTCTACAAACTTACGCTGTATGAAAAGAGAGTGAGGTTTCCTATTATTTTTTTATTTTTTTAAACCTCTGGGAAAAAGTGAAAATTAGTTTCAATCTACTAAATACGTATACCTGCATGCAATGTATGTAATATTGATCGACTTATAAAAGCCTACAAGATCAACGGATTAGAAACAAACAACACCTGTTGAGTTTTATTGTTAAAGCATAGTTTATAAAATAAACACCAGCAATACGAAGCTAAAGAACGGCATGCCTTTGTGAACACACCCGCAGGCAACCACTTTGCGTTGTGTGTCATCTACAGGCTCATTCACGAAATAGTTTCCATTCGAAAGCGTGCCCAAAATTGCTTGGCGCATAATGGAACAATTAAAGCAGCTTTCTAGTGGTAAGGATAAATAGTTGGAAAATTACTATTTGAATTCTTTTCGCAAGAAATTAAAAAGTGGAGTGTGAATATTAAGTAGCATTTGGCTTGAAAGAGAAGTAGGCTTTCTACACTGAAATTACAAGGGTACATATATTTTAATCAACTTATGTGAAAAATTTAAAAGGAACAATGTACGTGATTTATTTAAGCCCCAATATTCCATGACACTTTACTCACATGCATCTGTTTAAAAAATTCTTACCATCGGCTTTCCAGTTCAAAATGGCCTTGTGTATTTTGACACGTGATAGGGATGTTTCCTCCGACATGCGGGTAAAAATGATTGTGGAAGAGGTATCTTGCCAAAGTAAGCATGTTCAAAAAATGTCCCAAACATGTTTTACGAGTACGAACCACGTGAGAGTTATCAGCCATGTTGAGTTGACAGGCGAGAAAATGGGGTAATTTATGTAAATCTTCCTTACCATGGTCTTGTCAGGTTTACCACGTGATTCAACCACGTACCTGGTTGTAGCTTCCTTTTTCGGAAAGACGCGGCTTTTACAAAGCAAAAGACCACCCAGCTCTCCGTCAAAGTGCAGTAGGAGAGCAATGTCATATAATGTAAACAATAATTCCTAAGGTTGCTCTGGTTTCAAAAAATACTACTATTAAGGTGGACTTATAATAGTAGTTACCATATACCTTAGTCCCACGATATATTGGTCGCCGCAGGATGCCAAACTTTGGTGGAGTTTCTTGCCTGTTTCCTTAAAGTTTGACACTTTTATATGTTCAAACAAACTGGATTGCCTAAGTCAGGAAATAAGAGGATCGAGGGTTGGATATGTGGCGCAGCACGCACTAATGATGGGTTTTTTGTAAATGAATGAAATTGGGTTCAACAATGCTGCTTACTAGATAAGAGGTTACTTAAATTTACTTGACTCAATTGTAAAAAAGTGTCGGCCTCAGTGGGAGTAAAACCGACCTAGCTAGGACGACCTTTACGCAACCAAAGCTCTAGAGACGCCTTCCCCCCAACGCCGCGAGTTTTCTTTTTCACAAATGGGTCAACTAACTTAAGCAAGTCTCCCAACAGAACCCTATCAGGTTAGTTTAGATTAGTTTATTGAAGTAACATGTGGACCACCTTTGACAAAATTCATCGTTTTTTTATATCCAAGGGATCTCCAACGCCATCTTGCGCTGCCGACCAAGAAGTGTTTTATGCCTGCTGAGCTAATATAAGTCAAAGAGCAAAAAAATATCAACTAGAGCCTAATCTTCCGAGAACAAAGAATTTCGTTTTGCCTTCTAGAAAATCATTCAAGTGCATATGGTAAAAATTACGCTGTTTTGGGACAAGAAGGGCAGAATTAATTTTTTTTAAATCCTATTTTGCAAATCTGGTAGATTCTGTGCCCTAGTTTATGCAGCTGTAGTTTGTTTTTCCTGACCGTAAACAGGCATATACATAACGCAATAGAATTCATGTAATATGCCGACATATGCGAAAGATGGACACTCTTTCGCCAAACGGCAATGACTCAGTTTGTAATATTGTTTATCGTGTAGACTTTTTTGAAATAAATGAACTTCATTCTGAGCGCTAACAAAACGTATGTACTGTAAAAAGTAACTGCTTAAATAGTTTGCGTTTTCATCCATGGTGTTGTCTGTTTTATACATTAAAATATATTTTTCGGAAAACACGCACGAAAAGAAGTAATATTGGATTTACTTGATATTGAATTACGCCTTCTTTAAATGCATACTTAAAGAAAATTTATTTTTTGGTTTCAAAAAAGTTTAGAAATTGCCGAATAATTTTGAAACCTACTGACTGCTGCACTCCAGTCCAAAGTTTACAAATTGCGCACTGTGTACGTCTTGCTTATGGAAAAGTACGATTTCGCCTACAGTTTGAGCAAGAAGTCGCATAGTTCTTAAAAAATGTTATAATAGATATGAAGCAAGCTCCTAACGCTAAAGCAAGCATTAATAAACTGAGGGATACGATCCATTATGAATAAACACCTCAAAAATTTAAAAAATTCATAAAAAGTACTTGTTTCAGAAACCGAAGGATACATTTTATTTCAGTATAAAATTTTAAAAAATCGTAATCTGCTTCAAAACGAGTATGGGAAACCATTTTTCGTGCATGTTTCCCATAAAATATATTTGAATTTACAAAAGCGCATGCCACATAAGTTATCTTTTTCACAGTTTATACATTTTGTTAGCAGCCGGAACGAAGGTAGTTAAAAGACCCGCATCCAATCATTGGTGAAATAACTTCAAAATAGACTACACGACAACGCGTATCACAACCAGAGTAGTATCGCTCCTTCGCACATGTTGGCATGTCGCATGAATTCTGGCGCGTACTGTATATGCATGAAACGGGAAGGCTCGTCGTAGTTGTAAACGTATATTTTCGAGCATGTATAACTTGCTTTCCATCAAACGTAATGAAAACCGAAAAGGGAGCTTGGCGCATTAGTGTTTGGGGGCACGGAGAAAGTGGAAGGCAGACGAGCTTGCATAGAAAAGGTGCGCAGTGTGTTGTGGTGACTGTAAGAACTGAGCCGAGGTGGATGGAATCTCAGGTGAGACTCGCTGTGTCGGGGGAGGGGCGGAGTCTGGTAGCAGGCAATGTCGTACAGGTAAAGTTCAGCAAGTCCAAACATGCATTGAATTTTTTTATTGTTAGGGTCCGTCCACCTTGCTCGGATGACTTCGTAGGGAACGTCAAAGTCAACATGCCTGTTTATTTTACCTAAATTGGAGTTCCAGGCTTGGAGGATTTCCCATGCCTTTCAGTGTTAAGAGCCTCACAATTAAAACGATGATCACAGTCAAGAACGTGCGCAACCACAAGAGAAAGCGGATCTCGGCCGCGGATGACTAAGTTGTGTCTATTAATAGGAAGTGTAATTTTTTGATCCCTGTGACTACTATAAACACAACGACAATTGGAGTACGGACTAGGGTTAATGGCGTTAATGTTATGATCTTTGGGTATGGAATCCTATACCCAGAAAAGTTTCGGGCTTAGGGAGGACGCCGGTTTTTGGGCTATGCAAATGCCAAAGAAGTTGAATTGTCTAGCGATAGTTTCCCAAGTCCATTGCATGAAGGGCAAATAATGTATATGTAGGTATGTATGTAAGAATGCCTACAGCATGCCATTATTATTGTCCGGCACGCTCTTAACGAGATAATTTCAAACAATTTCCATCAACAGTTGAATATAAAAGCATACGGAAACTTGATAAAGCAATGTGACGGAAGGAACATTTTCGTAACATACGCTAAATGTATGTTTAGGACTGCAACCAACAATTTTTATTTGTATGTTTAGCTACAGAACGGCATGGCCACATGTGAAATTATGATCAGTTGACAATCCAGGTATCATAGTCTAACGTTCCTCAAACATTGTATGCGTTTAAAAAACAATAAACATTTTCCTTGAAACCCTGTTAGGATACACACTCGAATTTCGGGTTGTTAGATAACTGCCGTACGCAACCCTGCGCCTGATATAGATACATATGCATCGCTTTGTTTCCCATATGGAGAACATTTAAATTAAATTTATTTTTGCTAATTTACACCCTCGTTTTTGCACACGCAGTCTTCGTCTGACTTTTTGTTCGTTCGGGATTTTCATTTTTCTAAACAAGTTGTATTTCTAAACAAATAAGTGTAAATAAGTGTTAATAAGTTTTAATATATATATATATATCCTCTTTTTAATGAATAAATATCTCTTACAGCTGTTCGAGACTTTAGGTAACGCAGCTTAGATTGCTTTTTAGCAAAGCTATTTATTTTGTAAATTTCCTTGGGTATCATTAGGGAGACAATCGACTATATCTAATTCCACACGATACTGGCTTTTGACTGAGCTTCTATCCTGTTCTCTTTTGATACCCTTATGCATACAAATATATTTTTGGAAAAAGGTAACGAAAATATCTTCTCATGCAGTCGTTTTGTACCAAAAATGTGAACCTAAAATAAAGTAGCTCGTAATTTTGAATCTTATATTTCTTATATATAACGTATCCCCTACTTATGTTTATGCAACCAAATCCCATTCCAAAATCCGATTAAAGTTACACGGCTCGCGATCAATAATAATACGGAAACAAAATAATAGTGTGCAATGGTATCGTTGCGCTTACTTTACGTACACTGCTTGATGGCCATATAAATTGACATACATTTGTCCCCCTTATGGTTCAAAATGACCATGGCTTACATTTATTTTACTTCTCTTCGTCTGTTCAGTTTGTCGTTAACTGTATGATTTATGATTCATTACGGTTCCACCTAATTAAAAATTGATATAAAATGTCATTGCCTCATGCAAGTTATCAATGTGCATCTTACCGGAGTTTTACTAACCTCGCTAGTGTTTAGTTAATTTTCGATAGCTAACGCCCATTTTAAGGCCGATCTGCACGCACAGTTATTCGTTTGATGGGGTTAAATTGCTTGCAAAATCATTGGCATAGTGTTCATGGACAAATTTCATGGTCTTATCAGTTAGCAGCAACTGCCGATATCTCCATGCCAACCATGCACAGAACACTTGGTGAACCTCCACCATCCATTTAGCTTGCGATGCAGTGATTAAAAACATTTGCACTGGAAAGTGTTGGATCAACATACTTCTTCGTTCTGTGAAATTCCCTGCATTTTGCCTCGGTTCAGAATCTAAATTACAATTCCAGCTTTGCGTGAAATGATCACTTCTATATGCGTTTTGGAACAGTGCCTAGTTGCGAGTTTATTACAGATAAAGAAAAAATAACTATTCAGAACTAATGATGAATTTTACAATTTAGTTTTTGTGGAACCTGATACGTGCAAACTGTCACAAATCATGCGTTTAACGGCGAAGTATTAAGTCTGATTTATATTCATAAATAATAGAAATGCATGGATGCACATTCATCAGCAATTGTAACACGATATTTATGGGATGGAATTACCAATTTGAGGCATATCACGTGTCACAACATTGTAATCAAAGCTTTGAAAACTACAAGGTTACAAAGCAGACGTCGCCTTAAGTATAAAATAATATACATTATTTACGCAAAGAATAATCTAGAGTTCGAGAGGAAATATCACAGAACAAGTAGAAATTGACCGTAAAATTACAAATAAACATTAAATGGTTTATACTTTGCCCCTCTTGATGCACACAGTTTGTCTGGATGTATAAAAAGTGAGCTGAGAAATTAAGAGGCGCGCTGACCACCTGACAATATAGATGGGCAGCAGTTTGCTTCTATTTCTATTTGGATTATTTTGCTTAATATTATTTTTTGGACATCGTCAATTCACCGTGCATTACTTTACTTTAAATAGGCAGGAAAGAGCGGCTCGTGGTAAAACCTATAATTAAGAAAGAAGGACAATGCTTATAAGACCATACAGGATAGTTATCTCGTGCTCTACATAATTAAATATAACCCCATATTTACTATTTTGAGGTGCAACATTAACTTGTGAATCCTCAGACATAGGCATACACTCTAAAAGAAGCACCACTCTACTGTTATGTATAGGTTCACCACTTCAAAGGCAGACATAGACACGTAAGACCATTATTTACTTATTTTGAACGTCAGTTAGTAAAAGGCTTTCAACTTATAAACCGAGAGCGTCAGCTTACATATGAAGCTATGTGACCAACATACTCTCTCAAAGTTATTCATTTTAATTCTGAGGATTTTCCACTAAAGACATTTTAAGAGGCCTTCCACATGAAACGGATAACTACCTCCCGTTACCAATAAAGGCAAAGTACTACAGCAGCAACGCGCCCGTAATGCATCACTCAGCTATTATTATAAACTGCACTTACAGACGGGCGTATAACATTGAACTATTCATCTTTAAACCTAATGCTTATTACGCTGATTTGCGAAATGCCGTAAAGCTGGCGATTATTACCGGAAAATAATGTGCAACATGCACCCGTAAATCCTATGAATGAATGCGTGAACGCTCTGTTAGCGATATGTTAATATTTTTTAACGAATATACAGTTCTGCGAGCCCTGCAAACAGCTTTCATGATGTAAGATAACCTGCAAGTTGAGCATATATCTGGACAGGTTATTTTGATCAACTGAGTTGATTGAATAATAAGAAGGGCTTTGGTTTGGAAAACTGCCCTCTTAGTCAAAGTTATCGGGGGAACAGGCACTTCTTTTGGCTGAATCGTGAGTTAGTTTATATTAAAGAATTTTCTAATGCTATAAGGAAAGACAGAACCAAACTTTCATCTAATATACATTGCACTTGGGAAAAATTCCACAATTAGTAAAAAAGGTGGAATAATTATCCCTTTTGGAGCTGGAAAAAATGTGTGCGAATTAAATCAAATGGAAGTGAAGCGAAGTTAAGAGAATCGCCTTTATTTTAAGAAACAAGCAACCGTAGAAGTTTAAAAAATTATATTTAGCTATTCTGTTAAGTTTTTTGCAAACAATGTAGTTACAAAAAAGGTTTTTAGAAGAAAATATTCGTTTAAAGCACAGGTAGCCTTACGCGTAAGCAAAATGTCCATAGATGTTCAGTAAGAGTTATCCTCCCCTTCAAGGGCGCTAATGTGTCCAACGTCAACAAGCGAAGGCTAAGATGCACGATTGAAAAAACTAACCCTGCCTCCAATGGTTCTACATAAGCACAAAAACGGCTATTCCAGGCAGACCAACCAAAGGCACTCTGCAGATGCACGCTACCTCAAACTACGTTTACGAGTTTAGATGTAGTTACGGATGCAAATACGTCAGGCGCACGCAAAGACAGTTGGCAACACGGTCAGCTGAACATATGCTGAAGTGGGTGCTTAGGGCGAAAAATAAAATATACTTCTGCGAGGTCTGCAAACAAATTTTCTAAATTTATAATTGACTATTTCCCTCATACCAGCGGAAACGCACTTACAAAAACTTATCAATAATAATAAGCAACATTTGGCATATAAGGTACTTAAAAGAATTATTAGGAGTTTTAAGTATTTATTAAGAAAAATAAAATTTTTCGGTAATCCCTACCTTGTGGAGACGTAAAAATGGCCATAAATTAGAACAATAAAGTTGAATAGTTTTTAAGTATAACACTTGAAGCAACCATGTTCTTAATGTAAAAAGAACTTGCCCAAAGTCAACTGTTTTGTGCATATAGTACTTATTGCTTACTGGCTTAGTGAATATGTTTCAATAAATCGTCTCTTCATTTCACTCCTATTTACTGGCTACACTGATAAGTTGGTAATTTTCCATTTTGTTTGAGATTTATATCATAAACTTTAAAATCAGATGAAACTCAACAGCATTTACCGAAACAACGAGGTGTTAGATATTATTTCTCATTCCGATAGCGATGTTAGTCAAATGTAGAAATGCTTCAAAACAGCAAACCACATATTTCAGCAAACAACACGTCTCTTAGGTTCCATGTTTACTTTATCCCTAAGATGAATAAATGTAGTTTTCATAATAGGTTATCTTTTTAAAAAGTGCTTTTTATCAGTTATATAGATGACGAACCTCTGTGTATACAAAGTTTTTTTCAAGGAAATGACACAGTGAAATTGGAGGCTTTCATAAATTTTCTTAATTCAATTAAAGTAAAACGATAAAATTTGACTGGAGATGAAAGAGCATTCCTTTCTCTTTGTAACTACTTATTTTTCGCTTAAGGAGATTTATAAAATGATCTGTGATAAACATCCGAATTTTAAAAAATTAGGCCACGTAAAGGACCTTTTTTGAGCTCCTCATTATTCTTCTGACTGTTATTTTTTCTAAATAACGCTTGAGTGGAAACTATTGCTTTCAAACAATTATATTTTTACAGTACTTACATATAGAAGGGCTTTTTATTTGCTCTCTGCGTAGAAACATAAAGAAACTTTGTTTGCGTGCATGACGAGCTAAGCAGTAAAAGAAAATTTTCTATCAAGAATTGTTATGCTCTAGTTTTTGCAAAGACGATTCACATAACAGCTTCATGTATTTTTTTCTAAATTGTATTGATGCTTGCTTATAAAATTAATTGCGGTTTCTTTAACTTCGTTTTTACACCATTGGATCAACTTCACACAAAATTTCAAGTACTGCAATGGATTATTATTTCACCTTTTTTAACTTATTATTCAATTCTTCCAAATGACAATGTACATACACAGACATTTTTGTCCTGGCTTTCCTAATATCATATTGTGAACATAGTCATCATTTAGCAAATTTGAGAGCCTATTTCCCCCAATAACTTTCAATAGCAGGGCAGTTTTTCAAACCAAAGGTTTTTTAATTATTAAATCCACTAATTTAATGAAAATAACCTGTCCAGCTATGCGTTTTATTATTCGGTTAAATTTTGACCTGCATTTTGCTTGGAGCACCTGCAGAACTGTATGTTGTGCAAAAAGTGGCATATATGAATTTTCAGTTTATATTATGAATTATTGTAAAGTTCAAATATTCAACTTTCTTAAATGGAAAAATAAACGAACAAAATATTTTGCTGGATTCGTTTAGTAGAAAGCTTTGTTTTTTTTAAAGCATATCGTTTGGTTTTAAAAAAATCTAAATCGCCAAATAATTTTCAAATACTACCACTTGCCACACTCGAATTCAAGGTTTGTAAAATGCGCGCTTTGTAAATTCTGTTTAAGGAACAGTACGTTTTGACCAACGGTTTGAGAAAGAAGTCACATAGTTCTCATAAAATATTGCAACAGATGTGCAACATGCTGTCATCATTTTACACAAAATTTTTTAACTGGTGGGTATGATATATAATGAGTTGATAACTCACAAGCTTAAAGGAGCTCATAAGTAGAGACTTTTAACAAACCCAAAGATAAATTTCGTTGAGTATTAGATTTAAACGACGCAGAATTACCTACCACACGAGTACAAGGAATAACATTTGTATTTATATGTATTAATTAAAAAAACATGCATCCCAAGACCTTTTCACCTGAAGAACGTGTAGTTTGGGCTATATCGTAACTTTACCTAGTGAATTTTTGAGTCTGGCGCCCCAGCTCGTCTTCAGAGTAAAATGATATATGCAATGAACAATAACATTTCAAACATGCGGGAAATCAACAGTTATACGGGGCGAGACCTTGTAAGTAGGTGTGATCTCACTCAGTCTTTATCGTGCCGCCTTTGTCTTTTTCAGCATTATTTGAAATGTTCATAATTCATTTCTTATTGTATGTGCCATTTGATGCAAGAGTTGTCGTAGTGCATAATTTCACTAATAAAAGTTAAGCTTTATCCCAAAGAACATCTTTTTCTTCAAGTATTTATTTATAATTTTCATTAAATATATTAGGATTTGCATGCCTTTGCTACATGGGGGAAGTACCTACGGGGTATATGGAGACGGAACGCTGGTCGTTGGTCAATGGATGCGTGCATAATGTGTAGCGGATTATTTTTTGCTAAAGAAGATTTATTACAAGATCCGTGATAAACGTCCAAATGCAAAATAGCAGGCCACATATAAGATCATTTTTTGAAATACTGTTTATTCCTATGTCTGTTCCAATTCTAAATCACGCTTAAACCGTAACTATTGCTTACAAAAAAGTGTATTTCTACATGACTTACATTAAAAAAGGCTTTATATTGGCTGTCTGTGCAGTTACATTTCAAAACTTTGTTTGTGCGTTCGACTTACTGTGCAGGTAAGGAAAATGTTCTACCAATAACTATTTTGATATTGAATATGCTGCAAAACACTTCACAGAATAGCTTAATGTAATTAATTTACTTATATCGCTGCTTGTTTCCATAAAACTCTCTTGAGTTCCATTTGATCAACTTGGCACAATTTTTTCCAGTACTGCAATAAATTATTATTCCACCTTTTTAACTTATTATGGAATGCTTCCACAGCACAGTGTATATTAGAAGACAGTTTCGTCCTGGCTTTCCTTATGGCATACAGAATTCTTTTTTTTTTAACAAACTCAGGATTCAGCAAAAGTGTGAGCCTTTTTCCTCCAATTAGTTTAAATAGGAAGGCAGTTTTCTAAACCAAAGCCCTTCTTATTATCAAATTCGCTCGGTTGTTCAAAATAACCTGTCCAACTTTATGCCAGACTATCAAATTACATTTCGTCTTGAATTTTGTTTGCAGCACTTGCAGAACTGTACCGATAAGCTCAATCACTAAGCCCTTGGTGAAAATTGGCCATAAAATTGACCAAAAGACCACATTTAATGTCGTACTTCGGGCGGCGACCGGACGTCTCCTACGATTTGCCGAGACCGCTGCAATACGCCGAGGAAAACCAGAACTATTTAAGGTGCTGAATCATGTGAACAAATTCGCATTGGCGTGGTAACAATCGATCACCTCAGTCTCTCTCACGCCTCGTCCCTCGCCCCCCTTCCGCCCGCTTTGACCGACTGCTGCCCCATTGTTTGCTCCCCTCCGCCCCCTTTAGTTACACTTCATAGGTTTTCACTGTTACCTGAACTGCCTTGCTGTGATAATTATCTACTTTGTCTTCTACACCTAACAATGCATCCACATTTTTGACGTACGTTTCTTACCCTATTTACCTTTTTAGCTTCCTTATTCTAATTGGACAGTTAATTTACTATATTAACAGGAAATGACCGTTTGCAGATTAATTATAGGTGACAAAAATGTATGACATCAATAAATTTTGCTCAAATCGTGATCTTTGCATTTTTACAATTTCTACCGCGAAAACAATGTTTCTAATTGATTCGTGTGGAAGCTGGTGCCTGTGCAGTGATGCGACTCCCGCGTCTTATGCCAAAATGTAATATTTGATCTATATTCATAAATAATAGGAATGCGTGAGTGAACGTTCACCAGCGAGTGTCATAATGAAGTGTCTTAGATCAAAATAGCAATTTTGAGGCACATCACGTGTCGCCGCAGTACAACCCGAGCGTTCAAAATGACAAGGTTACAACGCAGACGCCTCCTTAAATATCAGATGCTGTAAAATATTCAGGTAAAGCCCTTGTCTAGGACACAGAGGAAATGTTACGTTGCAAGCAAACATTGACCAGCAAACGACGCTTAAAATTTAAAAATTGGAAAGTGTTATCTATTTATTGAAATGATTTTTCTTAGTGAATAAATATAAAGCTAAGCAATTACGGTTCACTCTGAGCATCTGAGAATATCACTTGGCAACCGATAGTTTCTTTTTTATTTGAATTCTACTGCTTGATATAACTATTTGGTCTTCGTCAAGCCACTGTGCATGAATAAACTGTTAAATAGTAAAAAAGGAAGGCTGGTGGGGAACCTGTAGTTCAAGTAGAATCTTAGTAATTAAAAGACCACATAGGATAGTTCCGTTTTCCCCCATAATAAATTTAAACCCTTTTTTTAATATTTTGGGGTGCCACATTCAATACGGAAACCTCAAACTAGCACACGCACTTCAAACGAAGCACACCTCTTCTGTAGTTTATAGTTTCACCAGAAGACGGATGTCGAGTCAAAAAAAGAAACATTTAGTTTCTTGGAATTTGTGTAACAAAAAGGGTTTTTTAATAGGAAAAATTATAGCTGATATACTGAAAGCTTTAGCTTTGGTATATTAGTATACAACTTTCTTACTTTATCATCATTCTGCATTTTCATACTCGGATTTATCCACTAAAGAGATTTAAGAGTGCATTTTACTACAAAATCCAAAGTATCTCCCTTTTTAATAAAGGCAAGATACTGCGGCAGCTGAGCGCTTGTCACGCGGCACTCACCCAGTATTTAAAAGTGCACTTTTAGACAGTCGGAATACCTTGATAATTTTAGCTTTGATCTTCAGTCCTCTTACGCTGAAGTGTGTAGTCCCGCAAATTTAGGTGACTAACGCCGAAACATCAAATCAAACCTGCACCTGTAAATCCTGTGAAGAAGTAAGTGAACACTCTGGTAGTGGTCGGTGAACATTCATCCACACAAAAGTTCGCGCCAAAATTCGTGCAAAATGACAAAGTGTTGAAAATGGATATTCATTCGCTAATCGGCATTAATTTAGGTTGTAATACTGATCATCGTGTTGTCTATGCTGGTTATTTTAGTTATAGTAGGATGCACGCCCTTTGTCGAGCTTTTCTCTTAATGCTCGCAAAACGCGGATGCTGTTAAAAGTAACTATTAAGATAGTATGCATATTTGTCAGTGATTATGACTGCCTTTATAAAATAAAATACAGCTTAGGGAAAACGTTCACGGCCTTCTTACATTTTATACTTAAAGAGAGCGTAACTTTCAGTTTGAATGTGACTGGTTCATCTACTTATCTCCCATAAAGGAGGAAATATAAGTACTCCTTTACATTCTTGAACTTTGCTCACTTTGCTGGTCATTTTATATCACGGATGAATAGAAACGGTAAATTAAGGTCTGACCATCGATTGCAAATATACTCGCCATATGCTCCATCACAGGGTGGTTCTGGAAGGGTGACACGGACGTGAATTACTTTATGTAGACTTACAAAGCACCCTCAAATCCCTAAAACACCTCAGTTCGGTTTCAAGAAACACAATGAAACAGAGCGTAGGCGAGGTTGGACACATCCGAAAACAACCTGAAGCCACCACCATGAATGCCACCAAAACCTTTTCAGTGTTCGGTATTTTGTATAACCATGCAAGTTGTATATGACCTGGCGTGGCCCACTTTGGTGCCCTTGATGGTCCAGTGCATCTATCCCGAAATTTACTTACAACTCAACTTTTTTGCAAGTAGGTGTGCAGGGTGAATCCCACCGCGGAGTATACGAAGAGATAGTTTGACCACAGATATATTCACTAATACTACCACCATTTAATGCTTTGCAGGAATTTCAAAAAAACTCGCATTTTGTTATTCAGCTTCTTTTGCAATACTTTATACCATGATAAACAATAGGAAAAGATCGACATATAAATTAACCAAATTTCTGAATGTAAGAATTTAAATCAGTCTAGATAATTTTTACAAAGCCTGCTAGTAATAACTCCCACCTATCACACAGTTCGTTCAGGGATACAATGATAAATACAGATTTATAACAGGAGAAAAGTATTGAAGAAATTGCTTAAAACCCAATTTTGGTTGAACATATTTTACGTCAATCCTATCTGAAAAGTCATCAGCACGCTATTCAGGTAATTTTTGATGTAAGGTCGCATGCACAAAGCGCCGAGTGATTCAATTTCCTGCATTGCCAGCAATTCTATAAAGTGGGTTAACGGATTAAATGTGACAGTGGGTATTTCATCCATGTTGATAACTGGAGCAAGAATTTTATTTAACTGAGGTTTTGGATTCTCTCTCGAGCCTACCTTGAGCTAAAGCATTACTAAAGTTTATTCGTATGTAGAAAGTTGTATAGCCTGCAACCGCGCACTTACTGCAAAATTATCCAACTAAGCAGTTCCCACTTCATCGAGAATGATTGGTCTCTGATGGTTTTATTGCTCCATGGACGGCAATGGGGTCACTAACGCTGAAGTTTTAGAGCCCGTCTTGCAATTTGACGTAAGGGTTGCTCGTTAAGTAGCTGATCGCCTCAGTAATTGTTTCCAATTGTTTCCTGGCAAATGCGTTTTCGCTTAACTCAACAGGCCCACTCAAATTTAGAAATGGAAGCTAGGATGCATATAAGTAGTGAGGGTATATAGCTCACCTGACTCCACCCGGCCACAACATCCCCTCGAAAATCTCGGGGAATGAAGACCGT
>JAYGXS010000005.1:21983234-22024667 GCA_036362985.1 Ligula intestinalis | reverse complement strand
TTCCGTTCCAATTCATACCATCTTTCTGTCAGACCAGCACGCTAATTTTAGCCGACAGCCCACATAAACTGTCTCCATAGTCTCCATATCAACTGCCTTATAAGAGGTGTATAATGTGTGCGATGGCGTGCGCAGTAAAATACGCCTTATATGTCAGTTTTTTTCTGAAAAAGAGACAGTTCTTAAAAGGTGTGCAGGTTTATACTTTGCAAGTATTGCATGCATACTTGCCTTAGGTAAAGGCGTAAAAATGGATACTTCTTTTATCTAAATGAAGGCAAAAATATGTGTTCAGTGTAGAGTCGTACACTTAAGAGAAGCAAGCAAATTAATTATTAGGGTATTCCTGATATTCGTCTCAAAAGAAGTACGCTTTCGGGACGAATTGGTGTTTGAGTTAATTTGAAGAAAACCTTTTGAAAGTAGTGCGTTTCCCTAACCAAACTTGCAATATTATCTCCTTTCCGAAATAATATTCAAGAGGTGTTTTGGATTTTCTAAAAGCGGTTATTGAGGCATAGAAGTAAAGAGGCTATCAAAGCAGCTTAAAACATTTTAAAGTTAATGATCGGAAGGACTCTGTAACGCAAAATTTGTGAAAAACTTTAAAAACGTCGGAGAAACTTTCAGTTGATAGGTTTACATTTCACAACTATGAACATGCAGTAAAAACATGCAGGAAAATCAAAACAGAATGATGCACGCTTGTAGACCCGAATCAAGTATAGCCGTCACAAAATCTATTTTGATTCATCATTTCGGAGTTATTGATAATACATGCTTCGCATTCAGCAGTGTTTAACGCAACAGTGCCCACATACAGCTGACCAACCGTCAGCTGAGGTATGCAATTCAGCGAAGTAATAATGCACCGTGTTTCCTGTGCAACAAAAAAGAGATGCTGCAATTACCATAATTTAATTAATCTGTGAGTGTTGCTCTCGATCGATACCAGAATTACCTATTGCATTAAATCTGCGAATGTGGTAGTTTCAAAACGCCACATCACATCGTTTGCTGCTGAGAAAACTGCTTGACTGCCACTCAGCATCACTTTAACATGTCCATCGGTCTATTTGGCATCTGCTTGCTGTGGAGCACTTAACTGCATTATACAAATGCAGAACACAGGTAGATAATTAGGTTTTATCAAAGCAGAAAGGTTATGATTTCCAACAGGCAAACCAATAAAAATATCTGTCTTTTAACTTACAATTTATTTTAATTTATACAATCAGCACGATATGATTAAAACTCACTAAATATCAGCTGTTTTTTATTTGCTTTAAATCATTTACTAAGTCACACAAGGAGTGCCCATAAATAAGTGTTCAGCTGAACAAAAATCGTATTTTTACATACTCCCTTTTACATGGTGTCTGCAGAGAGTTTCTTCATCCATTTTAAATCAATAAATAAATTATGCTCAGAAAACTTTTAATAAGACTGCAATCAGTATATGAATAAGACAGTATTTTTACGCTGAATGATGCTGATGCGTTTAGTGTGACATCAAATAGCCTATGACTATTATTCTTAAACATAATGAATTTCGCGTATGCAGAACGCGAAATATAACAATAGTTAAGCTTCATTTCATGCAAAATGCCGATTTATGCCTCCCTCCTCCTCCCCACTGTGACAACGAGAACACTTTATTTGTCTACCAACCACCATACTTTATTCAATTCATAAAAATGTAAAGGCCTGACGAGAATTTATCGAAAACAAATGTATGTTTACCAATTTATCTTTTCAAACTTTGTTAGCGATCGATCAATATTTATTACAACCGAAACATATTTCATGTACGATGGTATAGACATAATTGAACTTCAAATGGTTCCTGTTGAATATTATTTGACAAGTGGATGACTGAAATGGTCACATACAGGGAACGCGGTAATACGAACGCCTACGTAAAATAAGCAGCCCATATGGTAACTTCAGCCCTGAGGTCCTACTTAACCTGCCCTTAACCCTAATACTGCACATAGCTCTTATTCAGATCTAAACCAGGAACTTTTATCTTCAACTTACATCGAACTTTACCTTAAATTTAAACATAAATGTATACCTTTCTCTCAATGCCTTGAAATGGGGCGTTAAACAACTCGTAATCTGAACGGTTCCTCTTCTCAGGTTCCCTTTAAGGGGGACATATATGTTCTCCTTAACAGTCTTGAACTTTGCACACTTGGGCAGCAATTTTGCATCAGAGATGGAAAGAAACGGTTAATTAAAGTGCACCCATCGATTAAGACGATATACACCCTATAATTCATCTCAGAATCGTACTGAGAGGATGACTTGGATGTGAATCAAGATTATGCAGACTTACGCAGTAATCTTCTTTCCGTTAATCACCTGAGCTCGGTCTCAAGACACAAACAAAATCGGTGGATATTTCGTTTGACATGCAATAAGTTAAAAGATAATACAGATTAGGAAAAGTTACAGATATAAATTAACAGCATTTCTAAATGCAGTAAAATAAATCATCTAAAATCCATTTACAGTCACATAATTATAGAATTTAGGCAGGACGATTAAGCTTATAAACAAAAATCACGGTGCCTTAAATTACAGCAAACCTATCGCAAAGCGTGGTAGATGCTCACCCTATTCATCACACAGCGCGATAAGAGGTGCACAAGGATAATCATAGGTTCATGCAAGGACAGGAGTATGGATAAATTGCACATCACCCAATTTTCGTTGAAATTTTGGGCATAAATAATATCCAGAAAGTCATCTAGATGCTCCTATGGTCAAGACGTGAGGATAACTTGAATACAAGGCACACCGAAATTGGCACTCGAACGTCTGCTCACCTGCGTATTTCCCAATAAATGTTTCGCTTTCTTAATTACTTTCTGTGCATTCCATTTTCGTTTTGATCAAAAGGCCCACTAAAATCCACAAATGGAGGATCGGATACATATTAGCAGTGAGGGTGTATGAC
Organism: Ligula intestinalis; assembly: GCA_036362985.1. Classification (NCBI taxonomy): domain Eukaryota; kingdom Metazoa; phylum Platyhelminthes; class Cestoda; order Diphyllobothriidea; family Diphyllobothriidae; genus Ligula; species Ligula intestinalis. Next base: position 22,021,702 of record JAYGXS010000005.1, on the reverse strand, counting down.
TCTGCCTTCCAGGTCACGGTTTACCTGACTGCACCCCGCAAGAGGATCCCCTTCGAAATTCTCGCGGAGTGGCGACCGTGTAGGTCTCCAAGGCCTTACCTGTAAGTTTTCTGACCACACAATCCAACAAAAGGCGCGACGAGTTACCATACCTATTCGATGCTATAGCCTAGGTTGGGGATTTTACTTGAGCACGCAAGGACGAGAAGATCGGGCCTGATTACGGTGGCGGATTTATTGCATCAAATGACTTCATGCCAATATAAACAGTGGCAAAATATGTCTTTGCCATTGCGCAACAATAGCAGGAAAAAAGAGTAAGACAGTCGACTGGGTTATGGAAAGGAACCAAACTATGGTGAGTGTTGCAAGCAACATTCTGCGATTTGAAAACGGCAAGTAAGCACTCGAAAACCAACATTGCGTAGGTTAACAGTAATTTTTATCATGTAGTCCACTTTCAATTATTTTGAGTCTGCTCGGATGCCGACTCTGTGATGAGCTTCTTCCTGATCGCTGCGATGAAGTTGGTTCGATAAAAATGCCTTCTTATATATTATGAATTTGTATCATTAATTTAGACTGCCTTTTTAAATTAAAATATACTGTTTTGAAAGCACACACGAGAGAAATCATCTCTTGTGCTTGTTTGATAGCACATTCCACCTTCTTTATTTTTTATTCTTTAGGAAAGGGTATCCTTTGGTTTTAAACTAATTTCTTATTTTGAGATTTTTACAACTATGTGGTGTTTATTCATTAACCATCGTATCATTTAATTTATTAATGCTGCCCCTGATATATACAGCATGATCCATGTCTATTGCGACATTCTATCGAAGCTATGCAACCTTTCCCTCCAAATTGTAGGCAACACTGTCTTTTTTCTTTAGCAGGATGAACAGATCATTCAGGTTGTTAAAACTGAATTAAGTTCTAGCAGTCGGTTGTTTTCAAAATTATTTGGCAATTAAGAATTTTTCAAAGCGAAGAAAACCCTTCCCTAATAATAAAGTTTAAAGAAGGCGCAATATTCTATCACGTTAGTACAATAAAGGATTTTTTCATGCATGCTGCCTATTTAATAGATCTGAATGTATATTGGCAGTCAAAATCAATAAAAACAATACATACAATTCAAGTAGCCATTTTCTATAGAATCAATTTCTTCGCAGCGGTCAGAAAAAAGCTCATCACACTGTCGACATCCTAGCATGACTGAAAATAATTGAAAGTGGACTGCATTATAACGAGTATTGCAAACCTACGCAATGTTGGTTTGCTTATACTAACCAGTCTTTTTCAACTTGCGGAATTTTGCTTGTAACACTCACATTACTGTATGTTGTCCGAACCGAGCACCATACATTTTAGCACAATACCGTTACTTTAATCACCCAACTTACAACAACGCATGGAGTCCACTGATTCTGGTACAGTACGCAGATTGTTTAAGTTATATTTATAAGCGAACAATTGAGAATGCTGCAAATGACAAAAATCACGCTGATGGTAGGCAGTTGGCATATTTCAATAACTCATGTTACCCAATGATGGTCAGTGCATTAAACGTCATAGCCACATTTTATCTTTGTTTTCCTACTGAACGTTGCATAATTTTCCAGGTAACGTTTTAGATGACGCACTTTTAGTCCTAGCTAAAGTATTCGGGCTGGTTCATACCCTGTGCCATGTTCGGGAATTTTGAAGCATAGACAGAAATCAAAAAAGAAAATGAAACTAAAAACGGTCCTTGCAAGGACAAATTCACGTAAACGTCAAGTCTGTGAAGGTATTTTGGATGTCCGAATCGCAAAAAACGAAAAGTGAATGCTAAAGCTAGCGTTTCATGGCATTTTAAGATAATAACAGCCAGGTAGCATATGATTCAGGTAATAGATTGTTGGCTGCTACCTGATTTGATAGGTTATGCCAAAGAAAATTTTCGGGAGTGAGTTCTACCGACTTTAGGTATTTTCGGTTGTGAATGTCATTTCCTGAAACGCTGGAAATTAATTGTCTTACATCTGACTGGTAATGTATGGCTGCGTATCTAAAAAACCAAAACTAGAACCAAATACTGTTTCTTAAATAGCAATGCACTAGTTGTCCATAGTTGCATAATAAGAACAAGGAATATGCTTTTTAGTGCCCAGAGAAGAAAGCATATTTCGCATACTGTGTACAATAAAAAATGTTGACATATTATTGGAACAAAACAAGAACTACAACTTATTCTAGGACTGCGTTATAAGCAATGGTTTGATATAAAAAGGCCGGCTAGTTAGTGCGGGTCTTAATGCCATGAAAAAAAGACCTCGAATATGCGAGCCTTTGGGTGCACTCACCGGTGACTAACGAGGGAACTTCTCCATAAGGAGGCAGACTTACTAAGCCTCTGTTGTTTTCCTTTTGTTCTGGTATCCCTCTCACTGCAATGGAAAGATACACAAGCTATACCTGATTCGATCCATGCTTCACACGTTGTCCTAAAGTAGACTCATTATAACCTTGTGTGTGCCTGCGTTGACAGTGGTTATATCCTCCAGTTGCGCATTAGGAAAAGAAGGCAGACAGAATAGCAAATAAACGTTTACTGTCACTGTTTCTGCTTATACATCAGTTCTGTCTTTTGTGTGCCCAGCAGCTTGTCCTGTGTCCTAAAGCTTGTCCTGTGTACTTCAGCAGCGTGTGTTCTGCGTCAGAATCTCGGTAGTAGACGCTCGTCTAAGTTAACAGAGTCCCGTGTCTCTAGTAGCTGAATCTCGTGTCCCCAGTAGTAGAGCGTCGTGTCTCGAGCAGCTGAGTGCCTTTTCCAGTGGTAGAAGCGTATCATGGATCATCTTCTAGTGACCCATGCAAGCAGCTATCGTGTGGTGTCCTCAGTGTGACACTTGGCGCGCAACAGCTTTGCCCCTCGCCATGCGTGACTTCAGAAGCCGGCCGGTGTTTTTTCTTGCATCTTCGCCTGTCAGTTTTTTGAGAGTCGCGTTCTTCTGCCATTCTGCCTGTCTCCGTTGACATGTGAGCTTCATTTGTTCTTTTGCCTTCAGGACAGCCCAAGTTATTGTCCGCCTGCTGGCTGTACTAACAACAGGTTACTGGGAGGTGTAAAGAGCATGACAAATACTTTTAAAAAGACTTCATTTCTACCTGAGTTACCCTTGGTTTGCCCCAAAACCATAAAGACGTAGTAAAAGACTCCCGCGTACCAGATTTAAAATTGCAGAAAAAATCATATTTGACTTTAACTTAAGCCCTACTCTCTGTTCCAACTGCCATGCACCTGTCAAGTTTCGAAACCAATCCGAAGATGGTAGCGGGATAAGGTAGAGGGATTGGTGTCTACGATGCTGATAGAAATATTGATCATTTACACAGTGTCTTTAGCTGGAAGTTGAGTAACGAGCGATCGACAGTTAGGCAATGGCGTTTTGCTGGCTGTAGGGAAGAGAGAGAGATCGAACCTTAGCGCATTTCGTTCCTCGCTATAATCAATCTGATGCGCTTGAAGCTATTGCGGCGCACTAAATATCATGGCTTGGAGGGTTGTAAGCTGACGGTTATACTTGTAACATTCTGACATATTCGAAGGATTTATAATCTTTCGCTAATAGTTATTCAGTTTTTTGTAATGATGACTATCGTGTAGTATACAGTAGCCGCCGAAGACCATGCAACACTAATTATGAAATTTACTGGGACACTTTGGCATATATTGGAAACGACTATTGTGATTCTTTCAGTTTATTGAATTCTGCAAAAGCCTTTTTCTTAGTTAAATCGCAATTTTAGTTAGGTTTATTAATCAAAATGACCAAAAGTTTTGGTAATATTGGAAGTTGCCTCAAATGGAAGGAATTTCTTATGCTATTACGAAAGGGAGAACCAAACTACACAATAATGTTGATAACACTAAGATTGAACTCCAAAATAAAAAAGGTACAGAAGGTATTCCTTCCAGAACTCTACGTTTTTTAAAAAATTGCTTAGACTGAAGTGAATCCGAGTTAAAGGAACCAAATTTGTTTGCAGTAACATTGAAAACATGTATTGAAATAATTATGTTTAGCTATCTGGTGAAGTGTCTCTGTAAAATATGCATTAACAGAACAGGTTTCGCTTGAATGCAGCAACAAACCTCAAATTAACTTCAATAAAAACCAATTTTCTAACATTTTTCCATAGATTTTACACAAAAAATGCTTCATTAAATGTAATTTATAAAGAAATATAGTTTTTTATACTTTAAAAGCCCTTTAACTTTATTTAGAAACGGAAAAGACGAAAAAATAAAAAATACTACAAAAAATGGCAATGGATAAGGCCAGTTTTTTTAAATTCGCCAGTTTTTATCTGGAAGTTGAATAAATCTACTCATGTGCAAGTTAAGCCATTATCAAGAAAAACAAGTGTTGTTTGATTACCAGTCACATTGAATCACTTATCTCAAAATTATCTCAAAATTATCGAATGTCATCTTTAAATTACGTTTAAGATATTAAATATACACTGAAATTTGTCAACAGAATATCTAATCAAAGCAATTTCTAAGAGGTTACCTTATATGGAAAGTCATTTAATTTATTTTAAGAAAAAGTGTTAGCAAGTTTATACTGCTGACATTATTTACTCTTGACAATGCGGTTTGATGTTTCGAGGCATTTCTACAAAGGATCAAAGTGGTCATCATCCTAAGAACTTATATCCAAAAAGACTTTCTTTCGGTAAATGCTCTTCATATGTACCTTACTTTAAAGGTTTTCAAGAAAACGTCAAATAAATTCACAAATAATGAACTGATCAGTGAAGATATTAAAAATAATTTGATGGCACTTTTTTACGATGAAATTTTATAAAAACGTAACTGGTAAGAACAGACTTCACAGAATATTTTGAATTACGAAAAAAATATTTTATTATATAGAAAGTGATGGCATCAATTTTTTTTAACAAAACACAATATCTTAATTTATTGTTCTAATTAAGAGCTTTTTTACGCCTCTTGAACCATGGAATTATCGAGAAAATTTAATAATTCTTTACGAACAATTCATAATTTATAAAGTTTTTTAAGTTTTTCATAAGCCTTATGCCATTAATTATTATTTCTACGTTTTTCACAAAACATTATCACAGGTATTGGAGTAATGATCAAATTTCTACCAATCAGGAAAAATTATTTGGTAAATGGTGCCCACTGTTCTCTCAAGTCATTTCAGTCACGATGCAATACATGGTTTTTTAACGAGCTTCTTTCTGACTGCATTCAATAAGTTCAGTTCTGCGAGTGCTGAAAACAAAATTTATACAAATGTAAATGTTTTTCTTTTCTCCCATTACAGCAAGAACGCATTAACCAAACCTTATATATGATAATGAGCAACATTCTGCATATTAATTGCCTAAAAGAACTATAAGAAGTAGCAAGCGTTTGTTAAGGAAGTAAAACTTTTCTCGATAAATTCCACTTTGCAGAGACGCCAAAGTAGCTGAAAATTAATACAATTAATTTAAATAGTTCATTAAGTTTTAAACTTAACGCAATCACTTTCTTGATGCAAAAAAAACTTGCCTTTAAGCAAAAGATTTTGTATATTTGTGAATAAATACATTCGTAGTTACTGAGTATCGTTGAAAGAATGGTCTATGCATTTCGTTATTTTTGCTTTATTCATGACTCACTGTACACAATTGTCCATTTGTTTGACCTTTATACCAAAACCTTTAAAATTAGATGCAGCAAACATCATTGACCGAAACAAATGAGCTTTTGGATATTATTTCCTAGGAAAATGGCCATGTTGGACAAAGTTTGAAATGATTAAAAACTGCAAACCACATTGTTGAACAAAAAACATGTTTGCTTGATAACATGCATATTGTTATTCATTAGATTAATAAAATATTTTCAATAATAGGTAAGCTCTTTTCAAAGTGCCTATATTGAGAAAAAGCAGAACAAGAAGAAGAAGAACAAGAAGAACAAGAAGAACAAGAAAAACAATCGATCGCTGGGACAATATGTGTATTTGCCGGAGGTTTCGATATCCGTTGCGGATTCGTCATCACAGACATGAGTAGCAGAATGTAGCAACAATCGAGTCTTCTTCTTCTTAATTGTTTTCTGGGACACGGATGTTCGCTTGTGCGGCCTTTATTTTATGTTAAGCTGATGAACTTCTGTGTATATTTGCATTTTTCAAGGTAATGACACAGCGATATTGAAGACTTGTGACAATATCCTTAATTAACCTTAAGAAAAACGATTTAATTTGACTGAAGATGAAAGAACATACCTTTCTCTTTATAACGGATTATTTTTTGCTATAGATTTATAAAAATATCTGTGATAAATGTCTGAATGTAAAAAAAACTGGCCACGTATATGACTATTTTTTGAGCTACAGTTGGTAGAGAAATTCATGCTATAATTTCAAAAACGTAATAAAAGTCATTTTGTGTGAATTCAGCTTACGCGGCGTGACTCAAACTAACAATGCAGCAAAGCTAAAACTATAAGTAAAAAACATGAGAGTTTGGTTCAGAAATTACTATTTACAAGCATAGAAAAAGTTTATTTTCACAAAGATCTGCCAACTCAAGAAATGGCAAGATGAAAAGGTACTGGTACAAAGTGAAATAAAAGTGTGTTTTAGCTATGATGATGGAAACATGATGGAAAATGATGGCAAGATAATACAGTATAACTACAGATGCAATTTTTTTCGAAACTAAATGTTTTCAAATAACATTTTAACTTGCACTTAATGTGATTGAAGTGGATTTAGTCACCTTAGGTACAGTTGTTATCAAATTGTGAATCTTCGGACACATTTCCGTTTTTAATGCATGAAAGGATACTTGCGTGCTTTGTATCAACTTCTATTGACATTTGCAAAATATTTTCTATCAAAATCAAATTTCGCCTGTTGAGCAAAATAAAAATAAATTGATGGCCGCACACGGATAGGCCGGCTTTTTACTAAAACGTTAGATGACGGTTGTAATTGTCACCAAATTCATACCATCTTGTGCATGTTGAAAGAAATTACCGTTGGTCACATTTAAAAAAAATATTTTGTGAGTTCGAGTGTGACGAGCAGGAAACTGTTTTAAGAATGCGGCTGACCACTTTACAAATCTCACAGTTTTGCTTTGTTTGTCCATAAATACTGATTTTTTGTAACCTTTTGACCGAAAAGTTAGAAATAAGAAATATTTTTAAACCATTTACTTATAAAAAGAGTTGTTAAAGATTTCTCCTTTGATAGTTGCCTGTGTGGGTCATGGCTTTAGAATCGCCCAAACATACCAACTCATTACCGGGAATAATTAATTTTCACAACAAAAGCCGAGAATGAATATGACTTAGATTAATTTGAAAACTTTCAAGAACACGTTACCTCCTCAAAAAAAACGTTTTAGTTAGATATGTCGAAGTCAAATATCTGTGTACGATACATTTTTCGAAGTTTTTGATTTCTTTTAGACTGAAATGAAAAATTTTGCTGTGCGGGTTCAGTTGTCCCCAGCCATGAGGTGGTACATAGCTTTTTTCAGCAGACACAGCAACAACTCCTTGGAAGTGTAAAGGAGAAAAACGGTCGCTTTTGCGGGGGAGGATCTGATGGGATATGGGGTTTAAAAAATAATGTTCCGTCTTGGAGGGAAGGTCCAATATGGGGGCACATTGCAGAAGTTACGTCTTTCACGGATAAATTATAAAGCTTTTCAGCCATGTATGACTTGTATCAAATAGCTTTTTCAATAAATGGTGACCTCGAATATCCAGCATAATTATTTTGGACCTTATTATATTCGGTCCAACATGACTACTGCCAAACAATCGTCGTCTTTGTAATGCTTCCATAAAAAGTCCCCTCCATTAAACTAGGTTAAAGCACAAAAAACTTAATTATGCTTTGAGTATGGTGCTGAAAATAGATTTCTCTGGAGAATGAATAAGTAAAAATTCATTTTAATATATAAAAGCAAACACGCAAAGCAGACCTTGAAAAAATTCACTTTTAAAATTTAAATAATTAACAAAAATAAACAGATATTCTCAAGTGTCATGAATTTAGCCCCTAGATGCGAAAGGTTGAAGTTTTAAACCACTCCCATAAACTTGTATGGCGGTTGTGCATTAAACATCTGCGTAATTCTGATTAGTCACCCTATTGTTAAGTTTTTTTATACTTTAGTTGCTATGACACACAAAACGTAAAACCACAAATGCTTTTGTTTCTCAAGACAGGCCTGACGTAAACGGAGCACGTGCACCAAAATGTTGACTTGTAATTTGTAATGAATTTTTTTAAATTTTTATTGCAACTAAGATCATACAAGTGATTGTAGCGACCTACCAATGCAAAAAGACACCCTGATGATGTACGTGAGCGACCAGATAATTAAAATGCAGATGCTTGTAACCTGAAACACATACACGTACCCAATTGTAATTCCGAACAAACAGTGGTTTAAAAAATATTAAATTGACGCACTTTTTTCGGTTGGTTACTTCTTTACAATTTTTTTAAAAATATTGCTCGCATTCACTGTTCCAAGGAGATAATTTTCTGCATGGAATAGACTTAAAGCCTTAAATAGCGGCTCCATTTTTTGTTAAAAGCATTTTTTTTTTGCTCCGTGGTCCTAGGACATGAACAAACCAGCGTGAAACAGATCACAGTGTTTTATTTTTTTCTTCACTTTTAATTCGTTTTCCAGCATTTTAAGCATAAAACATACAAAAGGTTACCTTTCTTATTAAATGCAACAATTTTAGCAAGTTACTCTCTGTTACTCAAACGAAGCCCAAGCTGCATCCCACCCCTAAGTAGTTTTGCGATAATATTAACGATGAGTTTTGAGAAAATTATTTCATAAATCCCTAACGACAGCATACATATAGTGTGTGTTATTTTAACGTTATTTAACTTTATATAGACTGTGCATTTGAGGAAGTTACTGTAAACTTATAAAGAACTCATACACATTCTTCGCATGCAACCCTTCAAATAAACAATCTAGGCGTTCAAGTTGGGTAGTGCACGTAGCAGTCTTGAACGTGTATGACGCAATTTTATGGCCAAAATCTTAACAGATTTACAAAATGGATTTTTTTAAAACTATTTTGCCCTTACTGTCCCAAAAATAATGGGCAGCCTCATAATTATACCTAGCTCAATTTCATGGACGTAAAACAATATGTTCTTTTTTGTGAACAGATATAATTGAAACGTGCCTGCTCTTCATGGATGATCTTTTAAAGTGAAACATGCAGACACAAGAAGTTCCTTTCCGCAGCGTTTATTAGCGTAGACAAATCCTCGGATATAAACAAACGTTGAATTGAGCCCAGCCCTGCATATATTGTCTCCCAGCATACTAAGTTTAATGGAATTCAGCTCTAGTAAACAGCATTTTGCGCATGAATTCAACCCAATTTACTAAATGAAAAACCTCAAATGTTTGTTAAATCACCCAATCCCTAAGCTTTCATCAGATATGTAGTCTGCTGTAATTCCCACTGGGTGTTACTTTAAAAAGGTTAATTGTCCAATATAAAAGAGAAGAATATAATAAATTCTTAATAAAACTTGAAATTAATCGCGTTTGCGTGGATGAATCCGCTTCTTACTCACCTCTTTAAGACGTGTTGGCTTTTTACGCAATTAACCGTATTTTTTCGCTGGGCAAGCTGTATGCAGATTGAGTCTCAGTAACAGTTTTAGACAAGTTATCGTCGCAGTACTTACCGAATTAAAGTCAAGTACTATTAACCACTTATATTACTTAACTTTTCACTAAGCACTAAGCACTTTGCACAGGTAGTTTGAGGTTGTATCTGGTGAACTGATAACTTTGTGAGTAAAATTGAGCAATGATTTATACAAACCTGCAAAAATGCATGTAGGAAAATGCCTTGCCAAAAAGAAACTGCCCATTTTTATACTTTTTAGTATCGGCTTAACTTTTTGCCAAGGTTTAAGGGAAAAGAATAAAAATATTTGACCTTTATTAGGAGAATACATTCTAAAAAAGAATCCAAACCGTTTTATGATTAATATGTAAGCTGAATAGGTGATATTAAATGAGCAAAACGTGAACAACAGTTAATTTCCTTAAGGTGAGATTTACAAAGTGCTCTTTACCAATATTGCTTTCAGTTTGATTTCAGCTTCACTGTAAACGATCTAATGGAGATGGCTTCATGTAAGATTATATGTAAGGCATAAGTAAATGGATCGGCGAATAAATTGCACATTTTTGTTACCATTGCTGATATAAACACTAGTAAAACCGGTGGTATTCAAATAATGTTTGCATGTTCAAGTGCTAGGTAAATAATCTAAAAAGCGCATTCTTTGAAACAGATATGTCATTATTCTTACAGAAACTACGTATATTAAAAAGTGTCCGTTCGATCGATTTTCCTTCAATTAATGTGACATTTCGGTATTTGTTGCCGATTAGAATAGATTATATCGCGAGGATTTCGCTGTTACCTAATTATGCAAAGTACTGGATGGTGGGCTTGTAAAGTATCTAAGTTAATCTGTATTCCCATGGTCGCGACCCTAGAGTTATAAAATCGTGAGCCAAATCGTCTGACTTTAAAAGGGAACCGCAGTAGTTCAACAACAACGCCATGCAGGGCAAATCTAGTCAAGGGAAAGTGTTTGTGTTTTAGTGGGAGACGGAGCGTGGCTCAGAGTGTATATGGCCTCAGGGTTGGGCTGAAAAAACCAGTACAAAAAAGAGGGAGGGAGTCAATGAACAGAGGTTGTGTGAAAGTGTCAGCGGCGTGGGGGGGGGAGGTCGAAGGGCCCCTTCGAGAACCACATCTATTTCTCGCATAGAGCGCACGTAGGGGGAGGGGTGATATCGATGAACGTTTCTCGGATTTACCGGGTCAAGAAAAGGGGATAAGGCTGAACATGGGCTCCGCGAGCGCCAAGACACCGTGGGAATAGGTGATAATCACCAAAAGTAAAACACCGGTTGGCTGGGGCCGTATTTTGTCAGGTACAATCGAATAAAATGGTAAACTTGGGATCGCGTCCAGTATTCGAGGGAGGAAGTGGCCAGCCTTTGCAAACAGGCACCTTGCTGGAGAACGGACGTTGAGAATTTCAAATTTTCCGGTCGGAAATAACATCATGGCAATCAGTAATCCTTCAACTATCCGCAAATATTACACAAAATTACCTTTTTTCTTTGAATCAGTTCTCTCCGAATGTAAACTTTTCAAATCTTTACGATAGAGGATTGCTTAAGCGTCTTTTAAAAATACGGGAATCTGTGTAAATACATTAAGTTTGCTGAGTGTTGTTTAACATGCAAATGTTCTTCTATTTAACTTTGGTCTTCGTAGACCTCAGTCCATGTTCACCGTAAGCCCCCGAAAAATAAATTGCTTATTTTTAGCTTTTTTTTTAGTCATAATACTGCTTAAAAATATATCAGACTTTGCCATCAACTGCAAGGCGCAGTTTAGATGTGGTTGAACGCACTATGCAAAATGAGATAGCTGGCTCACTCTACAATTTCTATGTTTCATTTACTTTATTCACCATTTTGCAGAACGACAATTTGTTCTTGGAGGGGAAAACGTGCCAAAGCGATAGTATAGTGTTCTTTTCCGTTTTGTTTTAAAATGCCACTTGTGCACCCGTTCAAATGCCGCTTCCCGTTATGAAGCTTTTTTCTTAAATGAAAAGCGGGCAAAACTTCCGCTCTTAAAGTAACTTTCCAACGGAACATTTACTCAAATGCTTTCAAGGGCACAATCTAAAGCGCCGTAGTGTACTCTGATGTTTTCTTAGCATTCACGTTATTAAAAATAAAACTTTTATTTTATTTTGGAATGAGCTCTTATGAATTGAATGCGCAACAGGCAAATCAACTCTGGATAAAAGCCTGTCCAATAACGGTCTTACTTTCGGAGTGTAGACCTGACTTGCATTTGCTTCTTAACATCCAGGGATTACGTAGCACTTTCCAAAAATAAATTGAATTCGGTGAAGAGAACACTTAGTCGAAACATGCATAAGTTTACTTCCATTTGCATACGACTTTGCATAATATTATAGCACCACCTTTATCCTCCCCACATTTAGTAATTTTTTATCATATTAGGTGTGCACTTTTGTTTGATACCGAAGATAATTTAAACGTATGTATAAAACAGTAATTTAATCCAAGTAAACATATCAATGGGCTGAAATTCGGTCAATTCATTGATGAGATATCTGCAATTGCATAAGTATAAATCAACCAAACTGTCACATTAGTGCTCTAAATCAAGCACATGCGTCAAGCTAAATCATTTTATTGATGAAAGTGTTTGGTTCTCTGCCATGCTTAGTTTCATTACTAATGAGAAGACGTGATAATTGTGTTCGAAGTAGCGTCTGTCGGATAGAAACGTCATCTAAACGACATAGAAAGTTCAGCAATGTCATCTGGCATCAACAGAAAGTGCACAGGACGCCGATAGAAACATGCGGGGCCTAGTTTCTCTGGGTGTCGTATCCTGCACGGTGTATTGTTTAAAAGTTAATCGATTAACCAACAAAATGAACCGAACTGACTGCGGACAAGAAAATTTAATTTTACCAGAAATCTTTATTAAAGGGTAGGGAATGAGTACATTCCTTGATTAAGCTGTTGTGCGGGCGTTGCTAACAGCGACCGTTTGAATACTATTCTTTGCGAGGTCCATGCTACGCTGAAAATGAAGGCATATAGTTTCATCTGCGAACAAATCGAAATCCTTTTCTTGCAACCGTGGAGCAGGCTCTGTTGGTCACATCTGTCAGTCATGAGAAAAGGTCACTTTCCTTCTAACCTCCTGTAATTCTCAGTGCCCTCCTCCTTGACTGTCATATATGCCTGCTCCTAGATATCTCCCAATTTCTGTTTAAAATCAACATGTGTAGAGGTTGATACTGACTTCCTTTAATTATCCTTTCATATATGACAATACCCATCTGCGTGAAAATATGAACATAGCTTCATTTCTGTAAGTACCCACAATATATATATATATATATTCACTCAGGAATGTGCGTACACCGATCGAATAAGCTTCCGAACTAAATAAAGTTCATGTGGTGGTCAGAAATCCCCAACGGCCGATTCCGGCCAAGTCATAATCGCAGGTATTCAGGGTTATGCTTGGCTGATGAAGGCTAATAAGCCCGAAATAATTCTGTATCAAGTAACGCCCAGATGCTGTCATACCCCCCCTTACCGCAATATATCTATATATGGAACAAAGGTGCTCATCCGACCTATCTGGTAAGGGCACATAATTGTCCCGGAAGTGCCTTGAGGCTTGTACTTGAGCGATAAAAGGCTTGTCGCTTAGCGAACTCAGAATATGATGGAGTGGATCCGACAAAGACAAGGGAGACCGGAATGGCCATTTCTGGCTTGTTAGCCGTCATCAGCCAGTCATACTCAATCTCAGGGGTCGGAAACCCCAAGATTCGAACCCGGGACCTTTGGTCATTGGGTTTACTACCTTACCTCGGCACCACGGGCTCGTTGCTTTGACGGTTGTGATCGGGGATATGCTGGAACAAAGGTGCTCATCCGATCTCTCTGGTAAGGGCATATACTTGTCCCGGAAGTGTCTTGAGGCTCGTACTTGAGCGATATCAGGCTTGTCACTTAGCGACCTCAGAATATGATGGAGTGGATCCGACAAAGACAAGGGAGACCGGAATGGCCATTTCTGGCTTGCTAGCCGTCATCAGCCAGTCATACCCAATATCAGGGGTCAGAACCCTCGAGATTCGAACCCGGGATCTTTGGTCACTGGGTTTACCACCCTATCTCATATTCTGAGGTCGCTAAGCGACAAGCCTGATATCGCTCAAGCACGAGCCTCAAGGCACTTCCGGGACAAGTATGTGCCCTTACCAGATAGATCGGATGAGCACCTTTGTTCCATCATATCCCCGATCACAACCGACAAAGTTACGAGCCCGTGGTGCCGAGGTAGGGTGGTAAACCCAATGACCAAAGGTACCTTGTTCGAATTTTGGGGTTTCCGACCCCTGAGATTGGGTATGACTGGCTGATGACGGCTAACAAGCCAGAAATGGCCATTCCGGTCTCCCTTGTCTTTGTCAGATTCACTATATATACATATATATATACACCAGTGGTGGACCAACTGCGCCGTCTGTGAGTGCGTTTGTTTGTGTTGTCCGACCAGCTGGTGTTCAGGGTTATGCTTGGCTGATGAAGGCTAATAAGCCCGAAACAGTTCTGTATCAAGTTACCCCCAGATGCTGTCATACCCCACTTAATACATATATATATATATGTGTGTGTGTGTTGGCCATAATGACTATAAGTCGGAATTTACTGTCTGTACATTAAAAAGACTTCTAAAATGTTCTGTAGCATTTCTTGCATTTTAAAACACAACTAAATAACACAACACACACTGAGAACCAAGAACTCATTTAAGGGCATATTTACCATTTTCTATTAATCGGCTTCCGGCGACATGTACAGAAAACAGGAACGGGGATATTATGCTTTGATAGGTAATCAGTATGATAACTACCATATGAGTTCGGATTAAATTCATCGAATGGGTAGCGTAACAGGCCTTTTAATTTATACCGCAAAGCCCAACCTGAAACCCACAATGGCTCAGTTAACGGCTTTGAAAAATGTTTAAGTTAGCATTGTGTTCTTTAAACAAAGCATTGATAAAGCAAAGGAGAATAAAATGGACAAGTATATCCTCGAGACCGATTGGGAAATTAAATTCTAACATAAGTCATAATTTGGAAGGTAATCAATGGGTAAATGCACCAGATCACAAAGTAAGAGCGTTCCGCTCAACAATAGATTATCCGTTGTTCGAATCGAACGTTGGACATGGCCGGCTAATGACGACGACTAGTCCCAAAAATGTTTAGTTCCATGTTCCATGGCCTGTGTCGGCAATTCCGTTGAGGATGATAATCTACACAAGAAATCTACTGAAGGCAGTGGGAAAGAATGACTCATTTCCGTTGAGGGGCAGACAACTTCGCATTTTCTTGGAAGAAGTTCGCTTTCCGGAATTAAAAACCCCCCAAGTCCACGGACCGATTGCCTAGTCAATGAGGATGCCCAGCAAACGGAGACGCCCCCCCCCTGCCAAGCGTTGTATGGTTTTTCCTGTATGCAACCCTCCCTACCGGAGTCAGGTTAATTAACCGCAAAGTATGGGTGGACACTGACAATAAGTGTCTCTGGACACGTGACTACGTAGCCAGTAGATATATACGCGAACTACAACTTTTGGTGAAGAATAAAGGCGACTAACACAACCCAGGTGCTCAACTTCCATAGCAACCAGCCAGTAACGCATAAACTTGACTGTATTAGAGCACTATTTCAGAGGGTGAAGACACGTTGCAGTGGAATGGAGGGAAATGTGCAAGAACTACGACATATTTGGGACCAACTGGCCGGGAATAGATACTAGAACAGCTTCATCAGCCGCTGCCTCCGAACGCGCCCACGGGGAAAAAACGAAAGGAGACCACCAACGTTCTGGCACCTTCTACCGTACATTAAAAACGTGTCAGAAGCAATCGAGCGTATCACTGCAGAGCTCCGTGTGGGTATAGCTCATCACCCGACAGCTACCATGCATGCATGCGTCATGCAAAAATTAAACGACGCACTGGATGTAGGTGAGCAGTCTGGCATCATATAACAAGTGCCATGTCACGACTATCCTTGCCATTATACAGAGCAGACTGGGCGACGACTTAGCTCGCGAATAACGGGGCACAAATGGGCGGTGCGGAAAGGGACCCACTGTCCAAGATCGCTACCCACACTCTGGAAGAGGGCCACGAATCGGACTTCTCGAACACACGGATAATGGCACGAGCCAGTTATAAGACAGGACGCAAACTGTTGCAGGCCTGGGTTTCAGATCCTTACTCCATAAGCAGGCATGGTGATACACGACCTTGTTATTTTGCCATCCGTTCCTGTGACCGGAAGCCAGGGCATACTTCATCTACAAGCGTGAAAGCTGCCATGCCAAGGTTACGCACCGTTACTCCAGGAACGCACATACGAGACACGATATGATAGCGTGAGAATGGACGTGGTGTGCACAGGGACCAAGTTATAATTGCTACCTCTCCTCCACCCCCTAACAACCCCATTTATGTGTAGCTGACGCTTACACTTTTCTTATTTTCTCTGACGATGTTTTTTCGTCAGACTAAAGCTATCTTTCCAGAGATCGCGCCTTTCTCCTCTTTGCAAAAATAAGATTGTGATTCGTCATTAGTAAGCCATACCAAACGGTATATGTTTCAGAAGACGGGGCTTCAACTCACAACCTGCTGGCAACATTTCTAACGCTTTACCCTGTTCACCGCGGATTCGATGCCTTACTGGCCTCTATCTGAAATATTAATAATGGCAGGTGGCCGCTAATCGATCCAACATGGCACTCACTCGTGTCGTCGTGTATTGTTATTAAATCTTGAATTCCAACAGTGTCGGTCTTCTGGCCAATAGGTTGCGGATTCTTACATAAAATGCCGTAACACATAGCGTTGTTTGTGAGGGGCTGATGGTGGCAAGTTTCAGGAAGCAGTTCAGGAGAAGAAGAAGAAGAAAAAGAAGAGAAAGAAGTCACCACCAGACCAAGAGTTGTATTGTCCTGACATTTGGTGAAGTACGTAAAGAATGTGTTGGAAGCGGTCAGCCGTCTGCTTACCCCAATTTGAGTTGGAATTGTGCACAAGCCAGAAGCAACAATCAGGCGCGAGTCATGAGATCGAAAGACCCACTGCCAAGGCAGGAAACTGCGGGAGTCGTTTACCAGATCTGGTGCAGTTGTGTACAATGCAACTACGTCGGAGAAACCAAAAGATTACTCCAGACGCGAATGGCCGAGCATGTAGCGGTGATGAGGTAGAAAGACGCCAACTCACAGGTTCTAGCTCACTCGACGGGACCCGGCCATATTTTGTGGTTAAACTAGGCCACAATCCTTGCGAAATTTGAAAACCACGTGACCCGCGAGTTTCTCGATTCTAGGTTTTCAGGTCCACAGTCAATTAACAAGCGCAACGGTTTGCCGTTTCTATACTGCGTACTGAGATATTGCCTGAGCAGGAGAATCAGTCACGTGGAAAGGACCGCGTGCAGCAAGAACTCTGGCGCTAGCGGGCATAATTGTCACCCAATTATCAAGCCCGCATCCGGCGTGGACCAAAAAACTGTAGCAATTTAGGAGCCAAGAACTGAATGTTGAAGTCGAATATAATCTTTGTAAAATGGAGTCTTTTGTGTGAATTTTCGACACTAGCGCACTAGCTCATCGTCAGACGCAGAGAAAACGAGAAGTGCTTAAAGCAGTTAGCATCGGAAGGACATGAGAATATCGATACTGGCTTGGCGTGGAGATTGATCCAGTAGTCCGTTGACGTGTAGCTTATTTCGTCCGGATTAGTTCGCGCCTTCCCCACTTCTGCTTGGACATGTTTATGAAGAGGTCAACTCAATGTGCCTGTTGATGTATAACGTGTCTCGGTGCAAAGCCCCAAGGAAATCGCGACCTTTTTTGAAAGGGCACACCACGACTATAGGAGTTTTTCCAACGCCAAAAGGATTCAAGGTGTCCAGAGTATGCAAGGCGACTTGAGACAGTTGTTCTCGTTTTTTTTATACAGCCAATTGATGTACGTGAATGCGTACAAAGGCGAATTTTCTGGTCTGGCCACGATAAACGGCAACGCAAAATCTGCGTGGCATTAAGTAGACAGCGTATTTTATGTCTACATAGCTCATGCTGACCTCAGCACGTACAATCTCTATGCGTAAAGTCATCGATGGTTTATGAGCCACGTGGATCTGGTTCTAACTAACGTGCCTGTTAACGATAAAAACACGTTTTGATATAAGGAGGTAGTTCGTACAACTTTAACTCAATCTTCGAATTAAGAGGTAGTCTGTTCACGAAAAAACCAATAAATAACGCAGTAAGAGTACAAATGACTTTAAAAATAACATTGTTGTTAAATTTTCGAATACATATGCTTCCGTATTGAACGCAATGAAACGTATGCCAGTAAGAGAACAGCCTATAGGCCTGGGCATTTGATCTCACATAATTTCAGAAAGATTGCCAGTTGGTTTTTCCGTTCCTAAATTGCTAGAGTTACGGTGAACGAAAGCAGCCAGGTTTTCGTTTGATTACGCCACCAGAAAAGTTAAAGGTGAACGATATTTCATGAGCTCTGGTGCAGGCATGCCGCAATTGTCAGGTGAAATCGCAAAGGTACACTTTTGTGCCAACTAAGAGACGTCTCCTCCTGTCACATTCATATTTCCACATTTAGGTGAAAAAGAGGTTAAAATCATTATTGAAAATTTGGATAACACTTTAAAATTTGCAGCAAGTTTATTTGATGTTCCCTAGATAAGGATTATGTCCTACGTGTTTTTGCAAACTTTCCAAATATGACATATCTTGAAAGGATTCACCCAAATGATGAGTTTGTAAGCGATCTTTCTTAGGTGGCTATCTGCTCAGATAATGTTTAAGAATCACCTAAGCACTTCAATGCATTGCCGATAATATTAGACAAGCCCAATTCACCTCGCGACTGAGTAAGCCTACATTAATTAAAAACCCTTTTCAGCAAGTAACTATTTGGAAAACGCTTCAATTTAATGTTTTGTCGTCGGAAATTTGCGTACTTTACCAGTTTATGAAGTTAAAGTGGAGAACAATGGGAAACGTTGAACAGTTTTTTCGATGTGGGGACACACCTCCTGTTGAAAATGAACGAACGCACTATGCTCTGTATATCTGAGCAGTTTTCAATATGTGTGTTTACTTTAAGGCTATGTCCGTTTATACGAAAAATAGAGCAGAGTGGCAGAATATCAATGATGCTTTTGAGAAAACTAATAAGCTTCTGCTCGTTCCCTTTCAAGTTATCCTATTCACTGATTCCGTTATCTCAATAAGAAGTGATGGGACATATTTTGCATAACATTTGACAGAAAAGTGAAGGCATTTTTCGGTTGTTTGTATACACGCTTGATTGCGGTCGTTATTTACGGCAAAAAATATAATTTTTTAATTCAATTTGCTCTTTTTACCCGACAATACTGATGTTTTATGTACGCGCACTTACCTTAATTTCAGAAACGCAAAATAAAATTTTTGTTCACTGAACACAGTTAATTAAAAAATGTCTGGTTTATTTTAAAGTTCCTTTAAAGTGCAATACACTCAAACAAAAACCCTTGTTAGGACGAAACTTATACCATAAAAAATTCCTTAGATGTTACTTAATGTTTGATATGGTTCCATTTCGCCCCATTTTCCCTTGCAGCATACTGATTTGATCTGAGCCCTTGAAAAACAAGCAGCGTTTTTCATTCAACTCTACTCAAAATACAGACTAAAAACAAAAAAAGTGTGATAAATCCCCCACTCAATTTTTCACTATAAGTATTTAATCAGATATACCAGCTACTTTATATATGAATATGTTCGGACAAGATCTAATAAAGATGGAATATATTACGTCATCTGTTACAAAAGTAAACGACATGAATTAATCGCCAGGGATAAGAAAAACGTAGTCGCTTATTTTTTTTCAAAATAACCGTAATTGTTGAACCACGACTTTTAAAAGGCCAAGATTGCAGTTTATTTATTAAGATTTTCTAATCGTGAACGTTTTTTATCGATAAAATACCTAACTTTGAGTCAGAAATTACAACATTCGAAGAGTTTATATCACTTACCAATCGGCTGTTTACCTTGTGTACTACTTTGTGTGATCTGAGCAATTCTCCCACTTAAAATTCATTTGTTGCACGGACACTGGTTTCTTGAGTGGCTATTATATGAAGGGAGAGCAGTGTTTGGAAGGTATTTAAAAGGGTTTGTACTACGTATGCATAATTAACTATTAGCTGCCCCAGGATATAATGTGCCGAAGCTAACATCTTTTACGAACTCTAATTCTGCCTTTAGCACAGCTAATTGGGGCTTAAAATATTCACAACGCCGGCACTGCTTATTTCTTGGATTATTCACCATTATCTTCTGTTGTTTGTCCTGACGTTTGCGTGAAGTAAGGTTGTGTTTTTTAGTCTTAATGTTATTATCGCTTTTGGGATAACTGTATTTTCTATGTAACGATCATTTAAAAGTCGTCATGGCAACTGTCAAATACAATTTGCTCTTCGAAGGAAATCTGAATAAAAAACTATTATATTTATTTAAATATAGTATGGCGAGTGCTACAAACAATTTTTTGCAATTTAAAAAAGACCGGCAATCAATCGCAAATCAACCTTAAGTGCGGTTGCAAAACTGTTATCATGCAGTCCAATTTCAATTATTTACAGTCACGTTAGGATGCTGACTCTATGATATGCTTTTCAGACCGCTGTAAAAATATTCATTCATTAAAAAATGGCTTCTTAAATAGTGTGCCATTTTATCATTGTTTTTGACTGCCGTTAAAAATTCAAATATATTTTATGGAAAACATACGCGACAAAATCCTGGTTTGTTCTTATTTGATATCAAATAACGTCTTTTCTAATATTTGTTCTTAAAGGAAGAGATTCCTTTGGTTTTCAAGAAGTTTCTAAATTGCTGAATGGTTTTGAAACCTACCCACCGCTAGAACTGAATTCAGGTTTTACAAACTGAATGCCAAGTCCATCCTGTTTAAGGAAAAGTACGTTTTTGCTATTGGTTTGAGGAAGTGATTGCATAGTTTTCATAGAATTTTGCACTAGACACGAAGTATGCTGTATATATCAGGGGAAGCATTAATAAATTGAAAGAAACGATGTATTTTGAATGCACAACGCATAACAATTTTACAGAATCAACTTTTTTGCAGCGGTCAGAAAGAAGCGCATCACAGAGTCAGCATCTTAGCATGACCGAAAGCAATTGAAATTGGACTGCAAGATGAACAGTATTACAACCATACGCAATGTTAATTTGCCAGTGATTACCGGTCCTTCAAAAATTGGGTAATGTTTGTTGCAACACTCACCATACTGCTTATTTTATTTTGTTTGTCTCATCATGGTCTGCTAGACGACCTAAATGCTAGCGTATTTGAAATATTTTGTCTTGATGACCTATAGTCTTTTCTCATACGAATTTAAAGCCACCCACTTCGAATGCATCACCCGCACCAGAATCAATGGAGTCTCGTAGTGTGCCCGTCACAACTAGGTAGCTTATATTTTAGTGCGGAAAATTACTCATTCTCGTACTGCCGACTAACGTAATCGACCCATAAAATATAAGGCCATTTTATTTGACTTTAGAGAATAGTTCAATCGGATACTCGCGTTCATGTATCTAGGAAACACGTTACACTGAATGCTATCAGCGGTTGTCAAAAGTATTGTAAAATGACGTGTACCATTCCAATTGGATTGCAAGACGGTAGCAAAATATGATCATTCAGTCCCTTGGCCCGAATTTTGGATTTTCGTTTTCGATTTCATTACGATTACCGAAACATTAATAGGATCATTTACTTAATATGCGAAGACAAACAGTCTTAATGCCCACTGCCATAATTTTAAATGCTTTATTTCTTTCCTCTTGAATGGAATATTAAGCATCAATATTAATTTTAAGACATATCTTGAGCCTGGTAAACCTTTATTCGATTCTGGACTTGATGCTTAGAAAAATCCTTTTGGAAGTTGACTTTCTACATCACAATTGATTGACGTCATAAATTACAGTAGGCGACGGGGTTAAATTCAACTATTTATGATACAATTAATGGCACATGTTGGGACCGCGCAAACCAGATAGTGAGAACGTTGACTGCACTGAATCGGGTTTTTCATAAGTGGATCAAGGCAATTGTATTTTAATAAATTGGAGGATTATTTGTATTAGGATTGTAGCAAATAACAAAGAGTTAATTATTAAACAAATCATCGTCTTTGATTTCTAACAGCTGTCATGCAACTTGCCGTTCTTAGTTTCTAATATAATTTCTTATAATGTCACTAAATCGACGCCTAAGCAGAAATTATAATTGCTACCAAAATTAGACGCTTACGTTTTTCAGGTGTCATCTAAAGAGGTTTCACTATGCCCATCATCGCACGTTTGTTTACAATTTTCTGTATTCTTCGAGGCTTGCATAGATTTCTCAGTCTATAAATGGTGCATCTTAGCTCAATTTTGGGAGCTTATTAGAGGCATTATTGGTAGCTCTTTCGGGTTATTTTCCCCTCCTTTGATTTTTTTGGGAAAGAAAACAGCTTGCGTCCAACTGCGTCTCTTGAAATACGAGCTGCCGTTTTTGATTATGTGTTTTTAGGGATCAGATAACGAGCGCGCATTAGTGAGCAAGATTCGTACCGTACGCTACTTGAAATATAGAGCAACATTTTCAATATTATAATGCATATCTTTTAATTAAACGATGCACTTGATGTGTAATTTGATAAGATCCAACTCAGGACGGGTATAAAATATGACTATGTTAAGTTTATTAGCTCTGCCACATTCAAACTTAAAGGTTGTTGGTTTAGGTAGAGAAATCGTATCACTGATTGAATACTTATTGTTGGAGACGCTAGTATTATATGTTTGGCCTCGCGAGTTGTTGTCCCAGAGCGTACAGAAGCAAACTAAGATCTGTGTTTTACTATTAAAATTGAAAAATTTATTGGCTATGATTAGAAATACTGTAAAATGTTGAAGGATGGATTTGGGATTAGGAAATTTAGGATTGGAATTGGGCAGTTAAAGGCCTTGGTAGGGGGGCAATTTCGACATGGAAAATAGCCACTCGTCATGCGGGGTGGTGACTGACGGGGATCTTTGCTACTTATAAATTATCCACTATCCTTCACTCCAGAAAAGAATGCATCAGCTCAAGCATTACTCACATGTTTGATGAAGTATACACTGGTCTTAGGCACTTCTCTTTGCCCAGACTTTGTTTATTTGAATAGGTTACTCGTTACATCAACAACGCGTTTCTCTTGTTTGCTTGGAACCCATATCCTGCGGCCTAGAATTCGTGTTACATGCCAAAACATGCGAAACCTTACTACGCTATCACCAATCGGCATTAAATAACGTTGTCATACAGATTGTCATGGAGTCTACTCTGAAGTCATTTCAGCTACAATAGGATGCCAGCTTTTCGACGAGTTCCTTTTTGACCGCTAAAAATATGCATGTATCGTAAAACGAGCCCACTTAAGTAGTATGCATTTTTATGAGTGATCTTGAATTTCTTTAAAAAATCAAATACACTATATGAATAACATTAACGAAAAAAATATTTCTTGTAATCCTTTGGTAGCAAATAAGGCTTTCGGTAAATGTTATACTTAAAGAAAGGGGTTCTTGCGGTTGTAAACAAGTATGTTCGTTGCTGACTTCTTTGTAAACCTACTGATTTTTACACTTGAATTCAAAGTTTACGAACTGCGTATTATGTACTTCCTGTTAACGCAATATTACGTTTTCACCTGTGCAGCATTTATAACTTGAGTGATTTGATGTATAATGAATGCACTCCTCACATTCGTAAAAAAAGCTATCAATTAGAAAAAAAAATTTTCAAAGCCGATACAGTTTGCTTTTTTAAGTATTACATATAAATAAGGCCTTATTTTCTACCAAACGAATACACGAAATAATTTTTTTTCTGCGTTTCCTTTAAAATATATTTAAATTTATAAAGGCATTCAAAATCAGTGATAAAAATGAATACTACACAGTACCTACATTGTTATGCAGTCAGATAGAAGTTTGTTAAAACGCCGGAATTCTACTGTAAGTGAATGATTTCAGAATACATTACACATCAATCAGTATTCAACCTTACTCAATGTGGATTAGCGAATGTGTATCAATATTTCTCACAAGTCAGCATATAAAACAAATTCTAGGCCGCAGTTTACTGCTGCCTTTCATATTGATTTTGGTACCACTTTTGTGACAATGGATACATTTATTTCCTAGTATCACCGTGTATCCGTAAATCTTCGTGCATTTCCTTCTATCACACTGCCTTATCTATTTTAAAACAACTATTTTATGTTGCCAGGGGACCTGCGAAACATAAACGTGCTCGTCGCATGCATTCCGATGAAAATCGCTGGATGCCGTCCATTGAGGTACCAGGTCATTTAGTTTCTGATGCTTTTGTAAACAAAACACTCGCATTTGACTGTGTGTGTGTGTGACATTCCTATGATCTTCTGTTTATATGCACCTAGCATCACCTGTTCCAAACTCGTCTCTCCATCGCATAGCACTCAGCACTGAACAAAATTCAGCAACATACTTAGCGCATACCAGGGGCACAGCATAATCCCCGCATTAATGTAGAATGGTTGCTGCCATTGTACAGGTCCATATGCGCAACTGGGGACTATCCTGCTGCTATTTTAAGTCTTCCCTCTTTCCCTGCTTGTCACCGTGTGTCTCTGTGTTTTCTGAAGTCTGGCCTTGGTCGCGCATTGTGCCCGTGTGCGCCAGCCAGTTCGGTCGATGTTCAGGCACCTCCGGGAGCGCGCGTTTTGATTGGTCGGCACGCGTAAACGCTAGCATCCACGCACCCACGCAACGTGTCCACGTTCTGGCGCCGTCTTGGCTGTGTGCAGGCCAAAGAAACACCCTAATTTCGCCGTGCAGGGCAAAACACCAGTGATTGACTGACTGCTGTGAGTAAATAGCTGCGGTTCAGACGCATGGCTACCCGAGTTGTGTCCGTGAAAATGGTCCGTGAGGACAGCTCCACCCCCTGGGGCTTTCGCATGGAAGGCGGTGTGGACGTGGGTCACGCTCTCAACATCCAGGCCGTAAAGCCGGGTGGTCTGGCCGACCTCAGTGGTCTCCGTCCCGGCGACATTGTTCTGCGTATCAACAAGCTGGATGTCCGAGGGCTGACCCACGAAGAGGCCAAAATGGAAATTATTCGCTCCAGCAACGACTTTGAGATTGTCCTCGAACGTGGCGCCTATATCCCAGCGCCCGTTCCCGCAGCCTCCGCTGTCACCTCTGCGGTTCTCCAGCCCCAACTTGCATCCCCGCCCAAACGTCCGGTCTCTCATATCTATCGCCAACAACCTCAGGCACCAAAACCACCGGCACCCAGCGTGACCTCGCCTACCTATGCCAACCTGAAGAGTAGTCAACCAAAAAACTTTACCTCTGTAGGGCAAACCTACAATGTAAACCCCCTGCCTTTCGGACAGGCAACGGCGGGCAGCGGTTTGATAGCGCAGACCGCAGACGGACGTGTCAAACGCGTGCTGCACAACACCTACAACTCGCCACTGGGTATTTACTCGGAAAACAATGCTACGACCCTGTTCGGCAGCACACTGGCCGAAAAGGGCGTGACTGCGACCGGACAGTCGATGGCGCAGAACTCACTCCGTTGTGCTGCCTGCGGAGAGACCATCCGCGGGGTCATGGTGCGCGTCCACAACGAGATTCCTATGCATCCGGAATGTCTCAAATGCAGCCGCTGCGGCGTGGGTCTGCGCAACATCGGTTACTTTTACATTAATGATACCCTGTACTGCGATAAACACGCACAGGAGGCAGTGAGATCACCACCCGGAAGCGGAGTTAGACCCATTGCAGTCTTCAAGTGAGACACAGAAAACTTCTTCGTTTTTTCAGCCGCAGATCTTGCATGGTACGTGTGTATGTGTGTGCGATTATACGCCTAACTGTGAGAGACTTTTCGTAAGACCTTTGACTCCCCTGGTCGGCTACTCTACAACCTGACAGCGCTTTAGACCCCACCTTCTCACTCCAGCAGTACACTAACCAGGACAAGTTCTACACCCCTCCCTGCCGATGTCAACACCACCTCCCCCGTTGGAGTCCGCTTCAAGCATTTCTATAGATTATCTCAATAAAAGCCATTAATTATAGAAACTTATTCCAGGAGGATGTCTCAGTTAACAACATGTCGGCGAGCGGAACAGGCTTTGACTCTAATCAGCAATTCAATGATTATTTTCCTGGAGTAGGCTAAACAAGTGCTGGCGTAGGGTTAGGTATTGTTTTACTAAAGTACATATTCTGGTCTGTGGCTTCGTGTAAACGCATCTATTTTTAGTCGTGATACTAAAAGTTTTATCACCGAGAGGCCATCAACCTCTCAGGTTCCTGTACGCGTTCGTAAGTTTATGCGTTGGGGCTCAAGTTATAATCCTTGCAGGCAGTAGGTGGTTGCCAGTGCACTTTTCTGAGATGAGGAGTTGTCAGCAAAATTAACATTTTTGGCTTATAAACTTATTTGCTAATGCACACTGAATCCCACATTTATACGTTCAAGAATTTCCATACACAATGGCAAGGATAATGGGCCCGCAATTAAGCTGTCAAATTCCGGACTACTAAAAGCTCAATAATTTAGAAGATGAATTGGCAAACATATGTTTGTTTTCGATAAATCCTCGTCAGGTCTTTATGTTTATATCGTAATTAGGTCAATTAATTATGTGGGTTGGTAGAAATAATAGTACGGTTGTCAGTGGATGCTCCTGTGGGGCAAGATACATTGATCGCATGGGCCGGCCTTTATCCAAAAGAATACGAGAACACATCCCAGAATGGTAAGGAAAAGGCCAACTAAAGGATGTAAACAGTGTCATTCTAGCGCACCTGGTAGACTCAGACCATCACGTGGATGCCAAAGAGACCTTCCGAATTATCTGCAAAGTACCCTCAAGTTTTTCAAAATTTCTTGGACAGCATCCTTTGGCTACGAAAGAAGCGGCCGCCATAAAGCTGCGCTAACCAGTCTTGGGCGCCCAAAATAACTTTGTCGTGGCGCCGCAGGCACGATTGGAAAAAGCCGCTAATCCAATAGCCAGCAGATTATGACCTCAGCCGACTACCAGTTCGCCCTAATGCCGATTCGTTTTTAACCCCGATTCCCCCCCGATTCCCCCTCCACTGACAACCATGCTATTTTTTCTACCAACCCGCGTAATTTATTTACTTCATTATTCTATAAATGTAAATGCCTGACAAGAATTTATCGAAAACAAACGTATGTTTGCCAATTCCTCTTCTGAATTTTTCAATGGGAATTTCTGCAACTTTAAGCTCAATAGTCAATGGCATTGCAATCTGTATTATCCTGGTCAATAATCTCTTCTCTGCGAAGGAATATTTTTGTACCTCTAAGATTTCACATGTAAGACAAGCAAGTATTCACTAGCGGACTGACTCTTTCACTCAATAATTTGGTTACCTGACCTCTCATCAGTGTGAGTACTGTTACTTTGTTCTTAATAAGCGGTGCTCCATGCTAAAACCGATGCCAAAATTCAAGATTTTAAGGTAAGTGTGATGGCGTTTATACCAAAACGTGAATTGCTGCTCATGATATTCAGTGAATTTATCGATAATACTTCAGGTATTTTCTAGTTAGGAATGAAATGGCTCCAACAGGTCAACTGCAAAAATGAAGTTTTTTGCCATCACTAATGAACATCTACGCACCTTCCCACTTCACCCTTAAGAATGCAACCTTCCTTCCTGCTGATAGCATACAACCATCGAATTTGCATCTTGCTTTCATTTTTAACGAAAAAGGCTCTTGCAATTCTTCAAAACTGTCATCCTAACAAACTGAAACTTCATGTGATTTGAAACATGTCTTTCCTTTTTTTATTCAATTTTATTATAATTGTAAAATAACGACGACTTAATCAAAAAGGGGTTCGGCCACAGCTGTAGCAGATATTTTTTCAATATGCAAATACAACGGCATGCATTTGACTTGTATTTGACTGTGGCATCAACTGCATTTTTAGGGGGTTATCAGATTGCTTGATTCAGTTGACCAAATTTGGAAAAACTCGCAGCCTTGGCGGGAGTCGACCAGCATTGAAGGCTTTTGCGCAGCCAACGCTCTACCAATTTGACCTACGAGGTTCACTGTGCACCGTGATATAAAAAACACTTGAATCGATTTTACCCGCCCACCTTACTGCTTGTATGGAGTCCACCAGTATGGAAAAGTAAGCTGACTGCCCAGGCAGGATTTCATAATAATCGTCGGTAATCTACCAGAATGACTACTAGGCTCATTTAATTGCAAGGGGTGTTTTGGTGTTAGGGGTTTGCTTAACTTAGTTGACCCAATTGCGAAAACACGCGCGGCCTCGGGGTCAGTCGAACCCACACGATTGTTCCGCAATGTTAGATTCCATAAAAATGGTAATTTGGGCGGTTAAAATCGATCCAATTGTGATTTAACTCCCGACGAAGGTGAGCCTCGTATCTCAATGGTAGAGCCTTCACTGCCGTGTGTTTTCGACTCTCACTGAGGCTGCGAGTTTTTTCACAATTAAATCGACTAAATACTGCACTAGCAAAATGCAGGACATCCGTTTTTGCTTTTATGACTTTTCATAAGAGGGTTCCAAAAAAAATCTGAGAAAAGTTCTCTCTGTGTGTGATTAATGCAATGACAATGAAGTACTCTCAATAAACATCACAGTATATGCAAATTTGATTTGATGGAATTCATCACTTTTAATCTAATTTGGAGGAAATAATCGTTCCTATGTGCCATGACCTATAAATAATGGATAATTAAAGGCAATGACTTTTTCTTCCTGGGAACCTTCTAAGCATCGCCGATTTCACATTGGTAAATTACGCTATCTGTCACACGGAAGGAGATGGAATCTGTCCGGCATGCGCAAAAAACGTTATCACTAGGCACTTCCCAATGGGTGCGTCCGGTGTGAGTCACCTTCAGCTCCATTATCCAGGGTAGGGACATTTTCCTTTGCAAGACTCGCTAGCCAACTAAACAGATGCAGCGAATAAACCCGTTGGCTGGATAAAACTACAGCGTGTGTTGTTAATCATTTATAACTAGCGCGGAAGCCCGGCTTCACCTTGGCCTTCGTTACATGTTGTTGTCCCATTAGTAGGCAAACTGTATATGAGCAATTCTTAAAATTATGATGTTCAGTTTTATTAGGGAAATGTAGGTAAATACCTTTGAAGTCACTCTTTGTACATGGCTATGATGCAGAACATGTGGCGTTGCCAGTAATAGAACTGTGTTAGGGGGGCTTGTCAGCAAAAAAAACTCCTTACGCATTTTCAATAAGTCTAGTTTTTAATACACAAAATGTCGGCTTCTCCTTGAGGCTTCCTTGCTCATTTCTCTCACTTATGTAGGCTTACTGCATGTGTACGGTATACGGGTTACTCTTAAAGTCATTGAGTATAAGGTGAATAGCTCGGCATTTCTGAGGTCGCTTTGACTTGATAGACAAAAGGTGTATGCTCGGAAGGAGTAATTGTGGAGAAAGTAGCAATGAAAAACCCTTTTGAGTAAGTCCGAAATCTGCGCAATCAAGTAAACGTAAGTACAGGCTATTCATGAAAATCATGATATTTACAATGACTTAGCCAATGCTTGATGAAGTCCTTGGGAAAAACACGATTCTTACAGGTGACTTTTAGCCGCCTTGAAGGCTTGAGCTTGGGACTTGTTGATGGACATAGCAAAGCAAACCTTCAGTGAAAATTGAAGTCGTCGGAAATTGACTGAAGTATCAGATGATACAATAGAAATGCGGGGGATATAAACAGGTTCTCCTTTTACACAACCGGCCACAATTGTGCCATCTATCAAATATGAAATCAGCCGCTTGACAGTTAGCCTAGGGCCATTACATGGCCATGGGCATCGAGATTTCTCATTAGCATAGTCGGTGCACCAACCTTCAGAATCAATTTGTGCGATGGAATGCCGGATATTTACAAACTATCCAGGAATTTCACTGGATAATTAACACAATATGAAGGATCAACCGTCGTGTCGTATGGCTTGTACAGGTCTTCCTCAACTGGGAGATGATGCCTAACTCTCTCGTTAATGGCAAAGACAAATTTATTTGAAGGAGCAAGAATTCCTCGTTCGTACAGCCACTTTGCGTCGGAAAAATTGGTTCTAAGATTAGGGAAAACCTTTTCTTCAAGATCTTCGTCACTGCTCAAAGAATGTGTCATATTGTATGTTTTTATAACATTTATGTGAGAAACACTGTTATTCATAATGATAGTTTGTAAGGGTTACATCTAGAATTGATTTATTTGGTAGGTCATTTAATCAAAACTAAGAGCTAGCCGAACTTCAGTTTGCATGGGCCAGCCAGATTATGCACTCACTGCGTGAAGGTGTGGCAGATAGTCGCATTACTGGGGGGGACCCGGCTGGCTAGTAGCCCTTATTGGATCAGGAGCCCCGCCGGGTTGGCCTCAATCCCGGTGGCGAGGAGGGGAAATCGGAGCAGAGTTGTCGGGAGGGGCTGCTCCGTCATCAAAAACAGAGATTTATCCACCGTAGCGAGGTTTGGTGTAGCAGACCTTGGCCACCGTGATAGTGGGTGGGAACGCGGCGAAGACGCGTTTGCTGTGGTTCCCTTCTGCGGGGAGGGGGTGGTGTTTCAAGTGACTGCGACTACCTGGACGTAAGTATGGGGGTCCAAGTGGTAGTAGGACAAGTGATTCGCCTTTCAGTCCATGACTGATTGGTTACCCCTCTCAGTGGCTTGTTGGCCCAGGCTTCGTGCCTGAGCTGCTCTCACCCTTCTGAGCTCGAATGGTCTGTATGCATATGCAATGAAAGTCATCAGCCAACCGCGGTCCCTGCGGCCAGGTAGGCGCTGGCACGTTCTCTCAGTTCTGATTCTCTGTTGGTGACTGCGTTTGCGTTCTCAGTGGGTTTCTGGCCCCACCTCAGGTGTCCAAAAAGCTAGACAGTCACTATGCGGTGGACGAAAGAGTGAGGTCGACCCTTGGCGCATTTCTCTCCTCACTATATTAAATCGGAATGCGCTTGAATCTATCACGGTGCGCTAAAAGCCGTGGCTTGGAGGGTTTGCCAACTGAAGGGGAAACGTGGGCCCCCTACGTTGCTGCCCTACGTTAACTCTCTTGTATGCGTGTGTTTTTTTGTGCGTATGGGAGGAGAAGGTGGATTAACAGTCAGGCTACAATGGCTCCCTCTTAATGTGACCTTTATGGCGCTCCCGCGCAGGCGAGAGCAAAGCTAGCGTGAAGGCTGTGTCAAGTATGCCCATGTTGAGTGATTACCGCGCCAGCCATCTACACCATCCCTCATCTCCGGTCTTACTGACTTTGTCTTTACACCGGAAACGGAGGTGGGAGTGGCGAGCGAGTGGGTAGATTCTGCGCAAGTCTGCCTAAACTCCTGTTTTCCCTCGCACGAGTTCTCTGCGTTGCTCCCGCTTGCTGTCGCTTTTGTGTTACTTGCCCAGCTCGCCTCTGTGTATGCTGCGGCTTGCTTCAGCGTTTGTTGCGGCTGTTGGAGCACGTGGTGTCCATTGTCGAAATCGACGGGTGATCTGTCGTGAAGTCAAGTGATTAACGACTAGGCTGGCTTCCTTCCAAACAATGAAAGCCGTCAGGCGAAAGGTTAGTAGAGAAACACACATGCGCATGCCATTGACGCGCGCGCATGCCTACAAAGTGAGCGTGGTATGGACCCACGCGCGTAGAAGGTGTTGGCGGCGTTTCAATCTGACCCCAACGATCAATGATAACGGAGATGCACACAGATACAGTCATGACTTTTATTTAGTATACAGGTAAAGGCTGTTTTGAAGTAAGACAGGGATTTTAACGCAATACTGTAGGCGTGTGTGGGCCAGTAGAAGGCAGCGGCTTATGCACGAAAATGTTGTACATCATGACCACCAGAGCAAAAATGGTTGGTCTGTTAATTATTGCAAGACACGTCATTACACAGTCGGACTGAAAATGTCTGAGATTTAAGTTTACTTCAATGCTTCATCTTGTGCTGCGCGCAGACTTTTAATTGATATTTCGTTTTAAACGAGCAAACTTGCTTACCAACTGAATGAACACGTTCGCGTTCCAGTTATCAGCATGGAAAAGGAGAAGGACTTCTTGAGCACCAGATCATTTGGTTAATTGTCGTGAGCTTTCAAAGTCTTACTGGGGTTCCTATTCAGAGATAAGAAACAGCAAACAAAATGAGGGTTATTAGAATGGCCATAGGCCAATCAATTGTCAGAAGTCATCAGGGTGTCAAGAAGGGATGGGAGCAATCATAGTGATATCAGCTTAATAACTGACAGTGAAGTCTGGGGATGTTCCGGGTCATAAATAGTAATTAGTGTAACGCCTTGTCTTAACGATAGAGGATCCTGATGGTCCTGCCTCCGCTTCTGGCCGGTTCGTCGTGGAACCCTTTTTTGTTTTCAATTATTACGATTGCTTTGTCCTTGTTCCATCCTTTGCTTACGTAATGGCGTATGATTTTGTGGGCCGTGGGGAAGTCTAGACGCCTGTTGACGGAGTTGGCATCTGAGTACTATGCGTCAAGCGTCAACCTTTCAGTGTTTGAGTTTCGTCGGCCTACGACGGTTGCTCCTTGAATATAGAAGTCGCGGTCAGTCTCTCCAATGTGTACTGCAAGCTGTGAGTTTGGGTCTAGCCTTTCAGTAACGAATTTGTGTTCGTGTAGACGGGTATGCAAGTTTTGGCCTGCTTCTCCAACATTATTACAGTCTCCATCGCTTCAACGTATCTTGTGGGCACAGGTTTCGGTACTTACCAAATACTTCTATCAGCAGCAGGCCGTTCAATATTATCTCCAAAATATTTTATCGTGAACCCTAGACTTTATTTAGAACTAGGTCATTCAGGATAGTGAGTAAACTAAAACTTTTTGCTGCAGCAAAAATAAAAGCCACACTTCTTGAAACCTCTTCCACTTGCATACACCGAGTAATAATGGAGGCGTTTGAATCTTCTCCGTTGGACCCAATAAAGAGAACGGCAGTTTGGCTCCTGTCTAAAAAATACCCTTTCATTTCATTGTATCGTCAATTTCCATTTAAAAGCCTGTTTCGGTAATTTTGTGGAAAGTGTGGTTTTGGAGCAAGTTTAAGTGTTGTCCAATGGATTTGTAGTGCATTACTTCAGGGAATGTCGTAAACAGCGCAAGCTACAATGTATCGGCCGAGGCGACGCACGTTCAAATGGCGCTTGGAGAGCTACGTCTATCTTATAACGCAAAACTGTGTGCTGAACTTAAAAAGAGGTGTTGATAAGAGGGATCATCGAATACAGAAAGTTCCCCAAAGCAAAAGCCGGTAAGACCAACTAGGTTGGATAGTGTACTGGAAGAAAAGAGCTAACAAAGGCTAGTTGACATGTGCGTGTGTTCGGTGCCTCTGCGCACCGTTTACGGGATATGTGGATAGCCTACAGTCAATCAGGAGAAGGTGGAGAGATCGCCCGCCAGGGACAAGGCATCGATCCGACCTTGAGACATCACGCGAGGCTGGCAGTCACGCGCCCAGATAGTTTGCGGGAACGCAGGCGAAGGAACCATGAATCAGCGATTGTAGCGTTGAGTTCAGGACCGCCACAGAGGAACCAAGTTCAAAAAACCTGAAGTTTTCAACTCCAGTTTTATCTAAGAGAGCTAGGTGCACTCATAAAAAGAGCCACACCTGACTCGCGAGTCTTGTATTCCCACCCCCTGCTATAATGCAGCGGCCGAGGGTAGTGGGTTCAACTGACGCTTGGGCAGATGTGACTGTCTGAACGCGAGCAAGTGGACATTGGTCAAGTGTTTGACAGGTCACCGAGTCTGAAAACGCCCGCTGTGAAGTTACATGACCTTGAGGCAGTGGGTCATGCACAAGGAATATTGAAAGTAATACTATCGGCAACATCCCCGAAAGGATCCTTCATCCGGAGTGCTTAACTTGGAACCTGCTTCGACTTTAGAAGTTTTTGCAGAGCATAGCAAATCATAGTCCAGGACCACTGACTGTAATATGTGCTTCGTTGTCAAATAAGAAGAGGGCTTCAACCCGAGATGTTTACTGCATGTGTGACTTTTCCGACAGTCGCTGCGTCTTTACAACCTCAGATGATAAGAGTACATGCTAATAGTTGTCATTGGAGGAAAGAAAGAAACACTGAGGCAAGAGAAAAATATACAGGTTATTTGGAAAGTTGGTGCCAAATTTTAACCTAGCAAATGGTTCCATTCACATTAATCTAACGGTTTATATTCTAATAAATGCATACTACAGAGGCAGCTTGACTGTCAGTCTCTTTACATTCGAAGCATACTGCAAACAATAGTCATATGAAATGCTGGCAGGTCGATGTGCGGCAATATCTATATTTGAAGCATCGGTACATGGGAGTGAAGGACTTTATAATCGTTAGGGTAGCGTGGAATGGATAGGTAAAATCAACAAAAATTGGATCATTGAATTGCTTGATCGGTGCGAAGTGTTGTTAAATTAGAATATCAACTAAAAAAGTAATAAACACCAGCAGCTGAAGATACTTTTTTGATGATAAAATTAAAAATCAGTAAGTCAATTTTAAGAAGAGCTGGAAAAATAAGCGAAGAAAAATATAAAAAAATCAGGTTCAGATCGCAGGCATTTATAACTCGCCAGATTATGGTTGATGTGTAATCAGAACGCAAATGACGGATGACGACCTGACGATGGCCTCTTGTGTGGAGCCAAAAGCTCAGAATAATGAAATTGCCCTTCCAGATATCATTTCTTCCTCTCCTTTACAGTTTGGATGCTTTCGATGTACAGGGGGCATTACATATTGGGTGTCATAATAACGCCATAATAGCGGATTAAGGAGACCTCTTTGAGCATAATATAAAGTAATTCCGGAATTTTAGAGAGCCGCAGTCGGAAAACGTACTCAACTGATTTCTGGTTATTCAGTAGAATATTTGCCGACGAGCTAACTCAGAGGTGGTCAAGGTCATTCTTCAGGACACTGAGAGAATGAACAACAGCTATATTTAATATAAAAATAGGCTTGCGATCTCAAGTCATCAATGTGGAGGAAGAAGAAGTGAGGGGATAAGGTAGGGCTTTAAAGAACTCCACGTCGACAACAAAGTTTCCATAATAATGTGCGTAAGGTTCATTAAAACACTTTCTCATACAATTTGTCTCTCTTAATAGCACTCTTCTGACGTATTCCGTTCACATATATCTGCATGTGTAACATTTTTCCAAAGTAAGTTCGGAATGGGGAGATGTGACAGATCTTGTGATTTACCTGAAAATGAATGCTATAAATTCGGCGGGAAAAGAATAATCGCGCTTCGTCTGCCTTCGTTTACAGTGTATTTTACGGTAGAGAGAGCAAAAGTGGGCTCTTGTCTAGTCATGGTTTTTAAAAACTGTTGCAACCATTTTTAGCCTCATTAGACAACGTACAGGCTTTGTGCGCAGGCAAATCCAGCAGCGTGTAACAGCGAATGCGCAGACCATAGCAACAGCGTTTTCATGCAAGCAATTGGCGATTTAGCGTGAAAAACCTGGTCCACACTAGCGGAAGACAACCACCACCGTGTTGTCCATGCGTTGCTCTGTTCTACACGCCTGAGGCGTTTTGGCAACCAACAGTTTACATTCCACAAGCCGCGAAAATCTAGGGGGAGGAAGAGTTGGTACTGCTGCTCCAGGAATGAACAAGCGCGTTTTACGATGCTGCACACTAAACTGTCAGCACAGCCAGGATGATAATTGATGCTAACCCCGTCCAACCCATCTTAGATTACAGCCCTAATAGCAATCACAGTGCAATTCGACCTCCTAATTGGTTGGTTGTTGGGCCCTCTGCGCTAGCGTAATGTAAAGCGTTAGCCAATGAGAGCACAGCTGCCCACCTGCGAGTATATTATCGATTCCGCTGCACGCTTAGCGGCCGGGCGAAGTCGCCAACTCACGCGTGACGGGGCACTTCCGCCTCAGTAAGGCCGCCGCGTGCAGGCTATCGATGGCTGCAGAATAGTCTTTGTCATCAGAAGAATATTTTTTCTGATTACGAGGACTTGCCGCCGACAGCAGAGGCCCAGCTGCTATGTGGCTGGGAATCACCGCAGTTGCTGAGCCCGCTGGCCGCCCAGTGTCGACCTTGAATAGGCCAAACAAAGACGCCGAGAGGTGACAATTGGGTGAGCAGAGACATTATTGAGTCATGGTTCACGGGCCCCCAATCCATAAACAAGTGCAACGATTTGCCCGATCCATATTCGGTGCTGAGACTCAATTTGGCCACAGCAAGTCGCCACTTGGGGAACGGACAGGCCACCACGTCATCCCACGCCAAAACCGGAGAGACAGATGGCTGTGCAATCATCATGACCGTGTCCTCCGCCCGTGATGACAGTTCAAGAGGTCAGAGCCCGCATGCCGTGTAAACAAACTATCACCGCAAAAGAAGGTCATTAACGTTAGTTGTCGCTGCATGTTTGCAGTGATGACTGTATCCGATAAATACTGCAAACTTCTGTGCATTTATTTCCCGTTTCTGCTACTATTTTCTGCTAATGTGTCTTATGATGAATCCGCGACGGATGTCAAAACGTTAGGTGAATAAAAGTATTGTCCCAGCGATCGAGCCTTCTTCTTCTCAATTTCCGCCAGTGTCTCGTCCGGTATCTGATCTCTCCGTCTTTTTCTCCAGCCACATTATTGGTCACAGAGTGAAATACATTGTCGCATAAGCGGTAGGAGGAAAAACATTGTCCTCTGCGATGCTGACAGCAATCTTCAATTCAGGAAGTTTGGTTTATCTTCAAATGCACCAGCTGTGCAGCGGTTAAAGATTTGTGGATTAAATGTTATTTCACGAAGGACTGGTAAATAAGTGGTTTGCCAGTATTTTAACTCGAAAAAAATCCTTGAATATGTTATAATACGGGAGACATTGGGAGTTCTTCTGAAATAATCCTTATGCAATTAACTACGGGCATTCAGGGTAAAGTCGTTCCTATGGTTTATGGCGAACTCAATTTTTAGCAGAAAGTAATAAGGTAGCTAGGAGCACTTGAGTGATTTGTTTAAAGTACCAGCGCGTTAGATATTTTAGATGGTCCCATAGAAAGTACGTCTTCCTAAAATCTAGCATTTAAAAGTAATTGTTTAGTTTTGCATCACAAATGTTCCACACTTAACCTTGCATAAGGAAACGATTCATATTTTTTACGTGAACTCCATTTGTGCAGTTATCTGCCAGGAGGTTTGAGGGACTGCTACGATGGTCAGTTGTTAAGTGTCATTTAATCTGTTGTCAAGGTTGGATTTCAGTTCATCTGCTAACCTTAGCTGATCGGATAATCCGCAAAGTCAGCTACATTTGTGCTTTACAGGGTGTGTATTGGGGATGGTTGAAGCCTAAGAGCCATCATCGCGATCGAAAAGCTGAACGCAAGTCTGGCGGGCCCTTACTGATGCAAAATGCCAAATTTCGCGAAAGGTTGATAATCACTCGCAAATCGGTATTTATGTGTGTACGAAAACCTTGAAAAAATCATGAACAGCCTTGGGTGAATTTAAAACAGAAAAAAATATAAACAGCATATCTTGTTTGTTCAAAAGTTCTAACCTCTTTAAAAATGCCTTATATTCCGAAAGCGTGAAAATTTGGCATACATTTTAACAATACATTTAAGTATAACTGTTTCGTCTCTAGAATTCTCCTACTGTATCCAGCAGCCACGCGTACGTCAAACCCCATGACAACAATTAACAAGGCAGTACGGTACTATTAAGCAAAAATAGTAAAGGATAGATAATGCAGAAACCTCAAAAATGGACGCACCCAGTCAAGAGCGAAGGGAACGATGCAAATTCAAGAATAACGCCAAACAGGACGAAACTAGTCTTGAGGAACGATGTATGTGTTAGTGGGGAGAAAGCGGGGGCTCCCGTTTTATGTGATTTCACGGGACAATTTACGTAGCATCAAAGTTGGTGTGAAACACTAGCGAAAACGGGGGAGGGCTTCGTGAACAGAGGCCAGTTGAAAGCGTCAGCGGAGAGGAGGGGCGGTTGACTTGAGGAGTGGTTCTCGGAGTAGCCGCGGCAAATGGGTCAAGAAGGGGATGAGGAACGGAAAACTGAAATCAGCGGAGGGTCGATAGCATCGTAAGAAACAAAGTGGGGGCTGGAGACAGTATTCAGTCATGTGCAATCGAGTGAAAAGGTAAACACGGGAGAGCAGCCAGCATTCTAGAAAGGAAGGGGATAGCCTTCGTAAAGGTTAAACAATCATTTGTATGTTGGATGTGGATAATTCCAAACTACATGTTTTTAATCTCCAGAGAAATTAATTTCAGATCGTGGTCTATATCAGTATATATAAGGATTATAGGTGAAGACCAAAATTTTAAGTGTAAATTTGTGTTGAAACCCGTCAACCCCAATGAAATATACACCTGCTGACACCGGACAGGCTTAAATAGTATAAATTGGCATTGAAGTTTACAATACTAACGGGCAAGATTCTTATGAAAGTCCCAGACAGTGTATCACCGTTATCCTGT
>JAYGXS010000005.1:21959235-21980324 GCA_036362985.1 Ligula intestinalis | reverse complement strand
GGTTATGAAAATCGTTTTTGTAGTTAAGTGTATTCAGGGTACTTCGCATAACATTTGACGGTGTTCAGAGTATTCTCTTATGGAAGGAATTTTCTAAGCTACTAAGCAAAACATAACCGAACTTTCAACTAATATGCGGTATTTTGAAAAAAAATTCCAAAATAGATTTAAAAAGTGTAAAACATGCAAGCGGGGCAAAATTTAAGGCATCGCATCTATTTTCAGAAACAAAATATGTTTAGCTAGCCTGAGATGCTTTCCCCATAAACTGCAGTTACAAATAATTTTTAGGCGCATTGCCTAGAGGGCACATTAACAAAGTATCTATATATGCTACCTTGAAGGGCATTTAAAATAGGTCTTGGTAAATGTACAATATGGCGAGTGCTGCAAGCAACATTCATCAATTTGGAAAAGACAGTTATTCACTCGCAAAACAGCATTGAGCAGGTTGCAAGACTGTTTATCATGCAGTCCAATTTCAATTCTTTTCAGTCACCCTAGGATGCTGACTCTGTGATGAGCTTCATTCTGACCGCTGCGGAAATGTTCATCCCGTATAAAATGGCTACTTATATTGTATGTATTTTATCATAGATTGTGACTGCCTTTATAAATTTGAATACAGTGGATGCCCGGATCACGCAGGTTGTGATACTGATTATCATGCAGTCTATTCTAAAAGTTTATTCCGTCATGATTGGATGCGGGCTTTTTATCCAGCTCCGTTCTGACAGCCGGCAAAAGTATAGTGTTAAAACTGGCTTTTGAATAAGTGTGCCTTTTTATCATTGATTTCGACTACCTTTATAAATTCAAATAAATTATAAATATTTATGCAAAATATGACTTTTTTTACAATTGTGAATTGTTTTTTCACAATACAACGTATCCGCCAATTTATTAATGCTGCCTATACTGCATAAAATATGTTCCACATCTTTTTTAATATTTTACGACAACTTTGTAAATTCTTCTTCAAATCGTAGGCGAAAGCGTACTTTTCCTTAAACAGGATGTACACTGTGCGCAGTTTGTAAACCTTGAATTCGAGTGAAACAGTCACTAGGTTTGAAAATTATTCGGCTATTGGTCAAATTTTTTTAACCAAAAGCTACCCTTTATTTGAGTATAAAATTTAAAGAAGGTGTAATTTTATATCAAACAAGTACAGGAAATAATTTTTTCGTGCATTTTTCCATAAAATATAGTTGAATTTATGAAGGCACTTAAAATCAATGATAAAAAGGCAAACTACTAAAGTAGCCAGTCTTTACAAAAGATACGTTCTGCTGATGGTCAGAACGAAGATCGTTAAAAATCTCGCATCCTAACATGATGGAATAAACTTCAGAATAGACTACATGGTAATCAGTTTCACAACCTGAGTCAATACCGATTAGCGAAAGAGTATCAATCTTTCACCTATGTCGAAATTTTGCGTGATCCGTGGCGTCTACTGTATATTTTATGGAAAGCATGCACAAAAATATCCTGTCTTGTACTAAGCTGAAAATAAAAAACGCGTTCTTTAAATTTTATTTTTAAAGAAATGGTTCTTTTGGGTTTTAAAATCTTTCCAGGGCGGTCAAAAAGAAGTTTATTACAGAGTCGGCATCTTGACGTGACTGAAAATAATTGAAATTTGGCTGCATGGTAAGCAGTACTGCAACTCTACTCAATGATGTTTTGCTGGGTGTCTAGTGGTTATTTTCAAATTGCGGAATGTTTCTTCTATCATACTGCAAGTCATATAAAAATATACTTCTGCGTACTTTCCGCTTATGCGTTATTTAGAAAAGGAACAGACAGAAGAGTTTTTATTGTGTTGCTTTCGTTATATAGATCCAACCACACTTTTTTCGCATTCACAAGCTCAGAATAGAGCCTGAAAGAAGTCCACTATGGCAAAAAATAATTCAATATGAAGAAAAAAGTGAGTTCTTTCATTCAAAGTCAAATTTAATCATTTATTTTCAGGTGCATTTTCAAAAAAATTAACAAATCGCTATGTTCATTTTGACATTACGTTGGATGAAGTTTATTTACAGAGAAATTTGACAGCTGAATATCTCGGTAAAGCACCCTTTAAAGAGTTTAACTATCATAGACTTCTCTTGCGGCCGTTAATTTTTTTCGACAATGTGGCTCACTGTCTTGAAGCATTTTTAAATGCGGTCCACATGGGCATCTTCATAAGAACTCATACCCTAAAACACTTTTGTTCGGCAAATGATCTTGATGTTTATCTTATTTTAAAGGTTTTTGCATAAAGGTCGAACAGAAGCTCAATTGATGGCTAAACAAATGAAGACACTGAAAACGCTCGAAAGAATGCCAAAATTTAAGAACGATAGTAGATAAATAGTTATTCATTCATGATAAAATGTCTAAAAAAATTGACTAAATGAAAATTTTTATTTTATATAAATTATGAGGTAAGGTTATGTTCCTAATTTAAGCCATGATTTACATTCATTTTTCTAATTTTAAGCTTTTTTAAATCTTCACAACTTGGTGATTATCGTAAAAGTTTTATTATTTGCACAAGTATTTAGTACTTTTTATACTTCTTTCGAGTACTAAATAAGCCCAACGCTGTTCATTATTACTTCGAAGTATTCGTAATTGCGCTCATGCCAGTATGCGATTACTGGTTAAACTTTGAAAAATTTACGCACTTTGCATGAAGCACTCACCATGCTTAAGCTTCCGTGCACCAGCTTGTCTTGTGCAATTGACAAATCCTGAATGCAGCGCGTGTAGTTGCCTGTGTGTAATAGAGGTCTTCATGGCCAGATGTTGCAGTATACAGATGCTATGCGCCAAAGCAACTGTGGCAGAGAAATCGGAAGATCCGTCGGGATAGGGAGGACGGTGAGGAATGTCATGAAAGCCAGTTTTGCGTGATTAAATTAATTGCAAAAAAAGTGTTTTGTTCAGACGCAGCCAGATTTAATATAGTAAACTGTGTGTTGCTAGTTGCATTTTATTGGCTCTCATACCCATATAATGGGAATTTCTATGCAGAATTAATTTGCTGATAAGCATTTGCAATTTGAAATCTTGGGAATTGATGAATAAATGAAAGACGCTGCAGTGTGGGAAGCTTCATCTTCTCAATTGCTGAGTGGCAAGGGGATCATGTTTCGGGAGCCGTCCTGTGTTACGGGCAAATAGCGCACCTACAGTTTGGCAAATCCTGCATGCAATTTTTATGAAAAAATTTAACTTGGTAGTTAAACGTATATTTGATAGGGTTATTTTGATTAACTGAGTGCATTTAATAATAAGAAAGCTTTAAGTTTGGAAAACTGCCCTGTTAGTAAAAGTTATGCGGCAAAGTAGGCACAGATTTTGGCTAAATCCTGAGTAAATTTATGCCGAGGAAATGTCCTATGCTGTAAGGTATACCAGAACCAAACCTTTTTTATCATTATACATTGAGCTATGTAAAAATTCAAGAATAATTAAAAAAATGGAAAAAGGATCCCTTTCAAACCTGGACATTTTTGTCCGAAATTATTTAGATGCAAGGGAAGCCAATTTTAAGGAACCGCATTTACTTTTAGAAACAATCAACAGCTTAAGTTTTAAAAATATGTTGAGCTAACCTGTGAATTTTTTTGCTCAAAAATGCATTAACAATAATTTTTTCATGACATTTTGTTTAAGCGCACTGCTCACCTCGTCGAATAAGCGAAGTGCCCACGTATGTTACCCTAAGGATTATGTAAAGAAGGTGTTAGTGAATGTAACTCATGGAGAAATATACTTTTTTGTAAACTAAAAGTTCCGCTCATGCGTTATTTAGAAACGGAACAGACAGAAAAATAAAAAGTATTTCAAAAAATGGTCATGCATGTGGTCAGTTTTTTTGCATTTGCATTGACTAAACAAAAGCTATTTTATAGG
Organism: Ligula intestinalis; assembly: GCA_036362985.1. Classification (NCBI taxonomy): domain Eukaryota; kingdom Metazoa; phylum Platyhelminthes; class Cestoda; order Diphyllobothriidea; family Diphyllobothriidae; genus Ligula; species Ligula intestinalis. The sequence goes on along the minus strand of JAYGXS010000005.1, from coordinate 21,976,409 downwards.
AAGAAATAGGTTGCGTTCCGTTTTCAACTTAGCAAAAGATTAAAATTTATTTTTCTAATTAATAGCTTTTTTACGTCTCTGGAAATGGGGTACTATCGTACAAATTTTATCTTTTTTAACAAACACTTAGTACTTCTTACAGTTTTTTAAGTGCTTAATATGCTTAAGTAAGTTTTCGTTAATGCGCTCAAGTAATGATCAAAACTTTACAAACTTAGGCATTTTGTGTGCAGCACTTGCCAAACCGTTCTTCTGTAATAGGGAAGGTGGTAGTAAAGGTAAAATGGACTGTGCATATCAGAAAAGTGAAAAAACAGCTAAAAGTAGAGCGTATACGGGTATAAAATAATAGGAATAATTAATATAATAACCAGGTTACCGAATATTTTCATGCAATCATTAAAATGGTCCAAAAGTGCACAATTGGACATAAAATTTGACTCCACATTCAATCTACATCATCTTTATGGATTTGATATTGAGTGGATATACAGTAGTTGCCAAAGACGATGCAACTTTCATAATTTTGTATAAATTTGATCATTACTCGAATACCAGTGTGAACACATTTAGGAAAACTTAGGAATAATAATAAACAGCATAAGGCAAATAAATTACTGAAAAGAACTATCGAAATTTCTGAGTGTTTGTAAAGAAAAATAAAATTTGCTTGATAATCTCGTGGTTCTAGAGACGTAAAAGAGATCTGCAAATTAGAACAATAAATTAAAATATTGTGTTAAGTTGAAAATTTGAAGCAACCACGTTCTATATAAAAAAAGAACTTTTCTTTAGTCAAAATATATTCTTAATTTTACCGTTACTGTATAAGTATACGATGAATGTCGTTGAAAAAAGTGTCATTATTTTCTGTATTTTGACTGTGTTCTTTGATAAATTTATTAATTGCGTATCTGTCTGACGTTTACTCCAAAACCTTAAAAAAGATATAAATATAAAGAGCATTTACTGAAAGTGTTTTTCGATATTAGTTTTAATGCATACGTCAACGTTTCTGATATGAAGAAATGCATCAAAACAGCAAACCACATTGTCGAGAGTGAATCCTGTCAGCGGTGGACTTGTGAAACTACTGTCCCTAAGATTGATTAAATAAACTTTCCTAAAAGGCTACCTCTTCGAAAGTTCTTTTATTGGATATTCGGCCGACGAACTTCTGCGTTTAGTTACTTTTTCCAACGTAATATCACAAAGAAATTTGATAATTTTAAGAATTTCTTTAAGTTTCCTGAAGATAAACGATTCACTTTGACTGGAGATGAAAGAACTTTCATTTCTCTTTCTACGGGATCATTTTTGAATAAGTGGATAAATGCGACAATCAGTTGTTAGCTGGCGAATTCTAAAAAACTGGCCATATACATTACCATTTTTTGAAATACTTATTATTCTTTGGTCTGTTCCGTTTCTAAAAAACGCAAAAATAGGAAAGTGAACTTTACAAAAAACTATATTTATACACGACTTACATTCAATAAGACCTTTTTTGTCTTAAATTCGCAGAAACATGTTCGACATTTTGTTTTTGTGCAAGGAAAAAATTAGCTTTATCAGTGCATTCAAACAAACACTCTTCTGTTACTGCATTTTGTGCCAAAAAATCTTTACAGGATAGCTTAACATAATTTTAAAAATATAAATTTGCAATGTTAATGCAAATAAATGTGATTTCTTTAACTTGGGTTCATATTCAAATCTGAACAATTTTGGACAAACCTTTTCATTTCTGGAAGAGATATCGTCTGTACCTTATTGACTTATTGTGGAGTTACTTCATAGCATAATCAACATTAACGAGCATTTTGTTTTCTTCTTTCGTAATAGCATAGGAATTTTCTTCCGTTTGAGACTGCTCCCAATATCCCCAAAATTACTGGCCATTTCTATTAATAAATCTATGTTTAACTTAGTAAAAGGCCTTTGCAGGATTCAATAAACGAAATGAATCAAAAAAGTGTTCATAAATAAATGCTTAAGTACCGAGTCAAATTTTATCATGAAAGTTGCATGGTCGTTGACGACTTCTACAAAGTCAAATATTTTGTCCAGTTGGGCACTATTGGGCTATTTTAATTATCGTGTGCAAATATTCGGCTATTTAAATAAGTTGCTTGAGGACCGTGTCTCTCCTTCATGACTGAGCTTCTGCAAACCCACCTGTTTTTACGCCTGCTACCATGCAAACTTTGGTTTGATGTAACAACTGATGATCAGCCGTGCACCAACATCTTCCCGTCCCAGGCTTAACCATAGACGTTTTGGAAGTGAAAGCAAAAGTGCAAACCCCTGCGGGGAGGCGACAATGCAACTGCCACTGTAGCCTGTGTTATGGTTGTTGCTACCTGGCCTATTTTTCGGACACTTTTCAATATTTTTTTAATGTCAGAGCTACACTGACACTTCTTTCGCACTCGAAGCAGGGCCTGTTTTGACAAATCTGCGCCGTTCGTGCCCCATCTGCGAGCTACCGAATCGCTCCAAATTCGGAACATCTTGCCCACAATGTCCTAAGTGTCGGTTAACGACACTTTCCTACGCATTGTGGTTGAAATAGTGTTCCTTCAGTTGAGTGTTTAGTGGTTGCGCGTGTCGTTGGTATGATCTTTACAGTAGATAGCTAAAGTACCACGAACCCATGAACGAAATGGTCCGGAAAGCTGTCTGGTATAGGCACGACGTTAAGCGTACACTGAGCTAAAAGCCGTTTTTAGTAAATCACACAGACCACTAGGATACCACAAATTCGCAAAGATGGGCTATCTCCTCAAATGGTAACCGAAATTTTATACTGTGTTCTCCATAAGAAAGGTTACTGCATTTGCACAGTAAGGATAATTATGTTATAACACAATCCGTGATTATTTGAGGCCCAAAACGATGTCGTGCTTTTGATGAACTTCTTTTTTCCACCTGCCAAAACTGCTTGCTTTAAAAAAGACTGTGTTAAAAGTATGCGGTTTTGCTATTGGGCCTCCTAACCGTATGAATTAGAATATATTTTATGAAAACATGTACAAAGACTTTCCATTTTCTACACATTTTGTGGCAAATAATCTCCCGTAAAAAATGTTATGCTTGAAAAAATAGTTGTTTTGGCTTTAGAAAGTTTCTAATTATAAATGCTTTTAAGGTTGCGATATTTGTATTCATAAAACCTCGTAGCTGTCAAGTAATGAATGCTTCTTGTGAAGTTTACCGTCTGGTCTTCGCTTGTTGATGAATGTTCACGATCGCTAACGGAACTCACTCACCCCGGTCTGCCTTGAAGCTCGTTGTCGAGCCCCGCCAGCAGCTGCAATGTGGATGGTATTCTAGGCTGAGCGTTCGAGCGGTAGGCTTTTATCAAACGGCAGCGAACTTGAACCTCAGGAGATGCACCACTTGTGGTTGGGTATGACTGCCTGACGACGGCCAATAAGCCGGAAATGGCAATTTTAGTTCCCTTCCCTTTGCTGGCAATGCTATTAACCTAGTCTACATCAACTGCAAAATGATATAAGTCCTATACGATTGCATCTTAAATGTGTGTAAAAAATTATGACTTTCCTAAAAGGAAAAGCTTGCACCATGTACTCTGAAAGCTTGGAATGCAATTGTGACTGCAGATAGAGTAAAGAAGGGTATCCTTTCTTATCATAAAAATGTTTTCACAGTCGATAATTTTCTGTCAAGAATTTAAATTGCATGCAACACCGCGCCTAGTATTTGTTATTAAAACGAATTTTGGATTTGCATGACTTTTTTGCCAAAGGCAGCACATGAGATGAAGAGAAAGCAATTGACTACGAGGACAGCTGTATTAACCAATAGCAAGTCGTTCTTACAAAAAGGCCGCCTATATTTATTGATCCACTTGATGAAAAAATGTCGCAGACATGGACCAATCAGATCTTACGAGAGATTGATAGTCACGGCCCAGGTTTAGGCTCTAAGTACCGTCAGCGTGGCGTTTCACACAGGTACCCCATCTGTGCAATGATTCATTACGGGAATGGAGGTACTTAAAACTCATCTGAATTGCAAATGGCATCAAAAATTGCTGGTAAAAATTGAACTTTTTAAGCAGGACTGTTTTGAGACATTAGTTGTTTTGGAAGGCCGAAAACCGGCTTTTCAGAAGCCGGCAACCTAATAGAGCTAAAATAGTTAGGAATTATGTGATACCACATTCCTACCTACGTAAACCTTTCTTATTGAAAACAACTTTTACAATTTTGGTTCATATTTGCTGAGACAGCACCTACGTTTTGGCCAACATGTCCACCTCACTAGCGCAGGTAGAAAGCTTTTTCAGTTCATCTTCTCGCAGTCGTAAATTTCCGTCTCTCTCTCTCTCTATTTTTCGGTCGGGCCTTTCATTTCACTAATAAGCCGAATTTTTGTTCACGATATCCTCGGCACCTTAAAGTGGTTGCCTGAAATTATCCCATGTACTTTTAATGAGTTAGTTCTTCAAACTTTAACGCTAGTAGTGCATTTACTCATGTTACGTCCATTTCTAGTGCACTATATGTGACACAAGTAAATACGGCGCTAAGAGTGCAGATAGGGAAGGACACTTAAAGTTCGCTGGCCATAAAACGATACTTGATAAATGGCGCAGACAGGCAAACATGCCTCTATCTTTAAACTAAAATTTCCTCTCTGAGCCTTAAAAAACGATTGCAAGTCTTCTAAGCCTTTTAAATAATCTACTGAATACTTATAAATATGACGAATAGAAGCAAATATGCGTGTTCCAGGTTCTTCTTGTAAAGCAAAAGGAGACGCGATCTCTGAAACGGCAATTTTATTGTTCCGAACTTTCGTTTGCGGCGTCTGGTGTGAAGCCAAAAGCTCAGAACAATAAAATTGTCATTTCAAAGATGGCGTCTTCTTCTTTACTAATAACTTTCTCATTGTCAACTAATTCAAGGCTCTAGAAACACCACACGTTTTTTGAGGTTGACGTAAACACTTTATAAATTATAAATTAAAACATTTGGTTACAGGAACTGAAAAAACCTCATTTATCATTACTTTACTAATCGCTGTTCTGGCTTGTGTTTGAGGACCTGAAATTTTTCTGCTGATATTTTCCCTCAAAACCAGCTTAATTACTGACGATTTTAGCTTTTTTTCAGCTCAGAAATATAACTTCTTCAAGATAATTTTTGAAAAGGAGCCAATTTGATCACCCGAATAGCATTTCATTCCCTTGATGTTTCGAAATCCGTTGCGAATCCATCATCAGAGACAATAACAGAATCGGGTAATAAAACACGGCGAGGTATCTGGAGTTGTCGAATGAATTTGATGAGGTCGCAGACGAAGCAATTTCGTTGGAGAAACTGGAAGACTTCTCAAGAAGCTAATTGCCAAAGATGCGGCAGCAGTGCGGTGAAAGAACATAATTTCTCATTTTTGGGCTCCTTTGATGAGACCCGGTCACACATTTAAATTTGATGGGGCTGAAAGTCTTTAGCGACCCTTTATTCTTAACCATGCTTTCCTTGGACGCCGCGAGGAAAAGCCTTTCAAGGTCACACTTTCTGGCTCACGGACTCCGGCTTACTCAAGGTCAGGACTTGTCTGGCCTCACAAGCCAATCACGTCTCAAGGCGAGACCAGTGCACAAGATGCGGGGGAGTTGTTTACGCTCAGTCACTTGCGGAGCCGACGACCTACTGTTCGCTTGTAGTATCCGGATATGGTGATCTACTTACCGGACTGCGCCTCTGGACTCCGGCCTATTCATGGCTTGACTGCATTTGTCTGGGAGTCCCTTACCCATTCCTTATATTCTTCGCCTTCTAACCTTATTAAATCATTCATAACAATCTGACCTTTCACGTCTTATACTATTCACTAGCTCATACATGTTGGGATACCTTCTATCGCCTATTATCTGGCCGGACTACATCGTATCCCACATTGTTGGCCCCGACGTTAACTTTATCCTACAGTTCTGCGAGGGGGTACAATCGCGGGAGTCGCCACTTACTTCAGTTATGATTCACGGAATCCCATTCTGTAAACAAGTTCAATGACCTGCCCAACCCATACGCGGTGCTAAGGCTTAGTTTGGCCAAAGCGATTCGCCATTTGGGAAACACACAGGCTAGGGAATCAGATAGCCAAGCAGTCATCATGTCCGAGCCCACCACGCGTGATGCAAGTTCACCAGGTCACGGCCCGCTTGGCGACCATTAAACGATCCATGTACAAGAGGGCAATTATCCTAGATAGGGCAGCCATTAATTTTCATATGTATACAGCACCATAGTGATTATATTCCGTAGATACTGGATCTCTCTGTGCATAAAGTACCTGTTTCTGCTATTGACTCTGATGATGGATCAACAACCGATTTAGAAAAGTCGGACGAACAAAATTCTTGTTCCAGAGATTGTGCCTGTTTCTTTTCAATTACTTTCTAGGACCTACATTGTCGCTTGTATTGGCAAAGTTGTTTGTTTAGAAAATTATCGCGTCATTTATGCTAATGGGCAAACAATTTGGTTTTCCAATGCAAGCGAACATGTGAGTCCCAGGAAGTAATTGAGGAGAAGACGACTCGATCGATGGGACAATACTTTTATTCGCCTGACGTTTCCCTTTCTGTTACTGTTTTCTGCTAATGTCTCTGATAAATCCATGACGGATTTTGATACGTCCGGCAAATAAACGTATTGTCCCAGTGATCGAGTCGTTTTCTTCTCAATTTGGGTTTTGTAGCTTTCTATGACATTGGTATTGTTGTGTCTTTTTAGGTCTCAGAGCCTGCCCCTTCTGTAAGTCTACAGCCAGCTACTACTTAATTAATCGATCTAAAGGCGTTGCAGACAAATTCGGGGGTAAAGTGGGTGGAAAATCTTTGCAACAAAGACCCTTGAAACAGCGAAAAATTCAGGTTCTGTTCCCTAATCAGGATATATTGGGAAAGGCCATTTCTAATAGTGCCCCGATCTTGATAGTAGATTTAAGACAATATTGATGCAAGTAAGGGTTGAAGTACTTATCAGTATCACCTGCAGTTCAGGCTGTAGTTTCAGACATTCACATACAGCTAGATGGGTTTGTGACCCATTCACACAGTTTAGACTGCTTCTGACAGCAAAATCTAATGAACAATAATATCTTCTTTCGTTTACCACAATCAAATGTGCCCCTATGGTACATTCTTCCAGCCAATTAGGGAAACTTTGTTCAGTCGTTTGGAGATGTAATGGCCAGTAAGTCCTTCAAGCAGATAATTGAATAGAAACTGGCTTATGCCGGGGAAGCTGACTAAGTACGCTCTGTGTCTTGAAACGGATGAAGGAGACTTATAATTGTCATTAAAATTTACGAGCGCAGGACTTAATCCTCTGCCGGCTCAAGGAAAAGCAAATTGAGCCATACACTAGGCTTTATTTTTCCAGTTTCAACTTTGTCATCCGTAGGGGTTGATGCCTGTAAACTCAAGTGGAAGCAGGCAATATTTTACCATTTCATCCGTCAAAAAAAATCCAGTGGAAGTCGACACGGGGGATATTAAACGTTGGTCTATCGACACTACGGTGTTTATTAAACCTGGTACATAGAACTGAGGCAGGTATTTATGCAAATATAGGCTTAATACCGGCAAGAGTGAATGCCAACTTAACCAGCGGTCTCGTTGTATAGGTTTCTTAAGTACCTCTTATGCTTTTACATAACTGCGATCAAATTGTGTGTGTTACCCTTCGTTTGATACTTCACAACTTTGAAGTGTCGTACCTTAGTAATGTCTGCAAACAACGTCTGCAGGTTTCTGGAAGATTTTAAGTTTTACTAAACACGTTTGCTCTTTGCGCCAAACAGGACGAGCTTTCTTTTGCAACGGCAATGAACTTCCTGTTTTACGATGTAACAATGACAATTAAATTTAGCACCTAAAAAGAGCTAGTATCTTTCGGAAGTTTGACGAAAGGAAGAAACCTGGTGTTGGTGTTGCTTCTATAGGGCGGTTTCTGATACCGAGTCTATCAACTGCATGAGCAAGCAAGTTGACTCAGGCACAACTATGATCAAACAATTATCTTCTAATCTTTAAGTCCCTACGTATATAGCCGTCGATGGCTAGCATCGCCTAAGCGAGTCCCTGTCTAATAATTGATCGTATTGCCGGTAAAGGTGTGAAGATAAACGAACATGCTCACATTTGTGTTTTACGAACTAAAGTAAATGCTCTTATCCTGGATATATGTTTATGCATAAAAGAAAATGACTATTCTATCGCTGGAACCATTTCTATATTTATCTGATCCAGGAATCTATCGTCAAAGCTAACGATGGTAGGGATCGGAAACGTTTCTCTGGAAAACTCTGCATGCCAGCGTCAGATTGGTACATCGCTTGATTTGGGTCCCACCTTAACTCAGGGTTCAATCCATTTGTGGCCCATCTTGCTTCTAGCGGCTGAACAGTCTTTTTCATCTATTTTCTAATATTTCCGTTTGACAGGGTATTCCTGTCAGTATTTGACTCCGTCAAAAGGCGGGTTGTATGATGATGAACAAGGTAATTGCCGCATAAATTAGGGTAAAGTTCTTCAAGTTTCATTGGCATGTGCTGTTTTAATCGCTTATACTTATTATTTTCAATCGAGAAGGTCAAGAAATTGAACTTATCGCTCATTCCAATGCATAAAACTGTTTACTTAAGTGGTCTACTCGGGTGCCAGTTATCTGATGCCAGGGTTTTCTGACCACCTACTGACTTCTTTGGTACTGCATTCACTCCAGCTTATTTGGTGCTGAGAAATGAACGCCCCGACACAATATTTCTAAAGAATAAATTTAGTGGAGAGAAGATGACCACCTGTCACGCAATGTTTGAAGTGCGAGGCTGGAAGGGCATGGTGTGTTGAGCGGCCGCTATAATCTATTTGGAACAGGCGGAAATTCTGAGAGTAGGAGTGATATGAGTAGAGTTGTGTTATATCCTATTTAATCAGCTGGCTAACTACTTAACCTGGTAAAGGCGATCGTCAAATTTCGTCCAATATTGCCATTTTTACTCTGCGATGTGATTGGCTTTTGCTGCCTGTGTTCATAATCCGCATTGTGTAATGTACCAAAATGCTTAATGAGTTGTTTGAATGAGTTATTACTCTTGGGCGCTAATTTGGGTTGACGATGGTGATATTCCGTGTCGATGAAAGCAGCCAGTGCCCTTCTCCTTCTTTACCGCTGACCCTTCTCCCATCAACGTGTATCATCACCCTCCACTGACTACTTCGGCAACTACCACGACGCTTCCCGGCCTATGCTCACAGTGTTCTATTCCTCATCGGTTGTGAAGGAGATGTGCTAGCGTCATTTTTCATCCAGACAGGTCATTTTTTACCGTGACTTTTTCCTTTTACAGATTTCTTTCATTAACACAGTGTGGCGAGTGCTGCAAGCAATTTTCCGCAATTTGAAAAAGACCCGCAAGCAATCGCAAACCAACATTTAGTAGGGTTGCAATACTGTTTATCATGCAGGCCAATTTCAATTATTTTCAGTCCCGCTAGGATGCCGACTCTGTGATGAGTTTCTTTCTGACTGCTGCAAAAAAGTTGATTGTATATAAAATGGCTACTTAAATAGTATGCATTTTTATTATTGGTTTTGACTGCCTATATAAATTCAAATATATTTTATGGAAAGCATGCACGAAAAATCCTCTCTTTCACTTATTTCATAGGAAATTGCGCCTTCTTGAGATTTTATTTTTACAGGAAGGGTTTTCTTCGGTTTTAAAAAATTTCCTGAATTGCCAAATGATTTGAAACCTACCGATTGCTAGAACTGAATTCAAGTTTTACAAACTAGATGCTGTGTTCATCCTGTTTAAGGAAAATTATGTTCTCGCCAATGATTTGAGGAAATGGTCGCATAGCTTTCATAGAATTTTGCAAAAGACATGGATCATGCTGTATATATCAGGAGCAGCATCAACAAATTGACGCATACAATGTATTATGAATGAACACCGCACAGTCGTTAAAAACTCAAAATTACAATTTTCTTAAACCGAAGGAAACCCTTCCCTTAGGAATAAAATCTAAAGAAGGCCTAATTTTCTATCAAATAAGAAAAGTAGAGGATTTTTCGTTCATGCTTTCCATAAAATATATTTGAATTTAGGCAGAAGGAAAGTATCAGCAAAGACAGGGGACACTAGGAAGGCCTTTTCTGTCTTGGTAGGCGTCATCGGCTAGTAATACCCAACCCAAACGGTGTACACATCTATGCCACTGTATATTCCCGATCTAATACCAGCTACACCACGAGCTTGTAGCTCAACTGTTAGGACGTTCGCCCTGATGGGAGAGATCGCGAGTTCAAATATTGGCGTGGCAGCAATTTTAGCGGCCACACTGGGGTTGGTATCACTAGCCGATTACGCCTACCAAGACAGAAAAGGCCTTCCTAGTGTCCTTTTTCTTTGCTGATACTTTCCTTCTGCCTATATCCGAGCCGCTTTACGGTGGAGGCTCGAGAGAGAGCTCCGATGGCAATATGGAGGGACGAGTGGGTTTTCTGACAGATCGGTGTACGCATCTCTGCCACTTTATTTGAATTTATAAAGGCATTCAAAATCAATGATAAAAATGCATGCTATTTAAGGAGCCATTTTTTTCAGAATCAATTTTTTCGCAGCAGTCAGAAAGAAACTCATCACAGAGTCGGCATCTTAACGTGACTGAAAACAATTGAGACTGTACTGCTTGATAAACAATATTGCGACCCTAATCATTGTATGTTTGAGATTGCTTACCAGTTTTCTTCAAATTGTGGAATATTGCTTGCAGCACTCGCCATACTGTATCTAATCAATTCGTGTTCTTTTCTAGGAAATATTTATGATTCCCTGGATTTTTATTCACTCTTATTGTATGCATGCTTGCTGATACATTTAGAAACTCGTTTTGCGTCAGACCTACCCAAAAGGTGTCCTCACCATTTGGCAATACTGCGTGTGATCCAACGTCAACTTTTTCAGGCGTTACAACTCGCTACCATAATACCTTGAAAGTTAGCCTCAACATCATAATTCATGTCGCCTGTGAGGTCGCTTGTGCTTCCCGACATTTTTGGTTTGGCTTTTCGGTTTCCCGCTTAATCTTTGAGAAATTGACAGCAGAGAAACAAATGCAGCAATTAACTGGCAAGACGTGTTTTAGTACAGATAGTGTGTCTTCAAATATGTTGTAAACTGATATAAGTGCAGATCAGATGCAGATTCAGTGCAGATTCTGGAGCAAATGTAGGCGTTCAGAATACCATTCAATGATTTTTTTCGTCTGAATTTCCTGCCTAGGAACAATTCCCTTGGTATAAATCATCAATTTAAATTCAGATGTGATCGTCTTTTGTGCTACTATCCTTGTTACATTCGACCCACCTAGGACTAACTTTAGCTTCGGGATACTGTGTTTAACTTCAACTAAAGTTCAAATACTTTCAGCTGCGTGTGCAAGAAAATGGCCCTCAAGTCTTATGTAAAGGTTACCTGCGCATATCGCAAACGCAAATCCATCTTTCCCTGTTCTATACTACGAATGGTGTCATTAAGCCGCACACGATTGTACCATGTAGTACGGCCCTCTCAAAATATGTCTCCATATTCACTGGATTTAGAATCCCAAAAGCTTTCGCCTTATTTTTTTGTACCCTCTAATGTTACATTTAAAATTTCTTCAAGTTAGTTTTGAGATTGGCTGAGGATACTCAAAACCGGATAAAATTTACTGATCTGGCAAGGCTTTTGTAAAGTATTCCGAAGAAGAGTTGATGTTTAAAATTAGGTTAAAATTTGGTGTTTTCTTCTCGCTCACATCATGCACGACTCGTACCAAACGTAAAAAATCAATATTCGGGTTTGATTTTGCTATCCATTTTTTGCTCCATTAGAGCCTAATTTTCAGTAATATTATGCACTTGCTTGGGAGTATGGAACACTCAATTCTTGTCTGGTTCAGCTATAGGAGCTACGATTTCAGCAAACATTTCTGGCCGGATCTTAGCAAATGATAACCAAAATTGCCGCGCAGAGTCATGCAGCAGACGATTTTATCTGTCCAAGCTAAGTTTTATCACCATTTGAAATGGAAATAGATGGAAATGGGTACAGCCCGACGCTTCGTATTGCAGTTTCGTGCAAAATGTCTTGATTCTTTTAGTTCGCATGCGCCCCTATCCCGTGTTTATTGCTAAACTTTAGACGAAAGCAGCCTCTAAAATTTCTACTGGAGTTTCAAAACCCCTCAGGAAAGACAGCTGCGATGATTTATGTGAAGGAGTTCGTATTTCCCCTTAACCCCTACACGTCTGTTTTTCCTAGCATTGCTTTTGACAATTTTCCCCTAAATAGATTTGAAAGAAAGAATGACTGAGGAAATCCTGCTTGAGTAGTCAGCTTACTGAATCAGAATTTACACACATGAAGACTGGACACAGCCAGCCTGCTGGTAGGTACACACCGCAGCTGCATTACTGCTGCCTAGCAGTAGTTCTGGTGGATTCTAGATGATTGCTTAGGAAATCCTGCTTGGGCAGTCAACTCGCTCCCGTATTGGTGGATTCCATATGAGCGAAAATCTGAGCGGATAATATCGATCCAAGTGTGATTAAACTCATGGCGTGAAGCGGGCGTTTGTAGCTTAGCGGTAGAGCATTAGCCTCCGGCAAAGGCTTTCTCTGATGCACGGGTTCAAATCCCGCCAACTGCCTAGAGTTTTTCACACTTGGGTCAACTCAAATTAAGCAAATCTGCCAAACCAACTTAATAATGAATCAGAATTGCTGGATTCTATACACGCAGTAAGTGGAGCGGATAGCCTAAACTGACAGCTGTGGTAAAATTGCCAGCTTTCTGCCATGACTTTATGACCGAGTTAAGTAGAGCATTAAGTATGCTTAACTCTCGCACTTGCCGTCATTTGTTCTAACTCCACCAAGACTGCTGAGTTTGGCACGGTTGGAGTCAGGTCGGGGTCTCTCTCGTGGATGTGTGCCACGTCCGAGAAGTGGGCCAGGTCACTGGAAAGTGACCTTCATTGGCTTAACACTTTGACTGTGGCCTGCACCATATATGGTACACGCCCACACGTCACATTCCAAGTCTTAAACTTTAGGATTGCTGTTCAAACATATTATCATAGGCAGCAATGCATATCGATTTTTCGTCCAATCTGATTGGTCCATTGTCGCCGAAACTTTCTCATCAAGCGGACCGAATAAAGATGCGCAGCCTTTTTGTGAGAGGGATTTGCTTTTTCTTATTAGATTTCGCATCATGGTCGATTGTCTTCACCTCCTCTCTGGTGCTGTCTTCGGGAATAGCAGTTGGGCATGCTCGCAGTTCATTGCATTACCAGTATCACGCGTGGGTCATAAATATAATACAATCCCTGTGCTGGACTCTATTCTGCTTATTTTCAGTTCTGTGGAGTTATTTAATAATTCGCAAACAAAAAATGAAAATTTATTATTTTTCCCAACCGAGTCGTTAGTTTCGAGTTAGTTCTTATTCTCCACTTCAGATCCAGGTGGACTTCACGTTAGATAAGGCCATTTTCAATTTTAATTTTCCTTTGGAATCATGATACTTAAGATATTTCGAGATGCCAATTTTTAGCTGCACTGAATTCTATAATATGGGATTGACGGTGATACCGGTTGTACAGGTGGGACATTACGGGAGCGTAAGAGAATGGAAATGGTAGCTAATATTAGTATAAGTAGCTAATATAGCGACAAAAAGCGTGCCTATGTGTTAATATATAAAGCAAAAAAATAGAACAGGCAATCTTTCAATGTTAATGAAGGGTAACATAAGTATGAAATGCAGAGAAACTTTACCCTTATAACAACGGTATAGTGCCTTGATGGTTAGTTGACAGCATACTTTAACCGTTCACATGTTGAGTCTATGGCATGATTGCCCGACAAATGCTCACCATCACGATATCAAAATTTCAATATTCAAGGAAAAAGGGTACAAGAGAACGTTGACTATTACACTTATTCCTCATACTTCGTTTGATACCCTCGATCGCTTCTAATGGACTATGTGACATCCTTATCTTATAGAAACATATTTATTTTGTGTGTTTTTATCTTTTCCTGATTGATAGTGTAATTTTCTTACGTTTTTGCTGATTCTTCTAATATTCATGTTTAAATGGGGAGTTAAAACTCGTAAGCCCATTTCCCCAAATACCGTGAACCAGAGTAATGCCACACGGGTAGATCAGATTGCTCTTCAAATAAATTAATGTCACTAGAACCCGTTCAGAAATGAAACAGGCCTCTGGAAATAACCTCCGAATGGAATAAGTAAGGCTGGCGCAAGATTGAGATGTTGGTGTTCTAATGCAGAAAGCCTAAAATAAAAATGTTACTGAATAACATTTTGCCATACCAAACTTTCGCCCAAGGTGATAGCAATAACCATCATCCAGCTATCACGTAATGCCCTGGAGAACAAAATAGCGTTACCTCAATACTTAATATATCAGCGAGACAGAAAACATCCTCAAGACGTTGGGATGATTGCATTCGTGAATGGTGTCTTGATAGTTTCAGAAACGTAATCTATAACAGATTAATCATAGACGTCTATCTGTTGGGTTTGCTATAACGTTTAATGGACGACTTCAAACAACGCGGAATTAATATCAGTTTCCTTCACCCCTCACTTCTTATGTCGTCCTTCGACTTCTGTTTTGTATAGTAAACATTTCAAGTGGCCCTTCCACAGCATGTCACAATTCAAACCAGAATGCATGCGAAGAAAGGCTCAAGTGCTTGCATATGTTCCCATCGAAACGTAAGGCAGCGTTGACAATGTTTTCGGCATATCTCTGTTCGACCGAAATGACCAAATAGTGCTTGTGTGGGATTATTCATTATTTTTTGCGCTTAAGCAGTGTTGTTTCTGCCAACTTTTTAAAAATACCTTAGTATTTCAGCTTTCTACTGCCTTCTATTCAACATCTGTTTATTATTGTCAGTTTAGACCTCTTCTCGATCGTGAAGACATTGTGCTCCGCATGTTTTCCTTCCGTGTACCTAAATGACTTTTCTTGTGTTATCATGACGTTTCTACCACTTGCGTTCTGTGCATTCTTTTCGAAGCTGCATGCAAAAACATTATATGCCATTAATTAATTATAAGTTATGTAACATTAATTATTATGGGATCAAAATGTATAATTGTTATATTCTGGCATTCTTTGCTGCAATAATAAGTTCATTTTAAACACAAGTCAGGAGACACCGTCCAAATGAAGCGTTAAGTAGATCATTTGCATACAGCTGGCGCAACGGAAAGCCACAAACGTATAGTATGATAGAAGATTGCGCGCATATCAGGTTAGGGAACATGTTCCCATTTTAGCCCATTGTAGCCCGTTGAGACCCGAGACACACTGGATTGAACAGGTTCCTTACCTGTCTCGCTGATTGCTAATCAAAACTCGTAAGAAAACGGCCTGTAGCTCAGTGGTAGAGTGTTGATCACTTAACGCTCAGTTTCTTTTGACCGCAAATGTGAACGTCAGCTAGTCCGAAGGTGGACTTTTTAAAGTCTGGCTGAAGATGGTTAGAAAACCATATCATGCTGTTTAAACAGAGCCCATTATCATTAAACGCAGCAAGGAAAATTTGCATTTTGTAAAGTCACTTGCCTATTTCCCTTAGTAAACTGAATTGAACTGAAACTTGATTAGTTGCACGAGAGTGTGGAATAGTGATTGTTGGCAAAAAAATCCCAAGAGTCCTGTCGTCGTCTTTTCTAATTGGAGAGGGTAATAGAGGCTATCGATAAAATTGCCTCTGGGGCATTAATGGAACAATGAAAAGCCAAGTAACAGAGTACATTATTGTAGCGGCCGAGGAAGTTGAGGTTGCCACACACCTGAGCGAATAAATGTTTTGAGGTCTTTTTAGTCAGTACGAGTACTAAATAGGACGAATAAACGTCATGCCGAAAAAGCTATGCCAATGACCTGAGATCAGATGGACAGAACGTACAGAGGCTAATATCTTGATGCCCTCGTATAGATAAATAATACGTAAATAGCTAGTAAAGGAAAAGGACGTTAAAGCAGTAGTTTTAGGTTTTTTCCTGTATCCAACCCTAATGGTAATGTTCTGGAACCAAAGGATAGAATGGTTCCAGTGGGACCAAAATGTAGCCTTTGGTTCCACTGCGCCGTGATTGCGTATATGAGCGGTATTCCATGCGCTGGCCGGGGTAGTCTTCAAGCCGTCGCTGTTTAAACATTTGGCTTAACTGAGCCTGCTCAGACTGCACTTGATGCACGTAGTCGCCCCCTAACCCTCTACTCCCAGACCCCCCCCCCTTATTTGAACGCGTGTGACCTGAACACGGGTTTTTCGCCCTAGGCATACGCCAGCAAAAGTTTCCAAAGGAAGACATCGATCCAAGCGCCGTATTTGGAGAGGGGGGAGGTAGCAAATGCAGGAGGCGTGCGTACGCGTAGGGTTTTTCTCAGGTGGGTGTTCGACCATCGATTTCGATGACGGCTTGTAGACTACCCCAACCAGCGCACGGAATGCCGCCCATATGCGCAATCATGGCGCAGTGGAACCAAAGGCTACATTTTGGCCCCCACTGGAGCCATTCTATCCTTTGGTTCGTGATATTGTTAAAGATGCACTTCAGTGGCATCGCCAAGTGTCAGCGAACAACTCCCCAACTGACGCATGCTCGCCGTTGGTCCAGTGGGGGATAAGGGTTATTGTAAATTGATGCATCTCAGTGACCTTGCCAAGGGTCAGCGAACACCTCCCCAAAATGCGCGTGCTCGCCGTTGGTCCAGTGGCGGATTACTGTTATTCTAAATTGATGCATCTCAGTGACCCCGCGAAGAGTCAGCGAACACCACCCCAACATGCGCGTGCTCGCCGTTGGTCCAGCGGCGGATTACTGTTATTGTAAATTGATGCACCTCAGTGACCCCGCCAAGGGTCAGCGAACAACTTTGCAACTAATGCATGCTCGCCATTGGTCCAGTGGGGGATTCGTGATATTGTTAAAAATGCACTTCAGTGGCCTCGCCAAGGGCCAGATAAAAACTCCCCTACTTGCGCAAGCTCGTCGTTGGTCCATTTAGGGGTTAGTGATATTGT
>JAYGXS010000005.1:21891711-21949235 GCA_036362985.1 Ligula intestinalis | reverse complement strand
AGCTAGTGATGACGTTAGGCGTGAGTTTGCTCGAAACACACCCACCACCATTAAGAAGGCTCTAGAATACGCCCAGCAAGAGGAGGCAGCCTTCATTGCCGTGCCCCAGCGTGACGCTGTCCCACCGATGACCCGCGACATATTCGGTCCCCGGCCTCCAAAGACGGTTGGCGTCTAAGCCACGAAACAGTGCCTATCCCGCGATATAGGCACTCAGACGGCTCAGTGGCAGATGATTCCTCCTACGCAGATGAATCCTCCACAGCCAACCTATCCGTCCTACGGCTTCCCTCAACCGTGGCAGGGTCCTTCACAACCTTGGCATGGACAGCCACAGAATGTTGCTGGCCGGACTGGACCTCCACAACCGACCTCTTCTTGGCGAGGCCCAACACCGCCCACTCCACGAGGGAATTGGAGACAACAACGGACGAGACAGAACCGCCCCCCATATAGTGCCGGTGTTCATGTGATCACCCCAGGTGAGGACGAACAACCCGGTAAGTGCCTTTTGATAACTGATATGTGTATTACGAACATAGGTTCCACTAAGTCTTTCCCAGTTATTAATACTACGATAGGAAACTCTAAGTTGCCATGCTTAGTTGATTCAGAGGCTGGGTGCTCCCTTATTAGGCTAGAAATTAGTCTGAAAACGGCTAATGGCAACACCCTGCGACACAACGGTATAGTAGAACTAGAGCTTTTGTTTGATAGCATTAAATTTACACATATATTTATTATTTGCCCGGATATCATTTGGAAATGTATATTAGGAGCAGACTTTTTACATGCTTTTGAATGTTTAGTAGATTTTTATCTTAATTGTATACGCTTTTGTGGAATTGAAATTCCCTTTAATATCGAGGCGCCATGTATAATGGTCGAGGTTAACACGTCCCAGTTAGACGAATGTGTTAAGGAGTTAGTTCCATCCTCGCTCAATTCAGTTAGCTCTATGAAGCAAGGTAATCTAATTCATGAGTTTAGGGACATTTTTGACTGGGACGGTCGTTCGTACGACCGAACCAATGTAGCTCATCACGAAATACATACGGGAACAGCCCGACCTATTAAGATTCCGCCTCGACGACTACCTGTGTTCTACCAGACATAGTTAAAGGCGATGATAGACGATATGCTTGATCGAAAGATAATTAAGCCATCTAGCTCTCCCTGGTCGTCGCCGGTCGTTCTAGTCATGAAGAAGGACGGGACATTAAGACTATGCGTAGATTATCGTAAGTTAAACGAGGTCACGACTAAAGATTCCTTTCCGTTACCCCACATTGATGAAACGGTAGATGCGCTTTCGGGTAATCGGGTGTTCTCGACGTTAGATTTAGCTGCTGGATATTGGCAAGTAGAAGTCCGGCCGTCCGACCGTGAGAAAACTGCTTTCTCAGTCCCTTCTGGACTATACGAATTCGAGACTATGCCTTTTGGTCTAGCTAATGCGCCTAGTACTTTCCAAAGGCTTATGAACCAGGTTCTAGCACAATTTATCCCGAGTACCTGTTTAGTGTATCTCGACGATATCATTATTCTTGGAAAAGATTTCGACGATCATTTGCATAATTTGCGTAGGATATTCGACGTGTTGAAACAGGCAGGCTTCACCCTTAAGCCGGCAAAGTGCGTACTCATACGAGATAAGGTTAAGTTCTTAGGACGTGTCGTGTCAGCCTCGGGGGTCGAAACCGACATAGATAAGGTTGCGGAAGTCCGCGAGTGGCCGACACCCACCAATATGACTGAAGTCAGAAGTTTCACGGGTCTCGCTTCCTTCTATAGGAATTTTGTAAGGACTATGCACATATAGCTGCACCGTTAAATAAGCTCACGCAAAAGGGAGTTTGCTTTAAGTGGACACCCGAATGTGCCGCGAGCTTCAACACTTTAAAAGACAACTTGTGTTCCAGTCCAATCCTCGCGTTCCCCAATGTTAGTCAACAGGCGGGAGAATTTATACTTGACACAGATGCAAGGGAATTCGCGATTGGCGCTGTTTTATCACAAAGACAAGCTGATAAGACAGAGTGTGTTATCCAGTACCTAAGTCGATCCCTGAGCAAAGCTGAGAGGTGGTACTGTGTGACTAGGAAAGAGATGCTTGCCCTCGTCTTCTTCGTTCAAGAATGCCGACCATTCCTACGGTACAGGAAGTTCATAGTTAGAACGGATCATAGCTCGCTAACATGGCTTCGTAATTTCAAAAACCCCGAAGGGCAAGTCGCACGATGGCAAGAGCAACTAGCAGGCTACGAGTACGAATGTTTATACCGACCGGGTCGTCAGCACAATAATGCTGACGCCCTATCTAGGAAACCCTATAGACCGCGCGGAAATTGTCCATCGTGTACGGACATTAACATAAGTGCGATATCGCTTCACGACGACCAAAGTTATATGTGAGCGCAGGCACAACGTGAAGACCCGCACATTGGGCTGATATACCATAGAAAAACTAGTGAAAACCGGTCGTTGAGCACGGACGAGTTAAGGGGGCAGAGCTACGAAACGCGCTGCCTGCACACAGTTTGGGATAAGTTATTTTTGGATAACGGTGTCCTGTATTATAGAGATAGTGATCAGCATCCATGGCGTATCTTGCTACCTCTATCCATGGTAGACGAAGTAATAGAGAGGATACATACCGAGTTATGACATGAAGGAATATATAAGACCGAATGGGCACTCAGGCGTAGATATTACTGGCCCAACTTAAAGCGTTCCGTGTGGAATCACATTCGGTACTGCACCCTATGCAATCAACTTAAGCCACAGCGACAGCTAAACAGGGCTCCTCTTCAGCCAATATTGACCGGGTATCCCAACGAGCGCGTTGGTGTCGACATCATCGGACCCATTGCCGAGTCGTACAGGCATAATCGGTACATTTTAGTGATGGTTGATTTCTTCACAAAGATGGCCGAAGTAGTAGCCTTGCCCGATGTCTTTGCCGAAACAGTCTCCCAGGCCATTTTTAATGGTTGGATTTGTAGATGGGGCGCCCCCGATCAGCTTCACTCTGACAGGGGAAGTTCGTTCGAAAACGCAACCATACGCGACTTATGGAGGTACCTGCGAATCAATAAAACTCGCACGACTGCCTACCATCCGCAAGGTAATGGACAGGTAGAGCGGACGAATAGAACCCTAATCGGTTTGCTCAAAGCGTTCGTTGATAGACAGGCTCCTCGAACGTGGGACGATGCTTTACCAGCCTGTATGCTAGCCTATCGCTCCACGGTACATGCATCGACCCACCAAACCCCCTTTGCCCTTACATGCGGCCGAGAAATGCGAATTATCGAGGACCTTCAAGTGCCTCGCGATAGTAACGAAGTTCCCATCAGCGTTTACCTTACGAGTCTAAACAATAAGATGCGTATCGCCGCAGAAGAAGCGCGAATACATCTTCAGGGGTCCCAGAGGCGTCAAAAGGATCACTACGACCGTTTGGCCCACGGAAGTCCTTACGAAGTAGGTGATGTCGTTTGGCTTCGGAATTATTCCGTTGCCCAGGGAATGCCATCTAAGTTTGTAGTTGATTGGTGCGGCCCATATACCGTTACCCGAGTTATTTCGGACACTACGTGCGTTATCCAGGAGCACGAACGGCCTTTCAGCCCCGAGTTTACGGTACACTTCAACCGTCTCAAACTGGGCGGCCATCCTGCCGAACCAGATCGTAACCCCGAACCCCCACGCGACGAGGTACCACCCGAAGATATAGAGGAGACTTTCGTACCCGTAGGAAGTAGTCCACATAATTTGGAGGATGAGGTGCACGCTGAGGACAGCGATACCTTTTTCGGGGAGGATGCAGTGTAGCAAATACCCTTAAGATGGCCTCAATTTTGTTCATTTTGCACTATATTAAAGATGGCGGCGTACCGTGTCACGACTTGGTTATTTCAGGCGGACATAATCCTATTGGCTAACTGATCGGCTATTTTATGTCGGCGAGTTTATGCTATTGGCTATTGTATAAATTAAGCATTCCCATTGGTTTAGCTTCTATAATATAGACTTAATCCTGCTGTCTCTTACTATATATAGACGGCCCTATGGAAGGTTGATCATCGCTCCCGGCAGCCGCGTCCAAAAGTCTCCCAGAAGTCATCTCAGGACCAGGACCAGGACAGTCAATCATCCCCGCCAAAGGATGACTTTACTGATTTTTCCGATTGTTGTAGCCAGGACTAATAAATTAGTCCTTCAAATAGTAGTAAAGTTTAAGAGTAGCAGTCTTTGTTTAAACGGTCTTGTTCTTCTTTGGGTTCGGTCGTTTTCATCTAGTAATCGCATTCGTTGTTATAGTCGCACGAAATCGCCCATCGGTCGTCTCGTTTCGTTACAATTTCTACGCCAGCATTTTCTGTTGTAATGGGCCAATCCGACCCACAGGGTCGATGAATTGCTTGAACGTTTCAAGGTCATATATTTGGTTGCACTTTCAGAGCTTGCTGAGTCACAACTCGCATCCATGAATTGGACTATCTCAATTTGCGAACCAGACCACTCCCGTTCTTACATTGTTTCCTTGCTACGTTCTTACCGTCTTGAGCGGGTGAACATTTTCATCCCAGTTTGATCGTTCCATTCAATCTTGATTTTGTATTATTAGATACTACTATCCTCAGGTATTCCCCACTCGTTTTGCTATACTAGTTTTCCATACATTTCGTGGATATAGTTCTACATTATTAAACCCCATGTCTACACCTGGACCTACTTTCCTCTTACTTTGTATGTGATACTATGCCTGTTGATAAAAAGAGGTTGTCTGAGGTTCACTCTGACCGGTCCAAAGATAATGTGGTGTGAAGCCTGTAGATGAGTGGGTGGAGGCTCTATAGGCCATGTTGCAGAGGGGGAGGGTAAAAGTCCCAATCGTGACGGTGATTTTCCTCGCAGAATGCCAGAAGGAGATTGTGGATTGTCCTGTTGGTCCGCTCAACAAGACCTTTACCTTCCGGGTGATAGGGTGTGGTATGAATTTTTTTACCGCAAGGATCTCACAGACATCATGGGAGAGTTAGGACTCGAAGTTGCGACCGCAATCGGAGTGGAACGATAAGGAGGTGCCTCAACAGCTGATCCAGGTTCGGCTTATGGCGTTAGCGATGGAGGGGGCATCTTAGTGTAGGAGGGGAATGGCCTCGACCCACTTTGTAAAGTAATCAACCGTGATCAGGACGTACTTGCAGCCATGGTAGGTGATAGAGAGTCGGCCGATGATGTCTAGGCCGACGCGTTCGCCAGAGAAGCCTGTATTCATTGGTTCCATTAGGGCACGCGGAGCATGGACGGGGAATTTAAAGGAGGCACAAGTCGGACAGGACTGGCAGAAGTTGCGGACATCCGAGCGGATTTTTTGCCACCAGAAACGGGCACGGACCGCCGACTCGTTTTTGAGTTGGCCGAAGTGTCCCAGTTCCACGTGTAAACTGTCGAGGACAGGTTCAATTAATGAGCTGGGCACTACTGCCCGCAAGTCATGTGTGTCTGGATTGCGCCAGAATAGGATAAAATTCGTGGCAAGGAGGTTGGGTCAGTGGTTACGAAGAAGGCGGGCACGTTGGCTACACCCTCGCATAAGGCGTTCCGACGGCCGGGGGAGCCTTGGGAAAGATGATGGTAAGCGAGAACAGTATCGGGGTCGGATTTCTGGGCCTCGGACCACGTATGACGGGCGGGTTCAGAGATGTGAACCTCGTTTACGCTGAGAGAGCGTTCGCCCTCGCTGGCGAATAAGGGGCCCGTGAGACGGGAGAGTGCGTCTGCATTGTCGTGTTGACGACCTGGGCGAAACTCGCATTTATAGTGAAAATCCTGAAGTAACTCTGGCCACCGGGCAAGTTGGTTCATGGGATCTTTGAGGGAATGGAGCCATGTTAATGCCTTGTTTCGATGCGAAGGGTGAAGCGTTGGCCTTAGAGGAGGTGTTTAAACTGGCGAATGAAGGTTACTATCGCCAGTAGCTCACGTTTGAAAACGCTGTAATTGCGTTCGCTGCTGAATAGGGATTTGCTAGCGAAGCATATTGGGGGTTATAGGCCGTTTTTGTCCGCCTGAGAGAAGACGGCACCGATGGCAACATTGCTAGCGTCGGTATCGAGGATAAAAGGGGAAGCTCCAAGCTCGAGGTTAGGGAGGGCAAGAAGAGGAGCCGAAAAGAGGGCAGCTCTAAGGTCGTTGAAGACCTTATTGCACTTTGTAGTCCACTTGAAAGGTTGGTTTTTCGCCGTCAGTTTATGGAGAGGGGAACCTTTGTGGGCGAAGCCTTTGATAAATCGGCGATAATAAGAAGCTAAGCCGATGAAACTACGGAGTTCGGTAAGGTTGGTTGGGGTAGACCAACAACGGATCTCATGTAGGCGCTCGGGCAGGGCAGCTAAACGGCCGGGCGACAATTTGTGTCCTAAGAATTGCACCTCGTGTCGAAGGAAAACGCATTTCGAAGGGTTAAGGGTCAGGCCAGCGGCATGGAGGGCGGCAAATGTGGCTAAAAGGTTCTCATTGTGTTGTGCAATGGAATTCCCGAAGACAATAACGTCATCAAGGTAAACCAGGCATTTAGTGAGGTTGAGGTTTTGTAAGACCTTCTACATGAGGCGTTGGAAGGTTGCGGTGGCATTACAAAGGCCGAACGGAAGAGTTTGAAACTCAAAGAGGCCTTGCGGCACTATGAAGGCTGTTTTATGACGGTCCTTCGGATCGACTTCAACCTGCCAATAGCCGGATTTAAGGTCAAGGGTGGCGAACCAGGATGCGTCGCCTAAGGTGTCAAGAGTGTCGTCCAGACGAGGGAGGGGAAACGACTCCCGAACAGTGACTGCGTTTAAATTGTGGTAGTCGATGCAGAGTTTGAAGGAACCGTCTTTTTTTAGGAACAGTGGCAATAGGGGATGCCCACGGTGAGGACGAAGGACGGATGACGTCGCATTGTTGGAGTTCGTCGAGAATTTTGTCGACTTCAGCTCGATACTTAACGGGGATACCTCTGGGCGGTTGCCAAATAGGTTTGGCGTCCCAGTATCTATAGTATGTTGGATGAGTTGCGTGCGTCCTAACGTGGAAGATGACCTATTAAAGAGGCCAGGGAAGGAGGTGAGGATTTCTTTAAGCTGTGAATAAGCAGTTTCACCAACTGACGGGAGGGGGGGTCAAACTGAATCTCAATCAATGGGTTCGAGGGTGGCGGCTGACATCAGAGAGTTGTAAACGAGTTCGAGATCAACATGGGGGTCAGGTAGGGAAGTCTTAACAGACGTGAAGCCAAGAGTACCTAAGCGCTAACTGACGTTAATCACGCAGTCGTGATCAGAGAGAAAATCGAGACCAAGGACGAGAGGCCAAGAACTGTCCGGGGCAATGAGAAATGTGTGAGTAACATATGCTTGGTCGATAGCAAAATCAACGGTAAGGGAGCCTGATATGTGTATAGCTGTACCATTAGCGGCCCTTGAGTTATGAGTTACGGGAAGGGAATGAACGAGATTACGAACATAATGGAGGAGCCTAGACAAAGAAGCTGAGGAAAAATTAGCCCCTGTGTCAACTAAAGCTTGGATACGAAAGTCAGACAAAAAATGTCTATAGTAAACGCAGGTGGGTACAGAACGTCAACAGCAGAAAAAGAGTTAAAAGGAAGGGACTAACATGGGGGATTGTGGCCGCAGTGGCGAGCACGATGGACGAAGGCGTCACAGTACTCAAACCCAGGATGGTGGTTGGGGAAGCGGACAGGCAGTGGTCAACGGTGGTTGTTTTGGGTAGAAAAAGGCGGCTGGGAGGAAGGCGGTTGTGCCGAAGGAACGGGCGGGCGAGGGTAAGCGAAGGTAACAGGTGGTGAAAAATTCTGACCAATAACTTGGTTTAAACGATCAAAATGAACTAGTGCAGAGCGAAGATCTTTCGGGTGACTGATAGCCACATTGTGCTTAAGGGTGCGGTCGTTCAAACCGGCGATGAAGCGGTCGAGCATAATTTCGTCGCGCTCATCGGGTGATGCAGATGCGTAAGCCAGGGAAGCCAAACGCTCAAGCTCATGGGCAAAATCCTCTGCCGACTGTTGGGGGCCCTGCCAGCGGTGATAAAACTGATCGCCGGCGGCGGAAGCAGAGATGGGTTTGACGAAAAAAGAAGCTAAGCGTCTACGGTCATCAGCAAAATAAGTTTAAACTGTAATGTCATTTTTTAGGGCAGGAGCAAGAGCCTCGGCAGAAAAAAGAGCAAGTAAATAACGAGCATGCTCTGAGAAGGAGATGTAAGCCAAGAAGAGGTCGAGTTTGGCCAGCCAAACGTCAATGTCCTGACCGGCTTGGAAGGCAGATGGGGCGAAAAATGGATCGGGTGGGAGGTGGGAGGGGATGCGTGCTGGTTGAAACGGTGTGTACAAGCTGGATGGGGGTGGGGGCAACACTTGATAAGACGTTGGGCGCCAATGTAGTATTCCGTACTACTCGTGGCCTTGAGGAGCCTGGCACGTGATTTGACATCGAAGAGGGACAGCGACTCTCAGCAGATAGCACGGAGATCTCTTCTAAAAGTTGGTTAACCTCAGAATGAACCTCAGAATGAACCTCTTCTTATCAACAGACATAGTATCACATACAAAGTAAGAGGAAAGAAGGTCCAGGTGTAGATATGGGGTTTAATAATGCAGAACAATATCAACGTAATGTATGGAAAATTAGTATAACAAAACGAGTGGGAAAATGTCTGAAGATAGTATTCTCTAATAATACAAAATCAAAATTGGATGGAACGACCAAACCGGGAAGAAAGTGTTCAACCGCTCAAGACGGTAAGAATGTAGCAAGGAGACAACCCTAGTAGCAAAATAACGGTGACTTCAGCGGATTTGGGAGCGCGGTAGAGCAATTTCTCGCTGCAGTTCCTCTGCGGCATCTGATTTGCTAATGTTGTTACGCCTGAGTGCGATATCATTGGTTGCCATAAGTTACGCGTGCTTTTGCTTGCACGCGTAAATTATCACTCTCACATGCGTGTGACTGTAAACGGCTGCCTACGACGCTCTGCTCTGTTATTGACTGCATAATCTGTTAATATACCTAAAAATACCTTTTTCTATTGAAGATAACTTTTATTATTATCGTTTAATATGCTTAGAAGTGAAAGCAAGAGGACTGTAATGCACCGTGCGAAGAAGAATATAGTAGAAATGTGCCGAGAAATAGATGAGGAGGTTGATCGCATCTGTCCCAACAATAAACGTTATGCAATTGATGGTAATTATGGGGAGGGTTCTTTGAACAGATCGCTGGACTTATCAGTGTCCGATAGTGAAACTGTTGCTGCTAGCCTCTCGCAGGAGGAAAATCTGTCTGATCTTGTCAATCTGTCTGATGTTGACAATTTGTCTGACGTAGCCTTTCTGTCTGATGTTGATAATCTGTCGGAGGATGATAATCTGTTTGATCTTGATAATGTGTATGATCTTGAAGACATGCCGGATGTGGATTACGAAGTACCCACACCTGTTCGATTTCGCACAAAACCTCGTGATTGGGCTGTGGAGTCAAAAACTCCCCATAAACATCTGCGCAAACTATAAGCTATACTCAGGGACGAAGGACACCAGCTGCCCTCAGATTCTTGAACTTCTTTGCGCTCGCTACCTTCCAACAAGTTTAACCAGATAGGCAGTGGAGAGTACTTGCATATTGGGCTACAAGAGCAGTTAATACGAGATCGTGACCTCCGATGATGCAGTCCTATATAAATGGCACCACTCTTCTGCAGCTAGAACGTAGGCGGCAAACTTTGAATTTTTTGAAATTGAACTGAAGTTGCCACTGATCACACCAAATTTGCAAACGATCAAAGTCGTTTTGTAAACTATGACCATTCTGCGAGCATTCGATTGAATTCCAAATCTTCAATTTGCCTGCAAACATTGCTTTCACACACGTGAGGCAATCAAGGCAGTCGTTCCCATCTACTAGGAAGACGATGGGATTCAAAAGGTTACCCTGTGGATACCAACTGGAAAGTATTTCCCACTCTGATTTGAGTCTCCAATGCAAACAAGCTAATATCTACTTGTAAGAAAGTCAGCTAACCATTTGAGATAATTTCCAGTCACTCCCACTTAATCAATCGCCTGTGTGGAACCTTTCCAAATGTCGACAAAATAGTTCATATTAAGCGAATTCGTTTAACTTTACATGGATGTTAGTTGGTTAGTGAGACACGATCGATAACTTCCCGATCCATGTTGCTTTGCAATTAGTGAATATAGTCATAAAAAGCAGTCCAAAACCGAGGGCTCAAAAAAATCCTTTAAAATTCTACAAAGTCAAAATGCTAAAAAAGTTCATACTTAATTTTCTAAAAAATAGGCAAAACATGAAAAATGAAAAACTTCAAATTTTCAGAACGCTTTTACGAAACTATACCCGTGGCGGTAAAAACGGTTTCATCTCGAATGTTGCTGCGTATTTTCGTCATTAGCTTAGCTTTTTGTGGATACTTTCCTCCATTTGCGCATTCCGAAGCAAAAAAATCTTCTGAGCATGAAAATACGTTAAATGCCTCCAGAATTAGGCGAAATATTGGATCAACGCCCTCGAATGACACATCTAATTGTGAGTTGAGACAATGCTTATAAAGTCTGTCTTATGCAGCCCAGTTTGTAGCTCAGTTCGCTTTTTAGATATGCCCTTGCTATTAGCCTGATAAAAAATAGCAAGTTTACTTATCAAATCAGTGTTTCTTGTAAGTTTCCACTGCGGGGGTGTTTGTTGTATAGCATTACTAGGTGTCGCCTGAGATTAAACGTACGTCGTCATTGAGCGAGTTAGATAGTGATCCACATAGTTCGTCACACCGCCTGTTTGATACATCAACAGGCTAGATGTCTTTGAAGATTGAATGTCCCCTATTTCCTTTTCACGTAAATTCCGAGTGGACTGAGCAAGTTCATTTGCATGGATGGTATACTCATTCCTAGGACCAATGATTCCTATGAGGATCTGCAGTATTCGAAATGTGCCGAATGTATATGGTTAATAGTTTATAGTAGTGAAAATGAATTTTTAAGATACGACGTTCTCTGGAAAAGGTCTAACGCTTCGAGTTAGTTCACTGACCTACTTTCAGAAACTAGGACACTACATAGTACACTTTGCTCAATGTGTAGCTTGCCGGTGGCGTCTGTAGGATTGCATCGAGCCCGTATTTAACCTCTTATCTAGAGATAGATCTAGAGTTCTTTTTTTAGTAATTTCTGCTGTTCATGGGAGTTGATAATCATTACAGCAAGCCGTGCTTATAGGATTGTAATAGTGTGTGCCGTCGGCAGTAATCTTCTCCATGATTTTGAACAACGTATCTCGAGTACCTCATCATTGTATGCTGCCCGTTAACAAGAAATGCTCGGGGTATCTATTCGTGAAATGCACCCACCACGTTTTATCGAGCAATTTGGGAATCCCAGAGTAGGCAGTTAAAGGCCCATACTCAGTAGTACATGTTGTCTACGACAATCGTGAATTTTGCATTTGCACAGCATCTGAGACTGCTGTTAAATTTTAATGCCTGGCCGTTGCTTATTTTGCATATTGGGCTGTCAGTTTGGTGAGCTTATATATTCTTTTTTAGCTCCCAGTTCTTCCTCCGACTCTGGAAATTACTCCTGGCATTCGCATGAGGAGAACGTTGATCCAAATGACCTGTTTGATGGTAAAATCATGACCAGGTGCCGCTTTAGACCTGTCAACTGGTGGAACTACACACTCGCCTCCTCAAAACTTATAATGGGGCACGAGCTGGAGTCTGCCCTGGGCACCGCCCTAGGCGTCGGTGGTAGCGATATCTTCGGTGTCAACCTTCATCGTCATGTTAGACTCTCGTCTCTTTTCAGTCCCTACAGTCCCTTCAGTCTCCTACAACGGCGATATACCACATCCAAAAGTGCCGTGCCTCACATTATTCAGAGCCACTGTACCCTTGTTTTTGTCTATGCATCCTGGTGTCCCTTCTCTGTTGCCGCAGCACCCTATGTGAATGCCCTGGCACGTGCGTTTCCGCAACTGCCCCTCGTTGCAATTGACGTTGACGAGTACGTCAAGTACAAATGGAGCCTACGTGTCTTCTATATCCCAAAATTGAAGATTTTTATCGCTGGCCACGTCTATCGCGAATTCAATGGTTCAGATACCGATCTTGATGAGATGGTTGATTTCGTGTGGAACAGCATTCGTTTGCTGCCGATGGGTCCAGTCCGTTTGGAAGCCCGTGACTTCCTGGGTCCGATTCCATCCGATCTACACTCCCGCAGTGACCTACGTCTGCCACTGGCTTGGCTGGTCTTCTTAGCCTGCGTCATCTACCTTGTGGGATGTTACATTGATTATCGTCGTCTCGGTGTCAATCTAATTGCACTAATCAAGCGTCAGAGCGATCACATATATGAATTATACATAGTTCGCCATCGACCACGTAGCGTAACTACACCCTCAGCCAGCCAGTAAGAACGTCTTGTATACGTTTTGATTCATCTGTACATATTGTTACGAGGAATGCTTATTTTTTTCTCTTAAATTACACTTTCTTCTCGAAAATATTTTCAATTACTCGGCCGATTTGCGCGTTCCGGCTCGTGAACCTGTCTGCCTTGTTCCGACTGATGTCAGGCTTGACTCCATGTGGTTACAGCTAAATTATTAGTATCAAAAATCATGCTTTCCTATGCGTGAAAATAGTTAATGAACTCGTAAGTTCCATCGAGTACAAACTCTGTAAATGGAATCTAGGATTGTAGTCTGCATCCTCCAGCGGGATGATCAGTAGACGTGGAAATGCACCTGAGTCCCAAGTCTTGGTAATGACAAAAAAGATTTTCTTCCCACTACGACTGACAGTTAAAGTATGTATTACTGATTCTCTGGTGGATGAGAGCTAAAGAGCTGTGGAGGAATCCGAAATTAGCTGTTCTCCTTCACCATTTACCCCACATTCTTCGGATTTTTTATCTGAACCCTAGCCGTGAATACAGACTAGGTGTCACTGAACGATCACTGTCGTTAACCATTTCTGAACCATCCATACACAATTTCGTATAAGAATGGATTGGGCTATCCTGTTTTCCTTTTCAGCGTTGTACCCATCCCTACTCAGGTGACCGACAGCTAGGCGGTTGCCTGTTGTGGTGGTGGGGGAGAGAGTGAGGATGACCCTCGGCGAACTTCTTTCCTCATTATAATTAATCCGACGCGCTTGAATCGATCGCGGTGTGCTAAAACCCGTGGCTTGGATGATTTCCAACTGACGGGATAACTTGGATACCGCAGTCGGTCCAGTGCGTCTTATTGTGTGATATAGCTGTCTGCGGGCTGAGAGTCAGATGCAATGGCTCCTTCTTAATGTGGCCTTTATGACACTCCCTGTCGGGAGCATACCTAACGAGACGTGCTATTTAGTACGCGTGTTGAGTGTTTGTAGCGCCAGCCGTCTTCGCCTCCCTGCACTATTTTTTTCGGCCTACTTGACTCTGGCTTGACAATCAGAATTAGATGCGGAGGGGTCAGAGAGTGGGCTAGACCTGGCCAGGTTGCCTTGCTGTAATCGATATCGTTGAAAACGACGGTCGAACTATCGTAGATCCGCAACCCTATTTATTGGGTGCACTGTCAGAAATGGAGCGCAGGCGGACTTTTCCTACCTGTCGTACTTTTAGGTTGTTTCCCAGAGCGACTGAGAATGTGAAACTTTACTGCGAACGGAAAATGCCAAGATGACTACGTCTGTGGCCATCAGCCAGGTATGACCCACTTGATAAATCTGAGCGCTCGTTAGGAATTCCCAGGAGATACGTGGATGTTGCATCCCAAAGTTATAGCTGTTTTTCAGCTCGGAAGTTGGGACAATAAGCAAACGAGTCCTGAATACCACTTCTACTGTTCCGCTAATTGTTTTAAAGGCTTACGCACCTTTCTCAACCGTTTTCGGACTGAACCTTAGCTACCAGTGCCCAGTTAGGTGAGAATAGCTGCGATCCTTCCGGCAGATAATGGTCCCAACTCGTTTGTACGTACTCGATTAGACGCACACACACGCGACAGCATCCCAAGAATTCCCTCGAAGCCTTCGGAATTCGCCGATAAGAAACTACGGAAAGAAAATCTTCGCACTTCAGATTTATACCTCCTCGCATATTCACAGGACAATTCAACAATTTGATAATTGTGAATGCATCGTCATAAAAAGTAGGTAATAAAGAAGCAACTAAAGCAAGTAGCAAAAGCATGTGTAAAAAAATTCGGGCGAATAAAAAAGCATGCTGACTAGGTTAGAGTTCAACTGAGTAGACTGGCGGCATCGTGCCATCCCGCTGACTGGCATGGTCAAGTTTAAGGAGACCACTGGAGAAGTCAAAGTAACCAAGCGCGGACTTTTCGTCCGGGAAGACGGTGCTCCAGATAGCAGACTTCTCACAAAGTTTCAGCTTGCATGAGCATCCACTTGCACATCGATGTAGGCACGCTTGCAAGGGTTGTTGGAGGTTGAGTTGAAAGAGTTCGGTAACTATATGCGAGGGCAAACTGGCTGCCTGCAGCGAGTCCGGAAAGATGGTAAACGTTGAAACCCGAGGGGGCTCTAGCGGGAGGCTCGAGGTCTCCTCCTCCAGCCGCCAG
Organism: Ligula intestinalis; assembly: GCA_036362985.1. Taxonomy (NCBI): domain Eukaryota; kingdom Metazoa; phylum Platyhelminthes; class Cestoda; order Diphyllobothriidea; family Diphyllobothriidae; genus Ligula; species Ligula intestinalis. Next base: position 21,934,563 of record JAYGXS010000005.1, on the reverse strand, counting down.
GCGCCGAACAAGGCCGCATGGCTGGGGGCACACCTACTGAGGACATGCCAGTCAAGGTGTTGGAAGGCAACATGGAAATCCGGCAGTCCGGGATAGAAGAACTCTCTGGTGGTGAGGTTGCGGTTGATGTGCAGAGTGGCGCAGGCCTGTCCCGTGGGCGTCAGTAGTTGGAAGCTGATTGGTGGCAATGGAGGGGGCGGAGAGGAAGCAGACTTTACGCTGCGTACTTGCCGTACACACCAAATGACCATCAGCGAAAAACGCTCCTGGCTGCTGTAGAAGCCGTGGTAGTTTCGAAAGACCAGCTCCTTACTGTCAAAGCCCGCACCAACCTACAAATAGCAAAAGACTGGGCGTTAGACTAAATCGACAAGTGAGGACAGAGAAGTTATTTGTTTTGTCAAACAAGCAGGTTGTTAACGGAGGTAGGTTGTTGTGTAATCGAATCATTACCAGCAAAGCAAAAACTTGCGGCGGTCTTACTACTTGACAGGCCTTAACCAAGCACCCACGAGCTCGAGACATAAGCAGAGGGAAGCAGAAATAGACCTGTGCGTCTGAAGTTGACCCTTATCGAGTAGGTCCCAATCTGTGTACACGGGGCGTTACTCAGCAGACGTTTCAGTGGTTAAACAAAACACCATACTGGTGACCCAGGAATTACCTAAAAACACAGACACGTCCGTCAACGATATTCTGTGGCCGCATGACACAACTGCGAGGGGTTCGGCACGTCACTGGGTCTCCCAGCTTTTGACTTGCACTTTCTGGTATACAATCCACTTTTCAAATAATTGAAAGCACAGGGGAAATGCCGGGGAACGTGCTGATTGGCCGAACCCCTCGCAGCTGGCATACAACAGCCTTGTAAATACTGGCTGAAGAGCGTCTCGGATAACTGTAAATAATGGTTGAAGAGCTTATCGAATAACTGTTAATAATAGCTGAAGAGTTTCACGCATTGCAGTGTTTCCGAAGCCAGAAGTTATGTCGAAGGACAATTAGGTAGCCCGAATAATTGTTGATACTGATGGTTTTTTCATATTGCATTGTTATGTTTCGCCACCTGAATAAGCGCATCTGAGGTCATAAGTTATGTCAAATGACAGTCAATCAGTCCGATATTCTTTATATGACAAGAGACAGTCAGGATAACTCGGTGTGTGGATATTCGAGGTTTTTAGATGGGCAGCCGTGAATGACGCAGACTCTTTGCCACTAGCTTTAACACCAGTATGCATTCGACTGGAAACAAAAGGGTCAAGTCCTAACAAGCAGTTAACAGCGAATGAATCTGAAGATGACATTGTCAGGATTAATTTCACAAGCCTAATGTCCCCGAAACACTTTTATGGGCTTTAAGTTAGTACCGTTGCTGTAAATATGTTGTATCCTGTAACCCCCATGTGTAAACAACTGGCTGTCAGTTAGTAGTTTACGGAATATTACGTGTTACTCCCACTTAAGCTGATAGAAGTCGGTCAAAATAGTCATATCAACTTTCAGTCCACGTCTAAAAAACCTCACCACCTAAGGAGGCGTTAACTCAAAATTGAAATAAAAAACAGGACTGGTACTTCTCGCAGAATCAAGTTCCACAAGTGCCAGCAACGCCTGTTTTGAGTCATGTACATTGGCTAAATAGTGGCATTTTGACCGTTGGTTTGGACAACTTTCACCGCGTGCTTCAGCAAACTATAGGCAAACGCGGCGACTTGTGCGCGTGGATTATTCTTAAGTGGTTGAAAACTTGCACACAATCTACTCTACTCTCTCATTCCTGACCCAACTATGTCCGGTGTCAAAAAGGGATCGGTCGCAGGTGGCTGGCAGGGTAGGAGCCGTCCCTACGTATTCATTTGGACGGACGAAATATGTCTATATTATGATGCAGTGGCACTCCTCAATCGATTTACTCGACACGATAGTCCCGTTGTTTCTTAGGGCTCGATGTCGAGCTCCGCCAGCAGCTGTTCAGTGGCTAGTGATATAGGCAGAATGACATTGCGGAAAGAGGAGACTGGAACAGTCATTTCTGGCTTTTTACTCCGCATTAGCCAGCCATGTCCCCTACACCAGATGTTGTAGCCCCTGAGGCTCGAAATCGCAACTTGTTGCTTAGAAGTCCAGTGTCCTTGACCATTGAACCACAGGCTCGCTATCCTGTGGATATACTGACGACGAAATGAGTGCGTCCCGTACCATTTGCACCGTATTGATCTAGTGCTCGAAACGCCTTCTTCCTCGTCCATGCAAATACCTGGATCGCAAACTTTCTCATTCATTCGGTATCTAGTCTACTATACTTGCTCAGGACACCGAGCCCGAATGGGAGAGAGTAGGGAGTGCTGGAGATGTTGTGCAAGTTTACTGCCACTATAAACTAATCCACGCGCAAGTCACAGTCCCTGCGTCCACCCCTCTGCGGGACATACGGTAGACAGTGGTCCGAAACTATCAATGCCCCTGCACAAGGCAGCAGAGCAAGCCGGTCTCGCTCAATAACTTCCCCTAGAGGCAAGGGTTGACACAAATTACGCCGATGCGGCACTCCGTCTTTACCACATGTATGACTGCTTCCACTTATCCTTGTAAGTTTGGTTCTGTACACTAGTACCTCTAGCTGATTGGTTCCTTGAGTACCCCAAAAAATCGATGCCACCTAGGATGATAACCCAGTCAACAATTATAAGATTTAATTAAAGAGGTAAACTCTTTTACATGTTTTGTATAAAGTCATCCTCTCACTCACCTCGAAATAGAGTATATCGCCAAAGCTCATCGAAGATGGCGGTTTGTCAGAAACCCAGGATTGGAGACGTGGCCGGAAGAGGACCTCGAGCACACTGCGGCTTCCTTCTTCTTCAACTAACGGCCCAGTCGGGGAGAGCCCAACCCGCAGAACCAGAGAGGGTCGACCGACGGTAGGTCGGAGGGCCAGGGCAGTCGAAAGCTGATTGGTCGAGAGGAAGGAGTACTTTTCGATTTGTTCATGTAGCTGCGTGTAGTTTACATAGTCCAAGATCGCAGCGGAGGCGTTGAACAGCGCAAATACATCGGGGGAGGAGGTGTTTGGCACTGGAAAAGACATTTAAAAATTCAGGGCAATCGCTCTTAAAAATGAGGTGAATGTGTGTCGCACACACAGACGTATCAACATCTGTCGCCGCCACAATATGCACACTACAACTCACCGTAGCTGTCCATGCATTTGTCCAAGGTTTGGGCGAATTTTGCGGCAGCGGTGGCCAAGAAACGGAACCCTAGGAGGGCTGCAGAGACTGCCGAATTGTCACCTGACTGACGATGATGAGTTTGGTCGAACTGTGAGGAGTAGATAGATTCCAGGTAGAGGTTCAGATTGGGTGAGTCTGAAAAAGGTATAAACAAGTATGTAGCATAAAGATCGTGCACCCGACGCACAAACAGCTAATGATACTTCAAAAATTGATACTGAAGTATTAGCAACAACTAAGATGGGCGACAAACTCCTGGTTAGAACAGACGCCCCTCTGTGTCACGAAATTATACTGAAATGTGTTTGCGAGAAGGAATGAGTACTTAACTGAGATTTTAGCATTGACCGCCTTGCAGTACAATCGTCATCACGGCAAGAAGTCGGCTTGTAGATGAGATTCGTTGCGACCGCCTGCAACAACGGCACTCAGTAAAAATAACTACTTAAGGTGCACACATTTTTTTGATGAAAATTTCTATACCATTATAAATCCATATACATCTTACAGGAGAAACTAGAAGAAATACCATTTTGCACTTATTTGGTAGAACATGTTTTAGGCAGAAAGTACTGCCGACAAAGACTAGGCAGATTGGGTTTTTCATTTCTGCCACATTAGCCATCATCAGCCAGTCATCATAAATCCCAAGCCTACCCGAGGCTCGAATCCGTGACATTTTAACCAGTGTGGGGCACCACTTATGGCGGCCAGCTAACAATACTGTCCGACTTCCCTCCACTTCGTAGTTTAGGTGGAAAAAACGTTGACTGTAAAAATACTTTCCTTTGCTGTCGTAGATTGCAGTCTTGTTAAAGTCGGCTACTTTTTTGCACAGTTGAGAGAGGCGTTATTTAAATCTAAAAGCACCCAAATTTATATTCGTATTATTCAGCCTGCATCTTTACAGTAGCCTTGCTTGATATTTTGACCCCTGCCTAATGCGCCAGCACTACGTCATCAAAATTTGGAGTCTAGTTCAAGTTAAGTCCAAATCTGCTTAATATTGGCAATCAGAAAGGAATTTCGGATTAAATACTGTAAAAAATCGAAAGAGAAGCATACCGCTAAGAAACGACGAGAAAACGCCGTAATGGCATACCTATCATTTGTTTGTTATCAATACTCAAAAAGAACAAATCAAAAAATAATAAAAATAACATGGTATTTGGAAAGCACAGGGCCAAATAGCTGGGACATTTTTGCCAAACGACTCATCAGTCAGGAAAGTGGAAATAAGCAACTGATCAGCTATAAGTGTAGAAAAGCAAACAAAGAACTGTGGATTTATGAATATCTGAGTGTGCCTTGGATGAACTTATTATTATTGTAAGTTATTGTATACAATCGCTTCCAGAAACGTGCGCTAGACACTGAACATGTGTTTTTATAGTTATTATTCAATCCTAGGCGACAGTTTGCCCGATTATTATAGTATATGCCCTTACGTATGAAAGTGTCTCTTTCCTCTTTGCTTTACGGCCGTCCTTGTTGGATGCCGCTACCGTTGTCGAAACTAAATCCTGCATAATTGTTGCAGCACAGCTTGTCACCTTGAGCCGACCATCCTTTGGATTAACGACGCATATGCACGACACTAGTGAGGCTCGTTGACTGAAGGCGTCATTTGGTTACATTATTAAGTTCGAAACAGGGTACGAGTACCTGTCCGACTTCCTTGTTCAAAGCCCGCTACCTCAAGGTCATGCAAATTCGCAGGGACTTGCTGACCTAAAGACCCTTGACCGACTTCCCCGCACGCCTACACTCGCATCCAGATAGCCGCAGCTGCCAAAGGGCCACTTGATTATACTACCTCTCAGTCGATGCAGCAGGAGCCACTACACTCGATACCTCCTCGGGCAAAGCAACACACCAATTGAGACCACTTTAACTGCTACCGCTGTCTTACTTAGTCTTTCGGGCGTGACTGGACGCAGTCAACAGTAGCTCTGTCAGTGCCAGTGACCACTGCCGCCTGAGACAGCAACCTAGGGTTCTGTGTACAATGAAGTTCCCATTCTAATGCTTCTGTCTTTTTCCAAAAATTCGGGATTCGAGCAGGTGATTGAAGTGCTCTGAGTATAACCACCACTTAGACCCTTACAAGACTAAAAACTACGGTAAATGGACAGTCATGAGTCCCACTGTGTTTTTGACGCTCGGCGTTGACTTTTATTTATTACAGTATTGAAAACACAGGCAAAGGAGACCGGAACGGCTCATTAGCTGTCACCGGTCAGCCAGACCTAACCTGGCAGCAGCAAGTCACCACATCCCTAACGGCCGCATTCCCCTTCTCCGTCCTAACTACCCACCCGAAGCCTCCCGCCTGGAACGAGAGAGAGAGACGAAATACGAGCGCGTGATGCCAGTGACCCGCGCGTTGGCGAACTGAATGGCTTAATCACTAAGACTATCAACGATGGCAAACCCCAACGCTGGCATGAACTAGTTTCAGATTGTAATTTCAGCGGCAACTCAGCTGTCAAATAGAAGCTTTTACGCAACCTGACCAAACCCCGGGCTGATACATCTAACCAGTCTATTAGCTTCGGGGACGGCAAGTTCATTTCCAACAACGGTAAGATCGCCGCGAAGATGAACAAGTTGATCTCGCCCCACTCGGCGCCCAGTTCCAAAAGCCAGCGCTCCCTTCTTCGTCTCCTCCATAAAGCCCTGCCCCTAGACATTTCCTTTTTGGTTGATGCCACCCTCACCGCCATCAAGAAAACGAGAGCTTCGAAAGCCTTAGGACCAGATGGTCTGGCGCCTATCCATGTGCGCCACATCGGCCCGAAGGTGGCTACCTACCTTGCCGCCCTCTTCAACCTTTCACTGGCGCCAGTCGATCATTATCCCCCTGGTCAAAGCGGGCAAGGACCCAAGCCTAGCGGCCTCTTATCGTCCAATTGCCCTCCTCAGTCTAATGGCGAAGATCCTGGAACGGCTCATCCACCCAATGCTGACGTCTGCGGCGGAACTATCTTGCCACCAACATGGTTTCCGATCGGGTCGTGGGACTACAACGGCGCTTTTCGAGCTCAGCGACGCTATTCTCGAGGGCTTCAATCAACAAAAGCCCGCTTCGCGGACCGTGGCAGTCTCAATTGACCTGTCACGAGCCTTTGACTGCGTCCGCCACGATCAGCTCCTGCAGGACTTGGTCTCGCTGAACGTCCCGACTGGCCTGGTCCGATGGTTGGCGTCTTACATCCGTGGCCGTCACGATCGTGTCCTTTTCCGGGGTGCTCTCTCTAAGCCCCGTAAGCAGACCTATAGCGTCCCTTAAGGCTCTGTGCTCAGCCCGACGCTCTTTAACATCTACATGCAAGAGCTCCCACTCCCCCGGGCACCTGTGCAAGTGGTATCCTACGCTGACGATGTTAAATTCTTCTGCCGGCACCATGACATCGATCAGGCTGCACAGCTCCTCACGGAGTTCATGCCTGTTGTCGAAAACTTCCTCACCCAGCGCGGAATGACGATCTGGGCAGTCAAGTCGTCCATAACTGTCTTCACGCTTGATCCGAAGGAGTTTAATCGTCACCCGGCCATCACCGTCATCGGTGCATCTTTACCGCTTGTCCGCAAACCCAAACTCTTTGGCGTGCGTTTTGATCCGCTTTTTACGTTCGCAGACCATGCCAAGGAGACCGCAAGCAAAGTAAGCCGCTGCACCAAGGTCCTCAAGGCTCTCGCGGGCACATCCTGGGGCTGCGCGAAAGAGACTTTGTCGACTGCTTTCAAGGCGCTGGCTAAGCCGCACCTCACTTATGCGGCATCAATCTGGTCTCCTACGATGAGCTCTTCCAGCCTCCGCCGCATCCAGTCAGCACAGAACGCTGCACTCCGCACGATCACAGGTTGCTATAAAATGTCGCCTATAGATCATCGTCATGCGGAGGCTTCTGTTCTACCGGTTGTCCATCACAACACTCTCCTTAGCCAGCAGTTCTGGTGGAGTTGTTCGCAACCCGGCCATCCCAATCATCACCGTTGCTGCGCTCCCGAGCCCTGCCACAACGGCCGGCCGTCTATTCGAGCACTCCACAAGGAAGCTGTTGCCTCGTCTCTCGCGGATCTACCTGTTGATAGCTCTGCCACCAAGACGGGCTTCCAGCATCTCCACCAGAGAGTCATTGTCGAGGGGAAACGAGGTTACCGTCCCCCGGCCATTTTGGGTGGCTATCCACCTCCGATTGCGGCCTCGGAACGACATCCCCCGAGGGTCACTCGCTGTACCCTGACGCAGCTACGCAGTGGCTACTGCATGCTCCTTCGCCAGTACCAACACCGGCTTGACCCATCTATACCCGACTGCTGTCCCGACTGTGGCGTCTCTCCTCATGACTGCCGTCATCTGTTTGCCAGCAGCTCTCGGCCAGGCACTCACCCCACTCCCGCGGACCTTTGGCTCAAGCCGGTCGAGGTCACGGCTTTTCTTTGTCTCCCAACTACTCCCAGTTTAGATTCCGGCGGGAAATCCTGATCCAACTATGGGCTACGACACACACACACCTAACCTCGTAAGGCTCGAACTGCAAGGTGAGAAGGCCGATGCAGAAATGAAGAGACTTCTTCTCCGTATTATCGTGTGCTGTCAAGCCAAGTTAATGGCGGTCGCAACCGCCACCCATACTTTTATGCCAAATTGGCTGGGGGTTCTGCAAGGAAACACAATAAGGAGTACTAAAAGTGCCCTGTACGTACCCGGGAGCTGACGGCCAAGTAAATTCACTTCAGCATAATTCACCATGGCAATATCGATAGTAGAGTCAAATTTCCTCGCAAACAACTGTAACTGTGGGGACGTAGGCTCAGCCGAATGCAAGAGGTGGGCCTTGTGTAGGCGATAGAGGTCAAGGGGCCCGGAGAAGACGGAAGGTGAACATCCGCACCAATCAGCAGTTTGGTTGAGACGACAACTGCAGCCTCTAGGCCGTTGCCAGTTGACGAAACGCAGATTACTGTTCACCACGAGCTCACAGAAAGCGGAGTTGTAGGCTAGAGTGTGGAAGAAGGACTCGACCGGTAAAATGACATTGGCGAACCAGGCTACCAGGTCTCTGACGAGACTGTCCTGTTGGTCCGGTAGGGCTGCGTAGGCACAAAAATAGCGCGGCAGGATGAGCCAATCAGAACCGCCGTGAAGTACGACGCCGTCCATTGGCCGGCGGTCACCCAGAAGCCAGACGTAATCGTCACACTGAAAAAAAGCCTTGCTAAGGCCTTGCGACTTAATAAACCTGTACAACAAAGGGCATTGTTTGCATGAGAACCTGGACAAAGAAGTGCATAAAGGTAGTCGCAAAAAACAGTGTCAATCGACATGCGTGCATGAAGAAGGTGTGCTAAAAAGTCCCAAAATGGCAGTGGTGGTGGAAGAGGAGTGAGAAAAAGGGAAAGAGGAGGATTTCCAAGTCCCAGTTATTGAATAATACTTTAAACCACAATAATTTGATTTCCGGTATGATCTAGAACATGAAGTGGGAAAATAGGGAATGAAAAGTTAGTGGGAAGGAGAATAAGGGAACACTTATACAATCAAAGATACATGAAGAGGGTTAAAAAGAGTACTTTGAGTATTGCGAGACATTTTACCTCTCAGTCCGGTTGTGTATAGCTTAAGTATCACACTAATCATGCATTATGAGGTGATAGTTGTAAGGACGACCTAACGAACAGCCTTAGCAAACAGTTAACTTACAAGCAAGTAGCCGCGCCTACAGTAGGCTATCGACCAGCCTACACGCGAGCGAAGGTATCGTGCAGTCAACCGATCGATAACTTGAAATTCAAACTACAGTCAACCGTTGAGTCACCAGCCAATCCTACCGGCAACTACATCAGGAGAGAAGCTGATTGGCTCAATGGACATCGTGTTACACGGTTTGTTGTCTTAAATACGTTGTACCTATTACACTCAAAGACTTCTGCTGCTGCACACTTCTTGGACACTTCTTGCACACCTATGGGAGTCACACAAGGCGGTATTGGGCGGTGATATCTCGGCCTGGGCTTCCGTTACAACAATATTCCTGTAGCTAAAAGGGAGTACTTACTCATGCTTGGCGGCATCCGTCGCTTTCAGGAGGATCTGCCCGCGGTGCTTGTTGAGAATCCTGATGAGATCCGCGTTGGGTCTAAGGAACGCAAAAAATGAAAGTGGTTAACAGTCGATACATTTTGCGAGGGAAAGCGGTCGAAACCTCATCTAGTTCGACCTTTTTCTCTTCATCTCCACTTTATGCCGCTCTGGCTGTCGCATTAAAGCACAGCCTAAAAGCAACTAGCGCATACTAGATTCCGTGGCCGTCCGGCTGATTCCGAAAATACAGTGGAAGGAATTTCACATATCTCATGAAGTGACAGCCGAACTCTGAAATTTGTTTTCAATTGGAACAAATGACTTGAGATTAGAAGACTAATTATCATGCAACCCAATCTCTATATATTTCAGTCATGTCAGGATGCCGGTTTTTGAACAGGCATCTTTCTAACCGCGTGCAAAAAGTGTATTCTGCAAACAGGATTACATAGGTAGTAAACATTTTTCTCATTGACCGTAACTGCTCTTATAAATTCGGCTATATTTGACAGAAAACATGCACAAAAGTATGTCTTACTTGTTTGTGAACAAATCAGACCTTCTTCAAATTTTAGACTTGAATAAAGGGTAACTTTTGGTTCTACGAAAATTTATAATTATGAGATTTTTTAGGACCGTGACATCTGCATTCATAAACTTACATATCTGTCCATTAATTAATGCTACTTATGAGCAATACAACTTGGTGCATATGCAAAGCACAGTTTATGAGAACTATGTGACTTCTTATTTACACCGTCAGAAAATATTTACATTTCCCTAGACACTATGCATATGGCATGTAGTTTTTAGATCTTGAATTCGAGTGTAACGGCCGGTATTCAGAAATTAAGAAAGATTTTAAAACAAAAACTACCCTTTTAAAGTATTTAAGACAAAAGTAGCTTATGTAGTTCCTCTAGTCCTATGAAATAGGATGGGCTTCGGGAATGGAGAAATAGGATAGGCAGAGAAGAAAATTTCTGGCAGTAAGCATAAAGTGATAAAATGTAGTCGAAGTTGTTTCCCGTGGTCGCTGAGAGTAAGTTATTCCGCACGTAAATTGAAGGTGTGCGCGGCGCTTCTCGCCATGGACTATGCTAATCTAACTCCAGAACGGTAAGTTGGACCTCAGTTAAGTTGAAGTAGACGACCTCCTAACCAACAGTTCAAGAAACCTGCAATTTGATAATCGGGTTTTTCCGCAATACGTTCAACGATAATACAGACTAGGAAAATCTACAGATATACGATACGAAGCACCTCATCCGACAACAGGTTACGTCCTTACTATTGACATATAAATCACGGGCATCAATCCCGAGGGCGGAGCAGGACGCCATCAAGGCACTGAATGCTGACAGGAGCATCGTTGTAGTGCCAGCGGACAAGGGGCGCTCCACAGTGGTACTTGATAAGTCTGAATGCCTCCAAAAGGCCAACGTTCTACTCGATGACCAAAATGCCTACCGCCAGTGCGACGGAGATCCTATGAAGAAGATGGTGACACAAATCAACACAGCACTCGTGGGACTAGAGAATAACGGTGCCATCTCAAAAATCGAACGACATAATATCAAGCCAAGTGATTCAGCCATGGCAAGATTCTATGGACTGCCAAAAGTGCACAAGCCCGGTGCTCCGCTTCGGCCCATTGTTTCTTTACGGGGAACACCAATATTCAATCTGTCGAAATGGATGTTTCGGCGTCTGAACTGTCTCACATCAGGCTCCGACACAACGGTATGCTCGGCCGTACATTTCTCGGAAAGACTTAACGGGCTTCGCCTCAATGCAGACGAAGTCATGGTATCGTTTGATGTTACCTCATTCTTCACATCAATGCCTCAGACTCTTGCGATTGAAACTGTGAGTGATCTACTTGAGAGCCGATATGAGGAGGTAACTAATAAACCTACACGTGCGCATCTCATCCAGCTGCTCAAGTTCTGCCTCAACAGGTATTTTACGTTTGAGGGCACAGTGTATGAACAAATCAAAGGGACTCCGATGGGTTCGCCGCTATTTGGTTTCCTTGCTGAGGCGGTTCTTCAAAAGTTAGAGACACTGGTGTTTACGAACCATAGACCAGTATTTTGGGCGCGGTACGTAGACGATACCTTCGTAGTCGTCAAGTGTGAAATGGTCTTTGAATTTCACACGATGCTGAACTCCATTTTTGCCGACATTCAGTTTACAACAGAGGCTGAGAGCAACAATCAACTTGCGTTCCTAGACGTCCTGGTCCACCGCAAGACCGACGGGAGCCTAAAGACGACGGTATACCGAAAGGCAACCGACGCACGTCAGGTACTCAGTTACCAAAGTAACCATCCGCTGAGCCACAAACGCAGCTATGTGCGAACGCTTTACAAAAGGGCAGAAACACATTGCAACGAGGCAGGTGACAAAGCGGCTGAACTTAAATATCTTCGACAGATGTTCATCTCTAATGGTTACCCTCGCAGCTTCCTAGAACGCAGCAGACAACCGAAACGAGCTGTAAGACCGGCGGCCAAACAACCGACATTGTGGAGAGCAATGCCATACATAGAGAATGTTTCTGAAGCAGTCGCTCGTCTGTTACAACCACTGGATATCGGCGTAGCCCACAGACCCGAGGCAACAATAAGACGACTGGTCATGAGACCAAAGGCCCCTCTGTCCCGCGGAGAAACAGCAAACGTCGTCAATCGCATCCAGTGTAGTTCCTGTGAGGCCAACTACATTGGGGAGACCGGAAAGCGACTACAGACGCGTATAAGCGAGCACGCAAGGGCAGTCGACAGGATGGATCCACGCTCGTTGGTGGCGGAACATTGTTCGGCTCCTGGACACACCTTCGCTTTTGATGACGCTGAAATCCTAGCCCGAGGTAGTGACCGGACAACCAGAGAAACACTTGAAGCATGGCACACGGCACCAAATTCCATCAATCGATGTACGATTCTCCCGGCGGCTTACCAGGAGTTACGCGTGCGGCTCAATCAACGAAATAGCCGGCAGGAAGTCAGACGGGTCGCGACGACTAGCAAACCCACACCGGGCCAGAATACAGGCGTCCGGGAACCTACCCCAGACACCAATGCAGCCGTTAGCGACGCCGCGGGCAACGTGAACCAACAAGACCTCCTGTCGGGCTTGAACGCAGTTGCACATGACAACGGTCTATGCATAAACACTGATGAGGGAGTTCGATATTCCGCCGGCGGGACGAACACTGGAAAGTGCCCACGGGGGAAGCCAGCAGGACATGCGGCACCGACGCGATCGATGCAGACGCCAGCAATAACCGCTGGCAGGCGAACACTGCCCTCCCCCTCCGACGAGGTGACGGCTAGAAACCCTCGTCAGCAGGACGATGATGGAGCTCCAGCCCCGCCCCCGCAGGGGATCTAGCGCCAATAGACGGAGAGAAGTCCGTTGTAACACCTATAAAAGACTGTGAGGCGTGTACAAACACCAACCTCCGACGATGCAAGCCTGTACGCTTTCGAAACGTCAGGATATTATACTCATTATTCCCGAGATCGCCTCTTCTTCTCACAGATATAAATGAACAACACTTCTCGATACAATAAAATTGAAACGCACATAGCAGCTATAAAATTATATTCCACTGCATGTCCTAATTCCCCACCCATAAAACCCTATAACCACCGTTTTCGTAGGACGACATGGTGGGAGTAGGGATTTATAAGGAGGACTACATAACCTACTGCTGCCGTATTCAATTTAAGAAGGTGTAATGTGCTACCAAACCAGTACAAGAAAGTGTATTTTTGTGCAGTTCTTCTACAGCACATATTTTAATTCATTAGGGCAGTAAAAATTAATGAGAAAAAAAGTACTACCTACGTAGATATTTTGTAGACGGTATACCTTTTGCCGGTTATCAGGAAAGTGCTCGTTCAAAAGCCGGCAACCCGTAGTTACTAAAATACCATGAGATCAGGTTGTACGGTAATCATTCTTCTAACTATACTTAATCAATTTGTTCGAATTGAAAACACGTTGCAGAATACGATAAAATGTGTGAAAGAGGGGATGTTTTGGTGCATACTTTGTGCAAAACGTTTGAATGAGTAAAGACGAGAACTGGTCAATCATCGGAAAAATTTGCTTATTATTGTGAGTTCGTGCAGGAGTCCATCGTCAGAAGGCTATTCAAAAGGATCCAAACTCACTGCAGAAGGCTGGAGGGGTGAGGCTTGACAAATTTATGCAGAAGCCGGTGGCTACGCGTTCGGCTCCGTCAAACCCAAACAGCGACATCACCAAGGGTGTGACACACTGTCAGACATGAAGGATGTCTCAGAAACGACAGAGCGCTTTGCTGTGGGACTTACTGCTGGAACTGCACACAGGCCCAAAGTTACCATGCGCATTAGGGTGGTAACGACCGAAGAGCGACTTGATCTCAAAAAATAATCGGCTTTTTTGGCGTCGTCCCTTTACGCTACCTTCGGCTAAGCCGAGGGAACTGTTGTTGTTGTTGTTGCAGGATCAATTGCAAGGTAAGTGGCTTTAGAACCACGACTTTCGGATCTTCTTCAGATACCTGACTGTGGCAGAGGGTCTTCGGATGGTTAGGTCGATCGGCGCTCTCAGTCTGCAGTCGACACCAAACTCTTGAACTCTGGCGACCATCTCGGCTGCGCATTCCATCAGGTGTTCGTTGGTCTCTTCCTCCCCACAAGCTGCACACGTGGAATCATCAGTAAGATTGTACCGCTTCCTGATGTGATTCAGCTTTGCACAATGCCCGGTCCTAAATCTCACACGGGTCGTTCTATCTAGCCGACTCATTTTCTTTTCTTCATCCCAGTTGATGGTGGCCGTATACGTTTTTCGGCCGCGTTCATGTGTCATTTGCGTCCTGGGGGTCATTCGTCTGACTGCTTTCATCGTTGCCCCAAAGGATGTCGGTCTACCGTCCGGTTCAGTCCTGGCCGCTGATGCTTCAGCATCTGCTGGTTCATTCCCGGGAATACCGACGTGGCTGGGAATCCACGCAATTTCCAACCTCCTTCCTGTTGTGGCTCTCTCCAGAAAATTCATCACGTGTTTTACCAACGGTTTCTTAAGATCTTCTCCCGTCCCGAAGTTCTGTAAGGCATCGACAGCGGATTTACTGTCAGTAAGGATTCTGGCAGAACTCCAATCCTCGGGTGGGTGCTCTAGCCATTCCGCCGCCGTCAGTAGGGCTAGCATCTCGGCATCAAAGGATGAGCTGTAGCATGCGCCCCTTCTCCTGGACGTTGCAATTGTTGAGTAGTTATTCCAACTTCCTTTCGTCACCACGACTCCCGCACCTCCCTGTTTGCATCCATCTATCTCCGATCCGTCAGTATAAATAGTCAGGAACGTTTCCGGTAGGGAGTTGAGCTCATTCTCCATTCGCTTCCGATTTTCTACCATCTCTGCTTTGCTGCAGAGATCTTCAAAATTCCTTAGAATATTGATGTTGGGTCGTCGCCATGGGGTTAGCGTGTTAGTAGCGAAAAGCTCTCTAGGTATCTCCGAATCCTCTCCCAGAGTTTGGTGCAAGCATCTGCGCGCATTCTCCCTCGAGGTTGAGGTCCGCTTTAGCCGGGTTGGCTGCTGCTTTTCGGCCATCTGTCTGCGGAGACTTTGTGCGGGAAGTCTCAGGCTGTGTTCGTAGGCCCAGATGGCCTCGAACCTGCCCCTCTCCTCTATAGTCTGGATATCGGCCTCTAATAGCACCATCTCCGTCGGACATGAGATTGGGAGGCTCGTTGTAATTCGAGCTGCTTTCAGGTTCAGGCGTTCCAACCTGTCAAATCGTGAGCGGCAGATCCACGGCATCCATGCTGCTGATCCGTTCTCAATCACCGGCCGCACACAGGCAGTGTAGACTTTTTTGATGTCCTCCGGCAGTTATCCCCAGGTTGTTCCACCTAAGGCCCTCATCATATTAAGTCGCTTCCCCGCCTTTTCCAGGACAAAATCAGTGTGTCCATTAAACGTTAGCCCCGAGTCATACACCACTCCAAGGAATTTCGCCGTCGGTCTTTGCGTGATCTGCAGTCCATCAACCTCGATCGCCTTGACTCCTTTTCTTTCACTCGGGGTCGTACTGAACACCACTAACTCCGTCTTTTGGACGTTCACTTGCATCTTCCATTTTCGGCTCCATCGGACCATCATTTCGGTCGCGGTCTGCACTCACTGGATGGCCCTGTCGGGGTTGGTATCTTGGCTCCATACCGCAGCATCGTCCGCGAAAAGGCTCGTCTTAAAGTCCTCTCCGATGCCATCCCCAAGGTCATTTATAAAGATGTCGAAAAGGAGAGGGGAGAGTACCGCTCCTTGTGGGAGGCCCCTGGTAAGTCTGAACTCCCTAATGAGGCGTCCGTTGTATCGCACATGCATTAGGCGGTTGGTTAGCCAGCTCTCGATCCAAATCTGTAGGCAATTTGGGACCTTCGTTTTTGCCAATTTCAGCGCTAGACCGGTTCTCCACACCGTCGTAGGCTTTTTCGAAATCGATGAGAGCCAAAGCTGTCCTTCTGCATGGCTTACTATGAAAACCACCTGATACCGAATGAGATAGTCGGATCAGCTGGTCCTCAGTACTCCTCGTCTTCCGGAAACCGGCTTGATAGTCTACCAGCCTCTGGTTCCCTTCAACCCAGTGTCAGAGTCGGCGTTCGACCATCTGTTCACAGACCTTTCCCACCACAGAGGTCAGACTGATGGGTCTGTAGGATTCCAGTTTCCCCGCGTCTTTGCCGGCCTGCAAAATTGGTACTATAGTGGCTGTTTTCCAGCTCTGGTTTATAATGCCTATTAGCGTTAATTTGTTATGTGTAGAGAGGTTTTTTACTGCCTCGGGGGGACTTCATCCACTCCACCTGCCTTTTTTTCCTTAATTTGTTGTAAGGATTCAGTCATTTCGTTGATGGTAAACTCCCGTCCGTAGGAGTTATCATTCTCAAAGTGGAGAGCTTCTTTCCGCGCTTCCGCCGCGTATCCCTTCATCGTCCTTTCATGTTTGGCCAGTCTCAGTCGGCTCACACTGGCATACTGACTTCCAAAAGAGTTAGCCTTCTGTTTGTCGGTGACGAGGCGGCGGTCCCCCTGCAGGATAACATGGTCAGATGTTGACTTGCTTTTCCCCTGTAGAATATGAATAGTACCCCACATTTTGGATAGGCCATCGTCCTCTCTGACAGTGTCGAGATACTCTCGCCATGTCCTTGTCCCCTCTTCGCTTATAGTCGTTCTTACTAGTTCACATGCCTGGGTCCACTCCGCCGTATTCCTCTTCCCCTCACTGGCCAGCCTGTCTCGCTCCTTTGTGACCTCCTCAACTTTTGCAGTCCACCATACGCTAGCCGTCTTCCCCCCCTGCTCTGACTTTCCTCGCAGTTCTGCGAAGCCCTTCCATGATGGTGAAGGTTCCAACGCGATCTGCAATCTTTGACGTCTGGGGTGGATGGTTGTGTAGATAATATTCAGCGACTTTGTTGATTTTTTCCCAGTCCACTCCGGATATCTTCCAGCGGAACAGATTCATCTTGCTGGTTGACTTATCCTCTTCCTGTGCCCTCTGAATGACAATGGGTTTGTGGTCGGAGCTGGACGTGTTGAGTACTGTCCAGGTTGACTCTGCTGCCACTGTTGTTGTAGTGATGGATACGTCCGGAGATGTGCCTGAGCGTCCGCCAATTCGGAGACAGGTTATGCACGCCGGATCATTGAGGACGGCAAGCTCTTCCTCTCTTATCCATTCTTCTATTCTTTTCCCTCGCTCGTCCTCTCTCACTCCGTCCTGCCGTAGTCCCGAGTGCGCATTGAAGTCACCGAGCCAGATCATTTTGGGGTGACTAGGGAGAAGATGGATATAAGGTTCCTCACTGAACGTCCCATCATTTCTAGCACGTATTGGCGGGATATATATGTTGGTAATCTCCTCCGTGGAACAGTCGGATGTGTTGAAGTTCTTGGATGCCGGTTTTTTGGGCTCGTACCAACTCATGAGGGATGCCATCTCGGATAATCGTCATCAGACCTCCTCCAAAACCCGATTCTCTGTCCCGTCTTAGGGCCTCGTATCCTGGGAATGTAGGCGTCAGTTGGGTATCTCTGAGTTTCGTCTCCTGAAGGCAGCACACGTCAATATTCTGTTCTGTGAGTAACTTGCACAGCTCCGTGACTTTGGGCATCAGGCCGTCGCAGTTCCATTGCAAGATGCGTAGATAGCTGGGATCCTTTATCCTTTCATCAGTAGTCACCTGTTGGTTAGGGTTGAGTTCAACAAGGCAGGCGTGGCACTGCCAGGTTTCCTTCAAAGCACTTTCCCAGGCGGGAGTCTCCAGTGCAGAGCATTTGCATCAGGCATCTCTCACATCGGAGTCCTCGGTTTTGGGAGTGTATCAGGTTGTTGCATTTGCTGCATCTTTCCTGTTGGGATACTCTCCGTTTGGTAGGATTGGGATTTGATGGTCCACCATGTTCAGCGCACCTCCATTCTCCATGTTCTTTTGTTACTTCTGTGAGTTTCCAGCGGATCATACCAGAGTATGACTTATGGCAGCAAGCAGAACAGTCAGAACATTGTAATGATATGATGTTACCCGCTATATTCGCCTCACAGTTACAGCAGTAGTTTCTGTTGAGGTTGGTGGATACGGCTGGGAGGGATGCGGAAGACACTGGGGTCCCTGCAAGCGGCTGATGCGAGTGTGCGGGCAACAATACATGGTGGACCGAGGGTCCGGCACAGGTCCTATGGGTATAGCCAGCACTCGTAGTCGTACGAGCAAGGCCTCTCGTACCCGTGGGGTGTTCCGGTGAGGTCGACGTCTCTGCGCTGCACCTGTGGCACTGGATCTCATTCTTCTCCTTGGCGGATTTGGCCTGTCCTACTGTCAGCTTTGAACACTTTAGATGCTCTCAGGCTCCACAAATGTCGCACTGGGCACTTCCTTTGTGTGCTGACTTCCCACAGCAAGGACAAGGCCACTTGGGTCCTGGATTCATTTCTACGTCTCCTGAAAGCTCCAAACACCTTCTAGGCCACCAGCCAGCTTCCTGGTATCGAGAGACCGCTGCTGTGGCGGTTCTGTGATCAGCCTTGCACTGACACCTTGTCTCCCTGCCCGGCTGCAAGCCCACAGTTGCCTAGAGCGCCCCGCATGACACATCAGGCTTTTGCCCGCAAAAAATGCAGTCGTGGCGGTCGTGTAATGCCTCAAGGCCTTCTTGATTTCTTGCCTTTTGTCTCGCGAGCTGTGCACCTTCTCCGATTGGCTAGAGGGCGCCCCGGATCCTGTAAGCTGCGCGCACAGGCACAGGAGGGACACACATTAACTGGCTTATTTACTGTGAGCAGCTTGTTTCAGCAGAGCTCTTTCTGAGCTCCTTTTCCTACAGCACGCTGTCCAACCGAATTATTCTCACTGCTTTCTGACTTCGAGAACCTTCTGTAATCGACTATCTCTCCTTTTGACAGTACTGTATTGCATCCACTGCCCAAACTGTCTACAGGTCGAACTTATTGCATGCTGGGATAGCGCATACCTGCAAATAAGCTGGCTGTGCGACAGAGTAACGAAGTATCACAAGTTGTTACCCAAATCTACGAAAAGGGCCACGAATTCTACCTCAAAGTCGTTAAGATAATCGCCCATGCGGGAATCAAGATGAGCCGAGAATTGATTGAGGCCTGCTCCTTGGGTCGGAATTTAATCAATCGACGAAACGATCTAGCAGTGGCGTGCAGCACCCTACGCATCACCTCCAGGCTTGCGTCATTGATCAGTGAGTGGCTTGTGCCCCTTGATGTTTATTTCTGTTGGTGCCACTATCTCTTAAGATGGATTTGTATTGGTCGCTAGCGGTCACTGTGGGAACCCGTGATCGCTGACCCATCAAGGCAAGGCTGCAGTTGCGATGACTGCTCTGTTCACCTCTTGCTCGATTTCCGGCGTGAACACGCCCAGTCTCAGCTGCGCGCACACCGCGGCGTATCCTCGCGCGGTCTGAACAATTACCATCAAGGCTGACTGAGACAAAGACAGCTAACAGTGGTCGCTCGAATGTCTGCCTCTAGACATCACTCTGGACCCGACCGACTAGGGAACGGAGGCATTAGTCCAAGAGTCAAATCTCCTACTATCTATTCTTCAATCCTTCTGTAGAATAAATGCTTCCTGCCACTTTGGTCTCTCTCCTTTTCCTAAGGAACCGGGCTTGGAAGATCCTTGCCGCTAGGATTAACTAAATCAGCCTTAACACCACGCGAGAGATTCCTGCATGAGTTCGAAAACTCGGATAAATAGACAAATTGTTCCGTTGTTCGACTAGTCTGCTACTTTACTCCTCAAAATGTTGAGCTGATACCGGGAGGCAATGGAAGACCTGTATACCGCTTCTTATGGTTATCTGACTTACGATTTGATGAAAAGGAGTTTAAAAAAGCCTTACGTAAGTATGCAAGAGAGGAGAGAGAAGGGATGGTTACACTTCAGCTTACGCAATGGGCATATCCGTCTCGCTGAGGTTGATTAAAAAGTCCCATTTCCATGAAGAGAAGTTTGTTAGAAGGTCTTGCATTATTTCAAGCATGAGAGACAACAATTCTGGCGCTCCCCACACCGGGTTTCGACGATGCGGCGTCACGTAGACATTATTGGGCAGGAGGTGAGCTACCTTTTGGAACTTTGAATACAAGTATTCACTCTTCTGAAAAGAGAGGAAGTTCGGTTCAGTTCGCACATCAGTATCCACAGACAGATGGGGTTAAGGGCGGTAAAGTCCACTTCTTCTGCTTCTCGTAGAAACATTCTTCAGATATACCCCCATGGAAAAGCACAAACGAAAAAATGAGTAAGCGATAGTAGGCGCATGCGAGCAATCATCGTCGGGACTGTACAGAGCAAAAAGCGAACGAGTTTTAGCGTGTAGAACGGTCCGCAAACTGAATTGTGTTATGTGATACTGAGGCCGCAATGCACGGTAGTCAATGGGAAATTTAAGCCAGGGATACATGCCTTAATGGGCTCTCGATGTCATTATCCATGCAACCTAAGAGTGAAATCCATTTCCTACCTTCAGAATGTCGGTAGCGGTAACGAGTTGTGTTAGCTTTATCGTGACTCAGGGCTTCTGGTTGATTGACCCATGTAGATGCATTCTTAATTGTGACACGTTCTTAAAAGATATAGGGTACTTACCAATTGTTCCAATTGCGCACATGGTAACTTCAGCTTGATTAGCAAGGACAGCACTCAAGTCGACCTTGTCAGACGGCAACTCCACTTATACCAATTCCAAGGACATGGGGTGAAAATGGCGTTCCCAAGACTTGAACAAGTTTAGCCTCTCACTTCATCTCTGTAAAAATGGTAACACCTAGCTGTGTGTTATCACAGTTTACGTAAATCCCTCGACTTGAAGTGTTAAGTTGTGTGCGGACGTCTGGAAGGGAGATCACAAAGTTAGGCGATCCGACGAGATTGGATAGGTGCTGGGGTTATTCGGACAGTGGTACGCCAAAGAAGCTTCGATTGACTTTCCACGTTCCAAACCAGCTGTAGTGCTAGGCCTAAAAGCACTACAAACCGATGATTCCAACTGCTAATATAATGGTGTACCTTACCGACGACATATTTGGTATAACAAAAAGCAAAATATAAAAGCTTCGCGACTAGACAGCCCCTACTGCGATATCTCATTCATAAGGGCGGAAACATATGGACAACAGTCGACTTTCTTCATGTTCTCGGTGCGCAAATGGTAAAAGAGGGGAGCTCGAAAGCAAAGTGTACAACAAACACAACTCCAGCCTCCAATTAAAACAGTACCTTACTGTTTCTTAAAGGTGGATTCCATACAGGCAGTAAGTTGGGCGGGCAAAATCGATCAAAGTGTGATTAAATTCGCGGTTAACGGTGAGCCTCGTGGCTCAATTGGTACAGCGCTGGCTGCAAAAAAGCCCTGCCTGCTGTGTGGGTTCGACTACTACCGAAGCCGTGAATTTTTCACGATTGGGTCAAATAAACTAAGCAAAGCTGCCAAACCCCCCTAACAATACAGTAGCGCACAAGGGAAACAATAAAACAGAACTCCCGGAAACAATTACCAAACCCGCCTTAGCGAGTCAGAGAGACAAAAGAGCATTCTTCGCCTGAACCTGCGCAATGGCCACCCTGAGGCGCACACGCCAGAGCTATCACCCCCAGAAATGTTTCCAGTGGAATCAAAATAACTGCCACAGAGTTTTCTGTCAGCACCATCTGTAGGAGTTTGCGGCAGCCGACAGCGCAGTCATCCCACAGCCAAATCTTCATTCACCTGCACAACTTTTCAGGCACACTAGGCGTTCAGACCTACCTGGCAACTGGCTTATAACACGGCCTTTGTACCTTCTATTATCCGGCAATAAATCTCTGTCTACTAATACTGTCTTCCCTGACTTCTGATTTGGGGAAACCTTCTCCCGTCGACACTTCTACCTGCGACACAGCCAACAAACAAAAGCAACTGTACGAGTGGGAGTTACCAAGATCAGAAGTCAGCGGATTGCGGTGCTGATATTGTTTACCAGGTTTTCTACCGACAGTCCGACCATCGATTTCGACTATTGAGAATAAAAAGACGACTCGGTAGGGATTCCTTATGGGGTCTTAGAAAGGACCTTATGCGTTATAACCACCTACTAACAAATTTTAAGAAGAGTGGATTACCCTTAATCTTACAGTTTTCTGAACACCGGTCGGCGACCCAGTAGGGATTGGATGATGGCATTGAACTAAAGAGGGGTCCTCCGAAGGCTACCGCATACAATAACCCCTTAAGTCAGTATATTAAGCAAAACGGCTTTTCAAATTAACAACGGAAATAATTGCTTACTACCAAATTTTAAGAAGGGTGAGTTCCAAGATCTTCAAACATTCTTCGCTCATTTGTCTTTATTCTAGTTGGGATTGGTGGTACTACTTCAAAATGACCCCGCTCGAGGTTAGGGCAAACTCCCCGAACATACACGCGCTCACCGTTTCAGTGTCCTCGCCCGAGGTTTGAGTACGCGCCCAAACTTATCCGCGTAACTTTTTTTATTTTACAGAATAATTGCGATCTAAGTTGTTCCCTCACCTCTAAAATCAGGTGCCAGTGAGCCTGAGGGGCGCGCTTCGCACGCTCCCCAGGCGGCCCCATGAAGTACTCTTACCGAGAACTCGACCGCTTACTTACTTCCTGGGACTCGCATGTTCACTTCCAGTAACGATTTCGACTATGTCCACCTTATGCTCCGCAACAGGGTGGTGCAGCGGACGGTGACCTGAACGTAAACTGGTATAAAATGATAATAGACTTGCACTGCGCTTACCACACTCTCCCTCTATCTTTTCCTTTATCCACCGGAGATTGGTGTCAAGACACAGGCAAGAAGACCGGAGAAGGGATCAGGCGCAGATGACTGGCGTGCCTGAAGCCGGCCCTACGCGTGCTACCGCTACGCCTCTCATCTTCGATATTTTTTATTGGCACGCAACCCGAATAACGCCTGTGCATCTACAATACGGCCCGTTAAGGGAACACTGGCTTTTATACTACTATCTTGCGCACAAATGTGCGGCTAGGCCATGAGAAAGCTACACAGATAGGATTACTCCAGTAAAAAACACTCCTGGGTTACACAAATAACGCAGGTCACGAGGTCGACGCCGCGGGCACAAACACCAGCACACAAAAAACAGATCAAGAGTTATGCGAAGTGTGAACATACATGCCATTTACCGCAATACTGATCCGCCTCGCACCCATTATACGTGACAAGTCACCAGGCTGACCTTTAATTCTAGCCTTCACAGCTGTGGCAGTGGAGAAGTTCAAGATATCCTCCAAATGGCAGCCTATATCGTCCCATTCCATCGAAGTCAGGCACAAAATGGAATATTGGCAATCCAGCAGCCAAACTGTGGGGTAGAGCAGACGCAGCGGTTATCAATAGGCTGGCTTTGGTAGGCCATATAAAACGCGTGTAAACTATGTCCATCGGGCAAATCAGCTTCTGTCCTGGCGTGGATAGCGGTACGATTGGCTTGTGACTCAACGGCTAACTGCAGCTTAACATTTAATTCATTGATTGATTGACGGCGAGTGTGCGTTCGCCCGTGTAGGCCGATCGATAGCCTGTTGTAAGCGCGCCTTGCGCTTGCATGCTATCTGCCTAATAGGCTCGCCCTAAAAAGTTCAACTATAACTACACACACACACACACTAAGTTTGTGTCGTATAAAGCGAGAAGACAATGAACTGTGAGAACCGATTTATTTTATAAAAAGGACAGGTTGCCGTGGATTGGTTGTTTCCTTCCGTGTCACAGTCAGTGTGTCCAATAATAGGAAAACAGGGTTGCCGACACCCTGTGACAATTCGAGATGGGCATTATTAACAAAGCTCAACCATGCAAGTCCACCTCAAACCCGAATCGAATTGTCTGTTGTTATCAGAATAGATTTCCATTTTGCCCAAGACTTCCGCGCATTGCCAACAAAACCACCGTATGTTAGTTACTTGAAGGCACTCAACACGCTAAAGAATATAAAATGATTAATTTTCAGACCGTCGGTGCCACATTCTCTGTCATTTTCTGTTTTGATAGTGTTCTTGCTTATCCTTACTTCTATAGTGGTCCACGTGTTGGCTGCGCTGGACCAACAGGGCAGCCAGGTCCGGGTACGGCAGGCTGCATTAGGCATGAGCATCCGTAAAAAATGGCGGTAGATGTCTAATTTACCTCCCAGAAATTGTTTAAATAACCTAATACTATTGCAACAAAAAATCGCACCATGAATAAAAAGAGAAATTTACTTAGTTACATTTCTTATCTATTCATATTTTTATGTTCAGTACAAGTTTGGTTTTCAGTTTATTATTGAGATTTAGAAGATTTATTATAGATTTAGATTCCTTTATGGTTTACTTAGTTTAGTTTACTGTAGCTTATTTTTGCTTAGTTAGTTCAGTTAGGTCTTAGTTTACTTTACCTTAGTTTAGTTAAGTTGGTTTATTGAACTTATTTATATTGAGTTTAATTTTCAGTTCATCATTATGTTTTATGATTTTTGATTTTAGTTTCAGATTACTTTTTTAATGAAGCGAGTTTAACTTACTTTACTTGACCTTTTGGGCGGTCTATAAGGATAGCTTCTGTCTTCAACTTATAATAAAAATTTCTTTACCATTTTTTTTGAATTTTTATTTGTAGTTAAGTTTTTTTATTTTACTTGGTTCCCAATATTTGCGAAGTTGCATATTTTAATTATGGCGCTCTTTTTTGTTGAAAATCCTCACATCGGGTCAAGCTGAATTAAGCACATCTGCAACCCCCCTCCTAAGAATTAAGTGAGCCTAGTAGTCATTACGGTGGATTCCAGATGACTGCTTAGGAAATCCTGCCTGGAAAGTCAGCTTGCTGTTCCGTAATGGTGGATTCCAGACGAGCAGTAAGCTGGGTGGGTAAAATCGATCAAACTTCTGTGGGTTCGGCCTCCATCGAGCCCGCAAATTTTTCACAATTAAATCGACTGAATTATTACATTATTTAGATAATTATTCCTGTTTTCCTATATTTATCAGCTTTATTTTTTTAAATTTACATTTCCTTTCCCTGTGTTGCCCACACTGTATTACTTTTATTATACCCGGTCCTGTACTACCGAAGAATGGGGCACATTGTGGACATCAATGGGAACGACGGCCAAGCTGTCGGATAGGTATTGCAGCAACGCAAAACCCGTTGTGTGGAAGTTTGCCAACTAGTAGGCAAGTAGAGCGTTGAGACAGAGAGCAGGGTTGCGATGGTTCCGCCCCCTAATGCGACGACTTTGTGGCAGTTCTCACTGCTTGATTATCTGAGTTCTCACACTGGTTTCCATCAGATGAAGGACCAGCATGTGTGCGTGGCATGCGAGAAACAGGGAGTTTCTCCTAGTCCACCTTTGCACCGGTCTTAAAGGTTAGATTACGCGCAGGTCATGCTACGTGTCCTTCGTTGCTAATTCAAATTTGTGCCCAAAACTTGGAACTCTATGTCCACCCAACGGGCTCTTCGACAGGTTCATCTCTTATGAATGCCGTAAGAATGGCAACACAGAATTAGTCACTACTCGTTTTTTTTCTGAAAACGCACACAGAGTATGGTATTCAGCCACAAAACCATTTCTGATCAACGATATAGAGCCAACAGAGGTGAATATGTGAGTTCCACCTATGATTATGGATTCCCGACGGAATCCAAAACGTCAGGACAATAAAACTCTTGTTCCAGTGGTCGCACCTCCTTCTTCTATATAGCCACCCGTTTACCTGCATTGAAATTCAATGCAAGGGCATATTACAGCGTGCAATAAATCAAATGGTCAAACTGCAAAGACGCCTGTCATTACTTGTATAAGATGGCAGAGCTTTGCATTAGACCAGGAGAGCCGAAACCCACTGACAAGAACGGTTGGCTTCTGAGGAGTTTGCCAAGACAGACCTGAGCTTAAGCGAGAACACCCACGACATGAACGTTGGGCGACCTTAGACTAGAGCAGTTAAGAAAGAATGTGACCGCATACAGACATAGCGTACTTAACAGGGCAGACCTAAACCAGTAGAGTTTAGGCATGTAATCTATTCATGTGAGAACATCTGCCTAGATCACTGGCTGCATTACCAAACGTAACCGTTCTATTCCGCACCTAGTTCTCACTTGAGGCTAAGGACACGGAGCACACCAAGCCGTCGTGTGATAATAAAGGTGTAATAGAGCCAAAAAAATCTGAGAAAAGAGGTTAAACTAGGGAGAAGACAAAGAATTACCCTCTTGAAAAAGTTAGATGGTGAGGAATTCGCGTGATAACTCTTTCTTTCCAGTATGTTGGGGGAGGGGGGCAGTACTAGTTCACCCTACAGTGGGATCGAACGAAAATTTTTTGGTTCATCTTCATAGAAGGAACCTACTAGTCAGTGTAGCTGAGAGCACGTCACATGTTCAGTGTGTGATTATTTGAAATAAACAAAAAAGTGCTCACTTTGTCAACATGGACATAGTAGTAGTTGGAGGAGTGATACAGAAGCCGGAAACTGCGCTGCATATGACGCCAACTGCGACCTGTGACGACAAGCACATAGACTATGCTGACGTCATTTGTTTCATCCAGTTGCCACGCATCAACATGCGAAGAGGCTGAAAAGAGACAGAGAGCGTTTGAAAAGTATTTTATGATAGGCAAACGGGGGGTATAGGTAGCGTGTGCCATAGGAAGTATTTGCGTGGGCAGATAAAGCGGACAAAAGCGTACGTAGAAGGACACGTCAAACGTCTGTAAATCAAATGTGATACGCCGGAGGACCGCACTTACGATCGGCAGACGTAACACACTGCCAAAAGGAGACGGGATTAAACATCGTCGAAACCAATCGAATAGCAGTTGTCATAGCACGAAAGGAAGCTCGCAAGGCTTAGAAGCTACTAACCAAAAACTCGAGGAACCAAGTCCAGTCATTGTATCCTTGCTGCTAACGGACATTATGGGAGCGGATCGGGTTTACTAGATATCTTTGGACACAGTTGATTTGTCAACTAGATCAGCCTGTCTATTAGTTCCCAAACCAACACCAACACCACTAACGTAGCAAGCGATGACACTTCTATTACTCTGCCAACAACCCCTCTCATCGCTTCCTTCCAACAGTAATTTCGATCACGAGCAGGCCTGGGTGCTTATCTGCGAAGCAATCATGCTAGAAACGGCCCAGTAGTGTTAGGGGTTTCGAAATACACCCATTACTCTAGTCTGACTTGCTCACACTGTCTTGGGTTGCTTGGTCATTGCATGGGCCTGCTTGGTCATATACGCTCCCATAAAAGGCTCTAGTAAAACCGTATTGTTTAAACTCTCACAACAGCACCATGATCTATTAGCTAGATACGAAACTTCTCCAAAAAACTAACATACACGGCACCTTTCGCTAACACGCAATGCTTCACTTCTGCAACAGGCGTGCGACCTAATTCGTAATCGCCGGTGTAGAAGGCAAGCGTCGCATATCAGAACATGTCATCTTAGCGGAAGGAATGCCGTTAGATGTAGGTCGGTGCATAAATGAGGGACCAGGTAGTGTGTGGCACGGGTAGGCGAGTGGTTTGGTTTTGTCAGCTGCTGTGGAGGAAGACACTCCCGCTTGCGATGACCGAACTATCGAGTGTCCGGGCAAGAAGGGTCCAGCTACGAAAAATTGGCCAATTAAGGAGTCATCTGAGGGTCATGAACGCAGAGCAGAAAGCCAAGTACATCTGGATTCGTGCTTTAACTATCAGGCTTGTAGCAGTGAGGACAGAAGCGAAAAGAGAAAGGAACGAAGGAAATGGTTGGTGACATCCTAATGTACTCCGATGGCGGTGCTGATCTGAACACCCACTTGAGAACGTGAAACAGAGCTAGACATTGAGGATAAACAGGCAAGGCGCGCCGATATCTACGTCAGGGGACAAGGTAGTAGAGGCGCACAGAAGATGATGGCAGAAAGTGGGAGGAAGTACAGAAAGAAGAAAAGGTCGTGAAAGCCCTACAAATACTGGCCGAACCTGTACAAGCCAGCGATCAAAACAAAAGTCGTGATTTTTCGGAAATTGTTGAAAGATTTCTACCTATCATAAGTAGTTGCTACCTAAAGGCTGACTAGGCTGAGTGCCTCCTAGATCAGTCTGTATCATTCAAACCGGCGTCCTACTGAAGTTGATCTACCTCGACCAATGAAACCCGCCTTCAGAGTTGTATTTCCCAAATTTCCCTGCCATGAAGTATGTCTGTGATACGGCTGCGGTAGGCGCAGCACCCAAAGAATTCAATCCACATTGTGATTTGTAATCGGCGGTGCAGTTATTTAGAATAGGTTAAATTCAGTTGCCCAAATTGTGAAAAAAACACGCAGCATTCGGCGGGATTTGAACTCGCATAGTAGGGAAGGCCTTAACGCATAGCCAATGCTCTACCAGTTGAGCTACAAATGCCACGCCTGCACCGTGAGTTTAACCACACTTTGATCGATTTAACCCTACCAACTTTATCGCTCGTATGGAGTCTATTAATACGGAACAGCAAGCTGACTGCCCAAGCAGTATTTCCTGTGCAATCATCTAGAATCCACCAGAATGACCACTCGGCTGACTCAATTGTTTAGGAGGTTTGGCAGATTTGCTTAATTTAGTTGACCTGGTTGTGATTGCTTAGGAAATCCTATTTGGGCAGTCAGCTTGCTGTTCCGTATTGGCAGATTCCATACGAGCGATAAAGTTGGGCGGGTAAAATCGATCCAAGTGTGATTGAACTGACGGTGCAACCGTAGCATTTGTAGGTCAACTGTATCAGTATCAGTATCAGTATATTGAGGGTATGTAGGAAAAATTCCTTTGAGTGCCCTATTTGTACATATGCGCAGTGGTAGCAAAAAATTTGTTGCTTAGACTGTTGGCGAGGCCAGTTGTCCTGAGTCATAGGATGAAAATAGGAGCAGACAGTGAAAAAACTCCTCAGGGATTTTTAGGAGAAAAACTGTCGCCTGGTAGAGTATTAGCTTCGCGTAAAGGCCTTCCCTACTATTCGGGTCCAAATCCCGCCGAATGACACGAGTTTTTTCAGATTGGGTCAACTAAATTAAGCAAATCTGTCAAACCTCCTAAATAGGTTGAATAGCAAACTAGTTATCTGCATATTTAGAAAAACCTTTTTCGTAGTAGATCCGCCTTCAAAAGAAGGGGAGGGGTCCTGCTCTGACAGCTGGTTCGTCTTTTCTAATACTGTGTGACGTAGTCCCAAGAGGATTAACCTCCTGGATGATCAACCGAGATTGCCCGTAATTATAAGAATAACAGCGATGATTGAATGCCCTACTCAGAACAAAGATATCGAAAGCCAATGAGCATAGCTGCCTACATTCAGCATGGCACGTGGCTCATAAAATATTGACCAAGGTGCTGAAGTATGCGTTTTGTACCAAATTCGTTCACAATAAATAACGCTTTCTGTATGTTTTCTACTGCGAAACGGTATACTTGGGTTTTAATTTTAGCTTTTCAGTTCTCGAATTCAGTTGAAGCCGAAGTTTCGCTGCACTACAAACCACAAGCTGTAGCCTTTACTAATCTTACGTGCCTCGATGCCGTTTAAAAGACTCATATAGGGCCCTTCCAAGGACCATATCGTATCCACCGTAAGGAGCTCTTATGAAAGGGCAGATACAGTACCATTTGAAAAAACATTTCATGATCTCAAGGAATCGCATACTTTCAAACTTTTAGATAAAATATTGCCACTTTAATCAGAAAACGTGAACATGTAATTCACAACAAAATTCGTTTAAAACGAAGAGAGTTGTGAAAATACATTCTATGAAATGGTCAAATTCATAAAGGCATTAAAAATCCGTGAGAATGATCCTTTGGCGAGTGTGATTTTTACAGACAGTCCGAAAAACGCATGACCGAAATAACCGGAGACTTTGCTGTATGTTAATTAACATTACCACTCTACCTAGGAAACCTATTTCTCCTGAAATTTACTTTTAGAATTGCTGTTAACATTTCATAATTTAAGTCATCCACAGTGCACCTTCGTTAACGCAATTCACTTCCTCTGTGTCTAAGCCTGGCAGAAACTAAGCCAGGGAAGAGGAAGGAGGGTGGTGATGGAGTCATAGGCAAATGGTGATGCCCGCTTCACGAAAGTAAAACTCAAAACCCTCATCGGGCATTTCATCTGCTCGGAAACCGCAGAGTCAAACATCGCTTGTAACTGCGCAAGAAAATCCAACCATTTTGTGTTTTACCGTCATTCTACAGGTCACCTTGGCTCTGAATTTCCCCTAGATTACGGCACCATAGTTGAGCCGGAGTCTAGGCTGTAATATAACCATGCCTAATAATAGCGGTGACGTTGGCGGTGTAGAGTTGACGATACTGACGAGCGAAATAACAACAAAAACGAAATAGAACTGACTCAGTGTCTTGTAGATGCGCTCCGCAGCACCGGTGTTGTAGACATCAACAGCAAGTGCGGCACCGCAGGATGGGCGATCGGCGGCCTCCGATGGTAAGGTGGCTGGACAGGGAAGATGGCAATGCTCAGCGGTCAGCGGGGACGACGACGACGGCAACGTGCGATCACACCAACAGTGTACGCTACCCTGGAGTCCCGCGTAGGCAAACCCAGCAGACCGACAGGAGGCAACACAGAAGGCGGGTGAATTGTTTTGCGGTGAGGTGTAGTGAACAGCAGACAGCGGCGGTTTGGTGGGATTGTGGGCAAAACAACCCAACTTAGTTGGCGGCTTGTTCATTCTAGCTATCGACGAAAAGACAGCACAGAGTAACTGGGGGGCGCCTGACCAAGTTAATGGGTTTCATTATAGGCGAGGGGAAGGTTTGTCGCTTACCTTGGAGAGGACAAGAATTTGTTAGGTGGTGTATACGACGAAAGGAGCTGTCATGTTTCTGTGCGATAATAAGATCCTGGCATGATGTTAGAGGGGCTGCAACACTGGAAGGGGAGCTAGTGTGGTGTCGATCAAGAAGGCATATCTATGAGAGCACAGATTGCAAAGAATAAATCTAACTTACCAACGAAATATTAATAATCGCAGAAGCGAAGAGAAAGAGAAGCACGAACTTCTTACGGCGGGCAAACATGGCTAGAAATCCTTGAGATGATTGGGGGAGGAATCTTGGAATTGTCATGGTTCAGGGGTCTGACGTTCATCTAACACCCAGTCTGCACATTTTTGATTGCAATTTTAAAAAACAGTCAGACAACAGTCTAAAGTCCACATGTCTAACAAAAAATTACAAGAGAGGGCAGGAAGTGGACCAAGTGGAAGGTTTGGAAAGTACCTGAAAATACTTAAGCAGCTGACTTTATCAGTTCGAAAATGGGTCATGCAAGTAGCTGGTAGAGCGACGATATACATATACAGGAAATGTGGTGGCGTGAGAGTATGGAAAATGTACAACATACAAGATAACGATATGTTGTCGTATACGACATTGTCAACTGTTCGGTGCTAAAAGTATTTTAGACTAACTCTTGAAACACATCAGCATTTACTAACAATAAGGGCCGACCGAAGACTAGGTCAACCGCTTACCATAGGTAGGAGTTTAATAGGTATTGTTCGACTAAAAGGTTTAACTTACAGCTAAGAAGCTGCCTCTTAAATCGAACAAATTGTGATGAGACTGAAAGGTGTGCAAGCTAATCTTCTCGAACATGAACGGACCCCTCAGATGCGAAGGGCATGTGAGTCATATGAAGAATCAATTGATTTTAGTTCTGGATTCCCAGTTTGCTTTTTGGGATACCCAAACCAAAGAGGTACCTCCTACTTATCTTTCCCCGTAATCGCTCATGTAACTCACTAATTAGTTTAGGCAACCACACTATTGTTATCGCCCAACCAATTATGCTAGCGTGGTTCGGCCAATAACCAACTTGTATAAGGACGCCTAAACGGAAAGTACAGCAACTTCGCTGCTACCTCCACGTTATGCCAACCAGTAAAGATGGTAAATTTGGCAATATCGTCTAATTTAATGTTATTTATAGCTCTGCTAGATAATAAATCTATTGCAGAATTTCACTTATCTCGAAAGCTCGAGTGTATCAACAGAGATCGTTAGGCGTGGAAGCAAAAAGGTTTTGAGAAACGGTGTCTGATAACCAGATCTGCAAAGAAGCATATTAGTCTAGTTCCAAATGGTGTGATACAAATTCGTCGCAAGGACATTATAAAGCATCTTACTCAATGCAATAAAGATATTCCTGCTTGTACAAGATATGACGTGGTAAATAGTTTAAAAGCAGACTCAATACATTGCACCTAGCTCTCAGAGAGTAGTGTGTTATACCAACCAACCACTGGTTACCGGCAAAGAACCTGCCAGATTCGCCGCGAACTGGAGGCAGTAGGGCGTAGTGGGGGGTAGGGAATCAAGTAAGTCTGAATGACTCATTGTCACGGTCGTATATGTGGCTATCACGGATGCATCATATGCAGCTTATTAGCAACGGGACGCTTGATCTAACTGGGGTTACGCTACTGGAGCCTTTTTCCGGTTTAGGAGACAACCCATTTAAATGATCATGGAAAAACGGAATATAAGAGAAAGAATTCGGTATGAAGACCATGGTGGGGAGAACAAAACCGACCACCCCTTAGGCTCCCTTAGTTGACGAGAAATCACATCAAGTGTTCAGTGTATCCCTTATACTTGCTAGTTCTTTGTGTAAGACAGATCAAATAAAGTGTAATAGTTAAAGTAATGGTTAATACCGCCCTACGCTTTGAGACTTTCACAGCTAATATCAGAAATCCAAATATCAAAGCTTTTGCCTATGGCAGGCTTATTGTTTTGTGCAAGCTTTGCCTGGTTAGGCTCCATTACTGCTGTTTATCAAATTCGAGTATGCAATAACTTAGACCCTTGTAAAATACGGGAAAAGGGTGAGTAAGATTAGAAGTTAGGCATGGCGATTTAAGCACGCATTCTGGAGGACCGCTCAGATGCGCTCACGAGGGTACATTAATTCTCTCAAATTGACCGTTGTGTCAACGCAAATTGGCACGTCATGGTATAGCAGCGAGAGTTGAGAATTGTGAGCAAATAAAGGTAGTTCTGAATGTGCCTCGAGAGGTCGGCTTAAACTTTAGTCAGGCGGAAGAAGTGCATTCACAAACCCTGGCGCAAAATGATTGCGGGAGAGGCCGTGCAGCATCGATGCAGGCATAAAATACTAGCGTTTTCGTATAATATGGTACTGGAATATTGTATACTACCTCTACTGACAGAACACCTCAACGGCTAGCGAGACCAACGAAAACTGCATAATTAACTCGTGAGTTTATGTAGAACTTGAGCAACAAATGAGGGGCGACGTCATGGTTCGTGGGTATATTAAGACTGAAAACTCTAGTCTATGTAATTATAATGACCCATAGGATAGGTTAACCTATCCTGTCGTTGTTCCGTACACATAGGGTCCAACATATTTGTCCAAAAAGAGGAACTGAGGGCATCTATGTCTGATGAACGACGAAAACAAACTGATCTGGCTAAGCAGGAGTGGTGACTGCTAGTAATTAGTAAGTCTCTTCCCGAAGAAGTGTATTTTTTTAATGCTACGTCGGTAAAATAACCCACGAAATAATTTATTTAAGGACAAAAATCGTCGTATATGCATCTTACGTGGTCAGTTGGGCAATTAGATCGCCATAAGCGATCGATTAGCGGCGTAGATAGCTATATGCATCAACTCATTGCAGATCTTCTTTCGCTTGCCTCACCAGAGTTTCAGTCTATTAAAACCTCAATATGGATAGGCTTCTTATTATTATTTATTTCTTCATCTTCTCATAGCCGAATAATTATTCATTTCCTACGTTTTTTCCCTACAAAGTTTATTATTTTTTGAGTTTTAAGGGAAATGTGATCAATCAATGCGTATATTCACCAATTGCTATCAATATTAGTCAGTCAGTTTAAGTCTTCATATTAAGGGACGAAGTCTTTCACCCTTGAGCTCCCTTTTCATATCCGAAAATCAAAAAACAATTCAAACTTAAAAATATTAAATAATACATATGTAAACTTTACATCAGCGATAGGTGCGAGCAAGTTGCGAACTGCTGCTACTGGTTGTGTGACGGTTTCTAATCAAATAAGAATCAAGCTTGCCCTATAAGGGCTCAGCAGTATCTGAAAGGACCACTTCATCGGGAAGTCCGTTCCACTCTCCAATAACCCTCTGCGAGAAGGCGTTCCATCGAGCGTCTTTAGGGGCCGGCTTCCTCTGCAGTTCAAAGGGATGACCCCGCAGATGATTCGTCCAAGTTATTTCGAAGAATTCATCGAATTCTAGGACGCACGAACAGCGTGTGACATTTTGGTACACTTTGATGAGGTCACGGCAGCGTTGTTTTAAAATGAGAGGAAATAAGTCAAGTTCAGTCAATCTGTCTTCGTAAGGCAGATGATCAAGGTTCTTCACCATCTTCCTAGCACTCGCCTGCACTCGTTACAGGTGCCGATAATCCTTTTTTTAACTACGCAGGCCGGGCCTGCACAGCATACTCCCGGTTGGACCAAACAAACGCTCCGCAAGTTTTTCTGATGAGTTCCTTGTCGATGTGGATAAATCCCCATCTAATCGCAAACGGTACCTGTGTCGAGCGTTTAGCTGTCTTAAGACACTGTGAGGATGGTTTGAGCGAAAAGTATATAAGAACACCGAAGTCTTTCTGTTCGTCAATATTTGAAAGAGGTAGCACATCGACGAGTTATTGGAAGAAATCATCTTCCTGATTGGTCCTTCTAGTACGGAGCCTTAAAACCGCATACTTACTAATGCTGAAGTTTAAGAGCCAACGAGCAGACCAGTTGCTAAGTCGATCGAGACTCTCTTAAAGTGTTTTCCTATCGGTGTCTGATCTGATAACTCTCCAGAGTTTGCTATCGTCAGCAAACATGATGGCACTGTAGCCCAGACTGCCTTGGGGGGCTGCCACTTCGAACAGATGTGGGGGTTGTCTTCAAATCACCGATGCACACGGTTTGCAATCGCCCTGTGAGAAAACCGGTGATCCGTGCCAGCAGTTGTCCTGTTATTCCAATTTCCAATAATTTATACATTAGATGTTCATTTGGGACGCTGCCAAACGCCTTTTTGAAATCCAGATAGAGAACGTCAACCTTACCATCTTCATCCACTGCGCGATTCCAATGTTCAGTCGAGAGCAATAGGCTGAAAATACAAAAGTGGTTCTGTTTGAAACCGTGTTGGAGCCCTGACAGTAAGTTGTTCTCCTCAAGGAACTTCATTGTCGCCTTCGCAATCATCGTTTTCATAACCATACAGGAAATACAAGTGAGGCTGACGGGCCGATAATTATTGACCTTCATTCGGGCCCCACCCTTGCATATTGGGTAAATATTTGCTGTTTTCCAGTCAGATGGCAGACTTCCTAATTCAAATGAAAAACGAAATGGATGTGCTAAGCGCTTTGAGAGCTCCCTTGACAATTTTTAAAAAAACGTATCAAATAATTTCATCAACGTGAGCCTGATTCTATTTAAACAGATTTCCAATTGCATTTTAGGATTGAAATGCACTTCTGACTTGACATGTAAACGCTCAGTCCTGCCTCATTCCCCTAATTTAATTTCCGCATGGGTTTTGTCGGGATTTCTTAAAATATATGATAGAAAAGACAAAAAGTCGTCGTCCAAAGCTGCAAGGGAGACCTTTTACAAACATTTTACTGAGTGGATCATTCTATAGTAAAATATTATAAAAGGGAATCATCACACAGCGTCCAAAACCTGGGTATGTATGATTGTTGGTCGATAATTAAATAACATAGAAAATATATGAATAAATTTCATATTCAAGGCTCAGAGGGCCTCATCGTGTACCAGAAGCAAAAAGAATGGCAATATAATGCAAAACCGGAACAGAACCATGAGGTGAAAATAACATCAAGCTCGGTATGTAATGCGTTTTAGAAACGTGTTTCGTTTGTAAGTACTCAAAATTCAAAGTTCTCAAAAAATTTATCATACGACTCTTTCCCATATGGTCCTGTGATGGAATCATTGCTTCGTGTGATATATTCAGACGAACTCCTCAGGGAGATGGCTTATAAGTCTTCAGGTTATGCAATGACGCTCTACTATGTAAGAATAAAAAAATTACTCTTCTTTTAGAAGTTATATTGGGGTTAAGGCTAAAACAGTTAACCCTTACGCCTACAATCTTCCAGGCCCTGTTCCTTCGGAGATGGGAGAAGTCTTGGGAAGGCTAGAGTAGGAGGAAGAGTTTATTATGTACACAATGGAACGGAAAATAGATGGAAAGAGTATTGACTCGCGGAGTAGTGCGTCCGTTCCCAATTCGGGTCGGCTCTGGAGTCTGAAAAGGATATCGGGCATCACCGGCGCATGCTTTGTTCCGGCGGCCGATGACGTCTAGACTAGCACGGGCGCGCGGTCACGCTCAGGCGTACGTTTGCGGCAGTCAAAGACAGTTAGCGTCTAGCCCCAGGAGGCGGTGGGCGCGCAGGTAGCCTAAAGGTGTCATGCGTCAGCGGCTGGTCATGGGTTCCAAGTGGCTGCAAAAGGCCACTACAATTTAAAGAGACACTTTGACAACATAATTGCAAATAGGCATACGAAATCTCAGCTAGAACATAGCAACTTCTCTTGTACGGATTTTAAATGAGAAGGAACATACAGCTTTTAAATAATGTAAACAAAGTTGGAAGAAGCCCACGTTGTACTGTCTGTCCTATGACCTACGTCAAGTCTTCGCTTGAGACGCGCGCCTGCTCGAAGCCAATCAATGCGTGTCATTGTCTTTAATTGGCCCTAAGGACACACCTCATAGTCAAGGCTTCTCATAAGCGGATACACACAGGCACAACTAGTCAGAGTAAACAGCGGGTAGCCAGCGCGTGAGAGAACCCTTGTAATTAGTAAAATGTGTGCCAACCTACTCTCTCTTCCCTGACCTTTGATTCGGGAAACTTTCTTGTTGTTGACACCGCGATTTTCAGCAGAATCACCAACGGGGACTCCAGCCAGACAGGATGGTGACCTAATTCACACCAAGTGATAGCACGAAGGAGCATGGATGACCACCGGACGTAAATCCAAATGGGGGCAAACGATGGCGACCACAAGACCACCAACCGGATGTGAATGCAGGTGAATGCGGGCACCCGCTGGGAACAGATCATATTGGCGGGAATCACCAGCCCAGCGGCCACCGAGACGTAAATACGAACGTGGTAGTAACCGTTCACGCCTTTACGGGCAGGTGAGGACGTGGTAAAACGGCAAGATGCACAGAGAGTGAGCATACGTAATGATCAATGCGAACAATACCAGTGGCCGTTTTTATTCGGACGCCGTAGCCTGTTGATGAGAAGAGGGGAAGAACCGCCGCCTTCATGACAACAATTGCCTAATTAGCGGTGCGGTGTGGAAAGACAATCTTCAAGAAATCAACATGACTAACTAGCAAAAGCCATGACTACACTGAAACTCAGTGCGTTAAACAAATTCGACCATGGAATTTCGTTTGATTCTGAAACAAAAACAGTAAACCTACAGTTGCCGTGATCACTGTACCTCCTTCAGTATGTATGGCCAAGCAAGTCACTAGGCCGATGGGGCGTCAAACTCCAGGGATTAGGAACCTGACGGCCGGGCAATCATCATGTCCAACTCCACCACGTGTAATGAAATTTCACCAAGTCACATCCCGCATACCGGTCATAAAGTAATCAGCACACAAGCGGGTGGTTATCAACGATGAAGGGGAAGCCGTTGATTGTTATAAGTGTGCAGTAGCATAGTGTCTGTATCCCATAAATACTGCAACTTCCCATGGACGAATTACTCATTTCTGCCAATGCCTCTGATGAAGGATCTGCGACTGATTTCGAAACGTCAGACAAATAAAAGCTTTGCCACATCGATCACATCTTCTCAACGTTCAACATGCTTCGGTTAAGCTCGTCGCATTTCATTGCTGACTGTTGGTTCATTTTGTCTTACGGTTTCACCGGTTTATGTAGTCGAAGTGCATTGCGCAGCCCACAAGGGGTCCTTCTTTATCTGCCATTACTTTCAATTACAGGAAATATAAAAGCTGTACGCAATCCGTTAGCTGCTTTACTTGCTTATTTCGACTTGCTACAATGTAATCCCCTATACCGAAATATTTACCAACCTGTTATTATTTTTTTATTGCAAGAAGTAAAAATTTGTAGGGATCCTCTTAGCTGCTTTGGTTACTTATTTCGACATACTCAATTGACCCCCACAGGGAAATCTTTAGTGAACAGCAATTATCTTTCGACTGCAGCGATGCCATATCGGTAAGCGTAGCCTTCGCACATTGCGCGCCCAACACGGAAGTTTCTAGAAATCGTGGAAATGTTTGCCTACGCTGACTACTACGCGACAGTGGATTCGTTTCGTGCTCGATTGCTCGAACCCTCGCATTCGATTACCGTCCGATTCATGCACGACTTTCTCCAAACCTCGCAATTAATTCGGATTCTAGTCCAAATTGTCGTAAACAGCTTTTTGTTTACTTTCCAATCGTCGCGCGCGTTTGCATGTACATACATATATCCTA
The DNA here is from genome assembly GCA_036362985.1 of Ligula intestinalis. Taxonomy (NCBI): domain Eukaryota; kingdom Metazoa; phylum Platyhelminthes; class Cestoda; order Diphyllobothriidea; family Diphyllobothriidae; genus Ligula; species Ligula intestinalis. The sequence continues at coordinate 21,896,017 of JAYGXS010000005.1, read as the reverse complement.
TTTCCTGTTTTTGCTTGCTATCTTTCTTATATTTTCTCCCATGCGTCCCCGTGATTCCCTACCCATAAAACTACTCTTGTCATCGATCCCGTAATGCAGAATTCTGTGGATAGGGATATATAACGTGAGCAATATAAATTACAGTTGCTCACCTTCCCGCAATCAACAGATCTACGCATAGAGGCTCTGATAATTTTGTTCAGAGGTCACAAAAACATTCCCAAACTCCCCAAGTTATGGTTTATTTCAACTTTTAAACCCAGTCAACGACACCATCAGGTAACCACTTAAGGTTGGCATTTATGTGATTTTACGCAGCAGCACAGTGTAAAAATGGGCAAAATCATGTTGCAAGACAATCTCAGCCTTAACCGTGGACCGAAATGTGCGTATCTTAATTGCTAACATAAACAGAAACACGCGATAGTCTGTCAGTTCCAACTGCAAACTCGTCACATACGGTCAGCACAGTTTATTGTCGCCGAAATGACCCATCCACCTGGAATTCGCACAACGAAAACAGTCAAATCTGAACCTCGAAGTGACATACTCATTTACGTCAATAAGTAGCGAAAGATTTTACCAGTAACGGGTGTAAATATACTGCCTGATCAGCGATAAACAACCCTGAGAGACCTCACCGGATGAAACAAACGCTTGCCGTGCAACCAACTCTTCTAGCGTACCAGTCACGTTCACTTGCACTGAGAAGCAAGCACAGCTGAATATAAGCTCCTACCAACAATGATCAAGGAGACTAGTATCGCTTGTTAGCCATTATGAGCCCGCTGACTATGTACCACGCTCCCCCGCCCCCCTCTATGACACCAGTTCAATCAGCGCATTCCAAAGAGACTTCAGCACACGATTTTTAATCCTAGTTTAATGTTCCGTGTCAATTTCTCCTTCATTGCCAGATACTTTAGCACGCCATCGTACAACTCACTTTAATTTGGAAATATGTCCCAAGTCCTGCGTTAGTCTACAAAAACCCGCGTAAGTGATTGACAGTCCTCCATTTAATGCGGGGCCAGGTACGAGCTATAGTACAGAGCAGGCCGAAGGCTTATCTGGACAGTGAGTGCGGTAGACACGCAATTACCAGCATGTTGTGAGTGAGTATTTAAAGCATTTGGCGGATAAAAGTGTAGCCAATAAAAATACAGGAACGACAGACAGATTAGAAGGCATTTCAACGTTTTGCGTATTGTTTTTATCATTTTATTAATCTACATTGTTTTTTACATCATTTAAAGAAAGGAAATGGTGGTTAGGTTGTCAACTTCAAATAACCTGTGGTCCAACTTGCCGATCTGGAATTAGTTTAGTAAAGTCCACGGCGCTGAGCGCCGCGCACAACTTCAAGTTACATGCGCAACAACTTACATAAAACCTTGAATGTGTCTTCTGTGGTAACGGTATCCCAAGCCAAGATATCAGCGCTCAATAACGCCTTGTGTGAGTTCCCAAAGGGAGAACACGACAAAAAGTATGCAAGAGCAGAAGTCTTTTTGTCTAATAGGTACAACATTTTTAGGACAAAATACGCGTGTACCATGATGTCCATCGCGCCAATCAGCTTCTCTTCTGACGTAGGCACCGGCACAATTGGCTGGTGACTCAGTGACTGAATGTAGCTTGACATTTAAACTATTGGTTGATTGTCTGGCACGATGGGTTCGCTCGCGTGTAGACCGATCGAAAGCCTACTGTGGACGCGGTTGCTGCTCGTATGCTAGCTGTTTGGTCCCTCCTAACATTTTCTTCCAGTTTTTGGAAACTCCTCACGACCAATAAAAACATTAAAACGCCCGTCCATATATTGGACGGTCATGTCGCGCGTTAATCGGTCAAAATAATCCGCCACCTTTAACCACACAGGAACTCTTATGTTCTAAGCAGATACATGCACACTGAACCAGCCATATTTTAAAATTTGAAGTCCGTATCCTCGCCAGAGGTGACAATCGCGTGAGATGCTTGAGTCATGATTCGCAGGTCCACAGTCAATCAACAAGCACAATCACTTGCCATTCCCATAATCCGTACTGAGACGCTTTCTGATCAGGAAAACCAGTCATGTGCGCAGGGCGCGGTCCAGCAACAATTCCGATGACAGAAAACCAAAATTTTGCGTAACTATCAAGCCAACATCTAACAGAGAGGATGAAATCGCGGCAGTTAATGACTCGGAAGCGGACTGCCAAGCCAGCATCGCATCAATAATGATCCCAAACGATCATCAGGGGATCTGCTAATTGAAGTGCACATGCGGTCACGTGGACGCAACGGTCTATAAACATTGCGCAAGCTGGGCATTGATCACCCTATTAGGCTATGATTTCTAATGATGCGTTCATGTCAGAATCCGAAACGTCAGACAAATAAAATTCTTGTTCCAGCGATCGCATCTTCTACCTCTGAACTGCTTCTGGGAATGCGCCTGCTCGCTTCTACCAACACACTGAACCTGCCGATTATCTCAAATTAAAAAGAGCTAATAGTTTAGATAAAATTTCAATTTCCCCATAATATGGCTACATGGGCGTTTTGTTCCGCTGAAAAGTGTGTCGGAAATTAAGTAGATAAACAGAAGTACGGGTGTCAAGAGCAGAACTTTACTTTACACATAAAACCACGGGGTCAATAGAAACAGAAGGGGGAGGAGGAGGAGAAACACTAAATATTTCGAGACGAAGACCAATCATTCTAGATGAATGAATTAAAGTAGATAGAATCCAAGGCATAAACAGCGAAATTGAAGAAATGAGCATATTCCGGCTCAAAAGAGACAGGAGGAGGAGGGAAACACGAAAACCAATCCTTCCAGATGAATAAAAGTAGATAGAAACCAAGGAACGAGGACACCTCATAAACAGCGAAATTGAAGGAATATGTCCCAAGTCCTGCGTCACTCCACAAAAACCCGCATGAGTGATCGGCAGGCATGCATTTAATCAGAGGCAAGGGGTGAGCTAGTGTAAAGAGCAGACTGAAGGCCCATTATAAGCGAGTATTTGAAACATTTGGCGGATAAACGTGCAGCCGATAAACATACAGGAAGAACGACCAACAGATAAGCAGGCCTTTCAATGTTTTTGCTAATTTCATTTAGTATTATATTATTCTAGATTGTTTTCTAAATTATTTAAAGAAAGGAAATGGTGTTTAGGAGTTCGTCTACTTCAAATTACTTGTGGTCCAACTTACCCTTCTGGAGTTTGTTTCGTATAGTCTGCGGCGCGAAGCGCCGCGCTTATCTTCAATTTACATGCGTAACAACTTCTATAAAATCTTGGATGTGTTTTCTGTTGTAACGATTTTCCAGGCCGATATATCACCGCTCAATAACGCCTTGTGAGTTCCAAAAGGGGGAACATGACAAGAAGTGTGCAACAGCAGAAGTCTTTTTGTGCAATGGATAAAACATATTTAGGACAACAAACTCGTGAAATATGATGTCTATCGAGCCAATCAGATTCTTTCCTGATGGGGGCGCCGGCATAATTGGCTGGTAACTCTATAGGAGTTAAGGCTAACACGGTTAACCCTAACAGCTACAATCTCCCAGGGTGGCTTCGCCGACCGCGACGCGCCCAGGCGGAAACCCAAGGTTTACAGGCCACAGCTACCAACTTGATGTCCTGTGTGAGTGGGCCTGTGATTGGCTGGATTGCGCGAGATTAAGCCGTCTGTGTCAGTAGATCGCCCCGGTCCTTGAGCGATAGGCAGGCCAGGGGTCGGCCATCACGGTAACCGCAGCGTCGGCGTTATGAGTCAACGGTGGCGTAAAGGTCCACTACAACTCAGTGACTGAACTTAGCTTGACATTTAAACTATTGGTTGATTGTCTGGTACGGTGCGTTCACTCGCGTGTAGGCCGATCGATAGCCTACTGTGAACGCGGTTGCTGCTCGTATGCTAGCTGTTTGGTCCCTCGTCACATTTTATTCCAGTTTTTGTGAGAAACTCTCCACGACAAATAAAAACATTAAACGCTCGCCAATATATTGGACGGTCATGCCGTACATTCATGGGTTAAAATTATCCGCCACTTTTGCCCACATAGGGTTTCACGTGTTCTAGGCAGACACACGCACACTGCACCGGCCATATTTTCAAATTTGAAGCCAGTATCCTCACCAGAGGGGACAATCGCGTGAGCTGCTCAAGTCATAATTCTCAATTCCACAGTCAATCAACAAGCACAATCACTTGCCATTCCCATAATCCGTACTGAGACGTCTTCTGAGCAGGAGAACCAGTCATGTGCGCAGGGCGCGGTCCAGCAACAATTCCGATGACA
>JAYGXS010000005.1:21820220-21891701 GCA_036362985.1 Ligula intestinalis | reverse complement strand
ACATTGCGCAAGCTGGGCATTGATCACCCTATTAGGCTATGATTTCTGATGATGCGTTCATGTCAGAATCCGAAACGTCAGACAAATAAAATTCTTGTTCCAGCGATCGCATCTTCTACCTCTGAACTGCTTTTGGAACGCGCCTGTCCGCTTCTACCAATACACAGAGCTAATAATTGAAAGAAAATTTCAATTTCAACATCACATGTCTACATGGGCGTTTTGTTCCGCTGAGGAGCTAGTCGGAAATTAAGTAGAGAAGCAGAAGTAAGGGTATCAGGAGCAGAAGTTTACTTTACACATAAAACCACGGGGTCAATAGAAACAGAAGGGGGTGGAGGAGGAGAAACACTAAATATTTCGAGACGAAAACCAATCATTCAAGATGAATGAATTAAAGTAGATAGAATCCAAGGCATAAACAGCGAAATTTAAGAAATGAGCATATTCCGGAAGCTTGTAGGTGATAGATCAGGCAGAGGGGTTACGAGGTCGGGATTATTCCCAGGAAAGACCGAGGGCGACTTGAAGAAATGCGAATATGTCGGTGAGTTCCTCAATCTATAAAAAAAACGAGAGAAAGTACAAAGGAAATAGGAAGGTACACGAGGAAATTATAGACGCGAGAGGTCTCTAGCCGCAAACGGTAATTCGCGACTCCAAACGCAATGTCTGTTTAGTCAGAGTCAATTTACGTACATGTAGCTCTAGCGCTGCCGTCACAGCGGTTCCAAACCAAGAAATCGTTCGTTATCGGACAGGTGCAACTGCGGCTAAAAGCGAAGCATAGGACACATCAGTGTGGGGTCGTGCAGTTAGACGCGGTCCACCGCGTGCTTCAGCGCGCTGACTTGCGGATGGGTTAGCTTTAGGCGATAGTAGGTTTACCCTACCACAGCTACCGCATTCTTTCGCCCCACACCCAGTGTTATAAAAGAGTCGGCAACAGTAGCTTATGTAGGCCCACTCGTTAATCCCTACTCCCTGCATGTTTTCTTTCGAAAACGGTGGTTATAGGGTTTTATGGGTGGGGAAATAGGACACGCAGTGGAACAAACGTTAGTAAATCCTAAATGCATTTTAATTTTACTGTATTTAGAAGTGTTGTTGATTTATATCTGTAGATTTTCCAAATCTGTAACTTAACTTATTGTGAAAAAACTCAATTATCCAATTGCAGATTTCTCGAATTTCCCAAAAAATTGAAATGGCGGTTAGGAGGTCGTCTACTTCAACTTACCTGAGGTCCAACTTACCGTTGTGAAGTAAGATTAGTATGGTCCGCGACGCGAAGCGCCGCGCACACCTTCAATTTATATGCGGAACAACTTACTCCCAGCGGCCGCGGGAAGCAACTTAGACTACAATTTTTCACTTTACATTTACTTCTAAAAAGTTCCATCTCTGCCTATCCTATTTCCCCACCCTCCAACACTTTATAACCACCATTTTTGCAGGACAAAATGCTAGGACTAGGGGTATATGAGTGGGCCTACATAAGCTACTTTTGCCAAAGAGTCAAGAAGACCGGAGGCGGGGTCGGACGCAGGTGACACACACGTACCAATACCATAGCCTGTCGTGTCCTGAGCATATGCAGGTGGCTGGTACATATTAGGACGGCCTAACAACAGCCTTAGCAAGCAGTAGCTTGCAAGCCATAGCCGCACTCCAAGGGGGCTATCGATCGGCCTACACGGGCGAATGTATACAGGCCGTCAATCAATCGATAATTCGAAATTCATATTGCAGTCCATCATCGAAGAAAGTAGCCAATCCTACCAGCGACTATTTCAGGAGGGAATCTGATTGGCTCAAAGGACATTGTTTACACGAGTCTGTTACCTAAATACGTTGTATCTCATACACTAAAAGACTTCTGCCGTTGCACGCTTTTTGTCGTGTTCCTTCTTTGGGGACTCACACAAGGCGTTATTGGGCGGTGATATCTCGGCCTCGGCTTCCGTTTCAACAGTACAGTCTACCATCACTTAAAACTAACTCACATGCAAGTCACCATCCCTGTTGTGAAACATACGATGGACATCGTCAAAACTGGCCTACTGTCGGTAGAACGCTTTCAGTTCCAGCATTAACCGATCGGATTATATCTGAATTACCATTGGCAGAGGACAAATCAAACGTCGGTTTCTACGAGATCGCACAGAATGGGGGCAAGGGTAGGGTGACTTCTGCATGATTTAGTTTACTGCAACCGTAAACATTTGCTGCATCTACCGCACTCTCTCCTGCTTTACCCACCTGTTCTCGGTGGTAAGGCGAGAAGACCAGGCGCAAGAGGGGCGTAAATGGTTGGCGTGGCCGGAACCACCTTTCGGTGCATGCCAACGCACCGGCTCAGGTCACACGGGGTGCGAGTACTTGCTTGTACTTGTTACGGCTGTGATCATGCCTGATCTAGCCGGCCTCACTGATGTCACGAACGGTACCTCTCCATGCGTGGCGATTGCCGGCAGCGCATCTGGATAGCCCCACCCAGTCCCTTCTCCAACGATGGAGACCGAAGATAGAAGGTCCAAGAACTGCTTCAATGTCTTGACGGACGGTGTCGAGCCAAGTCTCTAGTTGCCCTCCTCTTCGACGTTTCCAGGTGGGCTGCGGTGCCGGGTCGAGGGTAGCATAGCTAAGCTCGTGGGGCGGACGACGGAGAACGTGTTCAAACCACCTCAGTCGCCTTTCTTGAATGGTCTGAGATATCCTGGTGATGCGATCGCAGCGGATGCGGACTGTCTCATTTGAGATGAAGTCCCACCGCTGACACAACGGGGTGCGATTGCCATAAAGGAGGCATTGCAGCCTGACTCTCAGTCCGCCGATCTACGCAAAAACACACTAGGCTGACTGCGAGGTTGTCCCAGTTAATATATGCCACTGGTATATGATAGAAGAGGGAAGAGAAGTGAGGCGGATCTGACCCTCGGATTCATAGGTCACTCTGCACACTATAAGAAATCTGTGCGCCTTAAATTATGACATGTGAAGAGTAGTGACTTTGAGAATTATTAGCTGACGGGACGGAACTGGTCAGGCTGTAATGGCTCTTCTTACTGTTACGGAGAGGTTCGGGAGCCTTTTGATTTGGAGTCCAGTGGGGGCAGATGGAGGAACTAGGGCGTGAGCGGCACAAGCAGATAGGGAACCATTTATGTGACCTGACGGTTCGACCGCCGAGTCAGACGATGTCTACCGCGGTGACTTGCGCGCGAGTTAGCAGCTTTAGGCGATAGTTGATTTGCCCTGCAGCTAGCACACTCTCTCGTCCCTCATTCGTCCGCGCCCAGTGTTATGGTAGAGTCGAGAAGACTGGGGGCAGGGCTAAGCGTAAGTGACACATACACACACAAACACAAGCAGTCGCACTCACAACGGACTGCCCGAGGAGGTCGTAATGGCGAACTCCACAAATGCATTCAAACGAAAATTAGATGGATATTTACTTAACATTTACCGTTCATATGCACGAGGAGGCAGTAGTAATCTACGCATTGGACAAACCTATAGATAGAACTGTACATATGTATATGTTACTCACTATTTTATAGTAAAATATTTTATGTTGGATATATTATGCACACAAGAAACCACTGAGTGCTCTCACGAACACGTCGACCATACCTGCAGCTAAAATTTGTACACGTATATATGTTACTCACTTTTTTATAGTAACATATTTTATGTTGGATATTTCATGTTTACTGTTTTCAATAGGGTATTCAAAGGCATTGGTTACTACTCTAAATATACTGAACTATAGCCTGTAGTGCCCAGACCGCACAGGTGGCTGGTATGAGTCCGCACCTACGCCCCCCCCCCCCCCCCCCATATACGGCATTTGCTTTGGAAGTACAACCCGAATAACCCCTGCCATGGCCTGATCTAGATCCCACGTTGGTCCAACGCATCTATCACACGGCCCATTTAAGAGGCAAGTAAGACACACTGAAACGACAGGGAAGATTCAGAGGTTAGACTCGAATACCTCAGGGGGCATGAGCAAGGTAAGGCAGCATCCCAAGACAATTCTAACAATTAAACACCATTGAAGGGATTAATGAGTGGGATCATGAATGGACAACGTGCAGGGAGCCATTCTTTGAATTCTACGGTAAGACGGGAGTGACGAAGGTTGAGCATCCATGAGGTGAAGTGCCACAAGCTGTTTCGCCAATTTAATGCGATAACGGCACAAGGAATGATGTTGGAAAGCTACGACCATTTGCAAGAGCAGGACGGAACACGTCAATACGGCTAAAATATAAATGAATTGAGGTGAATGTTCGATCGCCATATTCTTTACTACTCAAAACGGACACGTTAACTTTGATGGAGTAACACTGTACGGCTTAAACGCCGGAGGTGGGGCGAACTAGTGGGGTCAGCAACTCAGACCGCACGGTCAGCCTGTGTGGAGTGACTAACTGGCGAACTGAGAGTTAGGCTGCAATTACTCCTTCTTAATGTGGCTTTTATGGGATTGCCACTCATCTGGCATCCGAATCGCCCCCAAATTAGCTGTGGTTTTCTGGTTGTGGTGGCCGACAGTGCACGGACAAGGGTGAGGTAGCTGCAGTGAAAGTCACCGTTCCTGCCGAGGAGCACACGGCGGAACTTGACAAAACTGTCACCAGCGGAAGGAACAGTGGAAAACGTAGATGCACGACACAGATCAAGGCCAAAGTAACTTACACGCTTCGAAGTGGGTTTTCCCGCCCCATGGCCAGCCTTGGTCTCTACACGCACAAGTAGAGGTTTCTTTTGCTGGGCGCATTGCCTACCTACAGTTTCCTGCAGAGTAGCAATGTACTTCAGAGAGTGCAGTGGTACTACACGATCATCGTGGTCGGCGGTAAGAACAAGGGTGGCCGGGTACTGCACACCAGTGCCCTGCAGGTGGGGAATTGTATGCAGCGGAGAGTACCTGAAGCAAACGAAGAAAAAAGGAGACAATGCCATGCAAGTAGACAGACATAAACAGGGATAATAATCGCAAAGCACCGGCCAAAATGCCGACTGAAATAGATTGCACTGCGAACCTGTAGAGAATACTAAAGCGTGACTGGAATTGCCGTTTCTGACATGATAGCCCTCATCAGCCAGCCATACCCGACCCCAGGTGGTGCACCACACGGGCCTCGATTGCGAGACCTGTTGCTCAGAAAGCCAACTATTTAGGCTATTGTGCCACTAGCTGCTTGCGGTCTTGCTTGTTCATATAGGGAATAATGAAACTGGTTGATGAAAGTTGACCAATCGGTTACGGGGATCACTCGTCTCGTTCTGCATTGGGCCTCACTCTCGAGCTCCACCAGCAGCCACCAATATTATAGGTGGGAACCACAGCAGATGCGTCTTCGTTGCGTTCCCACCCGCCCTCACGGCGGTCAAGGTCTGCTACACCGACGGTGGATCTATCTCCCCTCCTCTCCATCTGTGTTTCTGATGAAGGAGCAGCCCTTCCCGACCACGCTGTTCCGACTCCTTCTCCTTGCCGCCGGGATTGAGGCCCGCCCGGCGGGGCTCCTGACCCAACAAGAGCTACTAGCCGGCCAGTATTATAGGCAAATGAGCATTGCCGACAAAGACAACGGAGATCGCAATCGCTAGTTTCGGCTTCTTAGTCGTCATCAGCCAGCCATCGCCAACCCAGGTGTTGCATCAGCCGAGACTCGAACACGCGACCTGGTGGCTAGAAGTTAATCACACTAAACCACCGTGTCTGCAGCATTGTTGGTATGATGCCTAGAAAGATTTCACTTCCAAACTCACCAAATACGGCAAGATACCTAAAACAACTGAAATGATTTCTAAACCATAAAATGGACATTGTGAGAGCCAGAACACCTTCATGCTTAAGCGCACGCTACTAAATGTATTAAGGTTAAGAATTTACCGAAAAAATCAATTGTGTAGGCTAATTTTTTTCATTTTTAAGGAGGATCTATTTCTCTAGATAGCGTCATGAAGAATGAATCTACTAATAATAATCCCTACGATGCGTCGGACTTGCCAATATTTGAGGAGAAAAGAGAGTACATGTCATTGCTTACTTTTAATGCAAAAAGCACGTTGGCATACATTTTCTCCGAGTGCGATTCTCATTGGTGATTAGGGGAATATTTAATAGACGGCACAGGCCTAGGAATTCCTGGATTAATCGTGCAGTGCGTTCTGTCAACAAAAAGCGCAATGACAGTTAAGCTACCTTGTCATTTGAACAGCTCCTGGTTGACAATTAACGAGTTTCCGGCCATACAACCAGTTACCCCTCCACGTTTCCAGGCCTATCAGTTGATAGGATACAAATTATACGAATTTTGTGGTTTGGATTGTTTAAATGCTGTCCCTGCCCCCTGGCTCGACAGGACACGCGCGACGGAGACTCCGCCTACGTCATACAGATGATCTAATGCCAATTCGCAAGAGGTAAATGTCCCCGTGTCCTAACCCTAATTTAAACCTCAACCGTAACAGAAATTTGAAGCATCTTTTCCCAGGTACAAATTTGAAGACTGCGTACGTAGCAAAATTTAATGGAACCATAAATTTCGCGAGCGCTCATCAGCTGCTTCCAGTCGCTGCATAAACAGAGTAAAGAATGTGAAATTACAGAATTAAATTCATACAGAAAAATCGGTACAAAAACATCAAGGTCATTAGAATTGGCCAAGGGGCAATCAATAAGGTAGGAAATTTAAACGCTATGGGCAGCAAAAAACGCTGTAAAATGTGTAAACAGGGAGCCGGTGCTACTATTGTACGCCACTTCAAATTGTTTATGAATTTACATGTACGTGTGGATGCAAGTACATAGGGCGAACACAAAGGCAGTTGGCAACTGGAGCTAAGGAGCACTTGCCGAGTTGGCTATTAAAACAGGAGAACAGAACTCGTTCTTTCATTACGGAACACCTATTGAATACCGGTCATTCTTTTGACCCTAAAACATCCTTCCGAGTACTTGTTCGGGCACGAACAACTCGTGAAAGCAGCTGATGACCGCTCGCGAAATTTACGGTTACATTAAATTTTGTTAAATACGCAGTCTTCAAACTTGACCGTAACCCTGAACATAACTAACATTTCCCCGTAATATATGGCAAAGCTACCTCTACTGGTACGGCGCTTTCTGCCCCTATGTTCTGTCAAGGGGGAGGAGTTATACAAGGAAAGCCTACGGCCTTCGCAAGTGCGGGCTTCGACCTTTAGCTACCGACAAATAGATAAACCAAATTCTTAAAAAAACGGGTTATTTACCACTTCAAATAGCAATAGTTTCCAACAACGAGGCAACATTCCGGTTTTTGAAACCTTCAGCGTTTGCGCTTGGAGACTTACTAGTCAACTTTACTAGCAAAGGCGAAGGATAGCCGTTTTTTAAATGCAAAGACAAGGCTGTCGGACAAAACAAGACAACACGCTTTTTTTTCAGTACGAACAAAATGTTCTACTGCTCAAGCAGGGTCACAATTTCACATCGCTAACCGTAAGGACTTGGAGGCCATCACAGAAAAAAATTGTAATAATAGTTGGCTCTAACGAATGTGTCGGAATCAAAAAAAAAACGTAAGCGCGGAAGTCAGAGGAATGAGAATAAAACCACAGGAAAAGCTACTATTGTGATAAAAGACACTTAAGTTGGCATGCTGGGGGACGCTAGTTTGTAAATCGCTCACCGGTCCTCCGAGAAGTTGCAAGAAAAAAAAGTATAGTGTGTGTGCTACTCTAGCTCAGCACTGATATTTTATCAGGCTGAGGAATATGGGGGGGGGCTTACTGACCGCATGAGGTAGCGGAAGACCTCCTCCTTGCTTACGTCCCCGTAATCACTCTGCCAGGCGTGGCCGATTGTGAAACGATGAAAGCGCAGCATATCAGTCACTGGCACGTGACAGATGGAAGCACCGAAGAGGTCCGGCCGCTGGTTGGAACACGCGCTGACCAGAAGTCCGCCATTGCTTCCACCCTCGATTACTAACCTACAAAGTGTCATACGTACGGCAGTAGAGGACCAAACTGATGACTGTCATTGGAGTTATTACAGTAGTCGCCGGTAATTAAGCCCACCTCGGGCCCAGACCACATTGGGCTTAATAAGCGGCGGGCGCACTAACCGGAGAGTCCTAATTCTTGATAAGCAAACGCATGATAATTACTATACATTACTTACGTACTGTATTATGTGTAGAGCTTGGTTGTGTACAAGAAAAGAATGCTGCTTGTCTGTATTTTACGTAATAGCAAAAACAAAAAATGATTATCGACACGTTTAAAAAAGCTGTCTAGTGTCAGTTGTCTTGGAGGAAACTTCACTCGCAAGTGCTCTTTGATTTCCTGCTCCAGGCACCAGAAATCGTCGAATTTTGTGAAAACTGATGCCTGTAGACCGCGTTGCGGAGTGAAGAGTGCAGCTCTCACCTGTGCAGCAGTGGGAACTGCTCCCCCTCATCATCATCATCAACAGCTTCCTCATTTGCTTCTCCCTTATTCTTCACTTCTTCCTTCTGAATCATTTTATTGATTTAACTTTAAAAATGAAAACAAATCACATGCGGCATCTCGTTTTGCGTAAGACTGGCCAAAATTGTGTAACCAGTTGCACACGCTGAGAGATGAGAATCTCACTCTATCACGTCGGCAAACTGGGCTTTGTAGTCGGCGACTGGGCTTATTAGCCAGTGGATTTTGCCATGTAAAATAACCCCCCAAGCTGATTTGGGCTTAATACGCGGGTGGGCCTATTAACCATGGGCTTAATAACCGGCGTATACTGTAGCTTACTTTGATTTGTTGATTGGGATAGAGGGTCAGGAAGCCTTTCACTAAAGAACACAGCATTTTCAATTATAGATATTGAAAGAAATCAGGCAGAATTTCGGCAAAATCGAGGATTGCCAGATAGAGGAAAAATGCATATGCTAGCTAATATCAAATAACTGCTTAAAGCTCTAATCACTTCGTGAGTTCCGGCAGCTAATAAAGGCTTGTCCATTTCAGCCCCGTATCTTGGGGTCTAAAGTGTCTGCCATAACATAAATCGAAATGAGTCGAAAAACAATAACCAGAAAATGCAGCTGCGTGAGCTTCAAAAATAAAGTATTTTGAGTGCACTAGGCGGGACCAGGACAAACCTTTCAGGAGAAGTGTACTTCAGTTCGATCAAGGACTCTGCCGCGGCGATGAAGTCGTCGAAGCAGTTCTGCTTATTTAAGATTTTCCCGCCACTGTGCCACTTTTCACCGTACTCTCTACATAAAAGGGAAACAAAAATGGCGATAACATGTAAATTGGTAGAGAAAAAAAGCTTTGCAAAACCGGTATATCAACCAGAAAGCAAATAGGGAAAACTGGCGGATCCACCGATGTGACGCACCCCTCTCCGCAGATGTGTCAAGAAGCGGGAGAATACCGGTTAAACACGCGTGCATGGGCTTTTATAACTAGTATATCTGCTGCCAGTATGATAAATTACATCAAAGAAACTTGGAGTTTTGTTGTAATAAGGTGTTCAGCCCTATCCATTAAGTGCCCAGTTTTGTAAAATGTTCGATGGAATTCTGAAATACATCTCCAATTAGACAAGACTACTTAAGTTAGGTTCTAAAAGCACGACCAACATACGACACAAACTTATGATACCCCGGGATTCCAGGTCTTGAACCTCTTTGCAGCGAACTGGGCAAAGACCGCACTCGATTAAAAAGACTAATAGACATGTTTTTTGAAACCTTGTTTTCCTGGAAGTAATTTGAACAAGGCAAAGATCATGAGATAAGCAAAATTTATTGGCTTCATATGATTTTGTGACCTCTTATTCAACTGCAGAGGTTGTTGCCAATTAAGTGTCACCCTAGAGGGGTGAAACTTTACAGGAAAAGGGAGTTGAAACAAGGCTTTCATGAACATGAACTGCCATGCTGTTAGAACTAGTATCCCCTTCCTTTACCCCTTTACCGTGCGCCCACATCTACGACTAATTGTTTCTACTCCCTTTACCTATCAAGTTTCAGCCCTCTAGGCCGACACGTAATTGGAGGAAGAATTGGACCACAGCTAATTGGCAACAACCGTCTGCAATCGAAAAAGAGGTAACGAAATTTTATGAAGTCAATAAATCCTGCTAATGTTCGTTCAAACCGCACCGCATCTATTCATTTAGCAATGCCCCTCTTCTCATGAGGTACACATTTTCCTTTATATACTTCGGGTGGTATATATTGCTCCTTATATACAGATTTTAACCCCACTTTGTTTATTCGAATTACCGTTTTGAAGGAAACCTAATGTGGCCTACGTTTTGCAGCCCACTCAAGCAAGCTTCTTCAGTTTAAGGGCATCGATTGATGTCTACATAACGACATGAGCAGAAAAGGCATTTCATACCTTAACAATTATATTGGAGAAGTTTCTCCATTCGTGCCCTGCTTTTCCCTAGTCATATACAGTTTGAGTGAATGACACCAGTTTCATTGTGCTTTCCAAATCGACAAAAGACAGTTACGTTTGCATGTTTGTATTAGGTCCCCTATAACTCAGCTAAAAACGCCCGAAATTAGAAAATCGGGTGACAGTTACATTTAGGGCCCACTACAGTTTATTTTTCACATAACTGTCTACTTACTTCCTAGCAATAGGCCTGCTTTGTTTTACTAATCAGGCGTTGGCAGTACGACGCATATTCTTTTTAGTTAGTTTAGTTAACTTTGCTTGCTCTATTTGGCGACATATGATTGCCTTTTGCCTTAGAGGCTACTGCGAGTTTTAAGAAATGACGAAGAGCCAACCTTCAGACATAGAGTCGACGATGGTATCCCATTGGGCATTATTGTTACCTATTGAGTGTGTGTCTCGTTTTAATTATCGCGTCCAAATATTTGGTTATTTCAATTATTATTCCTTTTGATTTCTTCTCCCATATGCTCCATGTTTTTAATCATTTTCGTTTGCCATGATATGCCCCATGCATTTAACCCCTATAACCATCGATCCTATATTATGAAAGATTGGGGATTTCGTGGCTGTAGTAGACCCTGAATGTAACTTTTACCATAGGGTACAGAACCCTGCCTTGTTGGTTGCCCGGCGGTTTTTAACTTCCGAAAATCTCCTGACCTGGGTGACGGTGAGTTATATACGGAAAAGAGTGAGGTCGAGAAAGAGGACTTGGAAACACTGCTATCAGCCGCCATCTCAGGGGATTAGCGGTTGCCTACACAGGTAACTTTTGAACGGTCGGTGAAAAAAAAACACGCCTCAATCGAATTCATATGGCCCCAGAGCAAAAAGGATTTAATTTTATTTTAAAAGTAGAATGAAAATACGAGATTCTAAATTATTCTGATTAGGGATAGTTTAAAGTAGAGATGGGGCGATCGATCAACTCAGGCTCAGATAATCGAGTTATTTTAAGTGTGAGTTCATATTTGGACCCTAGGGATGTGCGACTGAAGCAATTCCAACTTCGCTCTCAATCAGGCTTCGTGGTCAGACACATCCATTTTAGTAGGTCTGACTTACAGCTCTTAAAGTAAATTCCTACGACAGCGCATTAAATATACAATTTATTTATTAAATATCGGAGCACGAAATGATACCGCGTTGCCTCAGGGAAGAGGAAAGCTCATCAAAAAAGACACACAGCCCCTGAGGAAAAGATGCGACTGCTGGGACAAACTTTTATTCGCCTGACGTTTCAAAATCCGTCATCAAAACATCAACAGAAAGCGAAATGAAGGGGAAACTAACTCGATGAAACTGCCAAGTTGCTAGCGGCTTGAAAGAGACTTTCTTCCACGTTCTAGGTCCTAGCAGACCAGCCAAAGACTATCATGACTAACGTGTCATGTTGGCACTCGTCATACGAGGAGCGAGGTAAGGACCGTTAAACGGCGATAAGACGCTAGATTGCCTCTAGATGCGGTGTAACATATAATCTGCCGCTTATTCTAACTTTTTATATTACTTATAATTAATCCTAATTTTCCAAAGACCATTTATGCATTTTCATTAAGTAATTATTTTTTTAAATATTTATTTATCTTTTTCTATATCTTCTAAATTTTAATTTTATTAGCACAATATTTAGTTTACCCTACTGACAATTAGTAAATAGGGTTACCATTTCGCCCCATTATTACCACAACCGGTCATGATTTGTATGAACGGACATTCTGAATTTCTTTATCATAACCTAGCCTCTAATCGAATGACAACTGCTGCCCATCATTGCGATCAGGGCGACATGAACCCCCCAGCAACACGCAAAACCCACAACGCACCACAGTCTACTTCGACAACCAAATTAGAAGAACTTCCAGAAGATACCATTGATTTGACTAAAAATGTCGTCCCAGAACATTAAGAATGTTTTCGTTCGCCTACTTACCAGAGGATTCGAAATTAGATTCTCGATCATCGTTGACAGGCTTGAACCAGTGTCAATCGAGACGAGCTGGTGTTAGCTAATCATGTGCCACATGTTGAGTTTCAACATCCGCATCCGACTGTGATAAGCAGCGAAGTTAGGTCTAGGCTACCACTGAATGTCAGAGTTGAATGGCCAAATAAAAATTAAATGCAACAGAAAAGGCTGCAATTCTGGATATGCTGTTATAAAATCGTCCTGTGCAAACGGGTCAACAATCCAACAACTTTGATGTATGTCAATTACGAAGGCAAAGCCGTTACGGTATTCTTCAAAGTCCTTCATCGATTTTTGAAGATGGAGAAAGACATCCAGGGACTGAAACTGTGCATAAAAAAACTAACTCGCCTTTTAAACGGGGAGAAAATAGTTGCCTATGGAATGGGTCCAAAGAAGGGCAACAGAAGCTGTGAGGAGCTTAAAGTTCTTGTCTTATGGATGCGAATCTGACCCACTTTATCTTTTTCCTCTTGAGTACACGCGGATCCGAAGCGCGAGCCAGTAATAAGATGGGGCGAGAACTACCTAAGGCATGTTGAATTAGGCCCCTGCTATCAGGCTCTTCGTTCACGCGGTACATTTCCTGTCCAAGGACACACGTCATGACGTACACCGGGATGACGAGGTGAGGATGTGCGCATGGACATAGCCAATCACGACGGCCACACTCCTTCCCCTATCTTCTCGTAGATGGAACACAAAACACGACAATTCTTGTTGTACCCTCTGCTATCTCTGAGGGTGGCCTACTGTATGAGACCGAAAGCTCAGGCAAGTTTAAGTGCTGTCCTAATGAGCACACTGCTGTCTTCTTTGCAACAAGATTAGTATTTTTTCTACGGTTTCTACAAAATGTACATGCGAATTTAAAAGGTTACCAAAAATCATCAGAAAAAAATGCAGATTATTTAAGGGGTCGCTTTTATCGAGTGAGGATTTCGCCGGCCACCTAAAAGACGTTCATTCAAAAGCCATCAGGTATCCCGCCGCATATGGCGCATTTTGATATTATGATACTCCAAGCCGATAAATTAAGTACGGCCTAGCAATCCTGTAACATGCCGACATATGTGAAAGAGTGATACTCTTCCACTAATCATCATTGAGTAAGGTTGTAATACTGAATATCGTGTCGTGTATACTGGGATCATTTCAGCCACGATAGGATGCAGGCCTTTTAACGAACTTCGTTCTGACCGCTAACACAACTTATGTACTGTAAAAAGTGGCTACTTAAGTAGCAGGCATTTTTATCGTTGATTTTGAATGCCTTTATAAGTTCAAATATATTTCATGGAAAACACAAGAAATACTCCTTTCTTTTATTCGGTTTGGTTTTTAAAAAGTGTATCAATTACCGAATAACTTTGAAGCCTAGTGACTGCTACACTTGAATCCGAGATCAACAAACTGCGCACGTTTTATATCCTATTTAAGGAAAAGTAGGTTTTCGCCTACGGTTTGAGGCAGAAGTCACATATTTCTAATAAAATGTTGCAATAGATGAGGGTCATGCTATATACATTATAGGCAGCATTAATAAATTGATGGATACGATGTATTATGAATGAAACCTCACGATCGTAAAAAGCTCATAATTAGAAATTTATCGAAAGCCGAATGATACCCCTTATTTAAGTATAAAATTTAATGACGTAATTTACTACCAAGCGAGTACATTAAATTATTTTTTTCGTGTACCTTTTCCATAGATATGTTTGAATTTATAAAGGCAGTCAAAGTCAATAAAAAAGCATACTACTTAAGTAGCCACTTTTTACAGTACAGACGTTTTGTTAGCGGTCAGAAAGAAGCTCGTTAAAAAGCCAGCATCCTATCATGACTGAAATGCCTTCAGAATAGACTACATGACAAACAGTATTACAACCTTACGCAATGCCTGTCAGTCAGAGTATCAAACTTTCGCATATGTTGGCATGCTGCACGAATTCTACACCATACTACATTACATTCCCACTTAATTGCTCCCACCGATTCCAGAACACATTTGAGAATTTTGGTTAAAATGCCACGAGAGCAGTCATTGGCTTTACTCAGATCCTCCCATAAGAGATTGGTGCGCACATACCCGCCTCCACGAATGTTGGCAACCGCTGCTACTCCGTTGAAATGTTGCAAGAATAGCGAGTAGGTCAGGCTGAAGGCTGGTTTGAGGGAGATGGCGAAGCCACCGTAACCGTAAAGAAGGCAGGGCGCGGAGCCGTCGAGAGTTAAGTTCTGTGTGGCAAGAAGAAGGAAGGACAGAAAAAGCAGTGTAGGAGAGGACTGGTGGCTTTATTCGAATCTGTGGCGCGGCACACTACCTAACTAGCAGTTGTGTTTCAAGGGTGTGAGGGAGTGAATCAAAACGTACGCGGTGACCGAACGGAAGCCAGTCAACCGGAAGCCCTAGCAGCTGTGGATCAATAACACCGCAGCAGTGACCATGTACAATAAACACACAAAGCCAACGATTATTGACAAACACACAACGTGCACTCTTCCGCCAGAATGTCTACAAAAGTGTGATTACCACTGTGTATAGAAAATAGCCTTGCGGAGTCGTCGTCGTTGCTGTCTAAGTGGTACGTCATCAGGACCCGACGAGAAGTGCAGTCAGATACTTGTGTATGCAAACCTAATGTTTGGCATGCTAATTAGCAATAGAGTCAACTCCTTTCTGGTGGGCAAGCTAGCTGTGGACGTGCTTCGAGGTAAACTAGTCTGCTGATTTTGATAAACTGAGGAAAAACATGCAGCAAATTTTAGGGTCACTAAGGTGGAAAATACAAATTTAAATAAAGCATAGAAGATACTAGAAGGCAAATAGTGTGATGAACAAGCAATAAATCGGCACCGGACTGACACTGTTGTAGGTCAAGGGGGTTTCGTGGCTCACCACATTTGGCCGATTCGAATAATTGAATTGACCCAATTGTGAACCATTCGGTGGCCTCGGTGGGATGCGAACCCACATCAGCAGGAAAGGCCTTAGTACAGCCAACGCTCCACTCCGAGAGCCGTAAATTTAATCAGACTTGGGTCAATTTAACCACTCTACCTAATGCACATTTGGAATCCACCAATGCGGATACAGTAAGCTGACTGCCCAGGTAGGATTTCCTTAATGATCATCTACAGTAGATGCCGTTGATCATGCAATATTTTGACATATGCGAACGACTAATACTCTTTCGCTAATCGGAATTGACTCCAGTTGTGATATTGATTATCGTGGAGTGTATTCTGAAGTCATTTCAGTCAGGATAGGAAGCCGGCTTTTTAGCCAACTTCGTTCTGACTCCTAGCAAAACGTATCTATTGTAAAAACTGACTTCTTAAGTAGCATGCCTTTTTATAATTGATTTTGACTGCCTTTATAAATTCAAATATATTTTACGGAAAACATGCACGAGAAAATTATTTTTTGTGCATTTTTGATAGGAAATTACGCGTTCTTTAAATTTTATACTCAGAAAGGGTAGCTTTCGGTTTTAAAAAAGTTGCCCAATTGCCTAACAATTTTCTAAACGAGTGTATGCTACACTCGAATTCAAGGTTTAAAAACTGCGCACTGTGTGCATCCTGTTTAGAGAAATGTACAGTTTCGCCTACAGTTTGAGGAAAACGTCACCTAGTTGTCATCAAATACTAAAATAGATTTGGAATATATTTTATGCAGTATAGGCAGCACTAATAAATTCACGGATAACATTTATTATGGATGAAGACCTAACAATCGTAAAAAAGCTCATAATTAGCAATTTTCAAACCCGAAAGATACCCTTTTTGAGTATAAAATTTAAAGAAGGCGTAGTTTGCTATCAAACATGTACAAAATAATTTTTTGTCTATGTTTCGATAAAATATATTTGAATTTATAAAGGCAGTCAAAATCAATTATAAAAAGGCATGCTACTTAAGAAGTCAGTTTTTACAATAGATACGTTTTGCTAGGAGTCGGAACGAACTTAGCTAAAAAGCCGGCTTCCTATCCTGACTGAAATGACTTCAGAATACACTACACGATAATCATTATCACAACAGGAGTCCATTCCGATTAGCAAAAGAGTATTAGTCTTTCGCATATGTCGAAATATTGCATGATCAACGGCGTCTACGGTATAATCCACTAGAATAACTATCAGCTACACTTAATTATTAGGAGGGTTTTGGCAGACGTGAATGATTCAATTGACCCAGCTGTGAAAATTTCGTTGTCTCAGTGGGATTCGAACACACCTCAGGAGGGAAGGCCTTAGTATGGCCAATCCAAGTGTGATTAAATTCACAGCCCTCCGCGTGCTTTCGCAGCTCAATTTATAGAGCGTTGAGTGTACTAAAGTCTGCCCTGTTAATTTGGGTTCGAATCACATCGGGACCACAAATTTTTTCACCGCACTTAGCTCTCATACAGCCTCCGGAAGAGAACGCAAATTGCCCAAATGGTTATACATCGGGAGCGGTCCAACCCTACGAAAGGATGCGACTACAGTAGGGATATTCGGCATGTCAGCACGACAACTCAGGGCTAGTGATGAATTGGGCTTCCTTAGCTAAACATACCAAACCCACGCAGCAACTCAGGGACTGTCAAACCACTGGGCCATTCTGCATCTGATGGTTTGATTTACCTTAACTTCGCCTTCCAATATACTTCAGCTTTTTAAGTAAATAGTCTTTCAAACATTCATAAAAGCTTCATAGTTCCTTAGGAAGTATGTTTGTCGGTAAATATTTCACCTCTTGGTGAAAATGCGACTTGTTGCAGAGTACAGCAGCTTACGTTCTCTAGGCTCAGGCGCATAGATTAGTAACAGTAGATGGTCCAGTCAAGAGAATTCGCAATGTACAATAGTGTCCAGGAATTCCTGCTTTCAAACAAAGATCCCGTCTCAGATGAGCCAATGAAACAAAATCAGTCAGTCTGCACCAAAAATACCTTTGGAGTCCATACTTCGTATTCTGGTGCAGGGACTCAGCATCCATTCTGAAGAAAGAAGGCTTGCTAATTAATTCGATACCCCGTTCCGACAGCGTAGAAACTGTATTTATGGTCGATGAAGGCGAAGTCTATTGACGAAGTGAACTTAAATGCAACTGAACGAGCTTTGGGTTCGGAATGAAGGCCGGCGCTTCACAGTGAGGATGAACGATAGGAGTCAGGCAGGATGTGCCGACGCATTTGCTTTGGCTGTCGTAAGTCGCAAAATAACGATTGCAGTCTCTGCAGCATATACGACTGTAGGACTGCGACCCGATACTTGGCGTACGCAAAAGCATTACCGATAAAGCTAAGGAGGGCTGAAATCTCCATTCCAGGATTATTGATGATAACTGTTCTAAGAAAATGTTCAATAGCATTAAAAGGTAGATGCCGTTGAGCCTTCTTAGCAGAAACCCCCATCCATCTTTTAGATATGAGTCCAGCGAAGTCTACCTAATCGGCCAAACCACCCATGCTCGAACGTGAGTTGATTGACTGTCCGTCGAATCAACCGCCCCGATTATACGTTTGTCGAAGTAACACTAAAGAATCCAAGTGTTGCGGACGATTCTTGACCCCAACACTCTTGAACATATAACATTAGTGGCTACGCTGTAAAGCTGTTATTTTTCATCCATTTTGCTTGTAAATTTGGCCATACATAATAAACTTACTTTGGGTCTCATGACGAACATCGGGACGCGGGTTGAATCCTTGCTCTTATACATCAACTGGCGAACTTCAAAGTTGGACAAATCGAGCCCCTTCACTTCGTTTTTAAAGACAACCTTAAAAGAGTGCGGTAGAGAGTTTCGGGTAAGTATGAAAACAATTGCTAATTGACACTGCACCCACACATACGTGAGTACAAATATACAGTAAAACACGCAACTCATGAAGGTCTTAATCGAAATGCTAGTTGGTAGTTTAGCATATGATTTGTCTTCTAAGTTGGAATTTTTTAGTTAATTCAATGGTCAGTCAGTATCAGCCAGTATATTTTGAGTAAATGGCCGAAGCCCTTAAAAACTCCATTGAAACGGTACAGGAATGCATAATTGTTTTGTGAAATATGCAAAAATTGTTACAGATCGCTTTTGTTGTGCAAAAGTGCATAACAAATATTTTGGAAATATATCAGAAAGTTATTTAGTAAAGAAAACTGCATGTCCCGTTTTTATATTGAATGAAAACAGAGGTTGGTCACAATCAGAGGCTGCCGACTATTCAAAACATTTTCTATGCTATTTAATAGTATCCAACAAAACCCTCTGCTTTTGTGTCGCGCTATAAGAGAACACCAATGAAAGCAAGTAATACATTTTAAACAAATTTCTTTTAGACCCGGTAAATTTGATCATTAATTAGTTAAAATCAGGTGGAAGCTTTGTTTTTCAAAAACAGGGAATGGATTCGAATTTTTTAAAATTATTTTTGCCAATTTGTGAAGTTTTTTTGTCGCAAAACGCAATATTAAACGTGTCTCTCTTCCTTTCTCTTCCTCCTGAAATAGCAGGACATGCTAACAGTCATGACTTGGGAGACGACCAACGGACGCGATAATTCGATCCTCAGCAACCCTGTTTGCAATGGTTCCTATTCGCTGGAGATCCGAGACCTCTAGGAAAGGGGACCGATATATTTCGTCAGTTGGTAACCATTACCGCTTTTAGTGCATCATGATAGATTAGAGCGCGCGTGATTGATTATAACGCTTCCTTACAAACAAAGCTAAGAAACACGGCACGCAATCCGGGAGGTGGTTTTTTTGCTTGCGGTTATGAGAGAGTTAAAAAGAAGGGCGGCTAAGAATCGCCGCAAGGCTGTATTCGCAAAACGTTTATGAAAATTGGAGGACAATTGGGATTAGTCATTCCAGGGCCAAATGGCTAACCAAAAAATTTAGTTTATACATGTGAAACGGTTATTAAAATCACACGATGAGCACAAGTAAGGGAGTTTCCCCGTCTTGCAGACAAACTTCACAAAAGCCTGTGTGATCAAATCATTATTGCAATCATTAAAATACGGAAATTTCGATCGCTGATCCTAGGTAGAACAACGTGGGTGATGTCTAATGACTGACAGAACAAAGACTAATGTAAAAAAACTTCACGAAAAACCAACGCGCAATTGCCTGCTACGCACTACAGTAGGTAACCCATACCTAATGAGGTCAGGCCAACGCAACTACATTGTACGACGCATTTAAGGACTAACGTCGTTGTTTTCTGACCTCTGACTCATGTGCTGCAGAGCCCAATTACTATTTACACGCATTAAGGCCCCCAAAGATGGGAACGAACAGGCGAGTTCCATGAAATAGTTCAAGAAAATATGCAATCGCTGACCTCGTGTTTCAGATTTGTTGCGGACAGCCACAATGCCTATCCCCTTTTCGTTGTCTAAGGCTTGCTGCCCCAAATTCATGTCATCACAATCAACTGCTACAAGGCTTTTTTCACTGGCACCCAGGTCCCCCGAGGCTTGACCTCGCAGCTGCTTCTGGCTAACCGATAACAGTTGCGTCAACGTCCTCTGTTCTTTGGCGTACCGGCGGACCCGACATTTGACCTCAGCTTACTCAGTCTGTACACACGTGCGTCCAAATAAGTAGGCCTGCCTAAGACACCCCTCGGCCGAAGCAGCGAAGACCTATGCAGGCGACATCCCTTCGGGCAACTTGCAACAAACCAATGTCAATCTACTTTAAATCGCACCGCAATCTCACCAAAAACAGCCGTCATCACCCCACACAAAACTCAGTCGACTTTCTCAGGCCTAGCTGGACGCAGTCTGGATAAGGCCTGGCTTCGGCAGTTGCCATTATTGCCTGAGACAGTAACTTCGAGTTCTGTGCACAATAAAACCTTCAGTCTGGCGACTCTTGCCTTTTACTTCTAACCGGGGATTCAACCTGATCTAA
Organism: Ligula intestinalis; assembly: GCA_036362985.1. Taxonomy (NCBI): domain Eukaryota; kingdom Metazoa; phylum Platyhelminthes; class Cestoda; order Diphyllobothriidea; family Diphyllobothriidae; genus Ligula; species Ligula intestinalis. The sequence continues at coordinate 21,871,346 of JAYGXS010000005.1, read as the reverse complement.
GGCACAACCATTACTTTGAATGCTACAAATTGGTGACCCCGACGTGATCCAACCACGACTTAGACCGTTACAAATTCGTGACCCCGAAGTGATCTAACCACGTGACAATCTTCTGAGATGGCTGATAACCTCCGCAAGAAATTCCAACTCGACTTCACCGTACTGTTTTCCCTTTGTCACTCATCTTGTCCATGGATAGAAAAAGGCGGTTGCCGACACGCTGTCGCGAAGTGAGATTGACGCCTTCAACAAAAATCAGCCATTTAACGGGTTAACGGCAGACTTACCTTCTTGGTCGCAGTATCGTTTGTTAGGTCATAGGAAAAGGAAACGCCAGGCTCCAGGAAGGAGGTGAACTGGAAGAACATCTAAAATGTGAGAAAACAAATTAGCAGCAATCAGGACTTTCGGTCAGAAGAAGGGAAAAACGGTCATAAAAACAAGGCTAATGGTAGTAACAGCACAAACATTTGAAGGCGGATGTGTTTACACAGGTGTCCGGATGATAAGAAAACAGGAGAAGGCTTTTCAGCTTTCCCCGAAACAGAAAATTTCTCAGATTGAAATCGGGACCGTTTCGGGACTGCACTCCAATTGACGCAATCCATGATTGATCATTACCGTCCTCAAAAGCAAGGTAAATAAGAAAGTCATTTCTGGTTAATATTCAGCCGTCGGTCATTCGCACCTAAACCGGAGCTTCAAGACATGACACAACGGCCATATTTGACCAAGGACCTGTACCATGGTGTCAGGACAATATAATTCCATTTTTTTCATCAAGTCCGCATTCTGTCCTGTACTCTGGTTCGATGTACGAAAGCCACTAGGGAACGCTTTAGAGTATCCATGAGCCTGAACCAACAAAACGGTTCCTTGATGTAACTGGTGGAGCTATTGGACGAAAATGTAACTTTTTTCGAGGCCAGAGCTCAAATCTGTCCAGCATGCGCTTTGGGTTCAGGCGGTTAAAAACCGTAGGTTGTCATTGTGATAACGGTGTCATCTGACGTGCGTCACCGTCGAATTACGCCCTTTTAAATCCCAAAGGAAGAACACAATGAGAAGGGCATAGTTCTGGAATCCACCCGGAGGAGGGTTTATTGTGTGGCAAAACCCGGAGGAACTGTCTCGGGTGTTTGTTGCCGCTGGTTGATCTCCAGCGTGCTCTAATCCCACCTCGGGGCTGAGCCCGACCACAGGAGCGGGCTGACGTTGTCCTCGCAGTCCATGTGGTGTGCAGCTCCACTGTCTGAGAGGTGGCAGTGCCTTATAAATGATGGTCATGCGCGTTCGCTTGTAGCCTGATTGGACGCATTGGGATAACTGCGACCAGCATGCACGCATGTATCTGTGTCTTCTCCAGAGGTTAAGGTTATCGTGCGTGGACAGTCATCGTGTGCAGCCGGTCAGAGCGAACAAACAAAGACAGTTGGCTAGGCTCGACGCCTCAGGTAAACCGCCAAATGCTGCTAGCATTTGGTCAGACTAAACTCCTAACAGTCATTTTGGTAGTTCTTTTCCTAGTCGACATGCGCTCCTGATTGGCTGCTTATCCACTTACAAAATATCGCGGAATCAAATAAACGAAAGTTGCTGAGACTCAATCTGGCCAAAGCAAGTCACAACTTGGGGTACAGACAGGCCTACGCAAACACCACAGGGCCAGATGGCCGAGTAATCATCACGCCCCAGTCCACCACGCGTGATAAAAGTTCAACAGGTCAAAGCCCGCATGCCCTCCAACAAACTATCCACGCACAAGAAGGCAATGGACGTTAATTGTCTCTGTATGCTTGCAGTAATGACTGTGTAATATAAATACTGCAAACTCCTGTGCATGTATTACCCGTTTCTGCTACTGTCTTGTGAGCATGCCTCTGATGATGAATCCGTGACGGATGTCAAAACGTCAGGCGAATAAAAGTATTGTCCAAGCGATCGAGTCGTATTCTTCTCAATTACTTCCTGAGACTCGTATGTTCACTTGTATTGGCAAACAAAGGTTCATTAGAGTTTCGTCTAAGCGATCGATTTTAGCTAGTTGCAGTGAATAAGGTCCTAGAAGACTCTCTTTGTTAGTATCGACAGGGCGAGGTTAACACCTTGCCCGCCCTGTGAATATTTACAGTAATTTGCGGGTTTGCTGGAAACAAAAAAATATTCACGCAGGCGTTTGACCTTGAGCCGCATATGTATGAACTTCTATTGGTCTGGCTGTAGGCAGGCCCAAGAAAGTTGCTTCAGCAAAAATGTCAAGGAAACAAAAGATCAGCCTGGACATTGCTTAGGCAAAATAGTAGACTGATACATGCTGGGGGAGGAGCACGGACTCACCATTGTATCCTTCTTTTGACCAGACATGGCGGAGACGCTGCCCATGTCTATTGGAATGTCCTTAGCCTTGACGCCAGTTTCGAGGTCATGGATGGAGAGGCGATTCTAGTGAACGTAAAAGGAAAACCCTGCATAAGGATACGGATATCAGGGAGGAGGAAAGCCTCTTTCAGCAAATATAAATTATGATTTGTCATCCGTCAAATAAGGCTAAGAGGACAACTCAAACCGTGCACGCAGTTCAGCGTGTGGAGTGGCTGACCGACAGGGTGCTGCAATGGCTCCTTTTCAATGTCACCTTTAGGGAACACCCACTCTGTGGGATCCAAGCAAGGTGTGGAGGCAGGCTTGGGTGCTGCTTCAATCGTGCCAGCCATCTACGCCCCCTTCCGCCTCTTTGACCTGGTTATGACACCGAGCCTATTTTCCGTAAAAAATAATTCACACACAAGTCATCGCTCTGCGCCACCTCGCTGGGAGGCCCACGACATACCTCGTGTAAATTGTCGTCTTAACAACAAATAGTCCCTGAAATCATACCAAAAACAGCCCCCTCTCTCCTAAAAAAAGTCCTACTGGACGGGCGGCATACGATACCGTGGGCGACTTAGGCTACTACGCACCGTACTTCCGCTAAGTGGAGTTTGGCAGCCGCCTGGGATGCTAAATGTTTCATTAAACTAGCCAGTAAAACACGTCGTCTAACAGAGGAAACCGTGGGTTGTGGAAAAAAACTATTCAAACAAAACAACACACACAGGACAACAACCGTCGCCATCTTCATTCCTGCGCCTTTTACAGGATGTCAGTCCAAACTTAGTAGAAACTGCCACATTCTTGTGGATAGAGCTAAGTGTGCTCCGGGCTTCAAACATGCACTTACTGAGAAAAGCATAATCCGAAGTTCACACTTCTTGTTGAGACTGAGGACATATGGGCCCAGCGCTGACTTCAATCAGCGTCACTTCTGACTAATAATAGCACCAGAAATAGTACCAGCACTACTATCACTTAGCTACAGTCCTAGTTAGTAATACTAGTAGTAGCAGAAGCAGCCGTAGTAGTAGCAGTAATAATACAAGAAGAAATAGCACTAGCAGTAGTAGCAGTACCGGCGTTGGTTTCCTTGAGTCTGTCTTGACACCTACTGAAGGTGGGTGAAGATAAATAGTGCGGTAGCACTAGCGCACAAGACTAATGCAAACTAAGATTAAGAAGGCCGTTTTCGGGCTTGCATTGATAAAAGCGGCCTACGCCTGATTCCTGCTCGGTCATCTTCACTCTGGTCTTGTCACCGATCCAAGTAGGGAGAGGGTTTAGAGTGAGGTAGACAGACACCGTTCTTGCTAATAAGCACATGGTGGACTTCATTGGAATCGATGGTTGAACTATTGCAGGATGTCAGGTAGTGTTGCCGGTTTCGGCGGCCTAGAACGTTCGTAATCGTTTAGGCAATTCAGTGGCAAACCATCCGGCAAGGAGAAAAGTTCTGGTCATCCGTAAGCATTGCGGCTATCAGCAAGATCCGATTATCTGAACGGAGGCAGCAACTGGAGGTAGAGAATGGAGTGCCGTATGTTAGGAGCCCAGCCTAATCGAGTGCCAGCATAGCCTTGTAGGCTGTCGTGAGGCGTCGTGCCTGTGGCCGACTGACATCAGTGATTTCTTTGTCAATGCAGACTGCCTGCGCAAGGTAATATGCCCTCACTGTTGACCGCCTTCGGCCGACTGCCAACAATGGTTCATCGTTCAGTGGGAGCGACATCAAGGTCATGTGTCTTCGCGAGTGAACTGTCTCCGTGAGATTACTTTAAACCGCTGGGACCGGATATTCACACGTACACACACGCACGTGCGAACATGCACGCGAGCACACGTGAACGCGTCAGCCAGCGGCCACCCAGCAGGTTAGCTTATTCCCACGCACCGATAATACAACACTTGAACTCGCTTCACAATCCCCTATAAGCAACTGCTACGCGTCACACAAAGAGGGCACACAGACTGACAGCGACTTGCAGACACTTTCAGGCGTGAGTGGACGCAGTCCATGCTAGGTCCGGGCTTCGCTCCGCGGCCACTGCCACCCGAGACGGCAACTCTGGATTTAGAAAACAAAAACAATGTCATGTGGGTGGCTTCCACTTTTAAGCCCCTCTTGTTGTCATCTTCCTTGGCGCTTCAAACAGAGCGTAATTAGACGGCGACACCACAGCTGTCACCGTTACTACACCATATAACCTTCTGGAACAGACGGCACAGTTCTGCGAATCCTGCAAACCAATTTCAGGACGACATTTAACTTGACAATTTAGCGTATGTCTGCACAGGTTATTTTGATCAACTGAGTGGATTTAATAATAAGAAGGGTTTTTGTTTGGAAAACTGCCCGCTTATGTAAAGTTATTGGAGGCAAATAGAGTCTGATTTTTGCTAAACCATGAGTATGTTTACATAAAAGGAATTCCGTATGCTATAAGGAAAGACAGGACGAAACTTTCTGCTAATATACATTGTGCTAAGGAAGAATTCCATAATTAGTAAAAAAAGGTGGAATAATAATCCATTCCAGTACTCGAAAAGTTTGTGCAAAGTTGATCAAATGGAACTAAAGCGAAGTTTAAGGAATCGCATTTATTTTCAGAAACAAGCAGCGCTAGAAGTTTGCAAAATTATATTTAGCTATTCGTTGAAGTTTTTTTGGCAAAAAATTTAATAACAAAAAAGTTCTTGGTAGAACATTTTCTTCTACCGCAGTGGTGGTCGTACGCGCAAACAGTTTCTACTTGTAACTGCGCAGAGAGCCTTTAGAATGCCTTATTGAATGTAAGTCATGTAGAAATATAGTTTTTTTGCAAACAATAGGTTATTTAGAAACGGAACAGACAGAAGAATAATAAGTATTTCAAAAAATAGTCGCATACGTGGCCTGTTTTTTGCATTCGTACGTTTATTGCGAATCGTATAATAAATCTCCTTGAGAGAAAAATTATTCGTTATAACGAGAAAGGTATGTTCGTTCATCTCCAGTCAAATTTAATCGTTTTTCTTCAGATAAATTAAAGAAATTGTCGAAAGTCTGCAATTTCACTGTGAGATTATCTTGGAAAAAGTTAATATACGCAAAAGTTCGTCAGTTAAATATCCAATAAAATCACTTTTTAGATAGGTAACCTATTATGGAAACTTTTTTATTAATCTTAGGAATAACAATATGCGTGGTATCTAGCAGACATGTTTTACGCTCGAAAATGTGGTTTGCTGTTTTGAAGCATTTCTAAATTTGAACAACATGGCCACCTGCATAGGAAATAATATCCGAAAACTCGTTTTTTCGGTAAATGCTGTTTAGTTATATCTTATTTTAAGGTTTGATGTAAACGTCAAACAAACGGACAATTAGTAAACGTATGATAAAAATACACATAAATTTAGCGAAATGAAGAGAAACTTTATTCAGCGATATTCAATAAATAGGTAAGGACTTATTACCATATGCACAAAATATTTTGACTAAAGACAAGTTCTTTATGTATAAATAAATTGGTTGCTTTAAGTTTTATACTTAACAAAATATTTAAATTTATTGTTCTAATATATAGCTATTTTTTACGTCGCCACAAGCTGGGAATTATCGAGAAAATTTTATTATTTATTTTATTTTCTTAACAAACACTTAGTGCTTCTTATAGTTCTTTCAAGTACTTAATATGCCTAATGCTGCTCATTATTATTTATAAGTTTTCGTAAATTCGTTCCCGCTGGTATGGGAGAGATAATCAAACATTTACCAATTTAGAAAATTTGCTTGCAGCACTCGCAGAACTGTACAAGCGATGATCGTATTATGCAGCGAAGAGTACTCATCATCCAGTAAGGCTTCGCCCACCGCTTTCTGGCAAAATCCACCCACGAATCTTGGTACAACCGAACATTCTTCTCTATGGAGTCCTACAGCATAGGCATTGATAAGCGAACCACGACTTAATCGGGCATTTGGATGACCAAAGACTACAGTCAAAGCAGCAACTCTCTGTCCAATAAAAATAAGCCAGAAAATCTTGAGTAACCCGTAGGTGGGTAGATGGGCACTGCAGTTGGAAGGACAACTTGCAGCAGCAGTAGCAACAGGAAAAAAGGGAAAACACTTACGGTGACGTCCTTCATTCGGCAAAGCACCAAGTCCTTTTTGTTTACACAAAAGACCTGCTCCAGCAGAGAGGACTCATCGTGCGGTATGAGATCCTTCCAGTTTTCCTGTGAAAAAAAACGAGTGGAGGATGACAAATTCGATAAGTTATCTTAGGAGTAAATAAGCATAGTACAAGTCCCCTCATGGACAGTGGGAGCGGGGTTATGGTCCGTATTACCGGTTCTTTTCGCTAAAATCGGATCTGTTGAAACCAAAACCGGATCAGTAGACATCAAAACCCGATAGTTATATCTATGTTATAACTATGATTCTCGCTGTGCATGCAGTTAACGTCATTAGCTGCGAAGCAGTGCTTGGTAGCGTAGATGGAAATGCATTTCAAATTTTTTGGCAGCCCTTCCAGGTATTCTTGACGACGAGGAGGAGGAATACATGATTGTAATGGAGAACGTTCGTTTCCACCATTCCATTTACATACGATATACACTTCTTACCAAGGTATTCTCTTTTCCTGAACCTTTGCGAGGTCTTCTCGCTAATGAAATCTCATGTGAGAAGAAATGCTCCAATACAGGGAAGAGAAGATCTACTAGAAAGGATGAAAAATGCTTCTCCACTTGGCAATGAAAATAACTTTTCAAGTTATTTTCAACATTCGGAGACATTCTTGGGACAATGTTTCTCACTATGTGATGTCCATCGAGACTAATTTGATTGAATATTATATGCTATGCATTCGAAATATTGAGAAGATATTGTTTTTTTTTACTAACAAGGTTAAATAAATAGAGGAAATAGTTCTAACATACAATACGTAATAACCTAGTTTTTATGTCTACAGATCCGGTTGTAATTTCAACGGATCCGGTTGTAATTTCAACAAATCCGGTTTTGATTTGAACAGATCCGGTTTTGGAGGAAAAAACCGGTATCAAGCGAGAAATTCCGGCAAGAAAACAAGTTCACTCAGTCGTCCACTGTTTTACGGAACAGTAGGCAATGTGTGAACTTAGAAAAGTGTGGGTGTGTCAATAACGTTGCAAATGCAAGTCAAACTCTGGGGAAGAGGGAGGGGATAACTTCGTATCCATCCGGGCTTTGGGGACCAAAAAACAGAGGTACAGGTACTTTTGGTAGGTCAGGAAGTCATCATTGACCGTACTAATCACAGGTACACTTAAGGTGTTTGTGTCATGACATTCATAATTAAGGGTAAGAGTGGGGCTAAGAAGAGACCAGTAGACAAAGTCGGTACTCGGAACGGTTTAAGTTGTTAAAATAACTGAAAACAGATGAAAACACAACAGGAGAGGAGTGTATGCTTACCCTACTCAAGTCGTTAAGATCGACCGTAATCACCTTGAACATGGGTGCATTGAGGTCTGTGTAGATGAAAACCTTGTTGGCTTCATTGGTTACATAGTTAAATACGGCCTCGAATTTGTCCAAAATTGGCGTCCACTCGAGCTTGCCTGGAAGGTCAGACGTGGAAAATCACAAGCAATGGGGACCACCCACAATGGAGCTAAGGTCATGTTCCCCAAACAGAGATGACATTTGAGGCGGCCAAAAATACCGTTTTAGCAACCTAATCAGTAGAGCACCTGAACAAGAAATGACTGTGTGAGCCTTTGGATAGAAACGGCCCTCCAAAATTGGCGAATGTTGAGAAAATCTTAAAGTCCTGTCCCTGGAGCTATTAGGGGTGGAGAGAGAGAGAGAGAGGGCTACAAGTTACACGGCTTTCTAAATGTGGACAAATTACGCCTAGGTAGGGAAGTCAAAATCAAATAGCTGCTGTACGGCTGCTACGGGGTTGGAGGGAAGCCCGTTAATACCTGCCAGTATCCGTTTATTCTCGCAAGACAACGAAGTTGTGGCTCAATCAATAGAGACTTAGACTTGTGATCAAAACGTCGAGGATCGAGCCTCGGGTGGCGCATTACCTGGGGTTGGGTATGAGTGGCTGATGATGGCTAATGGGCCAGAAATGATCACTTCAGTTTCCCTTGCTTTTTTGCCGGCAATGCTATCTGCCTAGACTACTAGCCGCCGTGTGGCTGCTGGCGGCGCTGGAGGATGAGCTCCCGAGGCTTGAAGCCGGGAACTGTTGTTTAAAGGCCAAGCACTCTAACCATTGAACCACGGACTCGTTTCCTTGCCTAGCTTTATCGATAGATGTTCACACTGGGGCATGGGCACTCACCGATCGGTTACAGGACTAACTCGTCCCGTTCTGTCTTGGGCCTCACTCTTGAACTTCGCCAGCAGCGGTATAGCGACTAGCAATACAGACAAGCGAACAGTGTCGAATAGCCGTTGTACGACTGCTAGCGGGACTCGGGAGTGAGCCCTAAGGCCGAGCTGGACGAATTAGTCCCGTAACCCATCGCTTAGCGCCTATGCCCTAACGTGAATGTCCCTCGATCCAAACCGACAAGACAAGGAGTTCGTGGTTCAATGAGTAGAGCGTTTGAAATATAAACAACAGGTTGCAGGTTCGAGGCGTGGGTGACGAAACAGCTGGAGCTGTGAATGGATGGCTGATGACGGACAATAAACCAGAAATTGGCATTTTAGTCTTCATGGTGTTTGCTGATTACGCAATGAAGCTTTGAAAGCATACAAAACTCAACGACATCTCAGTTATGAGGAAGGAGAGAGGGCGCACCGGAGATGTTATAACCAATCTTCTCCAAGTCGGCGTAGTACAGCAAATTATTACGTTCGCAACCGGCATGGATATAGAGCAGCACGTAGCGGCCACAGTCAGACACCTCGGCAGATCTATAAGCAGAAGATGGAACTATAAATAGTAACTATGAAGGATTTAAATGAACAGAATCAACATATAAAAGCTGTATTTAAAAAAATTAAGGGCCAAGTGTTAACTGAGGAGACCCAAGTTCAGATTTGAGCCATCATTTATCGTAGTATGAAATAGCACGCGCAGGGGAATCTGGTTGGAGGGAAGCCCGTTAACACCTGCTAGTAGCCGTTTATTTTCGTAAGACCTAATGTCCGACGGGTACATGTACCCTAGTACACAAAGTAATTGCCCGTTTATGTGTGGCACGTGTAGACGGGTTGGCTATCTCTTACAAAACCTTCACTCAATCCCATCAATAGCTGGCCCACAGGCTCACATAGTCTACTGGTGCAAGAGAGAGAGTGAGACGGGCACATCTTCACTATAATAAATCTGGCATGCTTGGATCTAGCACTACAGGCCGAAAGTCGTGGCCTGGAAGCTTACCAAGTGACGAGATAGCCCATTCCTCCAGGGAGTATTTTCGAGTGAATGGAGGACTGAGAGTCAAGCTGTAATGTGAGATCTAAATCGCTTTCACCAATAGCCTGGCGCATGAAGTGCTAACCGGGTCGTGCGGTCGCTTTAACACGACTTTGCCACCTGAACTAGGTGGGAGAGAGTGTAGTCGATGCGGTGCAAGTCTGTATTCCGAGGAAGCTCTTCACGCGAAGGTCATCGGTGGGGCATACGCTGGACGTCACTCGTAATGGCCGAACTAGCATAACCCACAATCTGGGCTTGGCATAAAAAGGCAGCTGCCTGACGTACGAAGGCGGGGAAGGCTTTGTCTCTCTAGGTGTGTTAATGATTTGCTCCCCAATAGCGAACGCCTTGCCGAAAGTTCACCTCAGAGGTGCGCACGAGAAACACCGTGCGGATGCGCCAACTGTGTATGCGAGAGCGCGGCAAACATTCGCTGATTAGACTCAAAGGTAGGTATGTACTGTGGAACTAAAATGCACCAGTTTGGGGGTGGCATAACTATTCAGAAACCTACTACTAGTCGACCGAACCCCTCGTCGTCGCCACCAGAAGAAATCAGTGAAATGTGTGATGCTTAGCCAGTGTCTGTGCTGGTATAATCAATCGACATTTTGCTGTACCAAGGCTATGGCTTATGGTAGAAACAAATGGTGCCTCTGCACCACCACACATACAGCAAAATCATAAATGTAACTCAAATGCTCTCCAAATAGGCTTCTAGTTTTCCGCTATACGCAGATTGAAAAAAGGGAAACTATGGGTTCGAAAATATTGTAGATAGCGGGGATCCAAAGGTATCGGCAGCGGTGGTGGTGCTAGTATTAATATGAGGAGCAGGAGGAGGAGAGGCAAGACACACGGGCACTTACACCATCCACTTTGGTTGATCAGGTCGTTCGGCACAGAGGATGTCTGCACTCTGCGGATCACCGATACGGTGGTATTTAAGCTTGTGGTTTTCATTGACCGTGGTTTCAGTTCCGTCTGCATTGGCAGCCGCGTCTGGAAAACCCTAAAAGATCAAGTTTTCGAACATAAAATCAACTGCTTCGCTGTACTACAACTGTGTTGTCCGATGTTGCCATCGGTCCCACAGCAAACGGTTTTGAGTTGAGTGGCTCTTCCAAGTCTGGCCTAGGCGACACTAGATTATTCTTTAGGCATAACAGGGTTTTAGAATTTAACAAGCAAAAGCCTTCTCATTTAAGCAAACTAAATACAAAAACGAAACGACTGTTAATAAATGGCTTAAGGCGCTGACGTTCAGACTCTGAGGATGAAGTAGCAGACGTCAAATTAACTGGAATTTACAGTTGCTGATGAATATGGTCTGAAGTTGTTGGTACACAGAGGAAAATTATGTTAATCCCCAAAAATTCAGTTGCATTATGCTGCGCTTTCGGACTCGTATAGGAGCTTATCTTCAGGGACTAGAAAGTGACAGGAACAACATCCGACAGTTCAACCGGCAGTTACGACAATGTCCACCTATTTCACCACAGCAGGGTGGTGCAGGGGTAGTGACTTCGGTGTAAATCAATTTTAAATGATAGTGGACTCGCACTGCATCTATCACACTCTCTCTTTCTTCACTCGCCTATGACCGGTGTCAAGAAGACCGGAGGCGATAACGGGCGCAAGTGTTAGGCGCAGTTGGAGCCAACTACACTGACTCAGATCCCACGGAAAGGTGCTGGTGCCTGAGTCCGCACCTACTTGTACATGTGCATGATCCGAGTAGCTCCTGTTGTTGGATGAATCGGCTTAACAGATGTCACGGATAGCGGCGGCCCATTAACGGCGGTCGGAAGCCAGCTCTTCACAGATGTTAACCCATTGTTTGTTCCAACGTTGCAAACTGTAAAGGATTACGAGGCCCATCTGTTCAACGTCCGACTGGACGGTGATGAGCCATGTTTTCAGTTGACCGCCTAGTCGGTATCTCCAGTTTGCACTATGAAAGGGATTCACGACCAATCTGTAGAGGTCTGTCGATGGCTTGCGCAGGACATGGCCAAAGCATTGCAATCGGCGATGCTGGATGTACGATGCTAGACTTGGTAGTTTGAAACATCTGCGGAAATTCGATCCTGCCAGAAGACTCTTAAGAGGCGTCAAAGACACCAACGGCCAAAGACTTCAAGCGATAGGATGTCTGCCTTTCTCACTGGCCATGTTTCGCAGGCATATACTAACATCGGTCTGATTGATGCTTTGTATATCAGCAGCTTAGTACGCAAGCTGATGTCTGAGCGAGGCCAGAGTTGTCTGGCTAGCAGCCTAAATGCATTTCTAGACTGCGCGGTTCTTGATTTCGTCTTCGGCCTGTCCGTTGGCTAGCATATTTGAGCCCAAATAGCGGAAGCAGCTAACTTCTTAAATGGGTTGACCGCTGATAAACAGTGGTTGTGCTGTGCCTAGATACGTAGTCAGCAGCTTCGTCTTGCGTACATTAATCGTCAGACCAACAGTTGCAGCGAAGCCGGTGATTCGGTCTAGCGTTGGCTGTACTGACTGAGGGGTTTTACCAAGTACGACGATGTCATCGGCATAGTCCAGGTCAGGTACTCTCAATTCAGGGCTGATTTCACATCCATTATCAGGTAGAACCGATTGATCAAGAAGATGAAGAGAACTGGGGAGAGGGGGCACCCTTGTCGAACTCCATAAGTCAGAGGGTGATAATTTGACTCTTCACCAAGGGTTCTTACTCGGGCTGGTATTGTGCTACAGTAAGCTTTGATCAGATTGAGCAACTTTGGTGGGAGACCGTAAGCAAGCAAGATTTGCCATAAAGCTTCTCTGTCAATAGAATCAAAGGCGGTCTTGAAGTCAATGAAACAGGCGGTGGTGACCTGTTGATTTTGATGTCCGGGCTCCAGTATGCGGCGTAGAATGAAGATCTGATCAATACATCCTCTACATGGGCGAAATCCTCCTTGGTTAGGACGAGTGCGAAGATGTTGCTCAGTGGAAAATCTACGGAGAAGGATGGTCACAAACACTTTGGCGGCTATATCTATGAGGCTGATGCCGCAGTGATTTGAGCATAGTGTCATGTCACCGCGCATCGGTATCGGTAGGATAATGGACAGTGACCAGTCAGTGGGGATGACTTTGGTAGTCCATATAGTCAGTGTTACAAACGCCCCCTTCCCCCATGTGCGGCATTTGTCATGAGAACGCAACCCAAATAACTCCTGCCATGTCCTGAGCTGGCTCACCGCGCATCTACCACACGGCAACATCATCAGCAACAAGATCAGTTTTGTAGTCTGCCAATACCAGGAAAAAGAAGGGGGTTTGAGCTGTCTGTCTGTCTGTCAGTTTAGTATAGTTTTTCACGCAACTATTAGCAACAGAACAATTACGACGCAAGCATTTAAAAGGGTAAGAACGACGGATAATCAAAGTCGACTCATACGGACACTTTCGGTAATGACTGTTTCGGCAATCATCAGGAGCGGTAACCACAGCTTCCGTGGTCCGAGACAAGCAATTTCCATGATGTTTCACTATAGAACCCCTACGAGTACAGGGTCCACCATGTTCTCAACGTGTGAATGCAGCGTACGTGTCAATTCCATCATAATGCACATTCAGGACAGGGAGTAAATGCTGGCTGGTATCTCGATACAGTACGCCGACAGCTAATGCTCCATCGAGTCGGCCGTGTGCCAAAACCCAAGCAGGCTATCCCTTCTGGGAGCGGGAAACAGCCTCCACTGGGAATAAAGCTGGAAGTCGAGCCAGTAGCGTTCCTCCAAAGACGAGCGCTACCAGCTACGGTTTTTGGTATCCTGCTAGGCCGAACGAGGACGATAAAGAGGATCTTAAAAGGCGATAGAAGATGCAGTAGTGGATTTGAATACAGCGTCCTACTTTTCTATGGAATTGTACAGTTATCAAAAAAGAAATTGAGGGAAAGTAAACGGCCAGTCGTCTCGTCTGGAGGGAGGGAGAGCGAAGACACTTCCTGTGTTGAAGACCCTGAATGATAGTTCGGTACAAATAGGGGAGGATAGTGGCAGTAGCCTTAATTCTGACCCACTCATACAGCCAAGCAGCTTACGTCGCTGTTATGGCTGCCTCTGTGTTTAGAGAATGTATTCTCCCCGCAGGAGAGATTGTAAAAAAATATTTTTCGGCACGCTAATAAATAAGCGCGCGCAGCTGGCATTTGATTTGATCACTAAAAACTTAGATGTATCGGTTACTGGAAATGAATATGAAGTGTAAAAAAGAGAATAATTACCGCGTAGAAGAAACCCTTGTTGTCGTGTGTCCAACTGATGCCGCTAAACTTCACCCGTTCTAATTTGTCGGGCAAATCTTCTCCGGTGGAAACCTTTTTCACCTGCGAAAGAAAAGAAAAAGGAGCATGCTACAGAAGCTGGCCGCAATTCCGGAAGATACTCGCGCACGATGAAGAGGAGGTATTAGGCCTATTTACAAACGTTTCTTCACGTGTTCTCTTCTTTTAACTCATTGTTCAAGTAAAGAACAATTAAGGGTTTTAAAGTGAAGACAAAGTTAAACTTCAACTTACTGGTCTGCAAGTATTTCGGGCTTGAAAAAACTTTGGAATAGGGCCAGTTGGCCAGAATTAGAAAAAAATACAGCCAAAAAACCTCTAATTGACCACCTCTAGTAACCTAGGCAATCGACCGAGCGACCTAGCACAGTTGCACCTTAGTTCAAGGAAAATAAATGCTTTATGAATCGACTAACGCTAAGACCTGTTCGCAATGACTGTCGGTCTGAAAAGACTAATTCAACAATACGTCAGAAGGAGGTACCTTGATTACGACCCAGTCGGAGCCGGCGTGACTTAGGCCATATGCAAAGTACTCGCCGTCCTCTGAAAATCCGTAAGTGCTCAGGGCGGTAAGACCCTCGGCATCCAAGGCATTTGGATCGAAGAACACTTTTGATGGACCACCCACCTGATCCATAACATAAAGCACGCTAAGAAGAGAGTGAAGAGAAGGCCAAAAGCATACTCTTGATTCTGTAAGCCGCTGTTATAGAAATAAAAGTAGCGAGGGCCGCGTTTAAAAGGGCAGCGGTACTTCGGAAAGTCCCAGAGGGTAGCGATCCTACAAATGGGGAAATAATATGTCAGTTACTTGGCACGGATATCCTTTTTCACAGGGCAGGAGTTAATAAAGGGCATAGTCAGGGCATTTTGAGCGTCCACAAACGCCTTCGTTTCTTCGGAATTGGGGTCTTCAAGCCATCGGTACGGATCATGCACCTGCGAAATTCAAATGCATACTTAATTATTTTAACGAATATTCACGAAGATACAGACTGATAAATATGTCGTGCGGGAAGTTTGAAGGCCTGGAATATGCTGAAGAAAATAATACTGAAATAAGACGGAAAAATCGTTACTAACAACTGCCCACCCGAAAATAATTAGAGCCGTGCACCCGTTGTTCACTGGGAAAGCCCCGAGATCCAATGCAATCCTGACCGAATTTTATCCACACGGCAGCCCCCGGCTGTGTCAAGAGATCTGGTGGCGTAGGCAGGTTTCTATGACTTTTAAAGACGCGACAATCGTCCACCTCCACGGGCAGGAAAAGGATGGGTGTGTCAATGATAATCACAGGGGGATCTCGATGTTGAAAATTGTTAGGGTTATCTTTGCTCGGATCCTTCTCAATCATCTCAACAGAAATCTGGAAAATGGACTTTTAGAAAGCTGGTGTAGTCTCCAACGACACCGCGGAACCACCAGCGTGAACTACAAGGAAAATGACAGGCAATGCGGACCTACCTGTACACTACCTTCATGGATCTGGCAAAAGCGTTTGATATGGTGAATCGTGATGGACTCTGAAACGTTATGCAGAACTTCAAATACCCTAAGCGATTCACATGCATAGTGCGTCTGTTTCCTGAAGGCATGATGGCGCGCGCCGCGGAAAATGGGACGATCTCCAAAACATTCACAATGATCAATGTGGTGAAACAGGGTTGCGTACTCCCTTTCACCCTCATCATCGTCGTGTTATCTTATCATGCTGATTTAGGTCTACCGTAAAAAGCGCATTGGGATCAGCAGCATCTATAAAAACTGACGGCCAGTACTCAAGGCCTGATGCATGCAGGCTGTAATGCGTCTCTCCACGACTACTATCTATGACCTGCTCTTGAAAAACGGCTGCGCGCTCCATACTGTAATAGAGGAGGATAAGCAATGGAACATGCAAACACCCTAAAACTTAAGGCTGAGCATAGACGAGGACAAAATGGTATTCATGCCTCATCCGCTACCCGACACTCCTTACAGTTACTTTTTCGTCACTGTCAACGACAGCCAACTCAAAGGAACCACAGCAGACGCGTCTACGAACCGCGTTCCCGCCCACCCTTCCGGCGGCCAAGGTCTGCTACATCCATCTCCCTACGTTGGATCAACCCCCCTCAGCCCAACCCATGTTTTTGATGACGGAGCAGCCCCTCCCGGCCACGCTGTTCCGACTCCTCCTTCTTGACGCCGGTATTGAGCCCAACCATGGACCTCTCTGGTACTGCTCGTTCTGCCGAGTCCGCCTGGGCCGCCGCGACTGGTCTGTAAGTTGTGGCTCCTGAAATGGTTGGTGCCATCTCCGCTGCAGTGGTCTCGCCAAAGCTGCCGATTGGTCGCCCGCCTTCGCGTGTCCCAGTTGTCCCGTGCCCTCTCCAGCCTCCACGCCTCCAGCCCGCCCGGTCCTGACCCCAACGCCTCTGGTCCCCGACCTTGCCTCACTGCCTGGTCTAAAGATCCTCCAGTTCAACACCAACGGCCTACTTACCAAGCTTGACCAGCTCCTGGCCTTCATAAGTTCGCACAGCATAGCTGTGGCGGCTATCCAAGAGACAAAGTGGTCTGACTCCACTAAAGTCCCGTCTTGTGCCGATTACACGATCGTCCGTCGCGACCGCGGCCGCAACGAAGGTGGAGGCTTGGCCTTCCTGGTGGACAAATCCATTGCCCATCATCAGCTACCTCTGCTTGGTGCCGATCCCACAAAAATACTAGTGATTTCCCTTAATATTGACCCAGTGCCGCTAATCGTCGTAAACGTGTACATCCCCCCAACTTCCAGTTGCCCTCCCGGTTTCACCGCCTCTATCACTCCTTACTTACCTTCTGGTGATAGTTTTTTGCTAGGTGACTTCAACGCCCACCATGACCTATGGTGCTCCAACTTGGCGGCCGATTACCGGGAAGAAGTCCTGGCCGATGAACTAGAACAAGCTCCCTTCACAGTCCTCAACGAGGACAGCCCAACGCGGCTCCCACCCAACAGTGCCCCCAGCTCGCCGATGTCTCCCTTGCCAGTCTCAGCCTGGTAGCCTCCACCACCTGGAGCACGGAAATCTGCCTAGGGAGCGATCACCTCCCTATAGTGCTCGAATTGGCCACCTCTGCTGACCGTATCAAGGTTCCAGACACTTCAGCAACTTCAAGAGGGCTGACAGGGCAGCGAAGCCATCCTCGAGGGCTTCAATCAACAGAAGCTCGCTTCGCGGACCGTGGCTATCTCAATTGACCTGTCACGAGCCTTTGACTGCGTCCGCCACGATCAGCTCCTGCAGGACTTGGTCTCCTTGAACGTCCCGACTGGCCTGGTCCGATGGTTGGCGGCTTACATCCGTGGCCGCCACGATCGTGTCCTTTTCCGCTGCACTCTCTCCATGCCCCGTAAGCAGACCTGCAGTGTTCCTCAAGGCTGTATGCTCATCCCGACGCTGTTTAACAGTTACATGCGGGAACTCCCACTCCCTCCAGCACCCGCCAAAGTGGTATCATACGCGGATGATGGCACCTTCTTCTGCCAGCACCATAACATTGATCAGGCTGCACAGGTCCTCTCGGAATTCATGCCTAATATGGTGGACTACCTCACTCAGCGCGGGATGTCAATCTCGGCAGCCAAGTCTTCCGTCACTGTTTTCACACTGGATCCGAAGGAGTGCAATCGTCACCCGGCCATCATCTTCAACGGTGAGGCTTTACCGCTGGTCCATAAGCCCAAGCTCCTCGGCGTCCGTTTAGATCCGCTCTTAACGTTCGCATACCACTCGAGGGATGTCGCAAGCAAAGTGAGCAGGTGCACCAAGGTCCTCAAGGCTCTCGCGGGCACTTCCTGGGGCTGCTCGAAAGAGTTGCTGACGACCGCATTCAATGCAATGGCCAAGCCGCATCTCACCTATGCGGAATCAATCTGGTCTCCCATAATCAGCTCCTACAGCCTCCGCCGCCTTCAATCAGCACAGAACGGTTCCCTCCGCACGATCACAGGCTGCTATAAAATGTCGCCCATCGATCACCTTCATGCGGAGGTTTCTATCCTGCCGGTCGCCGCACACAACAAACTCCTAGGCCAGCAGTTCTGGTGGACCTGTGCACAACCTGGCCATCCGAACCACCATCGTTGCAACGCTCCCGAGCTTAGCCGTAACGTCCGGACGTCTATCCGAGGTCACCACAAGGCAGCTGTCACCTCGTCTTGCTCGAATCTACCCGTTGGTGGCTCCGCCATCAAGACAGACTACCAGCGCCTTCACCAGAGAGCCGTTGTGGACGCAAAATCCAGCTACCATCCCCAGGTCTTTCTGGGTGGCTATCCACCTCCGATTGCCACCTCGAACGTCATCTCCCACGGGTGACTCGCTGTACCCTGGGGCAGCTACGCAGTGGCTACTGCATGCTCCTTCGCCAGTACCAACACCGGCTGGACCCGTCTATACCCGACTGCTGTCCCGACTGCGGGGTCTCGCCGCAGGATTGCCGTCACCTCTTCGCCTGCAGTTCCCGGCCAGGCATCCAACTCACCCCCGAGGACCTTTGGCTCAAGCGGGCCGAGGTCGCGGCTTTTCTCCGCCTCCCAACTGCACCCAGTTTGGACTCCGGCGGGAACCCCTGATCTAACATGGGCTACCAACCAACCAACAGCCAACTCAAAACGGTGGAAAAATTCGCCCATCTAGGCAGTGCATCCTCATACAAGCCCCAAATCGACGATGAAGTTGTGCATTGGTTATCGAATGCCAGGGTTGCGGCAGGCAACAGTAAAAAATCACCATTGTCTGCGTTTCAACACTAAACTCAAGACATTCAAAGCTGTTATTTTAATAAAAGTGCCTGGACCATTTACACCAATCAATCTAGAGAACTTAATTACTTCCACCCGAACTATATTGGGAGAATACTATAGCTCGAGTTTCAGGACAGGATAGTACGGTAAAAGAACAAAATCCTCGGCATCCACATCATGCTGAGGCAAATGCGGTGGAGCATGAGAATGGACATGTGGCTTTTCTAAGCAGATAAGGAGGAAAACAGAAGCACTCAGACTATAGTCTGTGTATCGCTTAGGCATTTGCAGATCGGGTCCGCAAACTAGGACAGCATGTACCTACTCAGCCAGGGGCACACCCATATAAATCTACAGCAAAACACCGCCGGCCAATCCCTAGTACTATATCCCTCCCACTAGCACATACGCCATACAAACTGATCGTTAATCCCCTACCGCAAGCACTTTTTAAGCTAGTAGAGATCGGGAATCTCCAAATAGCACTCACATTCATGTAAGGTCCGAACTACCCCTGATCTGCACATGGCTCAGACCTGTTTACGATTACCTATGACTAAGGATTCCCGACGGAATCCAAAACGTCAGGAAAATAAAGTCCTTGTTCCAGTGATCGCATCTTCTTCTTCACAACATACTATCTTTTTACGAAAATTAGGTATTTTGCGGAGGCAGATCGTATGTGTGTGTGTGTGTGTGTGGCTGACGTGGACTGGCTGTTTAGTTCTGTTAATCACTGTGCCCGATCTCAGTATCAGTTAGTTAAATGACTCGAGAAATCGACTGGTGCCCAGGAAAGAGTGTGGTTGACGGTTAGTCCATAATCTTTGCTATGAACAATCTGAAGCGATTAAAACTACCATGGTAGGCTAAAAGCCATGCTTGGGAATTTGCAAACTGACAACGCAGGCAGCATTCAGAAAGTGTTTATGTTTTTGGTTATATTAGGTAGTCAAGTAACGAAAACGCCATTTTGTTAAGCGAAACTGCAATGCCAAGGGAATCAGCATTTATTTTGCCGGCAATAGCATGAAAACATAAAGTATTCTAGTCTGTGCAATGCATATTTCTTTGACAATCATAAGAACATCCCGACTATCTGTGGTTGGGGCCTATAATGGATGTTGCCTATGTCGATGGACTGGCAGCTGACTTTATTCATAACGCATGCTGTACGATTTTGTTTGCTTCCTTACGCCTACCTTAACGCTGCCCTACGTTTGACTCGTTTTCCATCTACCTTCAGTCCACCATTCGGCACGAAATGGCAACCATTTTGCGAGGTATGATTAACCAGCTATAACTCTAGTAGCAAAATTCAACACATAATCATAGCTACCGTGCGCCTAAAAATTGCATCGACACACATCAAAGGCCGCGCTGGGAAAACCTGAGGTTTATCGATTGTTCATTGCCGAAGTTGTCGGCCCGGCACACCCGTCTGGCGGACGAAAAGAAGGACATGGATTAGAGAATACACGGGAAATACTAAGGCTTAGTAACTGCAGGAATCCCTTGAAGAGAAAAGGAGTGATGCTATGGCTGTTTTTCGGACTTGGGCGTAAACCGGTGATCTGTAGAGGGGCGTGTGAATGCCTCTCCTCCCCCTCCATCAACTTACGATAGATTGTAGCTGCCGATGGGAAGAGTGCGCATCCGTTTAGCCATCAGGAAATCTAGACCTTGGGGACTTATTGATAGGACCTTTAGCCGCAGGCATGTTTTTCCGGTTATACCTTAGGCGAATGTGTTGGCCAATGGTATGCATTTAAGGTAAGATTTCTTACCACAAAATGCTAGATATTTTGTAATCGGAATAAAAAAATGCGTTCGTTAATTAAGTACGGCATGTTAATTACACATACTTGAGGTAAAGAACTCATCAACAGAAATAAAAGGCTGTAAAAAATGAAACAAAAATTGTTAAGAAAGGTTACCTTTGTACCGAAAAAATTCTCAACGACTGTTTCGTCCTTGAAGATAGGCGGATAAGCTGCAGCCATGACCACGCAAAATAAGATGAATGTAACCACAAAAGGCGCCTTTGAACAAGTTAAGTTGCTTTGGTAAAAATAAACAAATAAAACGAGAGCCCTGGACTTGGAGTCTAATGGGCGAGGACAAAAGTAAATCACAAAAGGCTCCGTCATATTTTTCCACCTGAGCTGGCTGAGAAATCACATTCTCTTAATAAAGTGCTATCGACAACCTATTTGCATGTACTTGTGTTCTCTGAAGGGACGTTCAATGTTGTCCGTAATGCCTACGCCCTATGCCGCACTTGCGTCTTGCTCTTTTCTATTTACGTGAATCATTAATTAACCTTTTTGTACTCTTGCTCTTGTCAGAAACTCTTCTGGACTGGATGAACATGCATGCGGTTGGACTGAATTGCCTAACGATGTTTTGATCAATCTAGGCTTGCAAAGGTTATACCGAGCGGGAGGACAGGGGTCAATCATTAGCAAAGGACACAATGCAACGGTATGGGGATTATATACAGTTTCCTTTATTTACAAACTTCCTTTCTAGAGGACATTAGAAAATCTGCTCCAAAAATATGTTAAAGAGAGTTTAACCGGATTTGTGTTAAGCTAACCCTGCCAGCACAATCCCGGATTCCCCGTTGCTCTAGACCAGGTAATCCGGGGGACTTCGGAGGAATCCGGGGATAAAACATTTTCATTGGCAAATTATATCCACAAAGTCCTTTTTTCTAAATCTACCTTTTAATCAATAAACTATTAATCTCATTATCCTCTAACAAAATGATCAACATTGGGTCTATAAACTGAGAACAAGGGGCGTCCCGCCCCGAAAACATCTTTCAGGCGGCGGGGGGACGGATTGAAATCCCTGCCCTAGCCCCGTCCAAACTGGCGATCTTTCCCCAAATTGGACGGAGAATCAGTGCGGTGCTCAGGAAGGGGATTTCAACCCATTCTCCCCCGCCGACCCCTTTTTCTCATTTTACACCGCAAATTGATTGTTTTTTGGTGGATAATGTCATTCGTAATTTATTGATAAAAAGTAGATCTTGAAAAATGGGCTCTATAAATATAATTCGTTTATCAAAAATTTTTCATCCCTGGATTCCCCCGGACGCCATCCTCTATCAAGTCCGGGGCTTGTGCTGACGGGGAAGTGCGCAGTCAATAGAGGAGAATATACGAGTTCCAGGCAGCAGTTCCGAAGAAGAAGATGCGATCACTGGAACAAGGACTTTATTTTCCTGACGTTTCGGATTCCGTCGGGAATCCTTAGTCATAGGTAATCGTAAACAGGTCTGAGACATGCGCAGATAGGGGTGATACATGCACAGATTGCACGGTATTTATAGTTCACAGCGGTCACCCACATGTGTACTATAATTGTCCGTTCCTGTAGCCACCACTGGAGGTCTTAATTGGTCCGGTGATTGCTCATTAATTGCAACAACGTTCTTGTCCGCGTCAGATGAAGGTTGGATAATTGCTCGACAATTAGGCCCGCTGTCGTCAGAGTTACGCCCAGTCCTTCCCACGTGACTGATTTTTCTTGTTCAGGAAATTTCTCAGTACACCGTATGGGAACGCCAAATCGTTGGCGGTCAGCCGTCTACTCACCCCGCTTGGAGTTGGAGTTGCACACAGGCCGGAAGCAACCATCAGACGCCGGGTCATGAGGCCGAAAGACCCACTGCCACGGCAGGAAACGGCTGGAGTCGTTTACCGGATCTGGTGTAGTTGTGGACAAAGTAACTACGTCGGAGAAACCGGGAGATTACTCCAGACGCGAATGGCCGAGCATGCAGCGGCGGTGAGGAAGAAAGACGTCAACTCCCAGGTTGCAGCTCACTCAACGGGACCCGGCCATATTTTCAAGTTTGACGAGGCCGAAATCCTCGCAAGAGGGGACAACCGCGTGAGCCGCGAGCTGCTCGAGTCATGGTTCTCAGGCCCCCAGTCCATCAACAAGCGCAACGATTTGGCGTTCCCATACGGTGTACTGAGAAATTTCCTGAACAAGAAAAATCAGTCACGTGGGAAGGACTGGGCGTAACTCTGACGACAGCGGGCCTAATTGTCGAGCAATTATCCAACCTTCATCTGACGCGGACAAGAACGTTGTTGCAATTAATGAGCAATCACCGGACCAATTAAGACCTCCAGTGGTGGCTACAGGAACGGACAATTATAGTACACATGTGGGTGACCGCTGTGAACTATAAATACCGTGCAATCTGTGCATGTATCACCCCTATCTGCGCATGTCTCAGACCTGTTTACGATTACCTATGACTAAGGATTCCCGACGGAATCCGAAACGTCAGGAAAATAAAGTCCTTGTTCCAGTGATCGCATCTTCTTCTTCGGAAGTGCGCAGTGTTCGCTGGAAAGCATGCAGACCGTTTTACAACCTCATACCTATTGACAGGTTATTTCAAAGAAAGCTACACCTGGAAGCAAAAATAGAGAGCATTTAAATGTGATAGCTGCGAGAGGAGGTATAATCAGTGTGGTTAGGTGTAGCTTCAATGGATGCATAATGGGGGTAACGATAAGAATTCGGAGGAGGTTTGTACGATTATGAAGAAGCAGAAGCCAGTTTTTAGTCTTTGAACGCATTTTATTTTTAACTTAATTAACTCCCATTTCTTCGAATATTTGGAAGTGCCAGATGTACAAATTTACCAGTAAAAATGGTCTTGGACATTTGTTAATTGTACAGCGGTCAAACTTGTTCAGTAAATCGAAGAATTGACAGCGATATTCATGAATGAAACAAACAGACCTTGCATCCATCGTTAATTTTATTTCAGAACAGTAGAAATTATAAGAAATAAAGCCAAAAATCTGAGCAGCTTTGCTCGTAATTCGATCGTCTTGTGGCGGCAGATATCATTTTTTATTTAGCTTAAGCCTGATTTTTTCATAGTGAAACATTCAATTACAGGAATGCCTTGATGTGTAACTGGTTACATCAAAGTTCAGGCCCAAAGCACATGTAATGACATTGAGAAGTTGGGAATTCCATTGGCCACTTTCAACTTGTAGGTTCACGCGGAAAGAACGTGGGTGTTTACACAGATGTGTTCTACGCATTGTTGACCCGAATAATTGGTGATGGAAGGGGGAAAGCATTAATGCATCCCCCTTCAGTTCACTGGTTGACGCCCTATGCAGCCTAAGTCTGACAAAGCAGCCAAAGCATCAATCCTATCCTCCTCAAGTAATTCCTTTAGTTACTAAGCCGTAGTATGTCCCGCCTATTCTTCAGCCTTCGTGGACTTTGAATCCTGACAGGCTTCATGCTGAGGACAATTGTGATGAATCTGCAGCACGCAACTGGTGCATTCTTTAGTCGACAGCGGGCAACTGTTCGCTGACACACATTTTTCTGGTGTGGAATATCGAAACAACTACACTCAAGAAAAACTGAGAACAATATGTTCCCGTGTCAACCCCCCTCGTCTCAAATTATGGTCACTCAAAGAACTGCAGTTTTTTCTGCTAAACCATCAACTTGATCTATAACCGTACATATCTTTCACTAGTTTCGTAATTCTGAGGTTAGGTTTTTTCACTTAAAACAAGCTTCCTATTTTGCCCACTCTTGATTAAGCACAAATCTAAAACGAAAACACTACTGACTGCAGAAGAAGGAGTTTGGCTTAGATTTTTCATGTTTTCCAGGTTTTAGAAGGCACCCAAGAGGTTTTTTACCAATTAACACAACTGTGACCTGGCCAGTAAGTTGACAATACATAAATAAACTAATGATTAATCGACCAGACTAACCTTAACTAACCAGGCTTCCATGCAAATCGTATTTCGAAGGTGGGTATTTTTCCTCTTCATCCGTTATAGAAGCATGGATGTTTCAAAGGCCAGAGATGCACACGGGCCCATCAATGTACAACAAACAGTCCCAAATATGTTAAGATTTAAATTATTTTAAACACTTTGTATTTTACATTTATATTGTGTAAAATGCAAACTATGTGTGCCTGCAACCGGCCGCTTCCAGGAGTAGGATGGTCCACTGTCCGGACGAAAACAACAGTAGCAATTTTCGGCTTGCGGACTATTGTGCACGATAGAGCGAATTCACAAACCCATGTGATCGCGCTGATGGACGAAATGTGCGGGCTGTACTTGGTCTGTGCCGGAGGACCGAGTTAGCCGCCTACGAAAAGGGTGGGGAAACCTCGAAAGGTGAAGTTTACTTATGAAGCCCACCTATCCGCGACTGACACTAAGGCGCGATTGAAGAGCTCGCTCGAGGATGGCCACATCCAGTCGAGGCAGTTAAACTAACGAACTAGGGGTAGCTTCAGACCGTTTAACGTCGAATTGTCGGCAGCCGAACTTATCCCAACGGGTCCCAATTTAACATGAACCTGTTAAGCTACGTAAGAAAATGTGGTAAACTGAAGCTGCGGTACATAATGCAAACGACCGAAAGTAGGCTCTGCGTGCGGACTCGCGATTCAGTTTGCGAAATTGGCCCACCAGGTGTTCGCTCAGATAAAGTCGTCGATTCCCGCAGCACGAGCTGCCCTACACTATACGGCCGAAGACGTATCTAGTTATCAGATTGGAGTAGACACAGTCGACCCAGTTACGAATACGCATTCTGGTATCCGATTCATAATGATAATAATCGAGTTCTTTAGTAAGTGGTACAAAGCAGTCCCTCTATAACAGAAAGACGCGAAGTCCGTCACCTTGCACATCCTCGAATAATGGGTTTGTCGTCACGGTGCGCCCTCGATAGTACACTTAAATCGATGCTTGGCGTTCAAGAGCCATCGCCTAATACGAATCAAGTAAATAAGGTCTACCCCATATTTCCCACAAGGTAACGGACCAGGTGAACTGACTAACAGAATTATCAAGCAAATACTGCATGCATTCGTCGATCGCAAGTCTTCCAATATCTGGGATGAACGCTTGTACCTGTCTTTTGTCACAACGGACAGCCATTTAAGGCTCAACCGGGTTTTTCTCCGCAGCTGCAGCTTAGCCATTAAATTCGATTGCTAGCAGAATTTAACTCTTAACGTATTTTCGCCGAGGCCAAAAAGAAGTGTTGGGCAGTTGAAATCCTAGACTATCTGTGGGAATGGGGGAAGTGTAGTCAGGAACGAAGGGAAATTCAAAACGGTAAAAATGAGAGTGGCCTTGAGAAAGACCCTTGGGTAGGCCATGAAACCCTCATATGATAATGATGTAGAGGCCTTTATCTTAAGGTCTGATGAGCTTAACATGAATGGGTAGGATGTAAGGGAAAGTGTGGGTCACTCTGCCACCAAGAAGGCTGTCAGTAGGGTCGATAGGATACATCGCAGAAACAAAAAGAGCAGTTGGATAGGTTTATCCTTTTCGCGAAATAAAATACGTTTTATTGGTAATAAGCACATACTTTATCATCAAAACCTACTTGATGCGTACCCCAATGCACATTCCTTTACAATTTCGTTGTCACGGTACAAATGCCCATCTTTGGTGGACCCTACGAAGATACCCTAAATTATACTTTCACAAATTATTCCAGCCGAATCTTCGCTGAAGGATATAGACGATTGGATCCAAAGCAACATAAAGCAGCACAACAGGAAAGAAGGCCATGGGATTTCGTATGCCATCAAAAGGCGATTTTTCCTTTTTCATGAAGATAATTTTGGGAGAGTTTACGGCAACGTTGTTCGGCCTAATCTAGAGCATGAAATACAAGTGTGGCAAGCAGGGCTAACAACGGAGAAATCACGCTCTGAAAAATTAGAACGGCATGGTGCTTAATTAAAAAGATTTGATTGCCTTCATTTATAGCCTCTGTGTCATTCTGGTCTACAACATAATGCATGGACTTAAGCCTTAAGAATATGTTTTAAAGGAACCTTTCGTCTAATCTTCGTGAACGCTCGATGAAGCTATGCAAAAATATGTCTAGGCTGAAGCCTCACACCGAATTTTTACCACAAAAAGTATTAGAGAAATTAAATGACTTCCCTCAATCAGTAGTGAAAGTCAATTTGCTGAAGCTGTTCAAGAAACACCTACAGTAGGTTCCCTAACCCATGAAATCAGATGATTTTTACAGGTAACTCCCTGTTACTCAAACGCAGCCAGAGCTGTGGCTCCTTAAGTCTTACAGCAATAACGAAATGGTCATTCTTCACAATAGCATTTATTGTGATTAATAAAGGACTATAAAGTTTTATATTAATACCACCATTTTTAGAAAAACGGCAACTCCCAAAGAAGTTGAAATTCTAGCGTACTACGAAAACTTAAGATTCTCATTTAGAGGAAGCCTGTCCATGCAAAAAGAAAATAATCTTTTTTTTAATTTTTGGATACATATGCTTTCATATTGCGTGCAATGTGATGTATGGCTGTTATCGAACAGCACAAAGTTCGATATGTATTCCAACACATTTTCATGAGAATTGCTAGATAATTCTTTCGTTTATGCATCGATTGCTTTACGTCGGACTAAGGCAACCACATGTTCGCTTGAGTTGGCTAAGTGGGAGATCACAGGAGTAATATTTTTCGTAAGCTCACGTGTGGACACGCTGGTCAGTGACGCATAAATTTAAATGGAATTGTCAGGTGCAATTTTAAACGCACAATTTTGTCTACACTAAGAGAAATTTACCTCCACCACATTCCTCTGTGATCATTTTTGGATTCGATTACGAAGAGGTTGAGATCGCCCTTGAAATGCTAATTAAGACTTGATTATTTTCATTGGCGTCAGTCGACTGACCATAAATAATGATCATGATATACGTGCTTAGCAAAACCTTCCAAATAAGATGTGTATCTTAAAATCATTATCCTAAATAATGAACTTTTGAGCATACTTTCTTATGCGGCTGTCTGTTTATGTCATGGTTTCCGGACCACACAAACATGTCAACCCAGTGCCGAGAAAAATGATCGTCCACAACAAAATCGCAAATAAACATGCCTAGGATTGACTTTAAAAATTTATCTAACAATTTATTTATTTATTTTGGCGTCGGCTTTCAGCGTATTTTTTTTGAAGATTAAGTCAAGATCAACAGGGGAAATTTGGGCAGTTTTTTTGATTTCCCTAAAAGTTTGGGATACATCTTTTGTTATAGATAAAAGAGCTAACTTTTCTTGCCACTATACAGGGCAGACCGGACAACGATTAAGCTCGCGAATAACAGCACAAACGGGCAGTGCGGAGAGTTGACTCACTGTCCCAGATCGCTATCCATAGCTTGGAAGAAGGCCATGAATCTGATTTCTTGAGCACACGGACAATGGCACGAGCCAGCAATAAGACGGGGGGCGAACTGCTGGAGGCCTAAGCGTCGGATCCTACCTCCACCAACAGGCGTGTGGATAT
Source organism: Ligula intestinalis (assembly GCA_036362985.1). Classification (NCBI taxonomy): domain Eukaryota; kingdom Metazoa; phylum Platyhelminthes; class Cestoda; order Diphyllobothriidea; family Diphyllobothriidae; genus Ligula; species Ligula intestinalis. Next base: position 21,843,097 of record JAYGXS010000005.1, on the reverse strand, counting down.
ACCGTCCTGATATTTTGTCATCCGCACTCGTGACCTGAAACCGGGGCCCAGTTACGGTACAAACATGCAGGCTGCCAAGTCAAGGTCACAAGCTATAACTCCTGGGACGCGCACGAGGGGCACGCGATAAGATGACATGAGCATGAACGTGGTGTGGGTATCGACCAATAACGAGTGCCAACGCTCTCCCACCCCAAGTTATGCACAGGCAACGTTTGGCGCTTTCTCGCTTTCTCTGACGATAGCTTCTCGCGTGGAGCCGAAACCTCAGCTAACTTTTCTAGTTACACCAAAGCAGTTTTCGGTACATTTCGTTACTTTTAGGTTCAGATCTACAATAGCAGGAGCATAGCAGATTGGAAGTAATATCAACAGTGATTTTTAAGGAAACTGTTCCTCATTGTCCTGTGACAACTCACGCAAATCTGTGTTAAATTAATTGTCTTCAACTTCAGATCGACAGTACAAAAGATTTGTTTACTTTATACAAATAGGGTCACTTAGGGCATTCCTTGCCCGTAGCCCTTCAAATATACAGTATGCATTTAAGTTGGGGTATCAGTATCAGTTTATCGAGGAATATGTACGTAGATTGCCTTTGAGTTCCCTATTTGTATATGTGTGTCGTGGAACCAGATAAATGCTATTTCAGGTTGTTGGCCAGGCCAGTTGTCTTAAGCCATTAGGCGTTACAGACAGCAGTAGGCAGACAGTGAAAAAATCTGAAGGATTTTTTAGGAGAGAATATGTCGCTCTTGTGGATGGGAAGTGTGGGTTTAGCAGAAAAACGCCCTCACTTGCGGGGAGGGGCCGACGGGAGGCATTGCAAAGGTCACCAGGATCATCACCGAGTGCGGAAGATGCGGCCTGATACTTCCTTCCACCAAGGTTAGAAAAAGCGAAACCTCACCCCGGATCGTCGACAGACCGCTACGAATCGAACGAAGGGTGGGTGTTTAGGCTGCCAAGTTCAGCTGGTGCGATCACTGACGGGGTCATCGCGGTACGCAAATATCCAAATAGGGAAGACAGCGGAGACCTTCGCATGAGAATAGTGGTAGGACAGCGTAAGCCATGGGATTTCATGTGTAAAAAGTATGCATAAATGTTGCTGAGATATAGCTAGCAGTAGTATTGCGATTTGCCTTCAGTAGCCGAGTTGATTGAGGCGAAACCCTCCCTTAAATTTTAGGCTATGAAACTAATACCACTAAAATAAGGAAAGTCGTATTATAATTGTAAATTGTTGGCAGTGGTCAGTTCATATTATAGCGCGAATTATCTCGAGGCATTCTGACATACTGACATCCACAGTGAGCGTATTCCAAGCATCGACCACTCTTTTAGAGAAGAAGTGCTCCCAAGCGTCCAGGCTGGCCCCAGTCACTCGTAATTTGAGAAGATGACCTCTCATATTCGTTGTTGTTGTTGCTAACTCGAAGAAATCTCCTGATAAATACAACGGTCCTCTCGAAGCTGCCTGTAGCGCAATGAATATAATTTGAGATTAGCCAGTCGTGTTTCATTAGAATATGAGCCTTGCCCAAAAACAAGTTTGGCTGCTCGCCTTTGAGCATTTTCGAACATTTCGATGTCTTTCGCGGCCCAGGGTCTCCAAGATTGGATAGTGCATTCCAAATGCGGCCGTGCGAAGGTACCGAAGACTTTGGTGAAGCAGTCGTCATTGAAGGCAGCTAAAGCTCGCTTGACGAGATAAAGAACCGGCCTTGCAGAATTGGCTACCTTTGCACAATGCAGGCAGAGTTTAAGCAGAGACCCAAGTCTTTATGTGCTTCTACCTATTTCAATGGTATGCACTTTAGCTGATAAACTGCATGGTTCGAAGTGCTGAATTTTTCGACTCGTATAATGTTGCATTTGGTCTCCTGAAATGGTAAGAGCCAGCCCTTTGACCATTTTTCCAGCCGAGTCAGATTTGTATGACGCGCCAGAGATTAAAATCATCCTGTCTCATTTGCACTACAATCAATCCTCTCAACCTACGCCGTTAATTTTTTTGAAGCAATTTTTTCTCCTAGGTTTTGTTTTTTTAAGCGGGGGTTCGCTGAACTCCGCCCCAGCTTTAATGGTAGGAGTTTTTTTCACTGCTTCCTCCTTAGTTTACCATGCGTTTCAGAGAGGGTTGACTACTATTTTAAAACGACGATATGTTGGTGAAAATAAATTAATCTACCAACACTACTAAACGCTCCCGCTGCCTATGTGGTTGTTTCACGGAGAGCGGCATTTATCAACTTTGTAGCTATTTTTCCACAACACTTAGTTTGCAATGACGAGGCCCTCGGGGCCTTAAATATAAAATATATTTATTTATTTATAAACATGGCGATATCGCAATCCATTTCGCTGAGGCAATCGTTGGTGCAGGCAATAAACTAATAGGGCCGAGCACAGAGTCCTGGAGAACACCACTCTCAGCTGCAACTTTTGCTTACTGTTTGTCGCTGATATGGACAGTTCGCGAGTGGCCGATTAAGAATTTTTCCATCCACACCCGAAACCTGCTTCTTACTCATATGAGGCTGAGTTTATAAAGAAGGCAATGGTGTGGCACGCTATCGAAGGCCGTTTGAAGTCAAGGTAGACAGCGTGCACCATTCACCCTTTTCGAATGCTTCAGTCTAACGTTCTAAGTAGTAGAGCGAATTCCTCACTTAGGTACTACCTCTGCGAAAGCCATGCTGGACCTTGGAAAGCAGATGGTTCTGTTTTAGGAACTGCATTACTTGTTGTTTGATGAGTTTTTCCATAATTTTGCAACAAGTGACAGCCTTATAAGTTTATTACTCAATTTGATGTCATAGAAATTGGCAGATTTAAAATATGAAAATTGTTTAACTTATTTCGCTTTTCTTTACCTAAAAATAATGCGCTATCTCATAATCACACTAACCTCAATTTTGTGAACGCAAAACAATAGTTTCCGTTTTTTATTAATGCTCTTTTATAGTATAACACTCAACAACAAGGAGTTTTTTCCGCGGCGCTTAATAGCCTAGGAAATTCCTTGGATATAAACAGAGGTTGGATTTGGCCCCACTCGGCCCAGATTTGCCCTCAGTATACGATCAAAACAGAAATACTTGCTACTAAACAGCATTTTGCTCCGCAAGAAAACTCAATGAGAAAAATAAAAAAAAACACTCCAATTTTAATATTTAAATTGAATCGGATATGCACTCCACTCTATGTCCTTTTTTCCATCGACTCACTAAGTCCGATCAACATACCCCATGAACGGCAGAAAAATATATTTCGACACCAATCCTGCTTAATCATGCTAGTGAAATTTCAGTTGTGGCAATTTTATTTCTGCTTGTGGACTCTATCCACCGATATATTCTTAACAGATGAACTCAATAAATCGAGTGACAAAAGCACTACTTGAAGCAGCAGGATCAGTAAAAAGGACGAAATGTTTTGCTAGAGACGCGTACGGGCTTTATGTCATATGAATGACGAAAAAAACACTTTTCCCATGAGGAGAAGTTGCCTGTGAACTGATGACATGAAAACAGCAAACACATCCCAGACCGTTAGCACATTACAAGCAAGTGTACGGTTGCTACGTCGATGCTTATTCGCTATCAAAATAAAAAATCTTTGAACAAGATGAGAACTTTAAAAGAAGTCTGTAATATTTTTCACTAAAAATACTTTTGGGCTGCAGACAGCCGCATATGTTGAATTAAACTCATCAGATATGAACTGAAGGCATTTACTAGAAGAAGTTGTTGGATATTCTTAGAGGATCAAATACAGAATGGATTGCTTCGACATTTAATTCATAATAAAGTGTGGCAGGCTTATACATAGAACGTTTAATTGCAGAAATTTGCAAATGAAATTGATGGATGGACAAAGCTTTATCAAACGTCCAGCTTAACGTTATTTTTAAGCTCATGTAGCGGCGGGAACTGAAGCAATAAAAATGTGTGGCACAAAATAAAATATTGGCGTACAGAAAAGATATAATATCGTTCAAATCCAAATTATATTGTGAATATATTTATTTGATTTCTTTGTTTTAACTGTCTAAAATTTATCGAAGAGTCCAGTTGCCCATAGTCATTAAACCACGTTTTCAAATTACAAGTCACTTTATATTGGCTATAATTTAAAAAGCGCTCTCTGCCTTTGTAAGGAAAAACATTTCAAAACATCAGTTTCACTAAGTGCTATCAGAGAAACACATTTCTTAACGTTTTTTAATGTATGCAATTAGTACATGCAATTCAGCCGAGTCCATGCCTTTAAGAGGAAGTCGTTGACGAAATTAAACTTTTGAAAAGTGGCAAATTGAAGTAAACTGACTTTAAAAAGGAAGTTAAACTACAAAATTTTAAATCTGTATTTATTTTCTCTGTGTACAATTCTGTGCGAAGTTGGTATGAAGACGGTAGTGCTACCTAACCTTCAGCATCCATCCACTCGCCCGATTAACAAGCGTTTTTGACCCAACCAGATGTCTTTGCTGCTGTAAATGTGGATCCGTTAAGTGATATGAGCTGTTTCAGAGAACATTCTACATCTGAGCGTCTTCTGTTTAATAATTTAATTGTAACAAATCCGGATGGCCGAAGGCATGCAGGAACCCTGGTCTGCACATGTGAGCAGTTTTTGGAACATCGGAATATAGCAGTTTGCAGATCATTTTATGTAGGATATTCGTTCAGAAGCTTGCATATAGACAGCATGGGTACTCTTTAATAGAGACCAAGACGACTGCGCGTCGACTGACAACTGTTCATCGCTAACATTAGTGTTCTAAAGGTCAGAATGTGTTCTGTATCAGTATCAGTAAATTGAGGGGTATGTAGGAAAAATTCTTTTGAGTGCCCTATTTGCACATATGTGCAGTGATAGCAGAAAATTTGTTTCTCAGACTGTTGGCGAGGCCAGTTGTCCTGTGTCATAGGATGAAAATTGGAGCAGACAGTGCAAAAACTCCTCAGGGATTTTTAGGAGAAAAACTGTCGCTCTTGTGGGGGCAATGCGTGAGATTTAGGAGAAAAAAGGGAAATACAACGGGGGAAGGCATTGCAAAGGTTCCCAGGATCATTACCATATGGAAGCTGCGTCCTGATTCTTCCTTGCTGATTGCAGTGTCCGCCAACGGAACTGGAAATATAGAGGCATCCCTCCAGATCGTCGAACCTCCGCTTTGAGTCGAACCAAGGGTGAATTTTTAGGCCATCAGGTCTGGCTGATAAGATCGATAGCGGGGTAATCACGGTACGCATATAGCCAAGTAGGGTAGACCACGGAGACATTTGCATGAGGCTGTGCGTGGGAGGGCGTTATAAATAGCAAACTTAAATGGATATAAAAACTAATACTACTGCAAAAAATTGAAAGTCGCATTATTATTGTAAATTGTCAGTTCCGATACATCGTGCACTGCTATATCGATCCAGTCTTCGCTTAAAACCCTCTAGCGATTCCGACATAACAGCTTCCTGAGGAAGCGCATTCCACGCTCCGATCACCCTTTTTGAAAAGAACTGTTTCCGAGCATCTAGCCTGGCCCCTGTCACCTTTAATTTGAGAGGATGACCCCTCAGATTCGTGGTCGTTGCTAATTCGAAAAAATCCCCTGATATAAGACAGCAGTCTTGAAGGTGTAATGGGCGGAATGAAAGTATCAGGTCCCCCCGAAGCTCTCGTAGCGCAAACGGAAGAGGTTGAGGTTCGACAGCCGTGTTTAAGAAGGCTGCGGGCCCTGCCCAATAACAAGTTTGGTTGCGCGCCGTTGTACCTTTTCCAGGATGTTGATGTCTTTTGGTGGCCCAGCGTCTCCAAGCTTAGATAGCGGATTCTAGTTGCGGTCTTACGAAGGTTCCGAAGACTTTTGTCAAGCACTCTTCATTTAAGGTAGAAAAAGCTCATCTGATGAGGTATAGGATCGACATCGTGGACTTGGCTACCTTTGTGCAATTCAGAGAGGGTTTAAGTGAGGGCGTGATCCAGACTCCCAAGTTTTTCTGGGCGTTCACTTCCTTCAATGGTATGTCATTCAGTCAGAAAGCCGTGCCGTTTGAAGAACCGGATTTGCCAACTCGAATGGTGGTGCACATGCTCTCATTGAACGGTAAGAGCCAGTCCGCCGACCATTTTTGAAGTCTATTTAAATTTTCCTGTAAGTGCACTTAGTCAGCCGCAGTTCGAATTATGCTCCAAAGTTTTATATAATCGGCAAACATGGCAATACCGCAATCCAGTTCGCGGACACAGTCGTTGATGTAGATAACAAACAAGATAGGGCCGAGAACGGAGCCTTGGGGAACACCACTCTCGACCTCAACCTTGGCTGACTGTTTGTCACTGATGTTGCGAGCGACAGATAAGGAAGCTTTTTATCCACGCAAGGAGCCTACCCCTTACTCCTATGCGGCTGAGTTTATAAAGCAGACTGCGGTGCGGCATGCTATCGAAAGCCTTTTTGAAGCCAATATCGACAGCGTGCACTGAGTTTCCACTATCGACTGCCTCAGTTCACCATCCTAAACAGTAGAGCAAGTTTGTTACGCAGGACCTACCTCTACGAAAACCATGCCGAGCATCCAATAGCAGATGGTTTTGTTCCAGGAAATGCATAAGTTGTTGCCTGACAATTTTTTCCATGATTTCGTAACAGATTGCAGTAAGGCTGACCGGTCGGTAGTAATTCGCTGAGAACCGGCTTCCCCCCTTGTAATACTAGCGGATTTCCAATCTACTGGTAGGCATTTAGTCTCGAAGGGGGTTTGAAAGAGCATAAAGAGTGGTTTGGCCAACTCATTGGTGACCTCGGGACCTGGTGACTTAGATTCTTTTTACCTTAAGAGTTCCTTAAGAACAACCGCCCCGGGGAATTGAACAGTTTCAACTATTGTATCCACTTCTGTGTCGGCCGTGGGGTGTTCGTATGCCATTTCCTTTGTGAAAACTGACCAGAAAAATTTCGAAGGATGACCAGCCTTTGCTTCATCATCTATCAAGTCTCTTCCCACAGCGGTCCTCAGCAGGGGTATCAGATCCTTGTTTTTGGTTATCTGCCTGATGTAACTGTAAAACAGTTTGGGGTTCACTGTGGCCCGGTTAAGCAAGTCTGCTTCGAAAGCCCGTCTTGTTTTGAGAATAGGACCATTGACCCGGTTTCTCTGAGTTTTGTAGGCAATGACAGATGCAGGAGTCATGTCTGCTAGCACTTTTTCCACAGCTTCCGCTTTTTGTTCACTTCTATTTTTAAGGCCTGCGTAAGCCATCGCGGTCTAGTGGTCACCTGTTTTCGCGAAATTGGACAGTTGTTGTCGATGCATCTGCGCAGTGTGTTCCGAAACGCTTCCCAGTCCACAGTTATGTTTTCAGAAAAAATAAGGTTCCCACTCGACGCGCTTAAGTTTGGTCTTCATTTGACCGAAATTTCCTCGCCAAATATATCTTCTAGCTGTTGAGGGTCTCTCCAGTATTGAGAATAACGAGTACTCCCATAACAGTACAACATGATCGCTTTTATCTAGTGGTGGGAGACATGATACTTCGTCGATGCTGTCCTGTTATTTCGTGAGAAGGAGGTCCAGACAGTTGGACTATTGGCCATCGCGCATCCTTGTCGGGAAAGTGACGTGTTGCGTGAGAAATAACTTTAGTGTCATGCTCAGAAGGCAGCTGTCGAAGTTAAGATCGGAGTAATGTGTGCAGGCTGCACCCCAGTCGAGGGGAGGCGCGTTAAAGCCCCCCACAATCAGGATGTCCGATCGTGCAGTAATCCTTTCCAGCTCCTCTAGCAAGGAGGCATCCATTACGGGCTCTCTTCTCGGTGGTCGATAGAGTGTCAGGACATCGAGGTCGGGTGCACCTGGTACTTTGATGGACAGCCAGATGGCCTCGAAAGTACACGCCAGCTTATCCGTTTTGTCTAAAACTGTGAGTCAATTTTTCACGTATGTTGCTACACCACCGCCTTGATGACCTTCTCTGTCTTTTCTGAACAGTTGATAGCCAAGCATGGATAACTCGCCATCGGCTACCTGTTCAGAGAGCCAAGTTTTCGTTATTGAAACTATATCTGGTTATAATTCAAAGGCATAAATCTTCAGGTCGTCTAGCATTGAAAGCATACTCTGTGCATTTGCGTGCATGAAAGTTAACTGTCTGTGTGCTCGAGAAGTGGTTACAGTCAGGCTCTTCCCGCCCCTTACCGGATTAACTGAGCGATCATTCGGGAGGATCTTTCCAGGGGGAGAACAGTTGACGCTGGATCAATTGGTTGCTGTAAATAACCAAATGTTTCGCCCCATCGTTCTGCCTCTGTACGTTTTTCGATTGGGCTCAATCCTCCCCCTACTGAGCCGACTGTGTGGTTATCCGAAACCCACCTATCCAAAGTGAGAACAATAAACGTTTGATCAATTGGTTGTTGTAAATAACCAAGTTTTATTCGCCCTTGCTGACCCGCTCCCTCTTTTCAGAAACAAGTTGACGACGTTTGTTCCGTTCGATTAAGATGAGTACTCTTAAGATGTATTGATCTCGAACAGCCATCCAACGAGCATATAACTGTTATTAAGTTGGCAATATAAATGAAATGGACTACTATCGTGCAATATTGAAAGAGAAAACAAATTAGATACCTTTAAGACCAGCATTATAGCTTATACAATTATGCATATGGCTTTGGGTTTGCTTGTCCTTTACCAGCGAGCTGTCAGCCATTTAAATTCATGAACACAGTTGGTGCAGACAGATTTTGAAATTTGGTTAATGCGATTGCGGATCTTTTTCCAACGATTGCAACTAATTCCTGACCAGCTACTGGGTTGACGTTTTCCAACAATAGATGTCATCTCGAAGTTCATTGCTACTGTCACATCGTAATTTACACACGTTGACAGCCTTAAACTTCTTTTTATTCTACCTCAAAACATTCTTTCCCAAAAATAGATTCTCTAACTTACCTCTCTTGCGACACTGGCGTGAGAATAATCTAGGCAACTGAATAACTATACATTAGGTAACCTGAGTAATACGAGGAATCGCGTGGTTTGAAGCTTAGCCGAAATAAGCATGTCTAGCAAAGCGAGTGCTGAGGATATCGGATATGAAAAATTATCGTTACAAGGCGTAATAGGATTTAATGGTTTCATTTTCTTATTATCGGCTTACATTTAATTACTAGGCTCCGTAGTAAATGGCTTGATAATTCACCCTGATCGCACAAACTGCATCTACGCCCTAGGATGTACAGTCGTGATCGAAGATATGAATACACGTGTTCAGACTTTTCTTCATGGCCACACAAGCTTTGTTATTTGCTTGGCAGTTTCTGAAGATGGAAGGTACATCGCTTCTGGACAAATAACGCATATGGGTTATAAGGTATTGCTATTTTTTTTCGTAAAAAGCTATTTAGGCGGATGTTCTCGTGTGGTCTTACGCCGACAAAAAAGAAATTGCGAAGTTCATTTTGCACAAAGTGAAAGTACAGGCTCTAGCCTTTTCACCTAAAGGGGATTATTTGGTGACGCTTGGGGGTCAAGACGATGGAAGGTTAAGAATTTGCCCATTTACTCTTTTAGTGTCGTTCTCTGGTCGCTCACTCGAAAGACATCTATCTGCGGTAGCCCGGCCCAGCCAACCTGCGCCGGAATCACTAGATGTCTAGCCTTTGCCAAATCAAGAGAAGATATGTTTTTCACTGGCGGCGAGTATGTCATCATATGAGTGTTATATTTGTGTGTGTAGAAATAATGTGAGAATATGGAAAGCCGAAGTCGCAAGACGAAAGATTATTCCAACTGACTGCAATCTTAACAAGTATAAGCGAACTGTTACTTATATTGTAGTAAGTTTTCCGTTACACAATTACGTACTTATTATTTTGAAATCGGATATCATGAACAAGTAAATAATTTGCACATTTTAGTTCTAATCATATAAAATGGAAGGTGAAATGATCACTACGTTTATTCTGTATAATTTATCAAAATTATTTGCATTCATGCTCATGTGATTTTCGTCAGGCTGCTGTTCTGCTTTTGCATACTTATTTTAACCATTCGAGATGCTATTAATGGAACGGTTTATGGTATACCTGATTTCATATTGTGTACGGAAATCCGTAAACAACATAGCCGATAAAGGCTTTTATGTTCTATCTTAACATTCAATTTCCGGCAATCGTAAGTAAACAATGTTGATCCTGTACATGACTTATATTATCATATAAGTGTTCATATTATTGGCGAATCAGTAAAAATATTTCTACATGATTACTGTAGGAGAAATTCAAACTGCCATATTTTTATATCAGCTTAAATGTTTTAATATCTGAATTTAGCCCAATAAAACCGACGATAAAATATTTTGTGGAACGCTCTCTGGTGACGTCTTAGTTGTCAATGTGGAGTCTGCGATATTACAGTTAGTAGCTCCTGAAAAAGACAAATTCAGTCTTGGAATAAGTTCAATTTATCTGGTCGATGAAAATTCAATCATTTTTGGAGCTGGAGATGGAACGGTTCAACTTTTCAATATTTCCTACAAAACTTTGAAAGGAAACTGTGTTATTTCCCTACATCGATCCGAGTGAGTGAACTTATTTTTTGCTTTTACTGGGATATTGAATTCTAACGGCGAATATTGCTTATTTTTTGTTGCAACTGCATTACTTTTTTTAGAATACAAATTTAGTTTAATAAACATGGCACACTTTTCCTGTTTAAGCTTAATTTTTTTATAATGGTTGCTAGATTCTAAAATGCAATATCGTTTATTTCTGTTTTTTTGGCACCCACCAAATTATTACGAAATCACAACCCTTTTTGACACTTCGATCTAAAAGCCGATTGTATTTTATATGCAATTTTAAAAGACGCAACAAATAAGTGCAGTGCATATGCGTTGTTGCTCTAAGTTAGCCAACTGGAACCGTTGTTTATTTGTGCATGCTGAGAGCAACGAAAGCCCGTGAAATTTACAAGGGTTTCTGATGCTTACATAAATTTTTGCCACATAATTCTGTAGTCGCGACATCAAATTAGACGTGACTCTTTATTTTGAAGCGTGCTTTAAGTTTTTGAGACAATATATAAGAAATTCGTAGCACGTCGGGAAATTTACGTTTTTACTATCAAAGTTGCGAGCCAAAGGAACGGCTGGATTAGATCATCTCCCCACGAGACGAATAATTTCGTGTTACTATTGCGGCAATAATGCAGGTTTGCTAGAAAACCCTGCTTTCTATTTTCGGATAAAAAATGCTGATTGCTCGCAAGACTGTTTAGTCTCACAGTGTACTGCATAATTTTGTTGTTCAAAATGCTTTGTGGATATGCAAGTTCCTCTTTGTTTGTAGGCTGTTAATGTAACGTGTTCTGATTGATTTAAGGAAAATTTATTTTCCAAATTTAACCACATACCTGCAATAAAAATCTTCAAAAACGTTTCTTGCACACTAATTCTACGTCTAAAACCGCAAAATATTTGAGCAGATGTACTGGAACCAACATTTAAGTGTCTACCCTAGCCAGTCTGCTTTCAACTAATAAAAGTCCTTATTCCGTGCATCCCATGAGTGGACCCTGTTTAGGAACTTAAGATGCTCACTGGCTTTTACAGCAGATGGTGAATTTTGATATTCTGATAATAAATCAACCCGAAACTGCCCATTATATGAAATTGAGCAGAAGTATCAGCTCATTTCTCTATATTTACCGATGAATGTTTTTCTATTTTTCTGAACTTGCCGTTTATCCAAATAGAAGAAAGGCTGAAATAAGAATACTAATCTGGACGCCACAGTTGGCGCTCATTTGCTGTTCTTGCCTAGATTATTTGTATTGCCAATTATGAATTTTAATCTCATGGCATTTTAGACACATGCAAAAAGTTATGGGTGCAGTAACAAGCATCTCCTTGCGTGGCGAAGGTCATCAGTTTTTCGTAGCAACGGACAAAAGTCATGTGTACCGCTTCAACTTTTCCGATTTCTCCCACGAGCTTGTGAAAACCTGCCACAGTTCGGCCGTTAACGACGTCAAATTTGCAAAGTAAGCATACGTTTCTTGGTGTACGACTTGCATGTTAAAAGCACGCGGATTAACTGTTAGATGTTGTTATTTGGCACGAGATTATGCTATCTATGAACCTTGGCTGACTTTTATAATGCCGCTTCTTTAAATTTTTTGAATCAAAGTGTTACTCAATTTGAAGGCCCCACTTCAAGCACAACGACCTTATTCAACGCTTAATTGCTTACTACAAAATAGCAAAGAAGCAGCTGTTTGTCGTATTTGTTATTTGTTATTTTTCTGTCCCATCTCTTTGTGTATAAGTAACGTCTTGTCTTATCGTTAAATAATTATTCATTAAGAAATATGACCAAACGAGTCAACTATTAAAACTAACCAATTTTCCATAAAACCCGGTTAACTCAATGAAAGTCAGTGCGCGTGGCTGGTCTTCGTAAGTTGCCGTGAACGTATTTTTTGTGTCAACTGATTATGAAACTGCTATAGATATTAAGATTTGACGTTATTTAGGACTTGCTGTTGCATTACGATACTGGTTGTGGTTTTAGATCGTGGGAACTTATAAGCAAATAAACTGAGGAATACTTAAGTGAAGACCTGTCACTTATATTCTGCAGTCAGTCCGTTATAATGGCAAACATGACCAAAGTCCTAAAACCAGTATGGAATTACTGTTAAGACGGATGCTCTATCATTTGAGCGGATGGGTCGTGTTTTTTCAGCTTCGATTAGTAATGCTCCGACTACTGCCGGCGCGGTGTTCATAGGCTAACAGAACTAGCGCGTTTGCAGTCCATGCTGCATATTGTAATTGCTTTCTATTTGGCTAAAAAAACTGAAAGTATCTATTTTGCCCGATCAACATGGCTCTCGAGCGTCAGTAAGGATTGTTGGATTTTCAGAACTTAATACTTCTTGTAGGTATATCAGACTTCCCTTTATTGCTGACGTTTTATGGTTTCAGCAACTGCGCCGATTTGTTTGTGACCTGCTCCTTTGAGGATATACGTGTATTCAACACGCCCACACAACAGGAACTTCTGCGTATCAATATCCCCAACATGGTCTGCTATACAATTGATATAATGAAGGATGGCACATCCATCGTTTCCGGTAGGTTCCGTCAGATTAACTCATACTGTATTCCATGTCTAATATCGGTTCTGCATGCATCTATCTAGTATGTATGCATCTCGTGATAGTCTTTTCAACTTTCTGCCTATTAATGGCCAACAAAAGAATGCGATTATAAAGCGTCAATAGATCTCATTTGGTCCTCTGGTGGTTCCTTTTCCCGTCCTAATAGGCTGTTTGGAGTCGTCAAATTTTAGCATTGTAATCAGTGGTCATTTTCGTATCTCATATTGCTACTTTCAAAGCGAGCATTTTAAGAAGTCTCTGATTTCCATCACCAAAGGGTCAAAACTGTTTCCATCGACCTGCCAAGTAGAGCTTTTTAGACGTGTCATATAGCGGCTGAGATGGGTATTTGAAACCGTACGTCGCAATTAGGATTTAGTCCGTCTTAGATGATGAAATCATGAACTTGATATGAAGGGCGTATACCTGTATACCAATGGGTTGAATCGACTTCCAACACGGAACAAGAGCCGTGTGCAGCTAGACCGAACCGTTTACAGGATAGCAACTAGGAATATGGGCATTGCCTACAAGAATCGCGTATTGAGTAGTACAACTGACCATCTGGTTTAGTGTGTTACCTCACCAGAAGCGCCTATCCTTGGTCTTGTACAGTATGGCTGCTAGCTGCAGACAGAAAGTGTACGCACGTATGAGCGGCCCTATTTTCTTTATGCCCACCTGCAGAAACATACGCTGTAAAAATGGGTATTCAAGAAGTTTGCACTTTAATGATTGGTTTTAACTGCTCTTTTAAATTCAAATATATTTTATAAAAAAATCTACAATAATAGTTTTCTTGTGTTCCTTTGGTGGAAAAGTAAGAATTTTTCACATTCCATGCTGGAAGAGAGAGTATATTTGGGTTTCAAAATTGCCGAATAAATTTGAAGCGCACCAGCTGATACACTTGTATTTTAGGTTTCCAGTTGACTTGCTGCATAAATTTTTCTAGGGAAAAGTACATATTTCCCTTCGGTATGATGAGAGAGTCACAAAGTTCTCATAACAGCTTGTCATGGATGTGGATAATGTCGTATACTTTGGCAGATACGTATCTGCTACTGCTTTCTGCTTATGTCTCTGACGATAAATTTTCAGCTGATCTCGAAACGTCAGGCGACTAAATGTGTTGTCCCAGCGATCGAGTCGTCTTCTTCTCAGGCATCTACTTTATTGGCCTCATCACAAAATTAACGGATACGATATATTCTGCACAGACATCTAGCTAGCATTGAAAATCTCATAATTACAAACATTTTCAAAACTATAAGATACCATTTCTTCAGGCATACATTTTGATGAGCGCGTATTCTGCTATGAAATGCGCACAAAAAATAAAAACATGTTTTCTGTAAGTATATTTGCATTAAAAGACAATGAGAAAAATATACACTTCTTAGATGGTCCTTTCCTGTAGAATATACTTTTTGCAGAGACTAATTCAAAAAACCGGCATCCTGACGAGATTTAAGTATCTTGAGGTAGTCAGTAGTAGAATTCTGCCTGAGTATTTTTTTCCGACCGAAAAATCAATTAAGAATTCGGCTTGGCGATTCATAGATCAGGGAATCTACTATGCAACTTTAAAACGTCCCTGTAGTGAGTGCACTGGAGTAATGCGGGAGCCAAATCGAAACACTGTAAGCGCGATTTTACATGTGTACCCCTAAGAAAGCTCACACAAGGGAGAGGACGGGCGTGGTGGCATGCCTGGGCGCAGGCTTACGCGATTTCAGCCACCCGCGATCGATCCCGTCTCCGGCTCTGCCACGAGTCCGGCTCTAGGTTATTGAGGAAGGATAGGATGCAGAAGATGCAGCAAAAGTCCCCCAGCACATCGTCGGCACTGTCGTGCGTGCACTTTGTCGCATCTGTTTCATTTTCCTTCTAAGACATTGGTTAGGTATATCACTTCCTGAGAATGGTATTAAACAAGATGGACGTAACTGCACGCGATGAGACACACTTATGTGTTCCGTCAGCCTCCGCAGAGTCTCAGTGGCTTCAAAACCCTAGATGAGATATGGCTGGTTGGTGGCCGATAATAAGCCCGAAATGGACCCTCCAGTTTCTTTTAGCTTTCTCGATAATTTGGTTCTGCCTAAGACACTAACAGTTGTATGACAGCTGACGAGTCTTATTAGCTGAAAACAATTTACTCAGTTTGTAGTATTAGTTACGGTAGATCTGTTGGTCGGATAAACGCGCGGCACCAGTAACAATATTGCCAATACAAGCGCACATGCGTGTCCCAGGAAGTAATTGAGAAGGAGACGACTCCATCGCTGGGACAATACTTTTATTTGCATGACGTTTCGACATCCGTTGCGGATTCATAATCAGAGACATTAGCATAAAACGGTAGCAGAAACTGGCCCGTTGCTGCTACAGGAGAGTAGAGAACAGATTACCTTAACAGTCTTTGTGTGTACATCTGCTTATACGCGTGGGCCTCAAATTCTCAGCGTCCCCGTGGGCAGCAGTCGTCTCGTCTACAGCTTGTCTTGTATGTCGGCAGCACGTTCCCTTCGTGGGCAGCAAATCCGTCTTCTGTCAGCGATATCGTATTTAAGCAACACATGGCCTTTGCCTGCTTTGTCTCTTATTGGTATACACGCGAGTCGCTTATCCGGGTAGATTTCGTGTGATATGGGTGACCTCAGGGTGACACAACCCTGCGGCGCTGTCTCGCGTGCGCGTAATCCTTTGTGCTCTCGTGTGGTGTCGGCACTTGAAGGTCGCGCGTAACTTGGCCCTTTTTGCGATGGCACTATCGCGTGTTGTTGTCTCTTTGTTATTCTGACCCGAGGATGGCAAACATGTTGACAAGTGTTCTGTGCCGTCCTAACAGACTGCGTGCCATTATAAGTGTACTGAGGTAGTTACTTTTGAGCAGTACCTTAACCCGCAGATTTTTTCAATTTTTTTACTGCTTAAAGGTTGGGATGACAGCAAAATTCGAGCTTTCGCACCCGAAAGTGGTCGTCTAATGTACACAGTACAGGACGCACACAAAAAGGGTGTCACGGCCATCGCAGCCACCAGTGACAAGACGCGAATCGTCAGTGGTGGTGGGGAAGGCCAGGTTCGCGTATGGCGCCTCAAAGAAAGCATCAACCCCCAGTTTGCCAAGAGTCTCAAAAATCCTTATTCAAGAAATCGTCGAGAGGTGGCCTATGAACCCAACTCTGTGATCACCACTACCCTGGAGGCTAACATGAAGGAGCACGCCAATGCTGTCTCCTGCGTTCAAATAAACAAGGACGACACCAAATGTGCCTCTTCCTCCGCTGATGGAACCTGCATTATTTGGGACCTGATGTAAGACAATATTCACCTCCAGTAGCTTTGCATTTGGCTACAAGGACATGTCCTTCAGCGTGCACCCTTCACAATGGGATAACGCCGCGAAATGTGATTAAATACCAACTACTTTTGTTTATTAAGTAGAACATTTATTAAATTTATATAAGTGGTCTTTGACTGCTCAGGCGACACATGCAAAACCAGAAATAGGCATTCAACATTAACTCACTAATGTTGCAGATCCGTATGCCACAGCCTCGCCATCTATCACGTTCTTCTTTTACAGAGAGTACAAACGTCTTCAAATAATTTTCGCCAACACACTGTTCCGCGTCATCTGTTTCCATCCAAGCGAAGTGCAAGTTCTCACCGCAGGCACTGATCGGAAGATTGGATATTGTGAGCTCTATGATGGCTCCCTGATCAGGGAGCTGGATGCCTCACGTTCTGGCTCTATAAATGGCATGGACATCACCAGTGATGGCAATGTCTTCGTCACTGGCGGCGATGATGAAATTGTGAAGGTTGGTCAATCCAGACTTCAGTGATAAAGTAATTTGCTTGTGGCCGTTCAGACAGTTCAGTTACATCTTGTCCAGGGTCTTTTTAGTTCCCATTATCTGATTTGTTATTTCATTCGAAAGATAAATAGGCGAGCAAACACTTGCATTCGATAAATTACTCCAGGCCTGTGTATTTTAATCGTTATTAACTAAGTAAAGTATGCTGGTCGGTAGAAAAACTCTTGGGGTTATTTCATTGTCTTTTGCAAATCACTGGCGTTTTGAGATTTATTGCCCAGTTTTTCCTTATAGGAAAAAACTTGAGCGCCGTGGAGGTAATCAGTTGAAAAGCGATGTTTCCAGCTTTTTCTGTCACACCAAGACTTCAAGTCGTTGAAATTGCGTGCTTTTTAATGCTAACTATGCGATATTGAACACGTATATCTACCGTATAATCAAGCACAAAATATGTGAACAAATGATTATTACCAGTGAGATTGCGCGTAGACCTTCCTTTTCATCCACTGGATAGGTTTGAAATTTCTGACTGAGACCTTATTCAATTGGTTTTGCACAAGCTTACAATCTGGGGGTAAAATCGCACCAACGATTTCGAAAGTCGATGTTTTCGGTGACAAAATGTTGTGTCAAAATCCGGACGCATCCGCCTCTTCGCTCTATCCGGATTGTTGTTTGTGCTTAATCTTAAGCGGACTCACCAAGTACGGCTTCAGTACCTCTCAGAACGCATATGTTGTGACAAGAAGAAATATGTGAAGAAGCGGGATTGTGCCCTGCACCTCGACGATTTATTTGCACTAGCCTGTGCTTTTATCCCGAATTTCATTAAATATTTCTTTTTTAATATACCTACTTTACTGCGTAATAGCGGGGTCGGCAACACATGGCTCGCGAGCCAGGTGTGGCTCTTTTGGTGATTGCATCTGGCTCTCTCATATAAAATTAGAATTAGAAACTTCAGATTTTGTGCTTTTGGTTCCTCAAATGACGTGCTGCCGCTTATTAGAATCAATTTACTTTCGACCATTGTTTTACCTGGCAGCTGTTTCAGTGTTCCCTTTCCGGCTAGCCGACAGCGGCTGCTTCCCTTTTCTCTTGCGTCCCAACGGCCGCGACAAGCTCGCTAAATAACAGACGCTCTGCCAAAGCACGACAGCCTCCAGACTTGACCTCAGCTTAGTTAAGGTCATGCTACCAGACAAGGCTATCTTACACGCATAGGCCAGCCTGCCGTGCCACCTATAGTCCATTGTGTTTATGTCCCCAGACGGACACATTCATCACACGCAAGCAAACAGGCCATTCGCGGAAACATGTCTTGTTGACTACTAAATTGCGTCTAACATCTGACGCTTGCATGAAGCTTAACCTCGCCAAGTAATAATCAGACTACAAAGCCATCAGGGAATCTATGCAGCACCGAAAGTTGCATTAACAATGAGTATCACAAGAAAATTATTTAAAAGAATAAATCCGGAGGCTTATTATGCTCACATTTGATTGAATTCAATCTTAAAATATATATTATATGGTTCTCACTGAGATGTGTTTCCGAATTTTTGCTTTCTTGGCTCTCCGAGTCTACAAGGTTGCCTTTCAACGAGAATGTCTATTACCCTTAAATATACTGACAGTTCGACCGTCGACTTCGACGATGTCCACCACGAGCTTCAGTTACGTCAAGGCAAATACAGTGACTCAAGCTAGATTATAGTGAAAGTAGACTTGCACTATCTACTCTACTATATCCCCATTCCCGCACCGGTATCCGGTGTCAAGCAAAAGTCGAGAAAACCGGAAATAGGGGCGGGCGCAGGCGACTGGCGCGACCAGCACTCTGATATGTGCCACAGCAACCTCTTGCTAGGTAGGCTCCCGGTAAGTGTTATGAAGGTCACGTTAAAAAGGGGCCATTGTAGTTTGACTCTCAGCCCGCCGGTCAGCCACTCCACACAACAAGACACACACTGGGCTGACTGCGGTGCCTAAGTTATCCCGTCAGTTGGCAATCCTCCAGGCCACGGCTTTTAGCGCACTGTGATAGTTTCAAGCGCAGCCGATTGTTTAACAGTGAGGGAAGAAATGCGCGGAGGGTCGACCTCAGTCTCTCCACCCCTGTCAGCAAGAGGCCACTGCCTAGCTGATCGCTCGTCTAAAGTGGGATGGACGCAGTGGCTTACCTAACCGGCGAACTTTCTGTGCGCGCCGTTCATGTGAATATAGCCATTCCAGTTATTTAAAACTACCTTGGGCTCAATAGCCATCATACCATTGTTTTTCTCACCTATTTATTAATGAGGAAGAAGGGTTTTCGAGCACCGGATCAATTTTTTACTTATTTTTCTGAGCTTTCGGGCGTTTGCGGGAGTCTACCGTCGGAGATAAAAGCGTCCGCGAAAACCAAGCAGGGACCGATCAACCGTTATACTTGGGGTGGGGGAGGGAACTCATTAATAACCAGTGTCGGCCGCGTGAATATGCCTTGGGAGAGCGATGTGTGCCGGCTCCAGATTGATCGATCGATTGACTGAATTCTCCTCCGAGGCCCTAGCTTCAATCAACTTTCGTCCTGCCTTGCTGTCAACGTGGACGATTTTCTTTGCAGTTGCGAAGTTAAACTCGTGACCCGTCTCGTAGGTGTGGGCCGCCACTTCCGACAATGCGTCACCCTGTCTGACAGCCAGCTTATATTCGTGTATGCGCGAATCGAGCATGAGTTCAGTGTGCCCCGTATAGTTACAAGGACAGCTTAAGCATAGGATGCGATGCACTATCCCGGTTTGTTCATTGGGGTTCAGCCGGTCCTTTTTTTCATTACCCGGTTGCGCATGGTAGCCTTGGGACGGTGTGCGATTCCGACACTTAGTACCACCGCGATGCGCTCGGTCGCTTCTGAGACATCCTTGATGTATGGCAGAGCGTGCCGCATCCTCGATGGTTCTTCTGTTTGGGTCCTCCAGGACCGTAAGCGTAGGCATCGGTTTTTAAATGCTTTAGGATAACCATTCCGCATGTATTGGCCGTGGAGCGTGCGTGGTTCGCGCATACACGAACATAAGATGGTGATCAGACGTTATGACGCATTGTTGTAAGGGGTGGCCCACGCCTAAGAGACGGGTCACCAGTTTAACTTCGCAAATACGAAGATAATCGTCCACGCCGGCAGCAAGGCAGGCCGAGAATTGATCGAAGCCTGGGCCTAAGGGGAATTCAGTTAATCGATCTATCGATCTGGTGCCAGCATACATTGTTCTGCCATGGTATATTCATACGGCCGAAACTGATGATTAATGAGTTCCTTCCCCCCGTATAACGGTTGATTGGTTCCTGCCCCGTGTATTTGTTGCTTGTCTTTCGTGGACGCTTTAATCTCTGACGACGGACTCCCTCTAGAGCCCGAAAGCTCAGAACAATAAACAATTTGATCCGTAGCCTGACAACCCTTCTTCCCCCACCATGCAAATATCAGGAACGTGAACGTTTTCATTTATTCATCACCTATTTACGTTTGGGTGTGTATCAGTATCTGTTCTTTGGATTTCTTCCGTAGGTTTGGCGCTACAGTGAGGGCGACGTGACGCATGTGGGTCTGGGACACTCATCACCAATCACTCGACTACGCATATCACCGGATCAGAAGTTGGTGATCACTGTCAGTGAGGACGGCGGCATCTTTATCTGGAAGATGCCACCTCGTTAAAAGAGGCCAGAACCGCCGCTCCGGATTCATCACGCGTAGGACCAACCCACCGGTATCATCAGCACCGTCGTCTCAAGCCCAAACCGCTGAGCACGGAGACGCTGCACTCCTAGTTGAAGAACTCAGGAACCCAGTCGGCAAGCGCTGAATTCACTCAGTCCCGCCCCCGCGCATATTCGATTTTCTTTTTTCTTTTGTTGCAAGTTTTTGCCTCTGCAACAGTTTATTCGTGTCACTACACACGCGGTCCTTCGCATAACACCCCTCCCCCATACCACTTTCTTCAAATGTTCTCGTTGATATGACTTGTGTCCCGTGACGTACCTAATAAAAAGCAGTTTCGATATGCTTGACTACTTGCTTGTCCCACTTACAATTGAAAATATCTTACCTTCACTGGGTGGTGGTATATCCTTGCTCATTATTCCTCGTGACACTTCAATGACTGTGGAAGGAAAGTATGTGAAAGATAGGACCGGCATGCTGCTCTGAATGTTGACGGCAAGCCAACGCGCCCTTCGCGATTAATATCTTTATCCGAAGGGCCACATGAGGAGGAGACCGCAGGGTCACGAGAACCTCCCGAAGAACCGAAGATGCGAGCATGATACGCCCTTGCTCTTTATCGCGTCTGCCGATAAGGTGTGAAGACGAGGAGAACCCGCCACGGTCGTTAGCAGTCGGTTTTTAGGTCGATATGAGAAAGAACGAGAAAAGACCGCGTAGTCTAGGGCCATAGTTGCGGTAGAGGCGATTGCCGACGCGATCGTTGCAGTTTGCATAGTGAGAAGGAGGCAGCGCAAACTTATGCGGCTATGCATGGTAAAAATACTTCGAGTAAATAGTAATACTACTTAAAAATGGGTAGTAGCAGAACTTAAAATTTTGTTATCTCTACCCTCCCCTATATTATTTTACTAGCCTGATGATGAATAGTCGAAAACGTTCGTTTACCTAACTGGACGTCTCGGTAACAGCACCAGTAGAATTAACTGGTCTTTTTTGTTTATCTGCTGGAGGTGAATTCTCCCATACTACGTTTAATGTAAATTACGGCCGTTCGCAAACATTCCAAACTTCGAGTATGTCCTGCAACATGGTTTCAGGAGAACTTTCTGTTGTTTCTACCTCTTGGACTTATGCAATCAGCTTTTTGCATGTATATGGTGACTGGAATGTCACAGGAATAAGGTATTTCATAAATTCACATATGGACGTGAAGGTCAGTGACTAAAAACATCAAATGGGATCGTGGGATGCAGTCGTAAACATGCCACTTTGTGTATATTAAGAAAAATGTCATTTTGTCAGGTTTCTTGAAAATTAGTTCGGGTGTTCGTTTGCGACGAGGCTGAGACCGCTGGTAAGGTAGCGGTTAACACGTAACAATTGTCAGGGTTTGGAACTGATTATCCATAAATAAGGATTCTGTTCTACATGTTTATAAAAACCTTCAGAATACAGTATTTCTTAAAAATATTTAAGGAGATAGTGAATTTTTGGACATTATTTCTCATACAACCCTCTGTTCGGGCTAAGTTTGTAGTCACACTGATCTGAGGGGAATTGTTTAATAGTAACTAGCCATTTGTGCCTCGCATCAATCCAATAAACAAAAATAACAACCTTTAGATGTATTTTGAAGGGAATACCCAAAACTTTCAGCAAAAGATGACTCCATTCACGGCGAGCAAGATAATAGGTAAGTAAGTGGTCATGGTAAAAGTTCATAGAATAGTCAAAATTAAAGGTTTAAACGATATCTATATCTATTATGGAGACAGGTCGGCCTTCAACTTCTCAGTTTCCGCTTCTTCGCACGTGAGGTAGCGTGCGAGGAATGGCGGTAGAGACTGCTGATATGCCGATGGACGGCAAAACATATGACGGAAGCCTCGACGCATAGTACGGGAAGGCCTCGCAGCCATTAGTTAGGAGTGGAGGGGGTAAGTGATCTCACTAAGGATGCAACCAGCAAATTACTTGTCTGTTTTAAACTGTCGCTGTACTATACTGTCAGCTAAAAAACATAGGAAACATCGGTAGCTGAAAAGAGGGTTCGAAGGATACGTCTTAAAATGACCAGGTCTTTTTAAGTAAAGCTGTAAAAATAACCGGAGAGCGGTAGAGAATGAGAAGGAGAATGCAGGCATCTATAAATGGTCTGAT
>JAYGXS010000005.1:21653964-21812453 GCA_036362985.1 Ligula intestinalis | reverse complement strand
GTGGACGATGCCCAAACGATTCCTTTTTGCATCTGACCATTAAATAAACCGGAATTTTGCAGCAGAAGGGAGTGCCGAGTGATTCGTTAGGAGGTATTTTTCCAAAAAAGTAAGGTGACACATTTTTAAGGACAGAACTGTGCCCAGAACTAAGCAGGGTGGACCAAAAACGGTCTGCACCTAAGCAAGACGACGGTTAAATTCTTCGATATATGACTACTTGTAGGGGTCCTAAAGAGAGCTTCCAATCACAACAAAACGTACATGCACAGTAAGTAGATCAGCGAACCGCGATCGACACCGAAAAACAGCGAGCTCAGGACCCAATGACCAAAAGGTCGTATTGGCTAAGAAGCCCTATTAGCACACACACACGCACACACACACACCCACACACACACGACAGTTCCCCCGTCGATTTCGACGATGGGCACCACGCGCTCCAACAAGCCGCAGCAAACGCTGAAGCAAGCCGCAACTGACACAAAGGCGAGCTGGGCAAGCAATACGTAAGCGACAGCTAGCAGGAGCAACGCAGAGAACTGGCGCGAGGGAAAACAGGAGTTTAGGCAGACTCGCGCAGAATCTACCCACTCGCTCGCCACTCCCACCTCCGTATGCGGTGTAAAGACAAAGTCAATAAGACCGGGGATGAGGGAGGGTGTAGACGGCTGGCGCGATAAACACTCAGCACGCGCACACTTGACACAGCCATCTCGCTAGGTATGCTCCCGACTGCGCGGGAGTGCCATAAAGGCCACATTAAGAGGGAGCCATTGCAGCCTGACTCTCAGTCCTCCCTCTCCTCCCGTACGCATACACAGACACACGCGTACAGAAGGAGCAGCTACGTAGGGGGTCCGAGTTTTCCCGTCAGTTGGCAGACCCTCCAAGCCACGGCTTTTAGCGCACCGTGATAGATTCAGACGCATTCAGATTTATTATAGTGAGGGAAGAATCGCGCCGAGGTCGACCTCACTCTCTCTTTCTCACCGCATAGTGACCGCCTAGCTTTTCGGGCACCCGCAGTGGGGCCTGAATCCCAGTGGGAGCGCGAGCGCAGTCACCAACAGGAAATCAGAAGTGAGAGAAAGTGCCAGCGCCTTCTAGGCCACAGGGACCGTGGTTGGCTGAAGACTGGCATTGCATGTGCATACAGACCATTGGATCTCAGAAGGGTGAGAGCAGCCCTGCATAAAGCCTGGGCCATCACCCTCCTGAGAGGGGTAACCAGTCAGTCAACGACTGAAAGGCACTACCCATGCTCTGTTGCCGGTCGGCGTCCGTGGGCGAGGCTGAAAGGAGAGCAAAAGACAATTGGCCAACTTTGCAATTATGGACGTGCAGAAGACGAAGAAGAAAAGAAGAAGAAGAAGAAGAAGAAGAAGAAGAAGAGGAGGAGTAGAAGGAAGATGGAGTAGAAGAAAAAGAGGAAGAAGGAGGAGGGGAAGGACGAAGGGGGAAAATAGAAAAAGGGAAAGAGGAAGATAGGGAGAGGAGGCGAGGACGCACACACACACATACGCAGTCGGGGTGCAAAATTCTCAAAATCATCAAATTCCACCCCAGGGCCGGCAAAGTCACTGGATTGTGGGCGCACGCTAGTACTTCCGCTCAGTGTTTACTACCCAGCGCGTGGAGTGTGTCAACGTGAAATCCAGGCGAAACCAGTGAGCTCGCTTGTGATTTCGCGAGTCACGCCGGCCACAGACTGGTCACGTAGGCATGCGTCAGGGTCGGCAAGAGAAGTGCAGACAGGCCGGCCTGGCAAAAGGCACAAGCAGACGGGCACCATCCGTGCTCGCTGTACGCGGTCGCGCTCTGTGTGCGCGGCACACGGTAAGCGTAATACTGCGCAAAAGTGGACGCCAGGTGGGAGGAAATGTTGCATTTTGTACAGAGGTAGTGGGCAATAAATTGGAGAAAGTTGGCAGCAGGAAGAACGCGAGAGGCAGCACCCGAAGTCTGAGAGCGCGGTGTAACGTTCTTAGTAGGGGTTTACTTAGATCACTTAAATCATCAGGCCGAATCCCAGGTTGTTGGTAAAAGACGGAAGTCACCAGGATGACTACTTCCTCGTGCACAGAATTCTAAGTTGTTTTCGTAAGCAGCAGTGGCCACTGGCGATGCCAGCGCTGATGTTGTTAGGCGTGTAGCCTGAACAAAGGCTAGCAACCTTGCGGGCTCTCCTGAGGCGTCATGCCTGCCGCCGACTGCACCAATGATTCCTTTGCCAACATGAGGACTGTCTTCAAGGTGGGGGTTGCATCCACGCGACGACTGTCCACACGCGATGACCCACACCTCTGGAGAGGACACAGGTGCACGCAAGCCTACTCGCCTGCCAACTGATCGCGTGACCTTATCCCAAGCGCCCAATGATGCCACAAGCGAACACGCATGGTAATCCCTTATAAGCCACTGTCACCTCTCATACAGTGAGTTGGAACACGGTTTGCTAGGACACCGCAAGCCCAATATCCATGCTGGGCTAGCCCCGAAGCGGGGACATTCAGCGCGCTGGAGCTCAACCAGTGACAACTACCACCCGAGACAGCAGCTCCGGGTTTTGTACACAATAAACCCTGCTCCGTTCACCCTTTTTATTGTATTCTTCCTTAGAGTGACACCACTGAAGTGTCACCTTTTTAATAGATGTTGACTGTGTCCAGTCGGGCCTGAGAGTGTGCGTGTTGTCTTGCGTGGGATCTGGTGATGACAGTCCTTGTTACATGACTGTGGGGCCAAGGCAAATGGTTTTTTATTGGTATGTTATGATTGTGTGAGGGGTGTCGCGTGCAGATGTCTTTGCTGCATCCGCCGAGGAGTGGCGTATTCAAGTGGCCCTTAGGCTGACGTGCCTTTTTGGACGCGTGGGTATGCGCGCAAGTATGCGCACGTGTGTGCGTGTACGAATAAGCAGACGTCAGCTGGGAGGGGGTTGTCATGCCTTGGCAGGGTGCCTTTTAGTCAGTGGGATTGTCTCTGCAGTCAGGATGCCGAAGGCCAGGAGCCACTGACGCATCTGTATTCGGTTAGTCAGAAAACGAGCACTGAAGTGGCTGCGATTTGAAGCCGGGGAGGACGGGAAGCACTGGAACAGTTGCCTGCGACAATGCGGGACGTTGTGCAACGAATATTGGAGAACGAATGGGGGAGAAGCTTTGTGACCATCCGCCACAGCGCAGTCGGCACAGTCAGACTGTTTGTGAGCCAGCCTTGAAGGTTTCTGGTCAGACCTGATGCGCACATGCAAGCAGTCGCGAGAGGCGAGAAGTGGAGCAGTGCACGCGGGGTTGGCTCACGACCCTCTCTCACGCAACACTTAAATCGAGGATGGATTTTTGCCAAGCAAGGCTTCGGCTGACTGCAGTCCTGCGTCTTTAAACGCCAAGCCCTTTGAGGGAACACGAGACCGAAAGTTAGAGGGCGGTTGTCTTGACAACACTAATCTGCGGGTCAGAAACACGGGCCGGCGATGTAAACTAGGCCAGGAAATGCAATCAATGCCGCTTAGGCTGGTTGAAGGAAAAGACACAGGACACAGATGTGCTGGAACGAATCTGAGTCCTCTGCGCTCATATCATGCTGAGGTATATGTAACTGTGCAAAAACGCCTCCGCGTGTAAGTGGCCGGCAAGCGATCACCCAACCTGGCCTTATTTAGCGATGGCGCTATGGGTGTTCGACGAGAAGGAGGGCCACAAGGCAACCTTGAAAACTTCCAAAGCAACCCAGAGACCTGGACAAATATCCCTCAGGCTCGACTGGCTCGGAGGAGAGCAGCGAAGCGTGGAGCTGCAATTGTCGAAGCCATCAAAAGCGAAAAGAGCGACTCCCAAGCCTCGAGGCCTCCAATTCAATCGCGTCTAACACTTTCTCACTGTGGAAGACTACTTCGGGCGCTGACTGGCATCATCTGAAAAGGACAGAGTCAGTGAAACACGAACAAGACAACTCCAACTACTGCCGCTTAAAATGCCTCTATTGGCTTTCCTATCAACATTTTCACGGCGTCAGCCATAATCACAAGTTGTGTGCAATTTTTCGATGCCCAGTTGTCGCCGTGGTAACAATCTATTTAAGGTTTCACCACGAAGAGTTAAAAACACAGAATTATCTAGGGAGGGAAAACAAAAGAAATATAGCTAAGAACATCAGAAAGGGGTCAATAAGATTACTACCATAAGCTAAGTCATACAACGAACAAACGCGCTAATTGAAAAATAAATTTCAAGAACAATTTGCAACAATGCTGACTTGAATCGTATCCGAGGGTTCGATAAACTGAACGGGAAATGAATCCGACGCTGGTTAAATTTGTGGAACGCTAATCGGATCAGAAAATTTGAATCTCCGTTTTCAACCTTAATTCCTAAGAATACCTTTAAAAACCGTGGTAGTAAAGTGACCTTTGGATTACCATTAATAGTTTGTATAGTATATTATAAGTACAAGGTGCGATAAAAAGCCTCACTGCACAATGATAGAAAAATATGTTTTTGTTTTTGTAAATTTCTATCATTCTGTCAAGAAAGATTTCCGAAGGGGATGCAATGCAATATGTGGATGTAATATGTCGTACATTTTGTTGGATAACACGGCCTAGTCTATTAAAAGTAGTCACACGATGCTTAAGATTTTCCGTGACGAGTAAAGTATAATCTGTGGATAGACTTTGTCAAACGTTCGTGGAGAGTACCACTGCCGACACCATAGTAAAAAACAAAACAAAATTACTACTATGCAGTAAGTAGGCAGTTATACAAAGTAAACAAGGGCGTGGTTATCCATATAGCAAATTATTACCGTTACCGCCGTTCACGGCCTGTCACAACCCCTGCAAAAACGACTACTATTATCGCTCTCACTTCAACCACCAATTAGAACACTTTTAAAATCTCACCAGTCACCACTTCCACTGCCGTGAACCTCACCAAAAGCAGAGTGGATACAGTCTCCAGGTGTACTCATTCTGATCGCACCTTTGCACCATGCATTGGCCTGGTCGCCCACTTGTGAATCCATCGCACCGAGACTACCAAGCTGGACTCAGGAGCCCCCAAATACTCCCCTAACATTCGCCTCAGCTGATCCCGTCCTTCGCGCACATTCAGCTACCACTTGGCTTACTCGAATGCCTACTAGTAGTTCGGTATATTTAGGGTAGTAGGCAACGCCTTTGATGACCCTATTGAAAGCAGTATGCATAAAATATCCAACACAGTTATGTTACTATAAAAAAGTGAGTAACCTATACACATGCACAATTTATAGCTGTATGTGTGAGCGAAGTGTTGGTGTGTGCAAACAGTGCTTTCCTATGCATACGAATGGTATCTGTTAAGTAACCGTTGAATGCGTCTGTCGAATTCGCCATTGTGATCGTTCCAGGCACCAAGGAATCGTTGTAAAAATGAACGGCTGCGGACATCCAGATGCGATAAGGTTCCTTGGAGTTGGAGAAAATTCCCGAGAGGGTTAGTTGATGTGGTATATGCGAAGAAGTCATCAAACTGCAGGGCACAATCTGGTTTACTCACAAACCGGTACCTCTGTATGAGATCACCTCGAATTTGTGCGCACTCAAGAAGAATAAGCTTAAGTGCTTCTAGTCTAAATTCGTAAGATAAGGTCTTAAGGGCCTTCAAAACTTTTGTTGTCTTCTTTTGGACTCTTGCAAGCAGTTCGTTGTCCTTTTGCAGCCACGGATGCCAAGACTGAACTGCATATTCGAGATGCGAACGAACAAATGTCCCGTGTATTTTGCCAAATAGTTCTTTATCGATGCCGACAAAAGTTTACTTAACGGCCAACAGAACACGGTTTGCCCTCTTGGCAGCCCTAGCACATTGCAAAGACGGTTACAGAGATGGCACAATAGTGAGTTCCAGGTCTTTTCATTCGGTAACGTTCGACAGGCACCTTCCATCGAGTACGTAGTTATGTGAGTCATCCGTCGCGCTCACTTTCTTCGTTTTGAGCCGCGAGATGACACGATGCTCAAAGTTCAACCATATTAACCATTTTTCGACCATTCACCTAAGCGGTGAAGTCCTGCTTGCAGAGTTTTTTCAACATAATGGTTTCTGATGGGTTGGCTTACCTTAATATCATCTGCAAACAGGACTTCGTTTCTGTCTAATCCATATCTACAGTCATTGACGAAGAGTAAGAACAATAATAGCCCAAAAATGAAGTCCTCAGGCACTCCACTAACAACTTGCATTGAAGAAGATTTCACGTTTCCAACGCACACGGACTGCGATCGGCCTATGAGAAAATATCCATTCCAATTCGGTATTTTGCGACAAACCACAGCAATCACAATCTCATCACCACACATCTCCTTACCAGCACACATACTACACACGAACCTTACCTTCTTCGGACGCCGATGAGGTGTGTACGGGAAAACGTGTCCTTCACCTCCATGTTGCCCCCATGACGTTTAAATGCGTAGACTATCGGAGCAAAAAACCTGGTATGTGTTTTTTGGGGGATCAGGCCACTTGATTGACGTGCTCGGACAGTGCACTAGTGCCTGGATGAGGGAGAGGAGACCGAGATTGAGCACTGCACATTCAGGACACTCAGCGCACTCACCTCCCATTTCAAACAGTCTGGTAAGCATGAACCGATCACGGTGCGCTAAGAGGATTGGCCTACAAAGTTAAAATCTGACCATACAACTCAGACCTCACAGTCAGTTTATTGTGTTATTAGGCAGTGGCTGTTTTCGTTCTCTTTCTTGCTTCTCCTCTTTGTCCCTCCCTCCGTCACTCTCTTTTCGTACTGTTCTCTTCCCTCGCACCATCTGCTCTACAATGCTTATTTCCGACTTATTTTTCATTTTCGGCATTGCGTCTATTCAACCTCAGGTGACC
Source organism: Ligula intestinalis (assembly GCA_036362985.1). Taxonomy (NCBI): domain Eukaryota; kingdom Metazoa; phylum Platyhelminthes; class Cestoda; order Diphyllobothriidea; family Diphyllobothriidae; genus Ligula; species Ligula intestinalis. Next base: position 21,805,566 of record JAYGXS010000005.1, on the reverse strand, counting down.
GATCAGCTAGGCGATGACCTGCTGTTGGCACTAGGGGGGAGAGAGAGAGTGACTTCGGACCTCGGTGCATTTCTTTCCTCACTTTAAACGATCTGATGCGCTTGAAGGTGTCATGATGCGCTAAAAGCCGTGGCCTAGAGGGTTGCCAACTGACGGGATAACTTAGACATCGCAGTCTGCCCGGTGTGTGTCTTGTTGTGCGGAGTGGCTTACATCTGGCTATCAGTCAGGTTCAATGACCCCTCCTAAGCGTGGCCATTGTTGCACTTCCAGACGGGAGCCTATCCAGCGAGATGTGCTGTTGTTACGCCTGTTGTGTGTCGGATACGCTAGCCACCTGCGCACTTCCCCATCTCTAATTTTCTTGACTCTTGGCTTGAAATCGAGTCCGCAATGAGAGCAGTCAGAGATTGAGGTAGTTTCTCCCCGAATCTACTTTCTCCATAATCCAGCAGCTTGCTGAAGCGCCCGGTGGACATTGCGGAAATCGACGGGTGAAATTTAGCGTGTGGCGTGGTCGACTGGTGGACTGAAAATCAGCCTGCAAACGTCCCTTCCTACTATGGCCTTTATGGTACTCTCATGCCTGTAAGATTAGAGCCATGAAAGCCCAGCGTGTTATTTCTGATACATGTTAACAGATTTCTGCAGTTCTTCCAGCAACTTGTACCCAATCTGCGCACGTTTCAGGTGCCTGATCACCTCGGACATTGGACTACTGCCTAGCAGAGGAACGAGAGAGGCCGAGTCTAGGGACTGCGTTTCCACGAAACCCAGTGCTTATTCAACAATCTTGGAAATCTGAAGCGATTGAATCTGTCATGGTGCGCTAATGGTCGTGGCTTAGAAGACTGCCAAATGACGGGCCAACTGGACCTTTCTCTCAGGACGGAAAGGAAGACTGCAGTGTCGCCTCTTTGTTGTGTAAAATCCTGGTCCATTTTGCGTGACCAGGCATAAAAGGCACGCGTAGATTGTTTGTTGGCCTTTGTCCGTCGTCGTGCTGGGCACCGCCAGAGGTCTTCTGGGCTAGGTCATGATACCAGGATTATACGGATGAGGGGGGGAGAGTGTATGTTAGATTACATCAAAGTACCTCCTCGCTATAAACAAATTTGTACGCGAGACAGCCTCGCTGCACACACTTTAGTCTGGGGCACACCGTAGACATTGTCGAGGACGATGGTCGGACTGTTATGTGCGTAAACAATTGGCAGCCTTCACGAGGCTGCACTTTATCTGTTTTCTAGCTAAATGGCATAGCTGAATTCACAGGTGAGCGCAAAAGAAAGGTGTGTTCTCTAGGTCACTTTATCAGTAGCAATCGCATAGAGGTAAATATGGCGCTGCCTATTTAAGCGAACACACGTTGCTAGTCTAACCGCACGATTAAACTCAGACGGCGCCACCAGTTGAAAACATTTATCTTATATCTATATACGGTTGAACGGTTCGGGGTTAAACTACTTCTATAGCGTAGTGGATTTTAATTAAAAGTACTTGTATTTTGAACCCTCGCGATAACGTTTCATTGATTCCTTAATGGGTGCTCATAGAAAGTCAAATTTTCGATTAAAAAAGGCCTCCGCAACCACGTTTTTCAGCCCAGTCTTGTTGATAAAAATTAAATTATGTATAGCGAACGTCGAGTCAGAACTCAGAGGGTGAGACCAAGATTCAGAAATGTCCAGCACATCTGGATTAAGCTCAAAAGCTACAGTTCTAATTTCTGTCATCTTATTTACGGCTAAGCTCGAGTTGGCGAAAACCATACTGAGCGTATTCCCGAGACGCAGTTTAGTACAGCGGAACCTCCGGTAACGAGAGAACAACCGGCAAACGATGTGTTTCGATTGACAACCCTCCGCTCACTTACTGAGTTATCAGTGCATGTGTCCTCGGTCAGTTGCAGTGAAGCAATAAACTGCCGCATTTTGGTTAATTTCGTGCTCTCGCGAGGCGGGTACCAAATTTCAGCGGATACCTCCCTTAGAGGGATGCAGAAAAGATGAACAAGCGATAGTGAACCACAAACTACTCCCAGAGTTTTAACATTTACAAGAAAAGGGAGCTAGCCTGACCCATAGGTGAATTTTTCTCCTTTCACACCGCAATCCTTCTCCCCCCCCACTTCTCCATCGTCTCCCTCAAGCCAGCCACGACTATTCTTGCGGAAAATTACACTTGAAAAAAGGACCAAACATTTATAACGATTAAATATAGTATAATTAAATTATAAACTGTCATACTGAAGTTCGTTGGGGTGGAACGGATTAATTTTAGGTCAGTTATTTTAATGGGAAATTCCTTTCCTAGGACATGCCTTTTCCATTACGGGTTCGGTGCCGGAACAGATAAATATCGATAACCAAGGCTCCACTCTATTTATAAGGAAAAAAGAGTTAGCAGTGGGGTAGAAAACTGCAGGGAAGAAGCAAAGGATGGAAAGCGAGATTTTGTTATTTGCAGTTTTTTAAGCAGTTCTTATTTAATAGATTGGAATTATCGTAGAAAAGCATGTCTGTGTGACATCCATCAAGGAGGATGCTGCTTTGTGAGTTGGAACAAATAGTGGATGACCTAAAAAATTGGACTTTGAAATTTTTTAGGACAATGTGGGGAAAGCGTACATTTTAAAATGAAACAATTGGTTTCAGAAAACCTAATAATCAAATTGATTACAATTTAATTATATGGAGAGTCCAAGAAATTGTTCGCTTGGGAAACTTGCGAACAAAACTGTTTGCAAATATCTAAGCCGCTTAATGATTAGCAGGTTATGCAGCCGTACTAGCATTATTAATTTTGGATAAGGGCCTAGGGCGACTTACGCTTGTCTGGCATATCGCTAGGTTTATGAGACTGTATAGGTAGAACCGACGTGGTTGGTTTGTAATAGAAAGAAAGAGGGTTTGACACATCATTACTTGAATCCGGAAGAATATGATCAGGTGCAAAGTTAAGTGTAACCGAAACTGCCGATGATACGGAGTAACATTGACTTACAGCACCTAGAAAGTGAATTTCAGAGAAACATTTCACCCGCGTAGGTGTCGACCCATAATTCTTGTTTGCAAGGGAAGTTTTAACCCGAAGGGCCATAGAGATTTTAGTTTTGCAAATAAATGGCTTATTCCTCTTCAGACGTTGAGCTAAACGCTGATGCTTGGAGAAAATAGAGTCCCTTAATGTCCTTGTCCAAAATTGGCAGATTTCTGTCCTGCGATAACAGTTTCGTTGCTTCTGTGGTCTTATAGTTAAAACGGCAGGAGAAGAGAAAACTAACTGCCACTTCTAGGAGTTGTTTACTTCTTGAAACAATAATTAAAGGAAATCCGAAACCGAACAGATCTCAGTAGGCATCATATTGATGGAAGGTTCTGGCTTCTCTAATTTCGGATAAGTAAGTGTGAATAATTTTAAAAATCAAAAATAGGACCAAGAATCGCATTGAGGCATAAAGTTCTTGAAATTGCTCAGAGCATGAACATCACGTGTTTTAATTTTTAATCTCGGGTGCACGTGAACGAATGTTATTTTATTCTTCCTTAAGGTACGTTGAAAGTCTGTCTAAAATTTAACCTTGAGATCAAAAGTGTGAGTATTTTTAATATCGAGAAAGTGTAAAATAAAATTTTTTCTAATGACCTTTATTTGTGACAGTAAGATATGTCTCAAGCAAAAATAACTATAAAAAATCCTAAAGCATACAAATTAAAACAATAGAAAGGCTAGGCAAGGTGAAACTTATGCCAATATAGATTTCCAACAGGCTCATATATTGACAATGAGAGCGGCTACGATTGAAAACTGAATGTATTTCTAAAGTTTTCACTTTAGTTCCGTATTAACGCCTCAGAATATTTCCGTTTTAAAGGAATCTACGAGAACCTGGATGGGGCTATGTTGGATGAAACCGCATAAGACTGTATATTTCCACCTATCGTTACAAAGCAACCAAAGATATGTGCAAAGAACTGCAAAGAGTGATCAAAAATGTAACGAATAGTTTAAACAAAAAATTAGAAAACCAGTTCAAAATTGGAGCCTTCATTTAGTATTCAAAAATCGAGCTGTGAGCTTTAAAACTGGATAAATCATATGAATGTAGGCATACCGAACCAACCCTTCGAGCGAATTACCTGTTTTTGTGTTGTAATAATCGTGCTGTTATTCCTTCTGTCAGTGTAATAAGGCTGGTGTTAGTTTCGGTATTGTCGTTGTACACATAAATGTCTTATAATACGCAGTCCATCATATAAATAAACGTAAGTCAGGATGACTATTTAAGTCACTGGTTGAGTTAGGGCACAGCGGTTTCGCAGAAAAATACATAAGAATATCGTAGATGGATGGAGAAGGTTTGCGGTAATTCCCCTGCCGATAATTTTTGCAATATACCTCGAAAGCAGAAAGATGCAAGTTATTAATTCAAAGAGCGCACTTCGGAAGCGCTTTTCACGGAAGTGCTCAGCTACAGAATACAAGAGAGCTTAAAGTTCAAATAAAAACTAAAGAGGAATAAATCGCTGTCCCGACAGTTCAACAGTCGCATCCGTATGCTCATTGCTCATTGAGACTAATGTTCAATTGTAAGATAGTTGACACTCGTTGATGAACGTTCGCGTATCGCTAACGGAATTCAATCGTCCCGCCCTGCCCTAGGGCTCATTCGCACGCTCGAGTGGAGCGAGTGAGTTACTTTAGCGATCGGCGAATTGTAATCAACGAGTGTCAATATCTCCCGAGTTAATTCAGCATGGTGAAAAGCAAATGGCTCAATTATCAGAATTTAAGCCTTATAATCAAAAGATCATGGTTTCAAGCATCGCTTGGGGCACGACTTGGGGTTGGGTATGACTGGCTGACGACGATAAATGAGCTAGAAATAGCTATTATAGCCTTTCTGTCTTTGCCGGTAATGTTATTAGTGGAACATTTGGTTAGGAGTGTAGCCTGACCAAAGGCTAGCAACCTCACAGGCTCCCATAAAGTGTCTTGCCTGCCGCCGACCACCACCATTATTCCTTTGTCAATGAGGACGGCCTTCAAGGTCATATGCCTTCATGGTGGTTATGCCCACGCGATGACTGTACACACGCAATGACCTTAAACCCGACATACACGCACGCGCGTCCGGGCGCGTGCCCAAGTAGTCACAGTTCCTGAAGGGCAACTCAGGTCCGTCACGGCAAGTGAACTTATCTCAGTGCGCCCAATGATGCCACAAGCGACCGCGCTTGATAATCACATTTACCTCTCAGACAATGAGTTGCACCCGGATTGCGAGGGCACCATCAGTCCGGTCCCCATTGCCGGGCTAGCCCCGAAGCGGGGACGTTCAGCGTGCTGGAGGTCAACCAGCGGTAAATGCCACCCGAGAAAGCAACTCCGGGTTTCGTAGACAATAAACCCTCCTCTAGGTGGATGCCAAAGTTACACCCTTATTATTGTGTTCTTCCTTAGAGATTCCATAGGGCGTAATTAAAGGGTGACACAATTATAAGTCACCCTTACAACACATTTCACTCAATGCTCAATAGTCAAAGGATCCAGATTTGGGGCATGTGGCATTTGCATTTAAGGTTTCGGTCAAATGACAGTTATAAAGAAGCCTGAACTTTTAATTCGGTCGCTCGAGTCTTTTCTGAAAATAATTCTCATCTGTCAAGCATTCTCGAAATAAGTTACGTCGTGCTTTTGTAACCATGAAACCTGGACGAAATGACTTGCTAATCCATCTAATGCATCTTTTTTTAAAAACATTTCATGCTTAAATAAGCATATGAAAAGTGAATTGACTGGTGCTCTTATTTCATAGAAGTGAGAACTACACGTACACTATATGAAAGTATTGCCAACTGATGGTTTGAGTAGATGGGGAACTAAAGGTTGGCAACTTCTACGGAGTTTAACTTAAATGTCAATGAGAACGTTTGCAATAGGAAGATTTGTGAATTTTGGTAGTAAGTGGAGGAAGTGGGTTACGCCGAAGGTTTCACTAATGGGCCATGATTTAGCTCCGAGGACCCAAAACACTGAAAGATTTGTGCGATGGAATCAAACTCACAGTTTCCACTGGGACGCTCGTCAATGCGTTTGCTTCACGTTTTCAGTTTTAAAATCTTCTATTCTGTGCTGACATGTTCAACTTAAAATAATGTCTTTGAATTTCTTCCTCCTGCATATGTTGCTGCTCATTTTTTGATTGCCAGCAAAGGTTCCAAATTGCATCCAAAGGCACACAAGAATGGGTATAATGCAACAGTAGCTTATGTAGCCCCACTCATTAATTCCTACAACCTGCATGCTTTCCTATGAAAACGGTCGTTTTCGGGTTTTGTGGGCGGGGATTTAGGACACGCAGTGGAATGTACTTTAATTAATGCTAAAGTCATTTTCATTTTACTGTATTTAGAAGTGTTGTTGATTTATATCTGCAGATTTTCCTAATCTGTATTACCATTTAACTTATTTCGGAAAAACCCAATTATCAAATTGCAGGTTTCTTGAATTTCCCGAACAATTAAAATTGTGGTTAGGATGTCGTCTATTTCAACTTTCCTGAGGTCCAACTTACCGTTCTGGAGTTAGATTAGTATAGTCCTCGGCGCTAAGCGCCGCGCACACCTTCAATTTACATGCAGAACAACTCACTCTCAGCGCCTGTGGGAAACAAATTCAACTCCATTTTTTCACTTTAAACTTACTTCTAAGAAATTTCTTCGCTGGCTTTCTTATTCCCCCACTTCCCAAAACTCGATAAACACCGTTTTTGCAGGACAAAATGCTGGGACTAGGGGTATATGAGGGGGGCTACGTAAGCTACGTTTGCCGTGTTTAATATTGCTGGCGAGGGCAACGAGGGCTAGAATGGCCAATCCTTGTTTATAAACAGTCGTTAGTTTGTCATACCCAACCCTACGTGTTACGCCATCTGAAGCCCGAGCACGTGGTCCCTTTGATTAGCATTCTAAAGTTCTAACCATTTGGCCACGGGCTCGTTTTCTAACTGGTTTAGATCAGGAGCTACTGACGTTCACCGATTGCTAACGGAAGCTCCTCGTCCCGTCCTGACTTGGGTCTCATTCTCGGACCCTGACGCCAGCCGTACAACGGCGATCGGTGGCTCTTTCTCAAAGAGTGACAATATCTCCCGATCTAAACCAGCAAGACCACGAGTTCGTGGATCAGCGGCTAGGGCATTAGTCTTCTGATGAAAGAGATAGTGAGTTCGAGCACCGGGCGGTGCGCCAACCCTCGAGATTGGGTATGTCTGGCTGAGGACAACTAATTAGCCAGAAATGGCCTTTCCAATCTCCGCTCTTTTTGAGGATTGTGTATTCAGCAGAATTCATTAGAACCATAAATTTCGCGAGTGCTCATCAGTTGCGTCCTCTCTCCGCATAAAGTGAGTACCGAATGAGAGAATACACAAAAATTGAATTCGTACAGAAGAGATCACAGAAACAGGTCAAGATGGTCGATTAGTAAATTTGCCTAATTAGTCTAATTAGTAACGTTAGCAAGTGAGACACTTTGGACAGTGAGGTAGGGGCAAAAAACATTCCAATTAATTCTGTTGTATACGCAATCTTTAAATATGAACCTGGGAGAAGATGCTTCAAAATACGCGCTCTTTGTTAACAATTCTATTTGCCTAGACTACTAGCCGCTGTAAGCTGCGGTAAGGGTCCGAGAATAAGATCGAAGGCAAGGCAGGACGAGTGAGTTCTGTTAGCAATCGGTGAACGTTGATCAGCGGAAGTCGAGGATATTCCGTTTCTCAATCAATAAACGGCCCTCTCATGATTGTCCGCTGACAACTGACAGATCAGCGAGACGGTAGCTCAATGTTAGGGCGTTGGACTAGCTGCTCAATGCTGAAAATTTCCTGGTTCGGATCCCAGGTTTTCCAAACCTGGTGTTGTGCATGTCTGCTTAACCGGACATGAGCATTTTAGCTTCCGTGGTCTTTTTCAATTGTGGTACTGCTGTCTTTCGTCCTGCAATTTCAAGAGATCGGTACGTCTCATACGCATGTGGTTAGGTAGGTACGACTCCAGCCGATCGGGCGTGGTGAGTTGCTAAAACTGAAAATATGGCTACCTGATTACACTCCAACTTTTTATCAGCGTACAGGAAAACTTTGCATCATACAGTAAGAGACCCCTTAAAGTAGCATTTTCAGAAAGATATAATTTCCTACAAAATGAGTAGTTCAGATGACATTCTATGCACTTTTCCTTGTAGATTAGATTCACTTTAGGCAAACATAAGAAAGCAAATTTTTAAAAAATGCACAAATGTAAAATGCTGAATTTGTTTTTTTGATTGGACAGAAAGTGCCAAATGTAGAATTCAGTCACTGGCCCCAACATTAAATTTCTAAAACTGCAAACTTTTTGCTTACATTTTCTTATTGGAGGCTTATGATTTATCTGACGTTGATACAGCCACGTCTGAAGTTCTGCTTTTTAATGGCACATTCCGAATGCGTTCACCCTCTACTCTCCACTAGGGACAATTTCCCCTTACTGTTTTCGTTTTAATTAATTCGAACAGACAGGATTTTCCTTTTGTTAAGCTTTCTCATTAATCCCCCTTTGGCCAGGACTGACAAAGTCTAAAAACTTTTATTGAATAAGTCCCTTTGATACAAAGTGTGCGACGATAAGAACCCAGAATCTCATCAGCTGTTTAAAAAAGTAACGGGTAACGGTGCAAATAAAGTACAAAAATGGTTAAAATCAGCAAATACGGTTAAAAGGGAGTTCTGATTTGCATGTTTTGATGTCCATCCCTGGTAGGATATTTCCTCTGGTTAAAGATGACTCATCAGCTAAGAATTGCCAGGCGAGTTTTCTCCCTGCCCTTCTGGGGCAAACACAAATCTTTTTGGGTTGCAGGATGGAACAACTGCAGTACCGCTTAATTTCTAATACAAGCGAACATGCGAGTCCCAGGAAGTAACTGAGAAGTAAAAGACGGCTCTATCGCAGAGACATACACTGTTTCTGCTAATATTCTATGTGTAGATCCCTGATGATGAATCCACAACGGATTTCGAAATTTCAGGCGAATAAACATATTTTTTCAGCGACCGAGTCATATTTAACTTCTAAAGTACCGGTTTATTTCAGAGCTCAGTCTTCCCATAGGAAAGATGAGGGAAGTGCCACGGGTAGCTGACGCCTAAGTCTTCACCTACGCATGTCACCAACGTCCAGTGGAAGCAATTCCATGAATCCCATCACTCATAGCCCGGCCCTTCGTGTCACCCCCCCCATCTCCTACACCTCCTGGTTACAACATAAACATACTCAATGGAAATCAAACGTCTACGAAAGTTTTTGCTCGACGCATTGCTGAATTTTAGTTCTGAGAGAATGGGGTGAGGTAGGTTTGTCGTAGAACCCTTATCAACTTTACAAATACGAACTCCTCAATCCTCATCGCATTTCTTCTGCGCGTTTCCCTATTTTACCACCTCTCTTAATTAATTATAAGTAGTTTTTTTGCGTTCGACATGTTGTTGCTAAGAGGTACGCTTCTTTGCCTCAACCTACTAAAAGATGTGGGGGATAAATGCAAACAGTAGGGTTTTTTTCTTTGGCGTCAATCTGAGCGATTTTAGAGCCTTCAGGAAAACTTGCCGTACCGATCGGCCAAAGGTCCTTACGTGTCATTTTCTTCAGGATATGCTTCTTTTTGGGCAAAATTTTATGGGAGGACCAGAAAAGCCCTCTGGCTAAAACCAGCATGCCATTATGGTTAAGCTAATACTAGAACTTGCAGTCTCGCACTCAGGTCTATGAACTTTGGCATGTGTGCGCTCGAACGCCAGACAGACTGACAGCACAGTCTGTCAAATCATCCCGTAGACTGTCTGCGCAAACTTGCATTAATTGATTTCAGAATGTGAACCAATATTTTGAACAAAAAGTTCTTCGCTACATTCGGATAATAGTGCGACAGTTACGAAGGCTTCAGACGTCCGAAAAAGTTTAAACGTTTTTATAGGCCCTTTGTGTCTCAAATTCTGAAAACTGTCCAGGTCCGGTTCGCAAAAGTTGTTAAGCGAAGAAGGCATACAGAACTGGTTACGGAAGCATGTTTTGCTGACATCCAAATTGTTCCTCCTTTTGGGTCCCCCCAGCGTATTTTGTTTGAAAGTGAGTGCAATTTGAATCCACCCAAAGTGAATGAGCCTTTGGCTGGCTCAGTCTCAAAGGAAAGGTGGCATGCACATATGCAGGCGATAATAACAAGGGGCAGGAATTAAAATAAAAAATCAAGCTTGGTCCATGGATGGGCACTCGATTGATCGTCGTATCGATTTGGTGCCGGCATACAGATCCCTGCGCAGTCACGCTCAGAAGTACGTGACTGACAGTTGATTGGTATATTATCCGTATAATTGCTCCCTTTTATTGTTGTGGTTACCTTTGACGATGAGCTCATGAAATAGTTTGAAAACCAACTGTTCTGATGCTCGAAGAACCGTCTCCTTTACCCACGACAACATGCAAGTTGAAGCTTTTAATCATCCTGGGGCAATGTCACTTTCGTAAACGACAATGTCCATCCGTTGCTTCGCATCGGGTGGCGCACGGAAGGCAATTTTCATACATCTACCACACTTTCTCCCCCTTCACTCACTGGGTCCGTGTCGAAATCGAAGAAATAAGAACGGAGTCGAAATCGTGCACAGTACGTGAAAACAACTTAACAGCCCGCCTTCAAGTGCTAAACTCGACTTGGTCTGCGCATCATAGACCAGATTTTGACAGAAAAAAGTGGCCGGTTCGCATCCATGCGACGGGAAAGTGTAATAGAAGCCAAAAAAGCCCAAATTCCCGTTCTGAGAGGAGTGTCAAAGTATCCCGTTAGCTGGCAGCCTTCCAAGTCACAGAGTTTGGCGCACCGTAGAAGCCTACAAAATAATTGCATGGTAACCACTTACTAGAATGAGCGTTAAGTTCTTATGTACTTCCTCGGCTTTTGTGTGATCGTTTGGTTTAAGTTCCATCAAGTCCAGTACAATAAAACAGCTCGCAGGTCTCCACAGAAAGTATTTCAATTGCCCCCAACAGAGACTAAAACCTAGAAGCCCAGAAATTGACAATTTCCATCTGTGAAACGAAATCAGCAAGTCCTGAATCCAGGAGTTGAATGGGATTTTGTCCAGTTATTTCGAATGAAATTTGGAAGCATTTACAAAGACAGAGAATGAGCATATTCTTAAAATTACGAACTAGACAAAGTATTCCTATGAACTTTTTACTTGCGCGTCTAGGGGCCTGACCCTTGAACACAAAATAGAAACATACCACAGACTAGCTACTCCTTTGGCGACAAAATGAGAATAGAAAGATTTTCTCACGCTTTATTGCCATTTACGCTCAAATGAGTGACCTTCCTCCTTCAGCAGCTGACCGTCGGTCTCCCAACCTTCTTTTTCTCTTCATGCCATAAAAACCTCGCCTATTGCCATCTTCGGTATCTGCTCCTTCTCCTTGGAAATCTGTTTACGGCGTCTTTTCCCTTGGGTGTTTGTAATTACTGACTTCTGAATTGGGGAACCTTCAGTAGTCGACGATTACGCCTTCAAAAGTCCTTCTCCCAAAGTATCCATACAATTTACATTAACTTATGAAAAGGGCAATTGACGATGCGATCCCACGCTAAGAACGCGTCAAACTAAGTCAAGTTCAATACCCCGGATCAGCCGAAAGTGACTATATACCCGGTCTAGTGAAGAAGAACGACAATAGGAGCAAGATGTCCGCTAATGATTCGACATGCAAACAAGTTAAAGTGTAGCGGCAAACAGTTGTTTACCAACTTAAACAAACGGTGAAAAGTACAAGTTACAGAAAGGCGTAGCAACTAGAATTAGTCTAAGATCTTGTGTACAAAATGGAAGTACGACAAAGTTGTCAATAAATACAAGTTTGGAAAATGGCTACTACAGATCTTTCATACCAAAGAGTTTATAGAAAGTGCACTGGTCGACTTAACAAGTCAAAACTTTAAAAAATCCCAATCAATGTTGACCGCGGGGAAGACCTGCTGTTTCATTCGTCGTCTCTTCGGAACCTCGGCTTACGTGTCTAGACACAATCCACTTGAATGAAAAACTGGTCAGTATACGTTTTCATAAGAGAGTGGTGATAAAAATAGTAAACGTTTATCACAGAGGGTTAAGTGAGTTAAACCCTAGCAACTGCGATGTTCAGACCATGGTTCCGTAGCAGTGAAGAAGTCGGTTGAGGCCACAGGTGACTCGCTGTACCTTGGCGCAGCTTCGCAGTGGCTACTGCATCCTACTTCGCCAGTATCAACACTGGCTGGACCAGTCTATACCCGACTGCTGTCCCGACTGCGGCGTCTCGCTGCATGACTGTCGTCACCTCCTCACCTGCAGTTCCCGGCCAGGCACCCTACTCACCCCCGAGGACCTTCGGCTCAAGCCGGCCGAGGTCGCGGCCTTTCTCCGTCTCCCAACTGCACCCAGTTTGGACTCCGTCGGGAACCCCTGATCCAACATTGGCTACCAACCAACCAACCAGTGCACAAAGGAACTTACTGCGGGATGGTTTACCTCAGTCACTCCCAGAACCGGCGACCTACTGTTAGGTTGTAGTTGTCCGGACCTGGTGATCTACTTGCCGGACTGCGTCTCTGGACTCCGGCTCATTCATGACTGGACTGCACTTGTCCGGGAGTCACTTACCTAGTACTTACAATGTATTCCTGTTACACCTTAATAAATTATCCCTAACACTCTGGCCTCTCACGCCTTATATTATCAACTAGTTCCTTACCGTTGGGATACATGCTATCGTATATTATCTGGCCAGACTACTTCGTATCCCACAGTGCCGTGGCGATAGATTTCTCAGTGTTAACCTCTCCTTCCTCTCTGTGTCCCGTGCACCGGTCGACTTTCCAAATCTAGTAATCAGCTGGTGTCTGGGTTGGACGTGGCGTGGCGTGGCGTAAAGAATTGCGTGCAGGCCTGCCGCAACACCCCGCGCATGTACGGAATAGTTATGGCTGGCGAGTGAGCCAGGGATGTCCGGGTATTGCGTGTTGTGAGTCAGTCTGCCCTTCATTTTGATCCGGGTCATCTTCAGCGCAGTCCGGCGTGAGGGACAGTCAAGAATACCTAGAGTGGCTAGTGTACTGGTTCTGTCAGCAGCCATTGTGGGAAGGGGGTGTGGAAATACCTAACGCTTGCGTAGACAATAAATTACCCACCCTAGGTTCTATCGCAGGAGGTAAAGTAAGTTAAACTCTAGCAACTGCGATCTTCAGACCATGGTTCCTTAGGAGAGAAAAGTCGGTGGAGGCCAGAATAGTAGGAATAGTTTATTCAGTATACAAAGAAACGGATAGTCGGCAGGAAGAAGCTTGACTTCGGCGCGCACGACCCGCCAGGAGGCCAACCGGGTCCTAAGTGCGGGCTTATAAGCAGACATTCCAGCGGCCAACGAGAATGATACTTGTCTGAGTCGGCCTTGAATGTTTTTGGCCAGACAGACGGCGTCGGCTTACGCGTGCAGGCGTACTATTCGTTGCCGGGCCAGTGGCCAGCTTTGCGGCATCTGTGATTGGCTGTCCCCAGAAATCGAGAACAGCGGTCTTGAGCTTTTGAATAAGTTTGCTTCGACACGAGCTCGTCCCCAAACGTCAATTGAATAATTATTTTACCCACATTTGACCTTTATAGCACCCTCACTCAGATGGGGCCCGAGTCGCTCTCTCGTTCTGTTGCGTGAAAATCTGGTCAAACGCGCACGGACCGGGCGTATGTGGAACGCACAGGTGGGCTGTTCTATTTTGTCCACTACCGCCCGTCCGATCCCACATAATGTCTAGTTAACCCTTGTGCATCACCCATTTCAAAAGCAACCACCCTGTCGGGCACAAACGCGGTTGTGTTAGCACCCTCTTCCAACGTGTTCAGACACACTGCAGCGACGACATAGGGGAGAAGGAGGAGGTTTAATACTTGCATGCCCAACTTCGAAGCCAACGGTTATTCAAAGTTCTGTATACGCAAGTGTCTTAAGAAGCTCCACCTTGAGCGGTTGAAAGGAGAAGGCTCCAAGTTTTGGCTCGTTATCCCTTATGCGAAGAACGTATCCGAGGCGGGTGCAAGAATCCTGAAGCCATTCAGTGTGGCTCACAAGCTGGAATCAACCATCAGACAGCAGATTACGAGGCCACAAGACCAGCTATTGTCGACAGAACAGTCAGATGTGATGTACAGCATACCATGTCAAGACTGCGATGCAATGTTTGTCGGTTAACCGGGCAGACGCCTTGGCACCAGGTTGCCTGAGCATCGGCTCGCAATCGACCACATAAGTACAGCAGAAGAACCACACCTTCGTTTGTTACAATGCAAAGGTAATAGGCCGAGCCAATGACAAGATGGATAGACTTCTGCTGGGAAGTTGGTCTTCGACTGGCACACTTAACAGAGCCACAGACCCTCATCCTGCCTGCCAGGTGGCACGCAAATGGCCAACAGGACGGCGAAGCAGACAGAACCGTGGAGTACAACTGAGATCAGAGGAAGATAGGAGAGGGGTCGGCCAGAGACCACGTGACCAGCGTGAAACGCTACCTCACCGCTGTCGCGTAAATGAGGTTGATATACACTTATGGGGGTATCAACAAGTGCTAAGTCCGTCGGTGGACGATGGACAGGCCAGTAAGCGCGCTGACTGGCCAACAATTCCGACAGCCACAAAGGGGACAAAGGTCACACGAGCCCCCTAGCGGTCAATCTCACGGACAGTCAGCAGCGAACAAGCAGGCCAAAGTTCGTACGCCGAGCACAGATATAATAACAGGCATGCAGTGAGGCTGAAACAGTCCCGGTAAACAGGAACAACCACGTTACTCTGACGATGGAAACAAGCAAGTGTCCGAAAACGGTATGATACCTGGACCTCAAACCTTTGCGCAAGTTAACTCTCTCTTAATATCGGGCTCAGCTGGGTGAGGGGATGAGTATTAAATCAGTGCTGCGTTAGTCTGTTAGCCCGCGCAAATCATCTTCTCTGCACCAACCATGCTGCGCGGCACATATAGGGCATCGTAAGTAACGATGGTAGAAGTGTTGGTCTAGCCAAAACGAACAGTCGTTTATCGTGCGTTTTAAAATTTAATTCCCACAGCTGTTGGGGGAGCAACTTCAATAATTAAAACTGCGGACCGCTGGGGTAAGAGTTGAGGCCTACAGGATATTGCCTCATCGCTAAACTTACGTTCCTAAATCTTATTGTTTTTTTGCAAACAGCAGAAACAGTAAGACCTGTCCTACAGTTGAAGACAAAGTCTCTAGTCGGTCACTAAGCAAATTTCCCAACTCGGCTATCTGGACAGATTTTTCACTACTTTTTATTAAACTATCAAGAGATTAATGATAAGGGTCGCGCTGCTTCCTACTGAGCAGAGAGTCTGGAAGCGATAAATTTCAGTTATGGGAGTCTAAGCTTCAGCAAGTACATTAAATTCTACAGATTACATCATAAAATGCGGAGCCGGTAACGGTTGCCTTTTAATATATCAGGATGTTATCAGTACTTTGTTGGTTGGTTGGATTAAACATTTCTTCATTGACTATTTAACCGTTATTTTTTTAAGTAAGATTAAAAATAAGTCAGGCATCTGTTCTCATTCTCACCGCTTTGATGTTCCCTGAAGTTTAGATGTTTTACCTACCAACGTGGAGTCCAGTCCATGTTAGGGAAGTTAATCATATCAGAGACACCTAAACAGACTTGTCGCTGGTAAAAACCTCAAAAATGCCTCAACTGTATATAAATAGTTGAAAAGGTTTGCAGTTAGGAGAGTGGTTACCTGGGCATTTTGTGATTGGTGAATCTCGATGTCCGAAGAAAGAACTGCACATGTTACTGACCGATCTGGATCTTCGAGTGACAGGCGTGAACCGAAGTCTGAGTGACAAAAAACCAATACAATGTGTTTGATCAATACTGACGGGTCAACTGCGCAATACCAGCACCAAGGCAGCAACTTCAAAGTCACTCCGCCAATCGCCGACACGAGAAACCTCCCGTTTACTCTAGGACGTCAGCAGCCACAAGCGGACGAGCATGAACACAGTATCCGCTCAAAACGCTCAGAAGACAGTGAATTCACAGAAATCTTCCACGTCTCTCTTCCCATCGACCCAAAAACGCTATGCTTTTAGCGATTTTGGAGGCCGGAGAATCTTCAGCAGAAAAGAAATAAAAATAGAGTCAGTTGGGAAGCCAAAGGAAAGCACTACCTGCGGAAGGACACCCATCAACCAGTCGCAATGCGTTGGCACGATTAAAACAACAGACCGGAGGAGATTAGCATCAGAGTGTACAACAAAGAGGCCGGACGAGCATCGACTTCGTACCGAGAACCAAGCAGGTGTGGCGGTCACGGCAAATTTTGACTCTAGCACGTTGGCAAGCGGGGAGGGGAATCCCGGACGTGAGTCCTCTGCGAACCGAGGGAGTCGGCTTATCAAGGTCATTGCCCTTACTGGTGACCATGGTGGGCTGCACGATGACGGCAACCACAAGGGGACCCCTCCTCCTCCCAAAATCCAGTATCTGAGGGTCATCCCAATTAATGGCGACCGGAGCACACTCTCGTGGAAGCACAGTAAAACCGCTGCTACCCTCAACAGACCACAACACGCTGTTAATTGTGGACCTAAGGCCGCGGAACCAACGTACAGAGGGGAGGGCAGGCCCCGCTACACCAAAACTGCATCAAAGTCCACTGAAATTACTGCGGGGAAACAGGGCACAACACAGCACCGATACGCCGCTCCCAGCCTCAGCCAGATTGCCGTTGCTGAATGGATCATGAAGCTGGGTTCTTGGGTCAGAGGTGAGCAAAGCGAGCCTAACCGGGAGTGGGTCGATCCACTGTGTCGGCGGCAAGCCTATTGGGGTATTGCACCGTGCCGAGAACATGAGTCCACTTCCAGCACACCGGAGGAATTGGAGGTGGGAGTCAAAAATTTGAAGAGGAATCCTTAGCGCGGCTAGCGGTGGGACGAACGTAGATGTCCAAAGAACCGGAACGGAATGAACATGGCGACCAGTGAGCAACGTTTTGATGTCCAGAGACTAATGTCCGATGCCGCACCTCGGCACCGTTAGCGAGAGAGACAAGACCGCCGGACGCTAATGGATTTTGGTCTCACGGGACAACATTGTTTTTAAACTGGATTTGTTTTCTTTTCTTAAAAAAAAACAGTGGTAAGTTAGGAAATACAGCTGTTCTTGACATTGAGAAAAGCAAAAAACTTGTCCTAGCGCGTAGTTCCAATTCATTTGACAATGAATAATTATTAGGAGTTAATCGCCACATTACAATTATGTGACAGAAATCATTCGCCTTTACAATACAACTTTGACCGCTAATGAGCACCCTCACAAGAGATTGAGGTGATATTGAAGAGTGAATCTCAAGAGGGAATGTGATCTAACAGTGAAAATAACTCCTTCACAAGAACCCAAAACTAAAGTGATTTCTTAGCCTGTACGAAGAAATAAATCGTAAATCACGGGAAGGAGAAAATGCATTCAAAAGAGAACTGCCTGTACAGGAGAAAAGATAAGAGCTCGAAACGTTCTTCTTCAAGAGAAAATTCATAAACTGAATAAGGCGACTTGTATAGCCCATTTGCTGTAGATGTGACCATCACATTTCACAGCTGACCGCAGAAACAACCATGAAGGTGCGCGAGGGGGGACACCGCCACGATATGTCACAATTCGCTTAAATTCGAAGCGAGAAGGGTGCATTAAAATTTGCGAGGGTGACTGAAATTGGTGTCGATGCGACCATGAGATATCTTTAATTGACCGAACAAAACCTTGGCACTCTGACGGGAGCAGAGTAAATCGCCGTAGAGTCGAACTGAGTGGGGACGATGAAAGTCACGATGATCGTACTTGCGGGAGATAATATCGGTGAATTTGTCACGCAAATAAATGCATTGTCCGTTACAATCAAGGGATAGTTGCTAAGTGAATAGGTAAAGTACGTAACACCTTCCAGGGGCCAAAACGGAAAGTGCTGACTATATATCTACTGAGGTATAGTGCTTACTTAATTTCATATTTAATACCAATAATTTAGGTGGTGACGTAAGTCTTAATGTATGAGTTGGACCCCTAGCAGCTGTGTCAAGCAGCGGCAGAATACCGGCGAAACACGTGTCTGGGCCTATTAGCAAGTACCTAGCCTGTTAGTATGGTAAGTTACAACGTCGATTTATACTACTTAAGACTGTCCTGTGGCAGCAGGTGTAAATGTCATTGGGGTTGACGGGTTTCAACACAAATATACACTTACAATTTCGGTCTACGCCTATAGACCTGATATATACTGATGTATATCGCGATCAGAAATTAATTTCTCTGGAGATTAAAAAACCTGAACTTTCTTAACCGGTAGATCAACCAGAAAGCAGATAGGGAAAGCGGGGGACCAACTGATGAGCCGGACCCCTAGCAGCTGTGTCAAGCAGCGACAGAATGCCGATGAAACACGTGTCTGGGCCTTTTAGCAAGTACCCAGTCTGTTAGTATGGAAAGTTACAGCTTTCTACCATTTTCTACAGCTAGGGGTTTGGCCTGATGCTTGTTGTTTAAGGTGTAGTGACCTCGTATTCTAAGTCATACTTTCCTCGCACGCCGCTGGAGTAGGCCACAAGTCTGGCTCTTGTGTCCACCAGCGTGTGCGCACCAGACGATGTCAAAACGTCCGTGCAAGGTACCCTCTCTCTGTCTTAACTTGCCAGTCCACAAAGGACCTTAGAGTAGTGACTGTTTACGCTCAGACACTCTCAAAGCCGGTGACTTCATTGCCGGTTGCGGACATCCGGAACCGGCGACTTAACCCGCCGGAATACGACTCTGGACTCGGCCCGCTCATGGCTGGACTGCACTCGGTCGGGAGTCACTTACCGATTACTCCTATTCCCCTCCTTATGTTATGTACTAGCTTATAACCATAGAACATCTTTTACCCGGCCGGACTACTTCTCATCCTACAAGAGTTTTTTGCATCCTCTGACTGTACATCCAGTAGTAAAGCGTACGTCCAACTCCAAGGATAAGAACAATAAATGTAGTCAGGTACGAGTAAACAAAAAGTAAAGAATATATGAGTTACAAACCCTAACCAAAAACAATGGAGTCGGCAAAGTATCGGCCGATTCTAGGCACGGTAACGACACATCCAACAACGCCACACGGGTGTAGGGCGAAACCGTACTTTGGAGAGCGGATGCAGCGCATGAGGGGACGACAGCGGCTCTAATGCGACCTCAGGAGCTGGCTGGCTGGCTAGTAGCCCTTGTTGGATCAGGTGCCCCGCCGGGTGGGCCTCAATCACGGCGGCGAGGAGGAGGAGGAGTCGGAGCAGCATGGTCGGGAGGGGCTGCTCCGTCATCAAAAAAAACGATGGAGAAGAGGAGTGATAGATGCACGGTATGGGGGGTTGGTGTAGCACACCCTGGCCGCCGTGAGGGCGGGTGGGAACGCGACAAAGACGCGTCTGCTGTGGTTCCAACGACCTCAGGGGCCAGTTCATATGGCGTCAGATGGGTGTGAAGAATTGCCCGGATAAGGGGTCGCGTGTACAGAGGCCCATAATGCATCAGCAGGGCGGGGGAGTGTTCAAGTGTTTCTCTAAGTAGCCACGGCTCTCTCGCACGTAAGGGAAGACTGGGTCAAGAGTGTTCAGGTCATCCAGGTGCAACGGCTGCATATCAAAACAGGGGGAGAAGGGGTTGGACAGCGTAGTTGGCTATCCGCCACCAATTCCGTCAGAGACCTTCATCTCAGAGAATCGAAACAGCTGTCTCTTGAGGCGGCGGGGGCGACAGCATTGTGGGGGAGCAGGGATTGAAACATGGGGCCGAACAGGGTAAGGGAGAACTTATGGAAGAGGGGAACAATCGTATGTAGGTTATGAATTCCAAAATAATTATTCAGCCAAAGACAACAATTGTAGCGTTTCATGTTCAAACACTGCTTAGGCGCTACATTTTTTACGGAGACTAGGACTAGAATTCACGCCAAACCTAAAGAAAAGGCTGGTTTCGAGTCATATAACCCAGTAAAAATTACTAGTAACTGCCTGTTATCTCGCAGTATTATAAGTATTGGAGCCAACTAGCGGGATGCGTCTCCAAGTAAATAAAAACTGGAGCATTTCCGATTTAATTAGCGTCGTAGGCGTTCGTAGGAACCAAAAAAGGAGAAAACTGTTCGAGGATGGAAAGAACGAAGAGGTGGTAAAGTCTTAGTTTCGGTTCCATAAGGAAATATCACAAGCTTCGAACCCACATATCAGCGCAGCGTTTGCAGTAATTTGGTCCGCATGAGATGGTGAAGCAAGTGTATTGCAATACTGGAGACTCAGGTACTTTATGATGGAAAGTCGAAGAGTGGTTTAGATTGAAAAATTGTAGGGCCAGGAATGCAGATGGTGCTGAATCACAAGAAACCATATCTGGATGACTTAAACTCCATTTCCACCGGTGAAGTACCTGGGAATTATCATCTTCACTGCAACCAATTACGTTTTCCTTAGAGTATGAATAAACATATTTGCTGCCATAAGAATGCGTAAAATTTTGTGAAGGAAGAGTAGCCGTCCAGGAACAATGCCTTTCAATAGGTCACTCGTGATCGAGTTAGATGTCGAGAAGGAATTTTCAAGCTCGAGCTTCTGAATGCAGTTTATTAGTTAAGACTTGATTGAGTGGAGCATTGTTCTGAATGCAAAGGAATCATTGTGGTGCCAGCGTTAAGTGAACTTGCTGGAGAAAATTGGACATAACACAACTGTCAAGCTGTTTATTTGCAGTTATTTGCCATGCAGGCCGAAGTAGAAGTGAAAGGTCAAATTATTTGATCGACGTTGTCAGATAAGCATTCCCTCACAAAAAAGCCTGTGGCGGACATCCAACAGTGCTGTCAAACTTGCCTGGGCAAAAGCAGCTTATATAGCCCCACTCATAAACTCTAGTCCCAGCATTTTGTCCTGCAAAAATGGTGGTTATAAAGTTTTGGAGGGTGGAGAAATAGGATAGGCAGAGATGGAACTTTTTAGAAGCAAATGTAAAGTGAAAAAATGCAGTCGAAGTTGCTTCCCGTGGCCGCTGGGAGTAAGTTGTTCCGCATATAAATTGAAGCTCTGCACGGCGCTTCGCGTCGCGGACTATACTAATCTAACTCCACAAAGGTAGGTTGGACCTCAGGTAAGTTGAAGTAGACGACCTCCTAGCCACTATTTCAATTTTTCGGGAAATTGAAGAAACCGGCAATTGGATAATTGGGTTTTTCCACAATAAGTTAAGTTACAGATTTGGAAAATCCACAGATATAAATCAACAACACTTCTAAATGCAGTAAAATAAAAAGGCATTTAGCATTTATTAAACTATATTCCACTGCGTGTCATAATTCCCCACCCATTCAACCCGATAACCACCATTTTCGTAGGAAAACGTGCAGGTTGTCGGGATTAAGGAGTGGGCTACAAAAGCTACTGTTGCCCTTCCCTATTTGATATCCGCTGCCTCAAGGTCACTCAACCTCGCAGGCAGCTGTTTTTGGACATGCTGACCTTAAGACGCTTAATCGACTTCCCCGCGTGCACACACACGCGTGTAACGACCTCGTATTCTAAGCCATGCTTTGCTCCCACGTTTCTGGGCATGTCTGGCATGTCTATTACTCGCTTCCACTAAGCACGTGCGCACCCAAGTGTGTGAAAAGTAGGTTAAGGTCACGGGCATGTCTGTCTGACCTGACTGGCCAAACAAAGGACCTTAGTCTGATGACTGCTTACGCTCAGACACTCCCGGAACCGGCGACCTCACGACGGGTTGCAGACATCTGGACCCGGCGTCTACACCCACCGGACTGCGACTCTGGAGTCGGCCCGCTCATGTCTGAACTGCACTCGTCCGGGAGTCAATTACCTATTTCTCACATTCTAATCCTTCTGCATTTATTTACGTTGTCCACCAAACTCCGGCCTTCCACGCCTTATTGTATCTACTAGCTTATAACCATTAGGATATGTTCATCTTCTAGTATCCGGCCGGACTAATTCGTATCCCACACGCGCTTCAAAACAGTCACGACTGCCAAAGGGCCACTTGGAAACACCGCTCATCGAGCAATGCAACTCGCCAATCTTACAGCCACTTGCTACATTATCATATTAAGCGCACACCCTGTTGGAGCGAACAGTCAACAAGGCTGTCCAACTTTATTGTTCAATGCCCGTTGCCTCAACGGCATACAACTTCAAATGCGGCTGCTTTCTGAAGACCCTTGACCGACTTCTATGCTGCCTCAAGACAACTTTAACACGTCACCCGTCGGCCAACGCAGCATGGGTCTCTTTAAGTGACAGGCCTATCGAGGAGATGCTAAGGCTAATGAGGTTTAATCCCAATGACTGCAATCTTTTAGGTGAGGAGAGAAGTCTTGAGAAAGCCAGAGTAGTAGGAACAGTGTATTGTGTACACAAGAGTTAGGAGGAAGTTTGACTCACGGACTAGTGCATCCGTTCCCTAGTCTAGTGGGGTACGGAGTGTTGCCGGGAGGCACAACACCGCATTGTCGTCTGTGTCCCACGGATTGAGACCAACCTACTTAATGAGATCAGTCTACTAAAGCGGGAATCTCACTGGACGGATTGAGGTCAAGCCACTGTGGGTTAAGGCCAGAATGAGGCAGACGCTGTGCGCGCGTCCGTTTGCGCATGTCTCGAGACACGCAGGAAAACTGCTTAAGCGCGAGGTCCTGTGCTCTGAGTGACCTCGTCTGTGGTATCAAGAGTAAGGAGGGCGATGGTCAGCAGCGACCACTACAGCCCCTCCACCAGTGCAACGCACCAATCGCACACACCACTTGAACTTGCTTCAAAATCCCGTAAAAACAGTTGTCACAGCTGTCTCACCCTCTCTCTCTCTTAGACATGACTGGACGCAGTCAGCACTAGCCCTGGTTCTGCCAGTGGCCACTGCTGTCAGAGACGTGAACCACAGCAGACGCGTCTTTGTCGCGTTCCCGTCCGCCCTCACGGCGGCCAAGGTCTGCAACACCAATCTCCCCACGGTGCATCTTTCTCCCCTCCTCTCCATCTGTGTTTCTGATGACGGAGCAGCCCCTCCCGACCACGCTGTTCCGACTCCTTCTCCTCGCCGGCGGGATTGAGGCCAACCCAACAGAGCTCCCGATCCGACAAGGGCTGCTAGCCAGCCAGCTGTCCGAGGCGATAACACCGGGTTCCGTGCACAATAAACCCATTATTCTGATGCCTTCTGCCTTTTCTAACCATCTGGGCTGTTGACTTGATGATTCTTGATGCTACAAATCTTCTACCATTAGGACCATAGCATACGGCCAGCAGGTGCAAGTACTAGCCAACTAAGTCACATAGTAGCGTTAATAAGCAAAAGGTAGATAAGCAGCCTCTGATAAATAGTTCATCGACGATGCCTGGAAGCAGACGCTACGCACCTCCGTTGAAGTTTTTCTCAAGTTATGCTTTGCTGAGACGTAGTGAATAACTGGCGGTAAGCAAGCGTTGGCATGAGCGAGCATGTATCGTCTGCGGCATGCGTCTGACTCCAAGTAAACTTGGCTGAAACATTTGCATACGCTTTCGCATAGGTCGCACGGGTCGACGCCTATCTAAAAGAATAGGGGAACCCCACCCGGCATTACACAGCTCTGTTATTGCATATATTTTGGATCCCAGACATCGTGCTGACCTCCGCAAAGTCTTCCGCGTCCGATAGCAGCAACTGAATCAAGTGCTGTCAGGTTTAAAGAGCCGGTAACGTACGCAGAAGAGAACTTCCTGCAATCCTCGGCTCGCTATACGCTCCCTCCCCCCACCGTCCCACCCATGAAATGGCTCCACCTAACTCCCAATGCCGCCTAACCCACTTTCGCTTATCACTCCTCTCGTTTCCAAACCACGCTTTTAAGGCAGGTACATGATTGCTCACATGTTTTAACTTATCTCGTCCTCATATAAATGCAGTAGTGCCTCGGTTAACGAGTGTAAGTCTTTCCGGCACCAAGTTCGTCTTGCGAACGCTCATCATGTGAAACGAATTTCCCCATTAAAACTAATGGAAATTAACTAATCTGTTCTACCCCCACAGGCATCACTATAAAATTTTAAAATGTAATTATAATGATTGTAATTATTATAACTGTGTTACTGTTTGCTCTATGAAGAGTCGTTGCTGGTGTGATGGAGGCTCTGGTGAGGTAGGGAGGTGGAGGGGTGTAACGGTGTGGAAGGTGAATCCACCTACAGAACCAGTCGGACATATTTCGCCCAACTGGATTTGGCTTTTGGTACATTATCTCTTGCTTCTCCTTGCTCTGGCCTTCAAAGTAACGTATCTATTGACGGCGACTCTAGGTTTGGTAGCGTGCGTTATGAATAAGTAATCAAAGCGACTACCAGATTCCGTAGAAGGTATATGTTTTCTGCAATCGAAAGTAATAGCAGGTGACTAAAAATACCCCTATGGGCGGCGCGTTCAACCGAGGTTAATTGGTAAAGGACACAAATGGTCGAACACTGGAACGAAATTTATTTCTTCCTGAGCTGTCGAGCTCCTACAAGAGCTCATCGTCAGAGGGGAAGAAACAGCAACAGTTGTTGTTGCTGCATGGTGCATGGTTCGTACTTACTTCAACTTGTTATGACTGTGATCATGCCTGATCTAGCCGGCCTCAATGATGTCACAAACGGTACCTCTCCATGTGTGACGATTGGCGGCAGCGGATCGGGAAAGCTCCACCCAGTCCCTTCTACAGCGACGGAGATAGGTCCAAGAACTGCTACCATGCCTTGGTGGACGGTGTCGATCCAAGTCCTCAGCTGCACTCCTCTTCGACGCTTCCAGGTGGGCTGCGATGCCGGGTTGAGGGCAGCATAGCTAAGCTTGTGGGGCAGATGACGGAGAACATGTCTAAACCACCTCAGTCGCTTTTCTTGAATGGCGTCGGTGGTCAAAGACCTCCAGTCTTCACTCATCTTCAGCGCGCACAGCTAAGCATTTACATCCATAGAGGAAACAGACCGGGTGGGTGCACGGTATACACGAATCTTCGTGGCGGTAGAGCTGTCACGTTGGGTCCATAGGCGCTTTCGAAAGATTGCGAAAACCCAGCGAGCAGCATCGATACGGGAGACAATGTCGTCCTCGCTCTGCCTCGTTAATATGTCATGCATAGCTCGTGCCTGCGATGCGTTATTTTGAAAGTGTTCATGCATGGTGTAGGTACTGGTGAGGAGATATGTGGTGATAAGGTATGGACAATGGCTTTCTAACACAGCTTTTCATTTGTGCGGAGTTTGTGGTTGCCTAAGTGCGTTTGGGTGTGTGGGCGTTTGACGTGGTGCGGTTGTGGGTATATAATGATGCTTCTGGTACTGGTCTGACAGTCCGGAAGCGGCCCATCAGGCCGGTGCGTGATGTACCTCTGCGGTGGCAGTTTGGGCAGGGTAGGCTTGGAACTGCAGAGTAGAAGCTTTAGAATACACGCGGTTGGGCTTCACACAAGCAAACATGCCTGCCTTTTTTGGGTACCGACACAAGCAAAGAGCGAAACACATACAGTGAGTGTGATCAAATCCTATTCAAAAATGCTACCGCACTTTTCTCCTACGCTTGTTCGGCAAAGCAACAAGATGTACGGTGTGTTCGGTCTTAGAATGTTCCTGAGGTTTCAGATGCCTTTAGCCTTTTTACTCGGGGGCGCAAATGAACCCAAAAGATATAATTTATATTGATTTTGTAACTTACCATACTGAAAGTTCAGATACTAGCTAAAAGGCCCAGACACGTGTTTCATTGGCATTCCATCGCTGCTTGACACAACTACGAGGGGTCCGCTTCATAAGTGGATCCCCAGAAGTCATTAGGCCTTACAACGTTATCATTATGTCCCAGTCAATTTAAAGGTATCCATCGAAGAGACTGAAATAAACCAGTTACGAAATCCGGGGTTCTCGGGTTAACGCTCTTGCGACAGAATTATTGATCGCTTGAGGGATATAACTGGGGCCGTTGCTTATGTGAGTCCCACAATTAGACAAATTTGCATCTCTTCCGCATTATTTAATGGAGCGATTGATACCAGCACCTGTAATAATGTGCAACCTCATAATCCGGCATTTGATTAGCTATGAACACCTGGTCAATAAAAGACTTGGACCCAACGTTTTGCTAAATTGCACTTATTCTTAGCCCTGAACAGGGCGAATTACGGTAGGAGTTGGGTTAGTTTTTTACAGTTAAGCCGTATCAACACCCAGCTCAGAACGGGGGACTGGTAAGCAAGCTTTATGACACTCAAGTGGGGTGGGGCGGACAAACTGGCAGTGAAACGTTAGGCTCGACGCTCCCTGTATCTCCGAGATTTATCGTGGACGGGGGAGGGAGGGCAGACGTACCGCAAGGAACTTGGATGACTCACCCGCAGAAGAGTCCTGTAAGACAAGCATAGCGAACATAGAAGGGACATTTTCGCACATATACAGGGAATGTAGGACGCCGGAGGAAACGCCAGGCCCATCAGTCTCTGGTGTAGGGTAAACCGGATTGTCTGGAAATTCTGAGGCAGCATGGATGCAATAATATTGTATTCACGAGTGAAGCTGCCGAGACTCCCCTTCCCCTTTATCCTTTTATTCCTTTGACTAACTGTATAAATCCAAATGGATTTGATGGAAAACATGCAAGAAAAAATTATTGCTCCTTCTTGTTTGATAGGAAATTACGCTTCCTTTAAATTTAATACTTAAAGAAAGGGTATCTTTCGGTTTTAAAAAAAGTTTCTCAATTGCCGAAAAATATTCTAACCCACTGACTGCTACACTCGAATTGAAGGTTAGCAAACGGCGCACTCTGTACAACCTGTTTAAGGAAAAGTACATTTTCGCCTACGGTTTGAGGAAGGAGTCACATTGTTGCCATTAAATATTGCAACAGATGTGGAACATGTTTAATACAGTATAGGCAGTATTAACGAATTGCCGGATACGACGTATTATAACTAAACACCGCACAATTGTAAAAAGGTTATGATTCGCAACTTTTTTTAAAACCAAAATATACCCTTTCTTTGAGCATAAAATTTAAGGAAGGCGTAATTTGCTATCAAACATGTACAAGAAATACTTTTTTCGTGTATGTTTCCTGTAAAGTATGTTTTAATTTATAAAGAAGGTCAAAATAAATGATAAAAGGCATAGTACTTAAGAAGCCAGTTTTTACAATAGATACGTTTTTTAAGTAGTCAGAACGAAGTTCCTTAAAAAGCCCACATCCTATCATGACTGAAATGACTTCAGAATGAACTACACGATAATAAGTATAACAACCTGAGTCAATGCCAACTAGCGAAAGATTATCAATCTTCCGCATATGTTGGCATGCTGCGTGATTTTCGGCGACTACTATAGTCTAAATTGCAAACTGTTGTCGACAGACGCTATGGAAGCTGAGATGACCATTTCTTCTTAAGCGCCTCTCTGTCATAACGTAAGCTCCAATCAGAAATAATCCAAGCCTGGATCATTGAATCATACCCTATATATACTGGGGTAAAAACTTTCGTCGTAGGACTGATCGTCGCTAACCTAAATCTTAACGTCGGAACAAAACAGAACGCTCAATGTGTGTCTTGCAAGCGGGGTAGATTGTTGAAGGTCATCCACACATGGCCTTAAACAGCATTGGCCTTCAGTGGCATTTAGAATGATCGACTAGGCAATCCACCATGGAAAATCGTCTGCTTAAAAGGGATTCTCCAAATACTACAAATGCGTTCGTCATCGGACGTTTGGAGCTCATGTTTTTTTATAAACAGTATCGGCACTTCTGCATGCTACCGAGGCTCTCAAATTAGATAAGAATC
The DNA here is from genome assembly GCA_036362985.1 of Ligula intestinalis. NCBI lineage: Eukaryota > Metazoa > Platyhelminthes > Cestoda > Diphyllobothriidea > Diphyllobothriidae > Ligula > Ligula intestinalis. Next base: position 21,777,553 of record JAYGXS010000005.1, on the reverse strand, counting down.
TTCACTAAATGGTACCTGGAAACTTTAAATTTTCAGGCTGACGGGCTCTGTATACAGTGGAGCCTGAGTATTTCAGGTAACGAGCGAGCCACTAGCAGAATATTTATTTCACTTGACGAACTTCCACTCACTCAACGAGCTGTCGGTGCGTGTGCATGCCTGTTTTCGCCGTTGAGTCTTCCAGGGCGTGCGTTCTCGGTCGCCTGCAACCAATTAGTGAAATGATACATTTTTATTGACCACTTTTCCGAAAGCGGGTGTTTCACATGACGAGGTCGGTACCGAAACGCACTCCAACCGTTAACCGACATTCCATTGTAATCTAAAACAACCAATACTCCTAAGTGTTAACCGTCAAGAGGGTATGAATGACTGCACGTGACAATAACATCCTTTCTTGATTCCGTCCATCGAATGCAACTGTCGACATGCGAACAGCAAATCTCAGATGAAACCATAAATAAAGCCCAAGTAGTCAACCTATGCTAATGTGGTTGTCCTGACACAACGATCACTCCTACCACTATTGTGCACACACAAACGAGGTCATCCCACTTATCAACCGATGCTGCTAACCCACCCATTGTGTGAAAACTCTCTCAAGACAAACAGCCGGCATTTCATCAACACCCATCGATGCAGATGACATAGCTGTCCTTGGGCACCATAACGAACCTAACCTGATTCTAGGGACAGTACACGTTTGTGGAGTTCATTGGGCAGTTCTTCCGACGGTACTAAATTCCTACGTTCCAAATTTTCCCCACCCTGGGGTCCCGTTTCATGTTTTTAAACGCACAACGCGAATTCCAACCCTTCCGTACACGTCAGCTACCGGTTTCAAAGTAGACAAGCCCAAAAGATTCGAATGCCCCAATCCAACCGCGAAATTGCATGTCATCTACCCTCCAAGCAGGTTTCTTGTCGCATTATACGCAACCAAAACATTTTCTCTGGTTGCAGAAAATATGATCACGCACGGTTTTAGAAGAACAATACTATTCTCGTTAATCTACGCAAGGCAATAATTTCCTACTGGGAAGAAAATGTCCACAAGGATGCCCAGTTCCAGAAAGTCCCTTTCTGAAAAGAATTTTCCCAACAACTAGACAAGTTTCGAGGCCTTAACTTCTATGACGGCGAGCCACTAACATCAACATGAAAGTCACCTACTCGTATGTAAAACATGATTGTCCTAAATGTCACCAGCTGGCGCCACGTAGGACGCTTTTTAAAAGAATGATGCGTTAAGCTGCTGTTGGGCGGAACCAGAATTTCCAACGAGAGAAGAAGGCTAGTTTCTTGAGAAAGGATAGAAGACATTTTCACGGGAAGGCTAAAATAAATTACAAAAGCTGACTTTGTGAGGAAGCAAATGGACTACCCGAGGTAAGAGAACAAAAAGCTTTATTGTAGGTGCCGAAAGATGGCTGCTGGGGTTATTCGGGAGATCAAAATTTCTCTCTTGGAAGAAATAAACTAAAGTCATGGGGAGGCTTTTAAGGTGGACACACGTCATGGATGCGGACCGTTTAGCGATTTTGTTTGATGAAGGCAAGCAGTCCATTGGTAGATGCGTCATGGGTTGTGACAACGTCATTGCTGTGGATCTCCGGCTGGAGTTTTTTGGCAAGTTCCTTCCCCAGTTCGACGCTTAAAAAACAATTATTTCCGGATTAGGCGGGTGGAATGAATAATCCAAAGGTCTATAGAAATGTGGAATGTAAAAAGTGAATGTAAAAGCTAAGCTTGGAGCAGAAGACTTCACTCGTTTTTCAAAAGAAGCTTAAACTGGAATCGTAAATTCAGGCGGATTAACCCGTACGTCAAGAAGTTCTGGAGAAAACTCGATAAAACACAGATCTCCTGGTTAAAAGGTGCGACTTTCTTTGCGAGGACTTTTAACCATTGGCTGGTTATCTAGAAGAATGGGCAGCTGAAATGCATGCCTACGTGGATCTTACGATGGACATGTTATATGGTCCCGAGTATCTTTCTGTCTTTTTCCGAATAGATGATGGGTGGAACTAAGCTATTAAAAATAGCATTGTCGGCAAAGACAAGGGAGAATGGAATGGCCATCGTCAGCCAGTCATTTCCAAATCGATACTCAAACTCGCGACCTTTTCGACTCAAAGGCTCACAGATAGCTACTTCTGGCAAAGTTAGAGGCTGGAATTCCATTAATTCCTCCGAACGGACAGGAAACCTGACCTTCCATACCTGCAAGAGAAAGGTCCATAAGGCAATAAGCACTCCCTTCATGTGTTTCTGTGATAAAAATGAGATTTGGTGGCAACCCGTAAAAATGACATCAAACAGGGATTGAATATACGGACGGACAACTCACCCCCATTGGTCATAAGAATTGATGTTCCAAATGACGCCCTGGGTGAAGATTTTGTGCTCGTACATGGCCACCAACACGCCCAGCATGTAGGGTGTAAGAGCGGTGAAAACGATTGAGTTGGTTGGTTTGTTGCCACGGAAGGTCTTGTGAAGAGTCAGTTTCTCCAACATATCCCCTGTGACGTTTGCCTTCATCAGTTCCTCTCGAGCCTGCTCTGGTGTCTTGCCCAACATTAGGGCCTCAGTTTGGGCGAGGAAGTTGGAGAGCAGAATCTGTTCGAACAAGGCACATAAAAAGGGGCGTAATTCAGAAGGCGTAGAAAGGATGGAGGCGATGGGGAAATGCCGTCAACTGACCTCGTGGAATTCGTTATCCTTGATCGGGTTTTGAGATTTACAGGGAGCCAAGAAGTCGCAGGGTATCAAACGAGTGCCCTGATGAATGAGCTGATAGAAGGCGTGTTGCCCGTTAGTTCCGGGTTCGCCCCAAACAACTGGTCCGGTAGAATAGTTTACAGTCGCACCGTCGCGCGTCACGTATTTGCCATTGGATTCCATGTCACCTTGTTGGAAGTAGGCAGGGAAACGATTCATGTACTGGTCATACGGGAGGATTGCCTGAGTTTCAGCCTTGTATCCATTAATATAGAGAACTCCGAGCAGTCCCAGTATAACAGGAATCTAGAAAGACCAAACACCCTTTTAAGGTTGAAAGCCGAAGACTCACTGAAGTCATGAGGGGGAAGGAAATAAAAATAGTGGACTGAGAGCAAACATCGGTAGGAGTAAAATTGAAAATATAGTTGGAAGGAGACTCGACGGACAGAATAAAAACTTGTCGAGCACCGGATCAGTAGATTTATTGTCCTGACCTTTCGAACTCTTGTAGGAGTCCATATTCAGACGTCTGAAGATGGAATTCTGCAAGAGTTCGAAAGCTGAGGACAATAAATCTGTTAATTTGGTGCTTGACAAGTCTTCTTCCTTATCCATGCAGATACCTGGAACGCGAACCTTTTCATATATTCGAGAATAAAAACTACCAGCAACTGACATTTGGGATTCACGCTCGAACCTGTCATTAGGGACAGAAACCAATAGGGAAGGGGGTGGATTCACTAGGTATGCAGTACTCAGGAGTTGCCGTTGCTATAAAACCACCATAAATTACGACCAAGTTTAATGAATGTGGGAGCTGCAATTTTTGATGGACCGTAAGTGCAGTATTCCATTAGTACTGAAACCACCCGGGAAACCATCATTTTCATCAATGGCTGTATGGTGATCGTGAATTCAAACAGTCATACAAGAATTTTATTCGAAAGATTGAGTGTTATTTCTCCTAAATCTCTCACGGAACTTGTTTTTTTGGTTATATTGAAAAATATGAGCCAGAAACGATCAAAGAACCTTTAAAACTGAGGACTTACGTTGCGCTCTAATGGAGCTTCTTTGAAGTGCTTGTCCATTGCATGGGCGCCAGCCAGCATTTTTTCGAAGTTGTCCATGCCTTCGTAAAATAATGTTCGTAAGCACATTTAATTTGCCTCTCATAACAAGCCTTGGATTTTCAGAATTCAGCGTAACAAACCAAGACCATTTTAAAACGCTTAACAAAGAACTGGCAAAATAGCACTGAATTTCGAAAAATACAGTGTCTCAGAAACCAAAAAAGTTATTCGATAGGGACATCGCTAGCACTGGGTATAAAGTAAAACTGGAAGGCATTTAGATTTAAATTATGCTTAGATTGTAGAAAGAAAAAACATACAATGATCAAACTTGGATAGTTGTGTGTCAGTGTACGGAGAATTCTATAACATTCTGAAACAGAACATACCTATGTATAAAGCGATGGATAATCCAATAGCAGACCACATGGAGTAACGGCCGCCAACCCACTGGAAGAACATAAATTTGTGCCAGTTTTAGTAAAACTAAGACAAGTGCAAAACGAAACACTGTTAGCAAAGCTCGCGCAGTGACTTCAGTTCATAGCAACCTTAAATAATTAAAAGGTTATAAAATCCCATTTAAAATTTACATCTTTGTATTCGAAGGTATAAAAACAAGAAAAAAAGATAGCCAGGTTTGTGAATTGCACAAACTACTTGATAAAATCGTCAGTCTGAACTCAGACTAAATCATATAACTTACATCCCAGAATTCAAACATATTTTCCTCGGCTATTCCGAACTTTTTCACTTCTGCTGTGTTTGTTGAAAGAGCGACGAAGTGCTGAGCAACAGCTTTGGGCTAAAATAACGCAATCAATACAAAGGAGTTGATCGATCGTTTTAAACGAAATCGACATCAGTTTTCAAAATGGAATGTCCATACGGCACGGAAGCTAGGGTAGAAAATAAAAACTCACATCGTGAGCGGCTTTTAGGAACCAGGCCTTTGCGTAAGCGGCATTAGTCATAGTTTCAGCAGTCGTGAAGGTCTAAAAATACAGGCATAAGTAGAAAAATACAAACGAGAGGGCTCTATCAATTGATACCGTTCTTCCAGGAGAACAATTGGCAAGTGCGATTTAGAGCTAACAGGCCATGTAGATTTCAAACACACAAATGTAAGGCGAACTATTTCTAACTATTGGAATAAAAGGAAGCTGATTTAAGTCTTCAATGTAACCAAAACTTGACGGCGGTTATGGTATCGGAGAAAACAAGCACCTTGGATGCGATGATAAACAGTGAAGTTTCGGGCCTCAGTAGTTTAAGAGTTTCGTTTATGTGTGTCCCGTCAATGTTTGAGACAAAATGAACCTTGAGTGAGCTTGAAAATGGCTTGAGACAGTTGGTGGCCATCACAGGACCCTAAAGAAAATGGAATGTAGACAAAAAATGTTGGCGGAAGGCAGTGTATGGGCGTTAAGACATTTATTAAAAAAATAAGACAGGTAAGGATCCAGGCCAAACAAAGTATGTGTGCATGTCCATGAGAAAAAGTCATCTAGCAGACGAAGACATAGAGCGTGGGCAGTTTTGGGACCCTCGTTAATCCTAATTAGCGAAACTGATACGTTGTGGCTATTCTTTCAAGACTGTCTTCCCGTCAAAATATTTCCTTAAGCCAAGTTAACATTCAGGTTATCCTTAAAATCTTGTGTGGACACCCCTAAATTTTCTTAATTCAAGCCGCAATAAAGCAACCGTTCATGTTAGCCTAGGTCAAAAATCTCGAGACAGTGTCCGAAAAATAACCAGGAGAGCCGTTGAGTGGCCTTTTGATGCAGTGGTTCTATTAGACGATCTCCGTTTATTTGATAATAACTAAAAAATTCAAATCAAGATCCAGCATGATGTTAATTATGCACGCCTTACAAACCGGATCATTACATGTTTTACTTCGAAAAAAATAGAGCGGCATATTCAGGTCAACATAAATTTTTCCTTGCTATATATAAATTTCCGTGGTATCATTGGTTGTACATGCTTCTGAGGTATCAAATCAGAAAATTGAAGTCTGTACTGCCATCTTTTTGTATTGATAAATTCCAGCACTGTTTACTTTTCAATTATAAGATAGCTCTCGCCCCCATGCAAATAGCTAAGACATTAATAGGGTGGCAGGTAAAAATTGCCTCAACAATCAGTTCGATTAACAAACGAATGATTTACTTTATGCAGACAAAAAGATTTCAGAACAAATAAAACGGATTTGAAACGCGGTAAAGAAAATCGTTCAAGCAAATATGTTTGCTACAAGGGGTCATGCTGCCTGGTTTTATTTGAGTAACAGAGGACCAGAAATACGGAACATACCAAATCTGAGCCTCCAATACCGATGTTAACAACATCCGTGATTGATTTGCCCGTATACCCTTTAAACTTTCCGGTCAATACACTTTCCGTGAAGTCACGCATCTGCTTCAAAACAGCGTTGACTTTGGGCATGACCTACGAGAACGTAAAATTACATTTATTCTTACGTCTTGCCCATCGACCATAATCGGTGTATTGGATCGATTTCGTAATGCAACATGCAAAACAGCACGATTTTCTGTGAAGTTAATTTTCTCTCCGCTGAACATGGCATCTCTCATTTGCTCTACGTTTGATTTTCGAGCCTAAAAATTACAAAAACCGAATAACATTTACCAACTGCAGTAATTTTTCAAAAACCTCTTCATCAATAAAGTTTTTGGAGTAGTCGACGAGGAGTCTTCCTTCAGCGAGCTCAAGGACCTGGCTACAAATATAGAACAAAAAATAAAACCACGGTGAACATACACGGAAAATACATGCTGTCTCATGATAGAACAGAAGACTTACCTGTATTTTTCGAACCGCTTGGGGTCTTTTGCGAAAAGCTCCTTGAGTGTAGTCTCCATCGGCTTGAAGCCATTTATAAATTCAAGAAGGGCACTCATTTTAGGGCAAGTTCTAAGCCTACGTGACAACGAGAGAAGTACGAATAACAGCGCGCCGTCGCAAAGGCAAATTAACTCTTTATTTTGATCACGTAAAACAAAAACGTAAGTTTAAAGATTAAAATTTTTGAATATAACTCAACAATATGGAGTCTTTATGTGACGCCTTTTATGAGTAGGCACACTTGAAAGCTCCTGGATGTGCGCAAACTCGGCGCCAACAGATGCGCATCGTTTAACTTGATTACCCATAAGTACACATCCGAGGTCATGTATCCCCAACAGCGCACAAACATTTTCACAACTTGCCTTAGGACACCGCGGTTTCTACTGTGAATAAGAGTTTGTTTTCAAATTGAACTACAGGCAGAGAAGCTGTTCCAAACTACACTGCCTATACGGACATTAATTCTGGATACCTTCGCTTTTTCAACGCAAGTACTTTCGACAAGATCGTGCACGGCCTTGGGAAAGGATTGCACTGTGATAACCTGCTAAACGGCACCCCGCACAGCATCTCTGTGGACACACAATGAAGCTGTGCATTAAAATTTATAAGCTTAATCTGCGCTCGGAGCCATAGACCGTGAAATTACCTCCCAAAATCAGTCTTTTAGGGGACATCTATACAGCTCTTCAAAGAAGGCTTGGAAGATTGAATTTCTCTCCTGTCTGCATTCAACAGTATTAACTCATAGTAATGCCACGAAAAGTCGGGCCAAAAGTTATTTGTAAAAGCCGTGCTACTGACGGCTTGTGAATAATATTTTCAGTGGCAATTTTTTGCGTGCTTGTTGAGATGTTTATGACGTACCGGAATCTAACCAATATGGTTTTTACATGCATTGCCTAAAATCCTTACCATATAAACGACAAGGAATGAGCGCAGCGACTCAGTTAATTCCATTTGATCAATCTTCGAAAAATCTTACGGCTTACGTTGCAGTACAAGATCGCGAATAACGACGGACTAAACTGTGCGGATTTCTTGGTATCCACGCCATGCTCAGTCAGTTTCAACGATTTTGGAGTGATCAACCCATGTGGACGGGCAGCCGGTGACTTCAAACGCCCTTTCTATGGATCTGTGACTGTGGGCGCTCGCCGACCAGGAGTCAAAGTACAGCGCTACAAGGAAACCTTGTAGACATCTTTGAATCACCTTAAAACAATTAAAGCAAACTGGACAGACCTCGTTGAAGACCGCTCGACGGAAAAAAGGGCAGTGAACACCAGGGCTGTAATTTATGAAGCACTTCAGATCGCTGCCACCGAAGTGAAAATAGAAAAAGGAGATTCTCTTTTGCTGGCATTCTCCAACGCAAACCCTACACGTTTGGCAAGAACAAGCATTATTGGAAATATGTGAGGCAAACGCACGAGCATTTAGCTAACCCCAATCACCACCACCTCCTCCATCGCATTTGCTCTTATCTCGGCGATGCCCACAGTTTCGTCACAATTCCAGCGCCTCCTCAGTCGCTAAAAATGCCAGCCCCACCACCACCGTGACTGGCTCTGTGGTGGCAAAGGCCGCTTTCTATCAATTCGGCTCTGCCACCGATGAGAACGATCGTAGAAACCCATCGAGCGCCAACGCTTATTATGTGGAACAAGTCCAAATCTTCAATCACTTCAACCGCAATTGCAGCACACGCGGCGGCCTGGTCAGTTACTTGCTAATTCATCGCACTAGTAATGGCGATAGTAATAACATCTTCCAAAGTGATTGCATATTAATTTACTGTTGTCTTCCGCTTCCTTCTACGGACAAGGCTAGTGCTGGTCGTACCTATCATGCTTATGACCTCGCAGACATTAGATTAATCAACAATTTTCTTGACTCCTTAGACTGGCAGAGTCTCTCCTCCATTAACGACGCTGCATATCTTGCTGAACTCATATCGGTCTTTTCTAATAAAATGCTGGAATTTGTGCCCACTAAAATTGCGAAACCCTGCGCACCAGAATCGACCGTCCCTCATTTTCTTTTGCCCCGACTAAAGAAATTGAAAAAGCAGCTGAAAGGTCAATCTAGTAGTTCGCTGTCTGTGTATCTAAGGGTAACCATGGTCTTCGAATTAGCGTCCAAGATTCGTCTTGCGCGTGACCAGCACAGGGAATCTTGCGCCCTGAGCGAGTAAAACCCTGTGAAATCGGTTGCACAACTGTTTCGTCGTAGGTCCTCAACAAAACTAGGACTTAAAATACCCTAATTGCTTAATGAAATAAAACATTTGTACTCGATGAGTCTGACAAGGCTGAAATGTTTAATGCTTTCTTTGCAAAGCATTTTACAACAGACTTCGAACCGGTCCCGTCGTTTCAACCATACTCTGACCTTACTCTCGGGAAAATTGATTTCTCCATAGAATTAATTCGAAAGCATATACTTCGTCTAAAAAACTCGCACACTTCGGGATTTGACAGTATTCACAACTCAGTTATCAAAAGAGTGTCGACCTTTCCCAAATTACTTAGCCATATATTTTCAGTCAATCTCTCAAATGGTTTCTTTCCTGACACTTGGAAGACATCCATTATTCTTCCAGTCTTTAAGTCAGGATCTCGTTTGGACATAAATAACTACCACGGTGTTCATACAACCCCGGCACTAGCCAAACTTCTGGAAACGATAATTTTTAATCAAATTCTCGATTTTTGAATAAAAAACAAGCTTTTAAGCGACTCGCAGCATGGGTTTGTACCCAGTCGATCATGCGAGACGTGTCACTTAGCTTTTCTTAACCACGTCACTGCCCTCCGTAACGAGCGGCAATCCGTGGTTGTTATCGACTTTGACCTGAACAATGCCTCTGACAAGATACCGCATAGACGGCTTCTGGTAAAATTGGAAGCCATTGGCATCCGTCCCCCTCTCCTCGACTTCATCGGCTCCTACTTGTCTTACCACAGCCAGAAGGTTTTAGTAGGTAATAGTTACTCCACTGCTCAGCTGATCACGAGTGGCGTTTTTTAAGGCACTGTTTTAGGTCCTTGACTCTTCATTCTATGCATAAATGAAATGTCGACTGTTCTGAAAAATCCACACAATCTCATTTATGCAGATAACTTCAAATGCATATACTCATTTTCTAAGGACACAGCCGATAAATGCGTTGATAAAATAAACGCGGACCTGCTTACACTCTCACGTTGGGGTGCTACCTGGCAGATGGAGTTCTCTCCATCCAAGTGTAGTTTCATGTGTTTTTGGTCCCGCCAAGCTTCCTCGTCCACTAGTCTTTCAAAATACTCCACTTTTCGAACGATCCGTCATGAAAGACTTAGGACTAAGCTACACAAATAAACTAGCATTGTCACCTCATGCGGATCAAATATCTGCGAAGGCTGCACAAATATGCTGTTTTATATCACATAATTTCTCCCTGCTGGAAATAAAGTTAAAACTTTATCGCATGCATGTTCTACCCATTCTAGAATACTGCTGTCCCCTCTGTGGTCTACTGAATGCTTCTGACCACGGTAAGGTTGAATATGTACAGAGGATGTTTACTCGCAAAATATTCGCTCTTCCTCGATCCACTATTTCTTATACGGAGAGATGTCAGTTAGCGAACATGACATTTCTTTGGGTTAGAAGACTCGAAGCGGGCTAATGCTTCCTTTTTTGCGTTAACTCTACCCCTAATCTCCCACGAATCGACGCTCTTATACCCGCAGATAGACCTTATGCCACTCGTAATTCCTCCAGGATTATTGCACCCCCATTTAGCTCCACATCGAACCATTCTCGCTTTTTTGCCATCAAATATGCATTCCTCTGGAATAATATTCCCCTCGAAATTAGGCTGTCGGCTAATTGAGCAGTTTTTTAAGTCAAATTACGTAAACACTTAATTAAAGGAAGATTTAAAGTCCTTGTTATCCGTCTCCTTCCCAAACACACAAATTTTCGACTTTGAAAAAGTTCCTCCTGGTATTTGAGGTGGTTATATTTATGTCACATTGTTTTCCATATATGTCTATTTCTTCCTCTATAGAGTGATATTTACAACAATGTTTCGTCCCCGTCTCTGTCCAGTAATCATTGCCGTTCTCTGTTCCGCGTTTTACAACCTTGACGATGGGTTCATGGTCTCTTATCGTGCTCGCGGTGGTTCTGGTATTTTCGCCAGCTCATCGCTGGACTCCGCAGTCCACAAGGTCGCATCTCCGGCGTTTCGGTGATGATTACGTGACCTCTGCCATTCCCTCATCTTGTCGACTCTGTTGTCCACGATGGCCTCCTCCGTTCTCACCCTCTTGATGGTTGATCATGAAGCCAGTCGGGCGGTGTTACAGTGGTGAACGACAGCCTCTGCTGCTATAAGATTTCTCCAATTGACAAGGAGCATTTCCAACCCTCAAACGTTCTCATCAACAGTCCTGTCTCACTGCACTACAATCAATCCTATCAACCAACTTCCTGAATTTTGCAGAAGCAGTTTTTTCTCCTACGTTTTGTTTTCTTTTTAAGTGGGGGTCTGCTGAACTCTGCCCCCGTTTAAATGGTAGGAGTTTTTTTCACTGCTTTCTCCCTAGTTCACCATGCGTTTTCAGAGTGTGTTGACTACTATTTTAAACTGAAGATATGTTGTTGGGTATTAATTTTATCTACTAACAGTGCTAAACGCTCCCGCTGCCTATGTGGTTGTTCACGGAGAGCGTATTTATCAAATTTGTCTTTATTTTTTCACAACACTATGTTTGCAATGACGAGGCCCATCGGGCATAAAATATAAAATCAATGAATTATTTTATTTATTTAGCGAACCAACCCCAGTCAAACAGTTTTCATGTCCACTTTGAAGCTGGAACCTTGTGATAAAATGCGGGGTGGAATTATATAGGTTGATTCTCAGAACAACCTACTAGTGATATGTAGACCGCCAATGGTTGAAACAATCCACGAATTAGTGGAATTCGTGGAAGACTTTAGGCCTGCAGAGAAAAAGGGGACTCGCTGTTACACTTGACTTCCATCCCTGTAAATAGAGTGTTTATTTTCCCGATGTTCAAATGTACGTTCATCATTCGGAAAATACAAATTCCCTCCGTCCGCGAGCGCAGTTTTACTGAAAGTGCCGAGTTTGCGCTCTTCGAAGAGAGTCTGCTTGTATATGCGACGCTAAAGTTAAAAATGTAAGAAAAAAAGACAATAAATTCGACACCTTTTGACACCTTAGTTTTGAATAATTTTTCCAAACAACATTTCGAAACTGCTTTTCTGTGTATCAAGGTCCATTTGTACCAAAACGAATAACATTAGAGTTCTCGTTGCACTGAAAAAAGGGGATACCATTCCTTTCAATAAACAGCCAAATTTAAAAAAGTAATCTACGGGGATGCCCAGCATTTTAAAAGTTTTTCAGTACATTACGATCTCCATTTCACCAAGGAAACTGAAGTAGGAAAAAGAAAAATGTTCATCTACTTTATTCAGATTGTCCCAAAGAGCAAATTAAGGTTACACGTCAGCTTAATCAAATAGGAATTGTTCTGCTGAGATTTACTCAAGACATTGTTATACATAAAAACTGTATATTTAAGGTCCAAGGGGCCATTCCATTGTTTTGTGATAAAAATAAATAAAAAGTTGGTAATCACAGCTGCGCGTAAGCAACTGTACAAAAAAGTTCTCATTTGATGAAATAATGAGCATATTTTCTATATTTTAAGCACACAGAGGGCATAATAAAGGTAGTTGGATTTTCAACGTAAGTTTATTGCAATAATTATATATAAGGCTACCGAAACACTAATTTGTTTAAATTTTATTGTTTTTGGGTGCAAAGTGAAACTGTAACGGACAGCCCCGAATCGTCTTACCCCAGTTTGTTTTAATGGTCATCTCACCATTTTTCAATCCTTCAGAATGGGAACTAAAAGTCACCTCGACGCACTTTTTCCGTATTACCCGCATCTCGTACCGTATATCATCTTTCCAGCGTAATCTAACGCTTGGTTTCTGTTTTCACAGTCATATTTACCGTTATTTTTGTATTGTTAGATAATTTTTCGGCAAATCGTACCGTACCACCTCCTCAGCCCTATTACAGTATTTCATGTAAATAGAAACAGTTACTACCGTTTTTCTATCGATACCTATTTTCTGTATCGTTTTGCATTAAACCTTGACTCTCGCAATTAAACGTTATCTTCTCTTATTTTCTATACTTTGGCTGCGATGAGCAAGAAACCCGTGGATGTGTCTGATGTATGTGTGGAACTTGGACGTGTTTTAGAGAAGATAGCTGTTATATCGTCACCTGGAATTCGAAGGTCACCCACCTTAGCGGGTCGTACGCCGCAACCTTCGAGGTTCGCTGTATGACCGGAAACTACAATGATGACAACTAATGCCGGACACACTTCATTCCAGGCTACCTTACCCCGTCGCACACGAAAGCCTCCCTACATATGCTTTCACAACACGTACTACAGTTAGTAGACCTGCTGCCAGTGACGCATAATCTAAGGCTTAACAACGGTACCGCCATCCATATTTACAGAAGCCTCATACTAGAACTTATAATCGACCGCCTCCCCGTAACACACGTCTTGTACAATAAAGGGGACGCCAAACTGATTTGGCTGCCCCCCTCCCCAGGCGCATGCCTAAAAAGTAACCTGCTGAAGTAGAAAAAATAATCGAAGAGATTCTTCAAGCTCACATCATCCAGCCATCTACATTCCTATGGGCCTCGTTAATCGCCTTAGCCTCTATTAAAGACGGCTTCTTGCATTTTCGCGCTGAGCAACGACGTTCGAACTGCGTCACAATCAGATATTCGATACCCCTCTACGTCGCAACGACACGCTGGGCACACTAGGTGACGCCTGACCATAAGTCACAAGACAGCTTTTATGATCTCTCAAGGATTATACGAATTAAAAACACTTCCGTTCGGGCTCTGTAATGCCGACGCCATATCTAAATGCCTCATGTACGCGGTATTACGTCACCTCATCTCTGGCAGGGGCTCTGTTTATCTGGATGACATAATCGCCATCGGGCTAACCATCGCATGACAAAACGCGGACATTGTGGAAGTTTCTGAAGCCCTCCATAATGCCAGGTAGATCCCTAACTCCAAAAAGTGTGTTTTTCTAAGACTAGGGGTGCGATTTTAAGGCACAAGTTCTCCCCCGAGCGGTAAGCCGCCATCCTAAGCAGACACCAACAGATCCCAGTTTCCTGGGATCGGCCATAAACTATCGTCGGTTAATAAAGGATTTCGTCTGCATGTGTAACACACTCCATATACTAAATCAAAATGGTCACAGTGCGAGTGCAGACGTTTTGAACAGCCTCAGAGCTGGCATTTATTCCGCATTTCTCATCGCATTCCTCAACCTCGACGCAGATGCACACTGTTCATTCCAGACACGGACGTCAGTGGTTTCGCGATTGACGCAGCCCTCTCCCAGGATGACCAAACTACAAGACCACGGTCGATATTTTCTACGTTCTTCCGCCAACAGTTTTATCTCAATATCCCCCCCACCCCCAAAATTATCATATGTGGCATTGTAGCTGAAACCGTATATATTAAATTTTTTTCTGCGTCTCTGGAAATATTTTTACGTGTGGATGAGCGTTCGAAATCGTTATTGAAAAAGATGTACGTTTTTAACAAATTCTACCGAAAGCAAACGTCTGCGGGTGGAACATAATATCGTTCTAGCAAAACAAATAATCGGAAGCACAATATCCAGATCTTTTCGAATCCTTCAAAGGTTGAATCGTTTCGCCAGCAATTAATACATTTTATCAAGCAATTAAAGTGCTTTTAACAAATAACTACGGTATTCTTTTAAGTTTACGCTGATTATTTGTCATAAGTCATAGTCGCAATATCCCATAGACTCAGCCACCCATTATTAGCTATCCGTAGGCAAATAGCTCTATACCCGTCAGTACTTATTCACAAATAAAACTGGCCCACAGTTTAAATACTCACCTCCAAATTATTTTTAAGTATAACGATAACCATAGTCCCGCCATTCGAAACACAATAAATTTAATAGTGCTTAATGACAGGCTTGTTATAAAAAGATGGCTCAACTTAGAGACATTGCTTTTTAGATGACACCCGATGTTATATGCATATCAGATCTTGGATCCACCTAATAATTTATGAATACTCCCTTATCATAGACGAGTGTAATCTCTACCGTCAAGACCACATTAATAAGCGCGGTGCTGGTTGTCTTTTATACATTAGAACGTCCTTCAAGTACTTACCGTTTTATCCATATACCATGTACTTCTCTAGAAATTACTGCTTTGCTTCTATTATCTTGTCGCCCGGCAAAAGGTGATTTTCGGATGCATATATGATCCTCCTAACTCATCATCTGAAGATGATGCAAATCTTTGTGAAAGATTTAATTTTATTTTAAAAATCCACTTTCAATGTTAAAATTATTGCTGGATATTTTACTTTTCCCTTAATCGACTGGATTTCAAACTCTTGTCCACCTATATTTCAGCCTTTCTTAGGTACCTTTAATTTTTTGTAAATGATCTCAACCAGTCCAAATTTGCATAATGGAAATAATCTTAGTGTTTACGTAAATACATAGGAAAAAAGCAGCATAAGTCTACAGAATGCATAGTAAAAGTAGTAAGTTTTAAATGCTGATAACTACGTCAGTCTTAAAAACAGAAATTCCAGAAAAGCTTCTTTCTGGCAATAATAGGAACAGAATGGGAGCTTATTGGCAAGAGTTAATAAATTCATCCTCACTTTCAAAAAAGCATCGACGATAATTTACATATACACAATAAATTTAGCTGGTAAAATCAGGTACATTGTTTACACGACATGCCTTATTTAGAACAGCTTATATGATCAGTATCTTAAAATAGGTTTGAACTCTGCTCAATATTCGCATTATCTTTGCAAATATTCCGAAAAAAGAATGAGGATGGGAACTTATTGGCAAGAGTTAATAAATTCATCCTTACTTTCCAAAAAGCGTCGACGATAATTTACATGTACACAATAATAATAATAATAATAATAATAATAATAATTTGTATATTTAAGGCCCAAGGGGCCCTGTCGTTACAAACTTAGTGCTATCGTGAAAATAAAAATAATAATGATAAACAGTGAACTCTTATAAAATCATTGTCATGGGCAGTAAAAAAAACTCCTACATCAGTGGATGAGTTCAGCGGGCCACCGATTACCAAAAAAATATAGGAGAAAAAACTGCCTTAATAGGTAACAGGGTTTGATCTGGTTAGATTAGGACCTGATGTTGAGGGTTCAGGACGTTTATGGTCATGGGAAAAAATATATCGCTGAGTTACGAAGGGGTCATCCAGGACAACACGAGAAGACAGTAGAAGTCAGGGCAACATCACCGAGATGCGACCCACCTGACTCCAGAGCCCATCAAAATGTTGGCGACCTCGAAGACCACAGCAAAGGTTGCAAAAACAGGAAAGAGTTCGCAGCCCTTGGAAGTGATACTTGACTCTGCTTCAAATGCCAGGAGGAACCTTTTCAAAATCAGTTTATGATCGTGATGGGCACCGCCGTATGATATCCAAAAGTCCATCAAAGCTGCAAGACCATCATTGGGGAAGTCTAAGATGTGACCAAATATAAGTCCCTGATGATGGTTGATTAGAAGCGAAACGAGAGCCGTCAAGATTTAGCTGGTCAAATCAGGTACAGTGTTTGCCCGACATGCCTTATTCAGAGCAAATTATATTATCAGTATCTTAGAATAGGTTTGAACTCTGCTCAATATGTGCATTATCTTTGGAAATATTCCGAACAAATAATGAGGATTTGACGTTTCTCCAGCCATAATGTTGATTATATTTTTTGCTTGTTTCAAGATAAGTGGGGCCCACTGGATGTACGGTCAGGGCCTTGAAGACATTACGCTATTGAAATTAAATGGCATTGAATTCTTTGTTATTGAAAAAAACTACGAATTCGTTTGTTTGAACCTATCATTTAGTATGCACAAAGCTTGGGAAGACAGCTATTCACACTTACAAATTTAGAGTCCCTGAAATGCATTAGTCGTTCTGGGAATATTAAAGATTTCGCTTTTTGTGCAAAATGTGTGATAGCGATTCTGGCTTGTCTATAAGCATAAATGGAAGCAATAAAGATGTGGCGTCCAGTTCAGGGGGAGTTGCGTTTATAAAAATAATTGTTCCATCTGTAAATCTAGAGGTAAATATATCGTTTCAGCATAATTTAATGTTCAAATAGAAAGTTTACAGCTTTCAAGCGACAGACGTCATTTCGGATATAAAATCAGCAGTTATTACTGATCTCTGTCTTGACTTTCGGGAAATATTTAATTACGGTTTATTTCTGCCCCCAAATAACGGGAAAGCCGGCAAATTTCTCCAAGAGGACAGACTTTTAAAGGACTATCCATTTCCTGCTTCAGTAGGACATCTTGAGGTTTGATGCATAAAAAATCCTCACAGGATTTCTGTTACAGTTTAAATACAAGCAACGGATTTATCGAAACCTTCCTACCAATGTCAACAAGCTAAGAAAACTCAATTCAAAGGTAATGATTGCAGATAGCTTCAGTAATTTCATGCCATTTTGTTAATTTAAAGTTTTTTAATGGTAAGCGTTGATAACTTGATGTTTTCTGTTTTTCTGTGTAAATGTATTTAAACCCACTAAGTTTTACACAAACAAATTATTTATCCAGTAATCCACCGACTTCGGAACGACTTATTGCTCCTTTATTGGATTTTGAAATAAAATATTTGGCAGGAACATTAAACTTTTAATGGCAGCAGTTTCGTCTAACAAAACAACTAGCATTGGAAACAGTAGACAGTATCTACGTTAACGAGGTCACTGAGGAGACGAAAAAGTAGAAAAAGTAAACCTGGGAAATTGCGCTTACGACCAACAGTTTACTTATAATTAAAATTGAAAGAGAATGTAATTTAGAAAATACGGTGCATATTTAACTGAAAGAATAACAGAAAATGACTATTATGTGAGATTTTACATAAGCAAATAAAAGTTTCCAATAACTGAAGTATGCTAAATGCGTTAGAAAAGTGCTAAGGAATCTGGATCGGTATTTGAAGCGTGTGGCAGGAAACACGGGCAGAAAATGATGTCATAGATAGCCATAAATGGCACTGAAACCATTTAAATGGCAAATTATACGCAAGTTCGAGTGTGTGATTATTTAACAGAGTGAGATTACTATGTTAAATTGGCAGCAACAGATGGGTAAAAAATTTAACTTATGGTTTCATTTAAATACGACTCTATTTTTCTCCTCCAGGTGGTTTGGCTGTCTAATTAACCTCATTCATTTAAGAGTTTCTTGCAGTCTAGTTTAACATAATATATGTAGTTCCGTTACTGGGTCACTTGTATATTTATCAAAAGCTAACCTCTTCTTATTGAATGTCTTTCCAAGCCCTATACCGAAATTGTCGCAATTTCCTTTGACCTGATGGCCTGCATGCATGAAAGTCATATGTGATAACCCATCTGAAATTTCGCATTCTTTCAGAGCAATCTGCGTCAATTTCTTGCGCTTGTTAAGTATGGTGAGGTCGAGAAAGTCACTCGGCTACTTGAGAAAGGCATTGACCCAAATATTCAATGCCGCGAAACTGGCGGTAAGTCCCAAGGCCTTGATTCGATATGTAACGTCTTTGAAAGTTGCAGCCTACCACAATGTTGCACGAGATAACTCGTTTGTTCCGCTTCTTAAACTATACCTACGCAGTAGTTGATTGAGTTTATATCTATGATTGCCTTTGATTTCAAACTAGTTCGATAATATGCATATTTGGCCAAAAAACGAAAGCCAGTGCTGAACTGTAAACAAAAAGGACAACACCCTATGTTTTCGACACTAGTTAAATTCCTTATTTTACTATTTCCCTGACCATATATAAGGAATTTTAAGCATTATATTTAAAGTATTCTGTACGTTTTATAATTTTAGAAACTCCTTTGACCTTGGCTGTACAACTACCGAAGCCAAAAGAATTGATTATGGCGCTAGTTGCCGGTGGTGCTCACCTGGATTATAGAGCGTCCGATAATCGCACACCCATCCATCGTGCCGCGATGTGTGGAAATTTTATTGCTATTAAGGTGAGAATTGTGTAGATTGGGAGAACAGAGAACATTAGATCGACAAACCGTGTGAAAGATGTTGTATAAAAATTTCCCATTTCACCCTTTGTACGGTATTTATATTTTCGCCTGTTCAGTTGAAAGAACCCTATTAACAGGAGCCCATGCGGACTAAGCAGATTTTTATTTATGCTATGAGTACGCGCATCAACAATTTTATTTATTATCTTCAAGACTTTATTGTTTGCTGAAATACTTCACGTTTTTTTAAAATTTAACAGTAGTACATACAGATAAATCTATTTATACTAAATTTTCGGTAAATTTTTCGCCATAACTATCGAAATGCACTGTTGTTATTGTTTAAAGAGGAGATTTAAGAAAAGTTTATTCTTGTGTAGGTCCTCCTTGACTTAGGCCAGTCTCCGAACACTCGTGATTCAGCTGGCCTGACTCCTCTCTATCACACCATGCTTAATGACACATCGGCTATGTGCGTTGAACGTCTTCTTTATGATCACTCTATCCTCGGTGTAACTGACGAGGCAGGACTCGAGGAAATACACCAGGTAAACATAGGTTTCGCTGTCGTGCGAGAACTTATATAGCTTGACTTTATACCGAAGGCTTTTGCATTTGCTAACAAACAAAGTATACAGTGGATAAATATCATGTTCATTTCAAACCCTTTTTGTTAACTTGTGCGGAGTGAACGAAAAAAAAAACAAATATTTCGTCATAAAAGTGTTCTACTCATAACCACAGTCCAATATAACAACAAAATGGGCATATTTTTCAGTCCGATGATGCTTACTTAAGACCTTTCATCTGAACATAGAACGCACACAAAGCTCAAATCTATATAAAGATATTGATAAATCGACGTATTTTACAAATGAGTGTTTCATATGAACACTCCCGACAAAGTTCTTCAGCCTCGTTTGGTTTGCTCTTAAGGTTCGAAATGTAGCTATATAGTATTCAAAAGCTATCCTTACTCTTGACTAAGTACACCTGTACTGTTGAGTACCATAGAGTGCCACTCTATTTTCCCCGGGTCTTTTTGAGTTAAGAAATTCTTGCAGATTAGAATTCGCTCTCATTGCCTTTACTGACTGATGCATCTCAATTCGACTAAGGGTATTGTTCAGTCATTCGTTGATTAACAGACAGACCCTAACGCAAGCAAGGGGTTTCTCAATTTTTTGGGGATTCATAGACTAAGGATAATTTATTTCTCCAGGCAAGGAAAAAATATCCTGATTTAAAATACTCTAAACAGAGCCTAGGCGTTTTCTTTGGCTCAATATTTTATGGTTGCATTGTATGCTGAGTGATGGTGTCGTCCTTCAGGCAGAAGTGCAATAATGTGACTAATCATATTCCTTCTGATTTTCATTGCTCTCATAGATATTTTTGCATTGTGCAGGCCACAGATTAATATGTTCTATGCAAAGGCAAGCAAGCAGGTATTGCAGCTGCTTCCCTTTTGCATTTGTGAGCGCTGATTTGAAGCAGGAACATTTTTGATCGTGCCTGATGGTTTTTCTATCCAAACTATGGTTAAAGGTTTGAAATCAGAATCATGCGAGTCCGAAGTAGAGTTAGAGCACGCAATCGACGCCAGAAACTAGGACTCCTAATCTATGGATATGTTTCATCTAGGGGTGGGTTTCCTTTAAATTATTTTCACCAACCCACTCGTCAGTCAATTTTGTACTGTCCCACGTCAAGCTGTCATTCTAATTTTCCTGGCTTCAGCCAATCAAAAAGCGATACCCAAGCCATACTATAAAGAGGAAAATACCAACTGAATGGTACTTTCACTGTTGTTTGTTTCTTTTCTCTATGTAACCTCATTTCTCTGGTTTATTGATTTGGACAAGATCTAATTACTAATAAATCTTTGCTAAGGGCGCATTTTCAGTCCGAGACAAATGATTTTTTGTATATATAGCTTTTTGCGCGGTTGGGGTCAATGTATCTGAACTTCAAAAACACCTGACGGTAATGGCACTCAGATCACACGTGAATCTTCCATCATCTCTTGCCTGTTCACTTCACACCCTGAGGATTCCGTCTGGGCAACTGCAGATGCATCTGTCAGGTCACCTGAATACATTTTGTTCCTGGTCACAAATCCTTTTTTACAGTAGTATGTTTTCTGCCAACCGCAAAGATGATTGCTGTCGCCCTATTACGATACAGTATTCGAAGCTTGGTTTGCATCCCTTGTTGGATCAGGGGTCCCCACCTGAGTCCAAACTTATGTGCAGTTTGAAGATGGAGAAAAGCCGCGACCTCAGCTGGCTTGAGCCAAAGCTCCACGGGGCTGATTTGGTGCCTGGCCGAGAACTGCAGGCGAACATATGACGGCAGTCATGCGGCGAGACGCCGCAGTCGGGACCGCAGTCGGGTGTGGACGGGTCGAGGCGGTGTTGATACTGGTGAAGGACTATTGAGTAGCCACTGCGTAGTTGAGCCAGTGTACTGCGAGTGACCCTCGAAAATTGTTGTTCTGAGGTAGCAATTGGAGGTGGGTAGCCGCCCAAAAGGACCGCGGGGTGACAACCTTGTTATTCCTCGACGACAGCCCTCTAGTGAAGACGCTGCAAGCCTGTCTTGATGGCACAGCCATCAGTGGGTAGATCCGAGAGAGATGAGGTTACAGCTGCCTTGTGGAGTGCTCGAATACACGGCTGAACTTTGCGGCTAGGCTCAGGAGTGGGCCAACAATGGTGATTCGGATGGCCTGGTTGTTAACAGGTCCACCAGAACTGCTGGCCTAAGAGTTTGTTGTGAGGGGCAACTGACAGGACAGAAGCCTAATATTCGGGGGTCTTAGCCCGTTGCGCGAACGCCATCCTCCATGTAAACTGGAGTAAGCAGATGTTCCTTGCAACTTGAAACCAAATAGACAGAAGTCATTCAACCTTCACAGAATACGCAACGGGCTAAGTATTTGGGCATCTTAGCCGGCGTTCACCGACTTATGCCGCTTGCCTTTGAGATCATTTCCAGGGCCCACGCAAACTGTTGAGGCCTTTGCCGTTTACAGTGGTGGGCTATTGAACGTTTTGGAATATTCGATTGTCCGCTAGAGCTCCACACTGGGTCTCTAACGCCAAAGTAAAGCAACCGTACTCGGTCCAGCGTTAAGGAACGCTCTATAGCTGCCACTCTCGTGGAACCTTTACTGTTGCCGATCGCAGACATCAGACTCAAGTACTACACCGTCTGAATAAATCAATGGATGATCAACTACCGCGCATTTAAATCTCGTCTAATGCCGGCGTGCGAAATGTTTCCTCAGGGGTTAGTTAGATCATCGCAAGCTTTCCTATCTATTTCAGGTGGCAGTTCCAAGTGTGCAACTTGCGAAGGCATTTTCAGAGGTGGTCATGAAAGCAACCAAAGGAACAAAATACCTGAGCATGGAGTTCCCCTAATGCCAGTCTTAAGTGAGACAACAACCGGAAATCCTGCTAGACGACAAAATCCCTCCTCACTACCTACTTGTATACGCCTCATCTCAGTACTGAGGCTAACTAAAACCAAACCTTTTCCCTAATTGTTACTGTTTTATCAAATGCCAGGTCCTACATTGATTGAGAGTCATTGGCCCAGTCTACCTAACACAATAAATGTTCTTGCCTTTCCTTTACTTTCCGGCGTTTGTTTTTTGCCTTTGCTGTTGCAATACTAAAGTTGCTCCAACTCAGCACTTCTTTGCTTAATGACTGCCAGAGTAAATTGAAGATGAAGATGAATCATATAAATACTGCGATATAAATGTACTTCCGTCCCAATCTCTGCCGTAGTTTTTACTGTTGCTGAGTGCCGCCACTGATAAGGACGTTTTATTCACTGTTTTACCACTCTGTTAGGCAAAAGATTACGCACAGGCTGCATGAAGTGCCTTTTCACCACTTTTTTCTAGAGCTTGAGCATGTATATCATAGGATTTCCTGTTCAAAGCTAATCAAGCGTCAACCCTAAAAGACAGTCACTTCATCCGTAAACGTTTATATTATATCCGCCGCTTGCGTTCATACCACACACCGCAAGCCCTTATCTGGCGATTTATAGATGCCTGCATTCTCCCCTTCATTAATAACTGCTCTCCAGCTATCTTTCCAGCTTTACTTAAAAAACCCTGACTTCTTATAACTTATCCTCCGAATGCTCTCTTCAGCTGCCACATTGTAATGCAGCAACATTTTAAAACGGTCAAGCAATCTTCTGATCCCATTCTTAGTGAGGTCAATCGCCCTCTCCACTCTGAACTAACGGCTGCTAAGTCTTCCCATTCTATGCACCGAGGCTTCCGTAATATGTGTTGCCGTACATTAGCATATCAGCCCTCTGTTCTCCCATTCCTAGCACGCCACCTCACGTGAGAAGAAGCAGAAATTGAGAAGTTGAAAGCTGATTTGTCTCCATAGTAGATGTGGATAACTTGTACACCTTTAAGTTTGAGCATTCTATGACCTTTTACCATGACCCCTTACTTACCTTATCCCTTGCTATCTCCGTGAATGACGCCATTTTTGCTGAAAGTTTTTGGATATTCCCTTCAAAAGTAAAGCATGCTCTCTCTCTCTCGGTCATCTCTTTAGGCCTGTCGTTTCGGCCGTGTGCAGCATCTGGAGCAGCTGATCGCGTACGGCGCGGACATAAACAGTCAGACCACCTTCAACGGCAACACTCCACTGCATTTCTGTGCCTATAACGGCCAGGAGGCCTGTGGACGTCTGCTTCTGTTTCGCGGAGCCGACCGCAGCCTGAAGAATCGCGCCGGACATACTGCCTATCAGGAGGCGGTGCTGGCCGACCACGCCAGCACGGCCGCTCTGATCCGTGATTTCCGCGAGGAAGATGTCGGTAAGCCCTGGGGGTTTCAGCTTCGTGCTACAGAGTTGTTTCAGTTGAAGGTTGTGTATACCGCATAATTTATTGGAACCATAAATTTCGCGAGCGCTTATCAGCTGCATACAGTGGGTAATGAATGACAGAATACAGAAAAATTGAATTCGTACAGAAGAGTTCATAGAAACAGGTCAGGAAGGTCAATTAGTAACTTGAACTTATAAGTCTTATTAGTAATGTAACTTTAAAGCAGAATTGTGGGCAGGGGGAAGTGTGAATCAGAATGTCGTATGTTACCAGGGCAAAGCTTGGTTCACAACATACTCCAACTGTTTACATAGGTTGGGTTTTGACCATCGTATGCAGCCTGCCTCCTGGTAGCGCGAGGTACGAGTTGTTTGTTCTCGAACAAGTACTCGGAAGGATTTTTTTGGGTCTACAGAATGGCCCGTATCCATTAGGTGTTCAGCAATAAAAAAACGAGGAGTTATATTCTCCTGTTCTGATAGTTAACTCGAAAAGTGCCCCTTAGTTTTATGCACTCTTAAATTTGCACCTGTGAAAAGATGTTTCGGAGTTTTTTTAAGCAGTGAAAGAAATTCTGCAAATATTCCCATTTTAAGACTGAGAAGTCATCTTGGCAAACACGTCTGTTCAACAATCCTTCATCAGGTCAATACAGTTGCCGCATGCGTGAGGCGAGGGGACACCACGATGACTATTTATCCCCCCCCCCTCTAACCCGAGGACAATTTGAACACTACATATGAGCGAAAGAAATGCTTGACTGCGAGTTTTGGTAAATATTCCGGCAGCACGCCAAAGCCAGTCACACACACACACTGTGAAGGAATGGGGGAAAACTGACCACGACCGACAGGGTAACAAGCCCGTGGAGCAGTGATTACGGCATCGGACTCAGCGGTTGCAAAACATTGAGCTGGCTATGACTGGTTGGTAATGGCCGTTCCAGTCTCTATTGTCTCACGATAATTTTAGAGCATGCACAGACAAGCATAGATTTATTGAATTCAATAAATTTTGCGATGGCGTCTTAACTGCATCCCATCTTTGCATGATCTAGATACCGAGCGGAAGCCTACAGCAGCTTAAGTTTTTACATAGTCTCAACGCATAACAGCCCGGGTCATAGTCCACTGCAAATAATGATCAAATGAAGGACACTATATTCAATAAGAAAGACAAATGGGGCGAATTCAATACAACTCACAGTGGTGATTTAATCTAGGCACCCGATTACCAGGGCAATTGGAGACTGACCACATAATGCAGCTTCTTGAATGGGTTGGATCTCTCCCGCCCTATAGTTAGGTTGTTTCGAAGTAGCAAAGTGTCAGCATTTTTCGTGTCCAAACAAGTACGCGGAAAGCTGCTTTGATGTTGACAATGTGGTGTTTAAAAGTCGATGACAGTGGTGCGCTATTTTCTCACCAAAAGCCTTCCAGTTAACCGGACAAAGGGTGCCTTGCCATTGCACGCCACTCCGCATTGTGTGTATGAAATGACGTGCACTTGCGGATGCAGTTACGGTGGGCGTACGCAAAGGCAACTAGCGACCAGGGCTGCTGAGCATTGGGCTTTTCAAGCAAGAAAATAGGGTGCGGGAATGGGTGACATAGGCGTGAATATTTGTATGCAGCCAACCCCATAAAATGGGTCCTAACATGATTTGGTTGCAACTAGGAGTCTGTGATAGTGGATGCCAGCCCGGGAATAGCAAGAATATGCTCTGAGTACTGGGAAGAGAGCGAGAGATGAATGCATTAAAATTAAAAAAAATTCTACAACTGTTATGGAAGACTTTTGCGCGCGGTCACTATATCCAGGAGAACTCCAGGTAATTGGTCTATTTTCTTAAAAATGGCAATGGTAGCTTTTGTAGTCCCACTCCTTAATCTCTACTCCCAGCATGTTGTCCTATGAAAACGGTGATAATAGGGTTAAATAGGCGGGAAATTAAGATAAGCAGTGGAATATACTTTAATTGCTGTTTTATGCATTTTTATTTTATTGTATTTAGAAATGTTGTTGAGTTATATCTGTAGATATTCCTAATCTGTATTATCGTTTGAAGCATTGCGGAAAAACCCGATTATCAATTTGCAGGTTTCTTGCAATTCCCGAAAAATAGAAATGGTGGTTAAGAGGTCATCGACTTCAACTTACCTGAGGTCCAACTTACCGTTCTGGAGTTAGATTAGTATACCCCCCTGTGCGAAGCGCCGCGCACACCTTCAATTTACATGCGGAACAACCTGCTCTTAGCGGCCGCGGTAAACAACCTCGACTGTATGTTTTCATTTAACACTTCCTTCTACAAATTTTATTCTCGGCCTATCCTATTCCCCCCCCCAAAAAATCCTAAAACCACCGTTTTGATAGGACAAAATGCTGGGACTAGGGGTATATGAGGCGGAGTACATAGGCAAATTTTTCCAAAAAAATCAGTGCAAAAAGCGGAAAGTTTAATTGCATGCATTAAAGTAAATGTTGATAGCATTGAATTCCGCACCTTTTGTTACCTTTACCGTGTTCAATCCGTCAATAAGAATTCGACGACTACTTGCCTGTTTGTTTTGAAGTGATGACTGAAAATCAGGCCACGCGCTTATGGGTACGGTGGGGTTTAGTGATTTTCTTTCGAACCCACTCCATGTGATGATCTGGTCGAAGCCTTAAGGTATGACGAGCTGTTCGCATTGTGGTGGCGTGCCTGCAAGCGCAGGGTGGAAGATCTCCGGATATTTTGATGATTATATCGTAGGAAGGAGGTTTCATATTTTCTTTAAGAGAGTCGATGCAAGTTCGAAACTTCGATAATGGTTACAGCCACAAAATGAGATAAACTCTACGAAATATGATGTGTTTACAGAGGGAAAAGCTAAACTAAGTAATGAGAATAATGCCTGTTAGCAATAAAGAGTTTAACTGACTCCCAGAACGTTCTGTACAAACCTTCGACCGACCGATCTTCTTGAATCTGCCGATACTTGTTCAAGTAAATCAGTTAGTCTTTCCCATTCAAGCTTCAGCAAAGAGTATTCATTGAGTGTCGACAGATACCTGCACACGCATACTGAAGGCAGTCTTTTTAATATCTCGATAATTTTGGTGTATTTGACTAAGTTTCCAATACAAGCGAATATTCGAGTCCCATGGAGTAATTGAGAAGAAGGCGACTCGATCGCTGGGCAATACTTTTATTCGCCTGACGTTTCGAGATCCGTCGCGGATACATCATCAGAGACATATTCAGATAGCAGTAGCAGATATGGGTAGCATATGCACAGAAGTTTGCAGTATTTATAGGTTACAGTCATTACTGCAAACAAACAACGACAGTTAACGTTGATTGCCTTCTTGCGCGTTGATAGTTTGTCGAACAGAATGCGAACTCTGACCTGCTGAACTTTCATCGCGCGTGGTGGACTTGAGTCATGGTTCACGGGCCCCCAATCCATATTTGGTGCTGAGACTCAATACGGCCAAAGCAACTCGCTACTTAGGGAACGGAGAGGCCAATGCGTCAACCTATGCCAGCACTGGAGGGCCAGATGGCCGAAGAATCATCGCGCCCGAGTCCACCACACGTGATGAAAGTTCAGCAGGTCAGAACCCGCATGCTGTATAACAAACTATCAACACGCAAGAAGGCAATGAGCGTTAATTATCTTTCTACGTTTGCAGTTTTGACTGTATCCTATAAATACTGTAAACCCCTGTGCATATGCTACCTGTATCTGCTACTGCTGTCTGACTATGTCTCTGATGACGAATCCTTGACGGATTTCGAAACTTCAGGCGAATAAAA
The DNA here is from genome assembly GCA_036362985.1 of Ligula intestinalis. Lineage (NCBI taxonomy): Eukaryota > Metazoa > Platyhelminthes > Cestoda > Diphyllobothriidea > Diphyllobothriidae > Ligula > Ligula intestinalis. The sequence goes on along the minus strand of JAYGXS010000005.1, from coordinate 21,750,012 downwards.
GTATTGTCCCAGCGATTGAGTCGTCTTTTTCTCTTGGCTAAGTTTGGTACTATCGAGAATCGTGAGCAAATACTTGCGTTTTCTCTTGATTGCTAGAAGAACGCGCAGGTCAAATTATATCAAAGTTTTCTATTCAGGACTAGTTCCCAAAAGTTTCGCTTGGACTCGCGAAAACTATAGAAGAAGGCAATATCCCCCAGGGACATGCATATATGCGCTCTAACTCTAACTTTCAAGTGCGCGGATCGCAACTTTAATACTTTTTCTGACGGCGGACTTTTGTGAACTGGTCGCAACTTGGAAGCCCTCCGTGTAGGGCAAGTTTAAATTTTCAACTCGTCTTCATTTTATCCTGTTGGGGGAAGGCAAAGCATTTCAGTCTTCCTTCACGAGACAAAGTCGAGAAAAGGCGGAGAGAAGGAGTAAATTTCCGTCCTTGTCTGTTCAGGATCTGAAACGTCAAAGCATGTCATACCGGCAACTCAAGCAGGCGAAACGGTGCTGTCCGGAAGTAGAATGCGACTAGCCACAATGGCCAAGTTCTTGGTAGTTCTACTATGTATTTTGTTGTGTCCTTTAGGGATGAAAGAGAGCGTGAGAATCAAGGAGGACTGTTAAAACTGACGGCTCGCAGATAAACAGTTAGAAGCGTCTTGAAGGCGTGTAATGAGGCAGGCAAAGTTGACCTATTCTACCCCAAAATAAACCAGCTGATTGATTCGGAGGGGTAAAAGTTGACATCGATCGAATAGTGTAACACTGAACATGTAAATCAGGACCTGAAATATTTCCTTCAACATATACAAGTGGAATTTCCCAACGCGACTGTCAGGTCACTATCCGACCCCACAGGTTTATCCTAATTTTCCTTCTCTATGTCCGCACATCGTTCTGCTGCTAATTACTTGCCCCTGTCCGCGTTTCTAATGATTATCCGGTGTCTCTAAAATATCCGGCCAAGTCTGTCCAATATATTTTCCCATAAATACAATCAATGAATATCGCCATTTATATAAAATGACTTCAAACATATTGGAAAGATGAAGGTGACAGGAGTTAATGCAGAGCAAAGTCAGGAGGCTCATCTCCTTTTTTGAAAATTCAAAAATGTTCCTCAATTAATGAGCTCATCTCTTGTCAAATTGTAGGCTGCATTTTTATTCGCTTGTGTCATAGAAGGATACCAGTTGCTTGAACGGAACAATTCGTACCATAACTGATTTCGAGATTAATTCCGCTGCACAAAAAACCTATCAAGTTGTTTTTTTTCTGGACAGAAGGCCCACCGATTAGCTTAAAACGTTAACCCGCAATATCGGCTTTTTTCCTCACATTTAAGGACTGATAAAAGGATGATAAAATCGGGTATTTTTGCCTCGGGGAGAGAATGGAATATACAAATTGAAAAAACACATATGAATTGAAAAAGCGTAGGTGATTGGTGCTCTTTCGAACGGCACAGGAGACGATGTCCATCGCGTGCCCAATGGCGTGAGCACAGCACCAGTGACTTGCGCGTGTGGTAGTTTATAGTAGGACGGACTTGCGTTGCACATATCACACTTTCCGCTTACCTACCAGAAGATGGCAGGCCAAAGTCAAAACTCAGACAAATAAAAGTGCTGCCCTAGTGATCAGTTCTTCATCTTTTTTGCAATATCAAAACTATCGACGTATTTTTGGAACGGCGTCCAAATTCCTGACTTTGTCAATAACAGTACTGTTCACCGGACGTAGTGCCCTCATCTTACCACTCTTGCATTAACTGCCCTGATCGACTTGCAATCCGTCCCCTCCAGTCCCCTGTTTAACATTAAATAGATAATTTGTAAATAAAAAAGAGTCATCATTGTTTTCAACTTTTATAGCTGCCGAAAAGCACCCAAGGCAATTTTTTCACTGTCTTACTTTTCATGCTTTTTTCACCACACTGGTTGGTGTCGTTTGATATTGCTAATAAGCTTAGGTACTATTCCCGAAGTAATGGGGGCACAAGTTTGCTGCTTCGAACTAAGATGTTGTGAAACTATTTCCTTTCATTTATATGGACAGATTTGTCACACTTTCTTGTATTTTATGATACATTTTCAAACCGTTTGTTATCATAAAGTGCATGTAAAAAACCGGGGTTTCAAAAGTATACACGTACATTCTCCTCAAATAATCTTATCTGTACCTCATCTTCGCTTAAAATAGCCTCAAAAGATGTTGTGCCAAACAATAATTCATAAATTCCACCACAAACATCAATCCTCCAGTTAAGGGGTTGGACGAAAAACGAGGAAACTATATTTGTCTAGTTTATGAAGGAATAATTAATGGCAGTAACTGTATACCTTGAAGTTGTCTATCCTACAAGATGGGTTAGGAAGGAACTTACCAGGATTTCCTGTGCGTCTGTCGTAGTCAGGATATTATAGAAACACTTGGGACGCACCCGTACCCTACAATCTGCCACCATAAATGCTATGTCTCCTTACTATGCGAATGGCAATACTGTTGTACGGTGTTTTCTCGGTCTTACAGACAGTTTGGTTTCTTTGCTCTTAACCAAAAAATGGCGGAGCGAACCCGGAGCTGTTTGGACACAAGATTATTTGTCTGCCATGGCCAACTAACGGCAAAACGGTTGCTTTTAATGAGGCCATTAGTTATTTCGTTTACTAAGTCCCTTTAATAATAAAACTTATGTAATTCTGGTTACTACTGTTTGAGGTTTTTCTGTGTATTTTTGGTTTAACATGAGTGAATTAAGAGTATATTTATCAGAGAAATTCGTTACCAGTCCCGCAAACTTGCTTCAAAGGAGATAAACGTGTTAAGTGCTAAAATAACATGAACTGACGTTGGACATTAGATAATAACAACAATTTGAGTGAAGAAAAACTAAGTCTACAGGTCACTGACACCCGAATGACAGGGCAGTCTAGACTGACCGACGACCGAGGTCCAATTTACAGCTTCTGTTACAGAAGATGGACTGGCATCAGTATGGTTCAACGCGTCCCCCAATACGACAGGGTCTGCCTGGTCGAGCACATTCAGTAAAACACCTTCGTCTCCCGTCGCATCTCTGACCTTCGGATCTCAATCCTCTTGAGAACATTTCGTCCGCCTGAGACTCTTGTCTCAATAATTTAAACCACAGGCAACTTCATCACAAATCGCCAAACATTAGAAACGCGCCCCTGAACGCCCCCTCCTATTAGTGTATTTTAGTGCATTAAACAAACATTTAGCGCCATTGTAATTGTAATTGTTTCTTTTAAACTTTTGAAAAAACTGCGCTTTTTCTCCCTAGCGGTCTTCAGTGCCACGAGTTCCATATTGCAGGTAGTCTTGCAGCATAGTTTTAGGGTCCGCTTATCCGTGTCCGACCAGGGGGATGTTTTTAACCCATATCCATTGAAATTGGACGTTGGAAAAGTATAGTTGAGACTATCATGCATTAATGTGGTTTGATCTCAGAACACAATGGGACTGCCTTTTTCCGTCTACAGCACACGCAGAAATCCACATACCGAAGAAAACTCAACAATCAACAAACCCTGTCTACAGCAAAGAGGATTATTTAGAGATTCAAGTAGGTTTAACTGTCGTTCCCTGTCCGAACAACCAGTGGACGATGAAAAATAAGCCAACAACTACCGGCCCACTACTTATCCCCTTTGTCGATATAATCTCTTCAAAAGCCACGTCGATGTCTTGCTTGACGCTTGCCTTTGTGCCTTCCTACTAGCCATATCAACATTAATTCTTTTCATCTTTTCCCTCGCCCGGCAACAGTTCTCATGCGCGGCAGCCCAAAACTCAACAAACTGAGACGCCCTGTATCTCAACTGCGGCTGGGTCAGCGTAGCACCAGCATGGGTCGACTGGCGGACAACTACGCGGAAGAGAACGGTGTTAGGTCATCATCCAGACCACCCGTACCGCCACCCGCTCCACCGCCAGCTCCGCCACAAAACCCTCCCACTTTCGCAACTCCAAACAAACCAAAAGTGGCACCCCCATCAGCGCTGCGAGATGTTCAGCCACAAATGTCACTCAATGGCGAAGGTAAGGGTAGTGGTGGTGCAGAAGACCCCGCTTCCTTTTGTCGTCGCTTCGCTACCTCTACCTTCTTTTTCTTCCACGTTTCCTCCTGGGAAAGGAAAGTTACTCAGCAAATGAGGAGAGTCAATGTTAACGTAAGCTAGCAGGATGACATGCGGAGTTCAGATTTTCGTCGAGCAGGTATAAATGAGCGCTCTTAATGGTGGCAAATGTGTCCTCTACATAGCGCAGCCGGAGCTTTGGTGTAATTATAAGAAGAACCTTTGATTCTTACTTCTCAATTAAGACTTCGGTCAAACTCTTCAGCTGTTTTGCTATAATTTCCCAGCATATGAAAGTGCTATATGGTAGGAAGTAAAGACCTGTAGCGATCTAATTAGTGGGTTGTACTCGGATCACTACAATAATCGGGTCAAAATCCCAGGTTGGAAGTTGAAAGACAAAAGTCACCAGAAGGAGTGGTTTATTGTGTACAGAACTCCCAATTGCTGTCTCAGGCAACAGAGACCGTGTTGACTGCGTCCAGCCAGACCTGAGAGTGAATGAGACTGTGGTGGCAGCTGCTTAGGTAGGAGCAGGTTCAATTGGTTTGTTATTGGTGTGTTGCAATTTTCCCGTGGGGATGTCGTCTGTGGAGGTCTTTGCTGCATCGGTCGAGGGGTGGCGTATGCAAGGGGTCCTTAGGCAGGCGTGCTTTTTGGACACGCGTGTATGCGCGGGTGTGTGCGCGACTGAATAAGTTGAGATTAACCGTGGGGGACCGCCGGAATTCCGAAGGACAGGGAACGCTGGCACAGCTGTTATCGGTTAGCCAAAAGCAGCTGTGATGTCAAGTCTTGGGGGACGGAGGCGCCAGTGAAAGAAAGCAATTGAACAGTTGCTTGTGACGACGCATGACTTTGGGGCAGCAGGCCTTGGAGAACGAATGGGGGCAGTTATTGTGGCAGTCTATTAACAGACCTTAGCGATACAGCACCCACGGAGTTACCTCATACTCAGTCCTTCACAGCTAATCCTTTACACTTTATTACTGCTAAAGGCTAGAGTAAGCCCTCACGGTTAAGTGCAGTTCTTAAACAGGCTGCCGAAAAATAGATGCGTTTAGCGATCGGACTACATGGTTCATGGTGACATGATTGTAAAGTGTCTCTGAATTGGAAAATGTGTCTTAGTTGGTGATGTTCTTATGGAGTTTTACCAGAGACCATTTTGGTGGCGTCTCTGTGGCCATGTTCATTGAAGAAAGAATGCGGAGAAACTGGAATGGCCCCTTCTGGCATATTCGCTTTCGCCAGCTAACAATACGCAATCTCAGGTTTGGATAACTTAGAACCTAGGATTATTTCAACGCACTACTACGGAGTCACAGGCCCTTTGACCTGCTCGCTGTGATCAAAAGTACTTATTGTCGTGAAAACTTCATTCAGCGGTATGGTAAGAGGACATGTTCATCCCATGTACGCATTAAACGACTGACTTGGATGATCAACCCATGATACCTTCTAGCACACAGATCCTATCAGGAATGCCCCGATCAGTGGATATGAATTTTCCTGCTAGCTAAGGATAAATAAGGCTGCTGGTCTTGACTCTCGGAAGTTTTCGTGTTAAAGCGAAGCGGAGGAGAAAATACGCGACTGCCCATCCAAAACACGCGCATCTGTGCGAGCAAAAGCTGCGACAGCAGCTGACCAATGCCGGCTGCCTGTCCATCAAATCCGGTGCACTAGGGATTAATCAAAGGATAGCATTCGTTCCAATGGCAAATTCGTCCTCCTGTCTGCATCAAGGGGTGGACATCAAAGTGCCCTTGGTCGGTTATAGCTCTGCAAACTTTTGACAACAGTCTAACGCAATGCGTCCGAAGTTCCAGACAAGAACGTTGAACGCTACAATGTGTCTTCTACGCAAACTTACTCAGACTGAAGTCGAAGTTGCCACCTGAAAGGGTTTCTCTGAATGGGCTAGGACATAAAGGCTCCTAGACTCTCTGGAATGTCCGTATTCCACAAAAATATCCGACAAAGTTGAAAGTGATAACTCTTATAGCATCAGTTGGCAGCCCGTAAACCCACGAATGAACTGCTTCAATTGTACGTTTTACATGCATTCATGTGAGGTTGAGGCACGGCTGGTTTATAACTACCAAAAAGCCATTAGCTGACAGTTTCTGCAAGCCTTCTGATGTATGGGTTAAAATTATGCCATTGCGGATGTAATTATAACTCCTAAGACGGCCGCATTCTGAGTAAGTGGACGTTTTCAAAAGTACTAGAAAAGTTGAAGGCATTTATCACGCATCCTGCCTGCTCTTCTTCTTTTCAAATTTTAGAAGCTGAGGGACTGATATCCTCTTTGCTAGCTGATGGCGTTTCTCCATTTGCCCTCTTAAGAAGTGATTTCGATATATAGCGGGCCTGATATTTTTAGGATGTTGGACTTAAGTAGAGTCCCTCTACCCATATCTGCCATCAAATCTCCCAGGGTAGATTATTCTTTCTGTTCCAGTCGTGAGGAACTGTTTCAGTGCAGTGACCTTTTCGTATTCCAACCAATAGCACAGTCCATTAAAACTGCAGTTTGGTCTGAGGGGTGTTCTCTTTTGTTCTTCCGTCCTCTTTCTTGGTCCAATATCCTCAGGCTCAATCTTATTTTGCCAAACAGTTAGACTTTCCTCCGCGCGCACAATGCTTGTTTTTGGCCGGTTTGGAACAATAGCCAGCCTCATGAAGCCGCTAGTACTGTTTGGGTGTTTTTTTATAGCCAACATGTTTCTTAGGATTGCGTGGACGCGCTGCGGCCATAGCAGGCTGATACTGTTTAGTCCGTGGTTACGTTGTTTCTCCTGTGGGTTGTGTCCGGATCCAATGTTTTTTCGGGAAAGAAGTCTGCTGCGAGTCCTCAGTAGCAGCAGGCTGACCTTCCAAAAATGCACTACCTTGTTGCGTTTGAGTTAAATAACGGGCAACACATGGGTGTGTGTGGCAATAGCTAGGCGGGGCTCTTATGCCCTCCTAGCCAGTTGGAGGCCTGACTCTCATCACTGCCTCCCATATGAGACATCTTGCCCTTTTTCATGTCCGCCCTAATCGAGTATTTCTTTGCACCGCCACGCAAAATATGGTGTGCTTTTAAGTTTGCATATCTTGTAGAGTTGCGCTGCTAAGAGAATAATGCTGTTTTCCTGCAAGGTCTCCTTCCCACTGCGCCCCATATGGTGTGAATCCTGAGGTGGGGAAATGTGGCTCTTGGAATTAGCATTCAAGTGCTTCGCACGGGAACTGTTTATTGTCACGGTGGTTGCTGTGTCCACGCATATGCTTCCGGTTAGGTTGAGCGGGAGGAAGCGGGGCGCGTAAGGTGGGTGAATGCAGAAAGATTGTGAAGTAGATACCGAGGATTCGAACATCGATTTCGATTATGTCCACCGTATTCTCCAAAAAGGCTGGTGCATGGATGGTGACTTGTCCGTGGATTAGTTTTTTAGTGGTAGTACACTTGCACTGCATCTGCCGCACTCTCTCCATCTCTCCTTTCTCACCCACCTTTACACGGTGTCAAGACAGAGTCAAGAAGACCGGAGGCAGGATCGGACGCAGATGGCTGGCGCGGCCTTAGCTGCCCCTAATCGTGCCGCAACACCTGGCTTGGACCCCAGCTGTGTGCCAAATTAAGAAGGAGCCAGTGCACAGCCTGACTCTCAGTCCGCCAGTCTGCCACGCCACACAACACGACACACACTGGGCTGTTTGCAACCTTCCAGGCCACGGCTTTGAGCGCACGGTAATAGCTGCAAACGCGTCAGATTGTTTACAGTGAGGAAAATGCGCTGAGCCGGCGACTTTACTCTCTTCCCTTCCGCTAGCATCAGGGCCTCGTCCGAGCAGGTCATTTTTCTGATGTGGTGTGTGATAGAAAGAGGATAGATAGATCTTAGAAGCAGATAGTAGTGCTCATACAGTATAAATCGATTTAAACGTAGAAAATCAAAACGCCCACTGATAAGTCATGATTCGCGTCGGTAACAGTACACTTGAAAGTAGGAGCGAATAGGTCTGAAGTGGAGAGAGAGAGAGAGAGATGGAGAGGATGAAGTGGCGATAAGGACAGGGTAACCCATAGTGAGCCCTTCTGCGTTTTCTATCCTGAAAAAACTTTGGATTATCCAGTGAAAACAAGGATAAAATAAGGTGCCAGGTTTATTTTTACTGAATGAATTGGAATTTGGACTCTCAGTATCTCAGGTTAGTCGAGCGGAGCCGAAGTCCACGGTATCTGCCATTCGACCTTATTAGGGGCAGTGCGCACTTTTTGTGTTGTCCTGTGAGAACATTAAAACCTACCCCGTTAGAAAACAAATTCAAATAACCACATTCGAATTTGACACCTTCTGCTTTTCTCCTTGTTTACTCTCATGACTGGAGACCCAGACACTTTGTAAGAAGAATTTGCATTCTTGAGATAAACCTAGACGAAGCAGAATAAAGCGTTTACTCAGTGACCACACAGGTGTTGTTTGCTGATATTTTAAACTCCTTTTCTAGTCTATCATGCGCGCAGGAACCTTTGTCCTATACTACTGCCTGGGTTAATCTACCCACTGAGTGTTTCCCCCTCTGTGTACCTTGGCATCCGCCTGAAATTTACCATTCAAAACTTTGTGAGTGCTGAAGCATTCAATTTTTAACGCGTCTCTATTTAACATACCCTAAGCGAACATTACTTAAGCTGAGCCAACAGAAGTAATTCGGCTTCCTGGTAACTAAGTAATTGACAATATTGCCGATAGAAGTGAATCTGTGAGTTTAAGGAAGCAGCCGAGAAGTAGAAAAAGCGATCGCTGGAACAAGAAGTTTATTTGCCTAACCGGGCTGGGCCGGGCCCAGCAACAACGCCGATGACAGCGAACATAACTGTCGCGTAACTATCAAGCCCGCGTCCAACATGGACAACAAAATCGCGGCTATTAATGACTCGAAATTGAACTGACGAGCCATCTTCGCACCAATTACGACCCCAGCGGTGGTTACGGGAGCTGATAATCATGCTGCACAGGCGGATGGCGGCTAAGACCAATAACTATTTTACAATCTGCGCATATATCACCCTTATCTGTGCATATATTCCACGGTTACCTAGGATGAAGGGTTCTCGACAGTATCCGAAACGTCAGACAAATAAACTTCTTGTTCCAGCGATCGCATCTTCTATTTTTGAACTGAAGATATGAACGGCTGTTGGACGGTCACGTGGAAAGGGAAATTGTTCTTATCTTTGCGATGAAAAATGAGTTAATGAAAAAATTGTTGGCAGATTCCACATCACATGCAGCGTTGCACTATGGGATTCTTCAGTGACATTCCGTTAGGAGAGGCTGTTCGTTTTCTGCAGCGCCCTCTTCCAATGGGCTGGTTTTAATTATGCCTGCTTTTTAAATTGTCCAAATAATCTATCTTACCACACATTATATAAAGTAAGGCTTTATTTTGAGTTGATCCAATTTTGAAAAACTTCAGGCGTTTGGCAGGATTTGAACCCGCGTAGTAGAGAAGGCCTTTACCAGAAGCCAACGCTCTAACCACTGAGCTACAAACGCCCCACCTCTTGCCATGAATTTAATCACACTTGGGCCGATACTACTTGCCCAACTTTACCGCTCGTATGGAATCCACCAATAAGGAACGGCAAGCTGACTGCCTAAGCAGGATTTCCTAAGCAATCATCTAGAATCCACCAGAATGACTACTAGGCTGACTTAGTTAGAAGGTTTGGCAGATTTGCTTAATTTGAGTTGATGCGAGCAGACACGATTGCAGCTTAGTGGTAAAGCTTTATCTTCACCGGCAAGAAAGCAACGAAAGCCTTTATATATTCGATCCTTATTGACGTCATGGGAGCATCCGTAGAGGGAGGCGTTTTTGGTCAGCTGAACAGAGAGAACATCGTATCACCGGAGGGTAGATATGAACTTTACTTTCGTTGTTTTTGTCTTCCTATTGCTAGCACATTCCTCTTTCCTAGGACCCAGAACCTCATGTTCGCAATGGTCATTTAAATTTATGGATTGCCGCTGACCGGAACTGGACCTTATACAGCCGCTCCGCGTCGGTTTGTTATCGTAGCGAGCAGTGGTTACTTACCTGGATTTTTAACTGAAGAAAAGATGGGATGATTTAAGTTTCGTGGTCATGGCTTCCGAGATATGGTATTTGCATAGCCGTCTCAAAATGGACTGAATCTGACCAGGTGTTGTGTTCACTGCGTTGCTCAGCACGTATCTCCGCATCACACCACCGCATCTTTCTAGAGCCAATCCCGGGAAGATTAGTGCAACTAAGGAAAAGTGACCTGGAAATTTCGTGTGTTTGTATGTTTGACTGTATATGTGTCCCGCTTTCGCCGTATCCGGGCAGAATTAGAGAGGCTTTTGGTTTTCGTGCCTTGAGGCTACACATTCTGGAGCGTGATCGGATGGGCACATGACTAAGGAGAGTTCTTAGTCACATATGTGTGTGTCTGTGCTTGCATGTTGATCAAATTAGCATATTACGGGCTCTTCCCTCCTAGTGATCCTTTTATTGGTGCAGACTTACACATATCCGCTTTAAGTCGCGAAGAAGAAGGCACTTTCGCGGGAACAAGAGTTTTATTAACCTAGCATTGCAACCTCTCACTGGGATCCATCCAGTGGTTGCACAACCCTCTTTGATACTGCTTCCTGGAAGTCACCTCTTCGCTTCCATTATCGTCTTTGAGAAGTTCCCACCCTGGAATTCAATGTCAGGGTAGCGTTGTTATGTTTCGAGTTCCATTTAATGATGTTCTAAAGATCTTCTGGAATATTTGCGGAACAATCTTCTAAAACATATATAGAAGGCTGTTTACTTACCAAATATTTTTCTTCTCCTCGGGTGTGTGCGTAGGGTCAGTAGATCCGCTTTCGAATTAGATAGGTTTGATGCAGACAAATATGTTTCTTCCGTGTAATAACTGATTTCTTCAAAAGAGCTTGATTAGATAGTTGGCAGTCCACCGGGTGACGTTGTGTTCTGAATGTCTAATCGAGTGGCAAGTATGCTCAACTAGTGGTTTCGGTAGCATTGTGTCATGGGGTCATCTGGGGAAGGTGAGAAGCGCGCCCCGCAGGCGTACGAACGAGTGATTTTAAGGAAGAGGACGGGCGGGGCATGCCAGGGAAGAAATCAGAACCCAAGTTGAATGCCCAATAAAAAAGATAACGAGGGAAAGTTGGGTCGCGTACTCAAACCTTGGGAGAAGACACTGAAGGTAGCTTTAATATCATCGCTAACCCCCCACCCGACCAAGGGCGAACGCGTGCATGTAAGGGTGCATGCCCAAACCTCGGGCGAGGTCACTGAGAGACATTTTACAGTAGTATCACCAGAACAAAGTAGGAAAAAGCTTGAAAAAGTACAAAAGGCAGGGAGATTAGGCAAATCGCCCTACTTAAAATTTGGAAGTAAGCGGTAGTTCCCGTGGGTAGTTCAAAAGGCAAATTTTGCTGTGTTTGCCTTCGGAGAATCGTTCTGCATTCCAATGCCATCAGAAAATCTCTGCTAGATCACTGGATGGCGCGTAGAAAAGCAGATGTGTACAGGTAATTCAACCTAGTTAAAAATTTAAGTAGGTAGCTATGATGCATAAGGACCCAAAAAGACCGCTAGAGACAACCTTGCCGTGGTTTCTTTTATAACTTGGCCTTTTCACTTCTGACCTTTCCTCCAACGATAGTTGCACACGTATCCACATGAAATTTGACGGTCAGTCCCAACGAGTTCCACCGCGTACCTCGTGGCATGGTGGCACATAGACGATGACTGGCGCTTGATTTAGTTTATACTTGAAGTAGACTTTCGCAGAATCCACCGCATCCTATACTCCTTCCCAACTTGGCATTCTGTCATGAAGATGTTAAGAAGACTGGAGGCGAGAGGACTCAGGTGGCTGGTTTAACAAAAACCGCACCTAAGCCTGGCACCAAACCGGCTTGGGTCTCGCTAAGCGGGATTGCTACGGTAAGAGAGAACCATTGGGGTCTGACCCTCGGTCCACCAGTCAGATACTGCACAAAAATACACACTGAAATAACTGCGAGGTCAATGTTATCCCGCCATTTGGCAACCTTCAAAGCTACGGCTTTTAGCGGACATTTCAAGCACATTAGATTCTTTACAGTGCGAAATTTGCTCTGAGACTCCACCTTACTCACTCAAGCCAGGCGAGCCGGTCAACAAACTAATGCTGAGATTAGGAGGAGTGTGGGATTGAGAACAGCCCGTCTCCGTGTACTACACATATGACCCAACTACGAGACACCAGGATTTCACACAAAGCAATTGAACTGCTTGGAGCACACATGCAGCACGGGAACCTAATGAGAGATGCAGACTGCGTGCTTACGATTTTTTGTGTGTTTTTATGTGTGTTGAGTAGATAGTTGGTGGTGTGGATATGGACAGCATTGTTCTACCGCAGGTTTTTCTTTCAGGCGCAGATTACCGCGTACACATAATTTCGATTGTCAAGACAGAGTCAAGTGCGGGGTGCCTAGACGGCTGGCGCAACCAACACTCAACACGCGTACCAAACAGCACGTCTCGCTAGGTATACTCCCGACAAGGAAGGCCATAAAGGCCACATCAAAAACGAGCCATTGCATCTAACTCTCAGCCCACAGACAGCCACATCACACAACAAGACAAACTAGACCGAATGCGGTGTCCGAGTTAACCCACCAGCTGGCAACCCTGAAATCCACGGCTTTTAGTGCACTGAGGTAGATTCAAGCGCGTCAGATTCATTATAGTGAGGAATACTCATTATATTGAGGAAAGAAGTGCACTGAGGGTCATCGTCACTCTCTTTCCTGGCGCCAGCAACAGGCAACCGCTTAGCTGTCGGCCGCCTCAGTTGGGATGGGCGCAACGCTGAAAATGAAAACAGACCAGAGATAAGCATGGTAAGACAGGTTGTGCAATGGAAGAGGAAGAGAGAGAGACAGAGGGAGGAGAAGGAGGGAAGGAACGAGCGAAAATGAAGAGAGCGAAAGGCAATAACGAAGAAAGTAAGGAAGAAACAGGGAGAAAAGAGAAAAGGAATGAACAGGCAACAAGAGAGGAGAAAAGGAAGGCGAAGCAGAAGATAGATAGCAGGAACACATGCACACACTGAGAATAAAACAGGAGCTCTATCAACAAATTTTGACTCCTTTAAACAACAAAATGCCCATAAAAACAAACAAAAAGATTCAACAACAGAACAGAAACTTACACCAAAGAGATAAGCAGATAAAATCGAGTCATTCGGTCAAGTTGCAAAAACAAATATCGACTTACATTAACTAAAACATCTGAACCCCCACTGGCTCCGTTTTCTATGTTGTTTCGTTCAACTACTCCTGTTACTACGTGATAGGTGGCCTACTTTGAACCGAGGTCATCGACTGGCAGAGCATGCTTATTTTAGAAGAGACCTGAATATTTTGAGGTCGCTTCATTTGCACCAGCAGAATTATAAGCGGCGTCGATTCCAAGGAGGGCCGTTTTCATTTCATCCATGCGTTACAATAAAACTTCCTGTGTCGAGATCCTTACGGCCGTTGGATAATAGTTGTCTTCTTGCTTGGCCCTCTCCAGTCTATTGACGCTCGAAAGATTCATCATACTCTGCTCGTCCCAAGAGGGGTTAGTTTGTAACTTCGCAGACAGTGCCTGTGCCAAGCGGCTTGACAGAGGAGTGATTCCTCATAGGAGTTCGTCAATCACTTACAAAGAGCGGTAGATAAAGACAGTAGTCGTAATACTCTCTCATAGGTAATCAATTTGCAAGATAAGGTGTCCCCTCACGCCTGAAGTTATTATCACAGCATGGTTTTCAATTGCTTATTTGTCAAATCCCTGGACCTGCTTACCCCACAGTTGCCCTTCGTTGGTGACCATTCGCCTATTAGCCGCTTTTGGACCTGCCAAGTAGCCCGAAAGTTGGCTCATAGGCAGGCCCAGGGTTTCCACCATTCCGGTCGGATTCCGCTTTTATGAATGTTCGCTTCGCTAACGACTGGTCGCTGTGTCTCTGGTGCGTCAGTTTGTTTACCATATCACATTTTGTCGTCATTCGCAAAGATTTTAAGTCATTGTGCTACATGCATTCGCTGGATTTCATTCTATTATCATTTGCGGGGCCACCTCTTTCTGCTAAACAGCTTCTCTAACGGGCATACGGCCCTTATTTGGGCCTACTGTCACTACAATGGATTCAGGTGCGTTAATAAGTGTTGGGAATGCGCCCAGTCCCATGATTTATCATCTTACAGAAAGTTCCACGAGCTCATCTTACACAGCTATCATGAGAACGCTATGTGACTATTGATTTTTCCTTCTATCTGATTGGCCCACTCACTCACCTATGTCCCTCGCGTTCCCCCCTGAATACATTCAGCCTTTGTGGATTTTTACGAGATTGTAAACACTATACTGTCTGAAAATGACAGATGCAAGAAGGACAGGGAAATATCAAACCTACATATCGCAGTTGACACTGCACTCAATTCCGGCTGTGGTTAAAGTGAGGCTAAGGGCTATAGTTGGTTGTATAAGGGTTACGTCAGTCCCAATTTCAAAATATATTTACGTCCGTATACGTAGGACGAGCGCCAGCTTTTAGGAAAATATTTTACTCGTGTGAAAGATGATGGTTTCATTTATTTTCGGTTTTCCTGGATCCCATTAATGTCTGTTTGTCTGTTCGGATACTGTGTCGTTAAGTTGGACGTCTTTGGAGATCATCGTCTCTCGTTCGTTCATAGTTATTCTACACGCCCAAATACTGTGTACGAGCAGCTTTACGTTGTGGTCCTTCATTGAGTGTCTGCCCTATTTTTCAGTCAACCACAACTCTCGAGATCGACGTGTCTCTTTGGAGGACCGCCGGAACGGAGGGAACAATGGCTGTGACTCCGCAGCCGCCCCTACACCGACACTGTCCCACGAGCTGGCTTCCCCTCACGGCGAAACCCCACGGGGAGTTCAAAAGACACCCACTACAACCAGCCCAAACACCCCGCCCTATCTTCACCCAACTGTTGGCAATACAAACGGTTTTGGAGGTGGTGGCGTTCGGTGGCCCAAAGATACCTCTGACACCGCTTCCATCATGAGCTGTTCGTCCGCCTTTGTGGGTGAGTTAGTCTTCTTCTTCTGCTTCTGGTTCCACCGCCTTCCGACTTTTTTGGTGTGTTGTCAGGTGCAAGTTTGGCCATCGATGTAGAATGTAGATGGTGAATATAGACTTGCGCAGCATCTACCACACTATCTCTTATTTCAAACACCGGGGCTCGATGTTGAAACAGCGTCAAGAAGACCGGAGGCGGGATCGGGCGCAGGTGGCTGACAGGGCCGGCGAACCCGTCTGCGCGCGCCACAGCACGATCTGGCCCTCTTGACACAAGCACCAGCGAATTAGAAGGTACCGTCGCCGTCTGACTCCCAATCAACTCATCAGCTACTACACGCATTGGGCTGCTGATGTGTCTGGTAAATGCGTCCGCTGGCTTCCTCCGCAGCCACGGTAAACCGTGGTAGTCTCAGATTCACATCACACATGAAGCATAGGCGCCGCATGTGGAATGAGCTGAGTGGCAGGACGCCTACTTGCGGAAAGGAAAAAAGCACTCAGCCACACCGACATGTAAGCCCTCCTAGCACGCACTTATTGAGTCAGTTTCACTTCGTGGAAGCGCAATTTTATGCTTTCAGTGGACTTTTCTCCTGATTTGTGCTGAAGATTCGACTTTGGAGGAGGGACCTGAATTCGCTTCTTGTTTGCACCTTGCTTTCTCAGGTGCGTACTCGAAGCATTTGCCACAGCTCGAGGTAGACAAAAGCAGCGGGGCCTGCAGGATGCACTGTGAGAGGTTGATGCCCTTGGTATGAAAGGGCTCAAGGGGTACTGTGGCAGCGCTTTTTGGCTTACGTTGAAGAAAGTGCCAGTAAAAGATAGAAAACAGGAAACGAGTATTGCAGTACATGATATTGTCGATGTGGGTATCGGGGATCTGAGTAGTGCAATTGCCAACACTGTGCTGCCAGTCAGAAAGCACTAAGTTCGCCGAAAAAATGTATGATCGTATAGGGCCAAGCCCCCCTCCCTTGACTGTACTAACAAGAACGCTGCTTCGGGCAGTATCATGCTAACTTAAAAACGCAACGGCTTCGTCGTAAATAACTCCTTATTATTCGCATTTTAAACACAAGTAGTCCTGTGGATTGGCCTGAGCCTTCCACGGTCGATTTCAAGGTGAGTTGGCATGTCACCAACGGGCCTTCGAAGCATCCATTCTTTCTGCGCGCTGTGGCAGGCCCAAACAGTATGTAACCTTTGCATTCACGAGGGGAAAGTTTGGCAGCACACTGTTTGTGAAGTCCCTTAACCAAGCAAAAGCAGGGCAGACAGTCCTCGGGATTTTCTGACATCTAGGTGTGCTTCACTGATAGAAGGATCATGTGAAAAAGCAAAGTGCGGCAAATGGGTTATTTAAAGGATATGGGGAGGAGGCAAACCTGGAGCATGTAAATTCTTGGTGCTGCGACTTACGTCAGTGACATTCTTGCGCACGCTGCTACTGCTGCTGCTGCTACTGAGGTCGTTGTTATTTTATTACGAGAAATCAGGACAGAGGACGTTCTGAAAATTCCTCTGAATAGGAAAGTAAGTTGACCACCCAGCGACCTGAAAAACTACGCCGATACATTTTTTTTTCAAAAACGGAGTCTATTAAAGGAAGATGGAAAAGCGCTGCAGACTAGCATTCGAATTCCAGATCCTATCAATCTGTGCTCGCATCGTGCCTTTCAATATACATATATATATATAGAAATGGAGTGGATCCGAAATAGCAAAAGGGAGACCGGAATGGCCATTTCAGCCTTGTTGGCCGTCATTAGCAAGTAATACCTAATCTCAGGGGTTGGAACCCCCGATATTCGAACCCGGGACCTTTGTTCATTGAGTTTACCACTCTACAATTGCACCTCGGGCTCGGTGCTTTGTCGGTTGTGATCGTGAATACGATGGAACTGGCGTGTTCATGCGATAAAGCTGGTTAGGGCACAAACTTGTTCTGAAAGTGCCTGAAGACTTGTACTTAAGTGATATCAGGCTGTCACTTAGCGACCTCAGACACATGCTGGGGTGGATCCGACAAGGCAAAGCGAGACCGGAATGGCCATTTCTGGCTTGGTAGCTGTCAACAGCCAGTCATACCTAATCTCTAGGGTCGAAACCCCCCTGATATTTGAAATTCAACTTTCGTTGACTCTACCCTCCCATATATTACTGTATTTGCCTGATGATGAATTTCAAAAGATGAAGTGGTGAACATACGGTTGTTTTCGATAATCCTCACCAGGCTTTTACATTAATATGATAATTAAGTAAGTGAACCGTGCGGGTTGGTAGAAAAATAGAACGGTTGTCAGGGCAGGGGGGGACGGGGAGGGAGGAAAGAGGGGTCAAAATCTGATCAGCATTAGGGAGAATTCGTAGTCGGCTGAGGTGCCAAGCTGCTGGCTGTTGGATCAGCAGCTTTTGACCATGGCAACTGCGGCGCCGCGACGAAGTTCTTTTGGGCGCTGTTGTAACCGCGTGTGTTCCTGTGTCAACACCGGTTATCTCACCTGTGTCGCCACTGTTGTAACCGAGTGTGTTCCTCTGTCAACACTTGTTATCTCACCTGCGTCGCCACTGTTGTAACCGAGTGTGTTTCTGTGTCAACACTGGTTCTGTTCCCCCAGTACGTGTTAGGAAGATAAGACAGGATAGGATAACTGATGCTACTTTACTGTCACTTGTACAAGTACATCAACTCTGGTCCGTGTGTCCAGCAGTAGCCTTCTGTGGTGGGTCTCGTCTAGGCAGCAGTCTCGGGTCGTCGCAGCGTGTCTTACAGCAGAGTCCTGTTCTGCTGGGAGATTTGCTATTTAAGAGGCAGTCGTCGTTGCTTCCCATTGGCTCTCCCAGTGTGCAGGCTCGCTTACGCACGTCTGTGCGTCTGACCTCGCGTGACCTCACTCGGCTCCGGCAGCAGTCCGCCTCCAGTGGCCGCCTGACTTCTTTGTCCTAGCCTAGTCAGACCTTTGACCGTCGCGGGACATGGCTCGTTGTGTATGCGTCGGACTGGCCTCACATGACTTCGTACTCTCTGACGTCTGGGTGACGTGTTTGGCCCCCTAAGAGGCGCACAGGACCGTTCGGTGTAGCCTGATGACGGCCGCTGCTGCCGTAGTCAACAGACGCTGTCCAAGAAATTTTGAATAGCACGAGGTTATCTCGTAGATCACTCGGGAGGCCTCTTTGGCATCCTCCCGATGGTCTGAGTCTACCAGATGCGCTAGAATGGCACTGTTAACACCCTTTAGTTGGCCCGTTCCTAACCTCTTCAGAAGATGAAATGGCGAACATACGTTTGTTTTCGATAATTCTCATTATACTTTTACAGTTATATGGTAATTAAGTGAATAAAGAATGCGGGTTTATAACAAATAGAACTGTTGTCAGGACAACGGGTTTAGGGGGGGGGGGAGAATAGGGGGGGGGGTTAAAATACGCTCAGAATTAGGGGGAGCTGGTAGTCGGCTGAGGTGTTAAGCTGCTGGCTGTTGGATAAGCAGCTTTTGATCATGGCAACTGCGGCGCCGCGAC
The DNA here is from genome assembly GCA_036362985.1 of Ligula intestinalis. Taxonomy (NCBI): domain Eukaryota; kingdom Metazoa; phylum Platyhelminthes; class Cestoda; order Diphyllobothriidea; family Diphyllobothriidae; genus Ligula; species Ligula intestinalis. The sequence goes on along the minus strand of JAYGXS010000005.1, from coordinate 21,731,238 downwards.
GAAGTTCTTTTGAGCGCACAGGATCGGTCGGCGTAGCCTGATGGCGGCCGCTTCTGCCGTAGCCAACAGACGTTGTCGAAGAAATTTTGAGTAGCTTGAGGGTACCTTGTAGATAACTCGGATGGCCTCTTTGGCATCCACGCGATGGTCTGAGTCTACCAGGTGCGTTAGAATATAACTATTTACACCCTTTAGTTGACCCTTCCCTAACCATGCTGGAATGTGTTCTCGTACGCTCTTGGACAAATGCCGGTTCATGCGACCAATGTATCCCGCCTCACACGAGCAGGCAAATTAATATATGCACATAGAGGTGGTCTGGGCTGGCAGTTTGTCCTTGAGCTCTCCGTATAGGGTGGAAGTAGTCAACGTATGTTCGCCATTTCATCTTCTGAAATTTTCAATGGGAATTTTCGAAAATTTAAGACAATCCAATGATGATGAATTAATAGAAAACGTTCGTTCGCCTACTTTGATTTCCTGAATGCTTACATAGGTATAATCACTGACCTATTTGAAGTGTTTCATCACCATTCTCGGCACCCTCGTCAGCTCTAGGCAAGACCATATGGTTTAGTGCAGGTGACGGGAATACATATCCCGATATTGGACGTGGCCTTGCGCTAATTGCCGGGGCGAGGGGGGTCAGAGCTAGGGGGTGTTAGGTACAGGTTTAGCGTGAAGCTATTGTGTAAACTTGTCACTGAGTGAGATGTAAGCATTTAAAACATACAATTTTGTTTTGGATAAGGTCAGACAACACGTCCGTACCTGTTTCAAGGCCCGCTATCGCCGTTTAGAGACAGCGCAGGCAGTTCATGCGCTGACACGCTGCTCCGCCCCCCTCCCCCTCCCTGCGTGCGAAGTGCACGAACCGGTTGAACGGTCTGCTGCGCTCGGGCATCCCACGATCCCACACGCCGAGGGTGAGTGTAGTGTACGAGCATGCCTGGACTGATGCTGTTGCTGCTGCTCTAAGAGCTACTTTCTTCACGCGCGGGGTGTCTCAGACACGGTTAACGCCCACGGCGAGTCAGTGAAGGTGCGCACGTGGAGCGCGCTAAGGGCGACGCCCGACCGCGAGCGACCGCGCACGTGTCGCGGCGCTGCGGTGTCATCGTCTTCATCCTGGCTGTGAGATGCGCCGGCGTGCGAGAGCGAGAGCGAGGGGATGAATCATCTGCCACACTCTCTTGGCCCCGCCTTTATGTCGACTCAGCGCGCGCGCGCGCGCGCGCACTCACTGCCCGTCGCCGAAACGACCACGTTGGCACTGGGTTGGCAACAGCTGCACCACGAATGTGAACAGGACTCGCACATGCAACCTGGAGCAACTGTAAGGATGATGGGAGCAGGAACCGCCTGCTCTACACACGTGTCTCTGCGCCAAATTCCGGGCGCTAAGATATGCTTGAGGTTCGGTTTAAAGGTGGTTTTAACTGTAGGCTCAGGGTTAGAAGGACTACGCTTCAGGATTACGTTAAACCTATTTAGAGAAGTAGAAGGCGTTACGATCGCTGCAATCATATTTTTACTTGTCTAAGCTTTCGGGCTCTTTTTAGAATTCACCGTCAGATATAAAAGGCGTACAAGAAAGACAAGCAACATTATAGGACGCAGGAACCAATCAACCGTTATGGGGGGAGGGTGGATGGGGGGAAGGGGAGGAGAGAGGGAACAGTCAACCACCAGTACCATCATTCCGGAGATGCCTGTGCAGCGCGATGTATGCCGGCGCTAGATTGATAAATCGATTGGCTGAGTTCTCATCCGAGGCCTAGGCTTCAATCAATTCACGGCCTGTTTTGTAGCTGGTGTGCTCGATTACCCTCGCAGTTGCGAAATTAAACTCGCGACTGGTCTCGTAGGTATGGGCAGCCACTTGTGCTGATGCATCACCCCGTTGTACCTACCGCTTATGTTTGCGTATGCGCAAACGGTCTGTCCTGCGTATTTTCTGGGACAATTTAGACATGGTATGTGATACACGACGCCTGACCGCTCACTGGAATTTAAACGGTCCTTGATTCGCGTAATTCGGCTGCGCATGGCAGCCTTGGGACGGTATGCAATTCAGACGCACAGTCCCACAGCAATGTGTTCGGTCGCTTCCGATACATCCCTGATGTATGGCAGCGCATGCCATATAGTACGGGTTGGTCCTGGTTGGGTCCTCGGAGGGCGAGCACGTAGGCATCGGCTTATGAAGGCCTTCGGATAGCCATTCCGCGTAAACTGATCGCGGAGTTGTCAGGCCTCACGTGCCTTTACTTCCGGATTACTGCAATGATTCTGGATTCTCCTGAATAGCATTTTTACGCAGCTTCTTTTGTGAGCCACCGGATGGTTGCTGTGGAAATTGAGAAGCTGTGTTGTGTTCATCGTCTTTCTGTAGACCGTTTTTTCGATTTTGCCGTCGAAAGTTTGCATGACGAGTAAATCGAGGAAGGGTAGCTGCTGATCCCTTTCTTCTTCCCTCGTAAACGTTATGTCTGGGAAGATAGAGTTGAGAAGTTCATGGAACTTCTGCAGCATTTTCCTTTTGAAGATGTTGCTATTCAGCAACTTTGTCTTCCACTTCGCTGAACTGCGTCTCAACGCGCCGGCAAAGCGCTCTTACTGCTTCGATTCGATTCTTCATTCAAAAACCTGTCAACATATAGAAAGACATCCTCGAGCAAGTAAAGAACAACATAGAAGTTAATCAAATTCACAGCACAGCCAGGTGTGCGGCCCATCGAATTGTCAGTTCCAAAGTCTAGGCGGACATAATTCGTGCAGTCAAAACAGATATGCCTACTATGCACGTTTTTGACCAGCTAAAATGAGTCAGTTTCTATTACTCAATAATATGGCTCAGTAAAAACGTACCAAAGAAGGTGTCTATTCGTGACGCCGTACCGAATTAGAGAAGTAGGTGATCGCTCATATAGTAACTAGTTTAACAGGACTAATGAGGATGAAAACTTACACAGCCGGAAAGTGTCTCCTCGAAGGGGAGGGAGGGGAGGAGAGAATGACCGACCTGCGTATTCGGAGTGTATCATTCTAAAATTTGTCGTAGCTTTTGAATTTTATTCAAAATAATGCCAGAGTTTCATGAGAATCTCAGTTCCAACATCTACTGTGAACATTTCTGGTTTGGTCTTCTGCCCGGAGCCCAGACAAACATTCTCACAACAATTAGTCATAAAAAAATTAAAAATTATACCACCATGCAGAGGGACACGGAAGTCAGGGGTTCTCTCTGCTGATCATCTGATTCGCATTCAGTCAGAGCAGACTGCACAAGAGGACCGTTTTGAGCTAATTGAAAGGTAATGCAGAAGAAATTCGAAACGACTAGGTTGTGGATTTAGGCAGGCATGCTAAGCCTTTGTTGGACTCTCCAGAACACAGAAGAACCGTCTTCTATTGCTGTTTTCATACTTTTTAACACTCGAGAAGCACCAGTCATCTAAAGCTGTTATGTCTGACATGTGTACAGATCTGAATCTGCCTTAAAATGTGCGTGTTAACTGTCCATACAGCTGTTCGGCGATACAACTGACCAATTACTCATTGATTAATATTTTGACTCGACTGCTAACGGAACTCATCTGTCCAGCCCTGCCTTGGGCCCCACCAGAGGTCCCGACAGCCGTAACAGCTGGTAGAATAGGCAGATAGCATTAGCGGCAAAGACAGGGGAGACTGGCCATTTCTGGCTTATTAGCCGTCGTCAGCCAGTCATACCTAGACCCAAGTGGTGCTGCAGTCGAGCCTCGAACTCACGACTTTTTGATCAGAGTCAAATGCCCTAGCCATTGAGCCACGAGCTCGCTGTCTTGCCGGTTTAGGTCGGGGGTTATTGACACTAATCAATAATCGTTCACTCAACAAATTACTAATCACCGACCTAAGCAGCACGACCTTGTTTTGCGTTGAGGTAAGGGTTAAATTTTGTCGAAAATCGACTCTTCTATGGCCGAATGGTTCCGCAGTCCAGGGCTGTTGGCAAAAAGTTTGTTTGAGTTGCAGTTGGACGTTATAATTAACGATAGAAAGTGATGTCGTTCAGCGATACCACTGCCAACCAGTCGTCTCTGTCAATTTCACCGACTGGCTGGAAAGATTGCCGACAGAGTGCAGGTAAACGGTAAACTTGACTGCTTTCGCTGATGCTCGGGAGGCAATTTTACTCGAAACAAAATATTTCGCCTCTGACAGGGACACGTGGGAGGGGGAATATAATCTAATGCGCGAACTGAGCAGTCCCACTGGCAATCTAAATTCTAGGAACATTCCCACTTCCTTTACTTCCAACGGAATAGGGTACAGAGAACTGCTTGTACTTCAAACAAATTCCTGTCTTGATTGAGAAAGTTCTTCCTCGCAAACGTGGTAACTACTCACTGTCCCGTATTTAAAAATCGTAAGCATTGTTGTTTAGCGTGTACCCACGTGACCACAAAGTATGCGCCTACACTTTACGGCTGTTTAGCCGATATATTATGCAAACACGTTGTAAGTTTTGTTTTCCATAGCAGACTTAAATGTCACAGTACAGGGCTCAGCTACCGGGGATTAGGCTCACTCTGTGAGATTTGGCATGTGTGTTTGCGTGTTCGCACAGGTTCTTGTGTGCCTATTTGGTTGCCATAGCAACAACCTCAACCGCCACCAATGCCGCTTGTGGCCGAGGCTATCGACGGTCTAAGCAATTCCTTTTTATGCATTGACGGTGTAGCGCTAACAAAAAACTCCGAGTGTTCTTTCCTTTGTAAAGATTTTCGTTACCGATTGGAGGGCTTATTATTTTTTAAATATTTAATTTAACCGCAATGTTTATTTCATAGGTGCCCCTGTCTCCTCATAAATTCGAGTGTTCCCACACAAGAGGCTAACTGAACCTGTGAATCTACAGTAGGCGGTTGGACCGGGGCAGTATTTCCAAGTACACGAAAAACCAAAAAAACCAAAAACCGCAAAAATAAAAATGCCTATCTGAAGTATTAATTTGTCGATTAAATAATAACCCTTAGAACACATTTGAGTTTTGTCTTTTACAAAAATGAACATGGCCTTCAGTGAGGATTTTACGTTTTGGCAGTCGTCAGTTCCGTAAGGGTAGTTGGCCATGGTGCTAAACGGGGTGCCTAACAGTGTCCACCATTAAATTACCACTGGAGGCCAACACGCGTTCTTTATAAATAAAACATAGAAAGCAGAGTTGCGCAGGTGCAAATTTGTAAATTGCAAGAACAGCAGGGTTTATTGGATCCATAAATTTCAGGAGCGCTCATCAGCAGCTACCTATTATCGATACAATGAATTACGTAAGAGAAATACAAAATTGAATCTAGAAAGACATTACCAGCAAAGACAGGGGACACTAGGAAGGCCTTTTCTGCCCTCTTAGGCGTCATCGGCTAGTGATACCCAACCTAAATGTGGCCGCTGAAATTGCTGCCCCACTAAGATTCGAAAAATCGATACAAACTGCAAGGTCATAGGATGTGGTCAAGAGACAAATCAATGTGCTAGGATAGTTAAAACACTGCGGGCAGTAAAAAGGGTGGAAAACGTCTAATGCAGAAAAAATTGGGAAGGGGATGGTGTTAATCTGGGAGCCAGATTTTACCAGGGCAAAGCTAGGTTAACCGCATGCTTCAACTTAAGTCTGGTTTTGAACGCCGTTTATAAGCTGCCTCCAGGTAGCGCAAATTACGAGTTGATTTGTCTATTGGCCACATCCTATAACCTTGCAGTTTGTATCGATTTTTCTGTATGAATTCAATTTTGCATTTCTCTTACTTCGTTCATGTTATGCAATGAGAAGTAGCAGCTGATGAGTGCTCCTGAAATTTATGGATCCAATAAATCCTGCTGTTCTTGCAATTTACAAAAAAACATTTTGGAAATCTAAAAATGCTTCGAAAGTAAAGGTTAATAGTGATGCCAAAGTATGATTTGCGTGGCAATATTAGTGGAAGCTCGCGGAAAGGAGCAAAAGTAAAATAAGTGTATTGCCTTACCGAGGACGGTGAAGCTCCAAGTGCCTATCCGAGGCCTTTTCACCAAATTACTAGATGAGGAAAGTTACTGACAGAATGTTTACTTTTTATTCGACAATATATAGTACAAACTGCTCTCTAAGTTTGCACCACGTCAGAGAAAAATGGCGTTAGGGTTTTGCTGAGCAGAGCAGGAACAAATGTTTGCCCCATCGAAAAATCTGGATAAGTATCCTGTTCCAGGGACAGTTTGGGCTCTGTTAATGGCGACTGACCTGTGAGCTCGTTACTATATATACATGTGTGCGTGCCGGATTAGCTACTTTAGTTTTTTTCAGTTCTAGACACTCTCGGCAGCTTATGTGGGGTAAAAAAGACAGATTTGTGATGAACTTTGGCCGGCTGGCCATCCAGGGACTATCGTCAAGTTCTGATCTTTTTGTTTGGCACTGTGTGTGTTTTTGCTGCGATATTTTTGATTCTTTGCATGCTTTTTTCTTCTCGCTAATATATGTGTCCGACCAAATGAGTCATTGAGTAAGTCACCAGCACTGCGGTGTTGAAGGGAATTTCACTGGTTGGGCAAGAGTGCGAAAGTTGGACAACCTCATTAACTGCCTGTAATTTTTCTAAGCATGCCTCTCAGTTTTCCTGTTTTGTCACTTTATGGTGGTGTTTGCAGATGATTTTCGAGCGGCTGCTTTGATGTTTTGGTCTTTTAATGGTTTCAACGCCAAGTGCCTACATCAGACTTGCCTATTTTGTTGACTGCCTTCCGGATAAGAGCCCTACGGGTGGCCTTCCGTGTGTAAATTCCCCTTTTCTCGATTTCGTAATTTCGTCATCAGTTTGTCGCACTTAATGAGTATTTGCGTCTACATTTCCTGACCTAAACAAGTCAGGATGCATTGCAGTCACTACACAAATAATGCAACAAAGCTTATTAAGAAGTAACCGCAATAAGCAACTATTTGTTCGAACGAAAAGTGCACGTATTTTTGCTTTGAGTACTAGTTAAAATAGGATCTGATCAGAAGGTACTTTATACGTCATAGAGTTTGTGTGTGTGTGCGCGCGCTATAAGCCCTCTCCCATCTGCGGTCTTATTGGCTTTGTCTTGGCACAGGGCCCAGGTATGAGAGTGAAACGGAGAGTGAGGTAGATGCTCGCAAGTCTTCTCTCACTATAATCCGGCAGAAGTCACCGTGCCTGCCTGGACCTTGTCGAATCCAACGGTCAAGCTGTCCTGCTAATAGCAGAGCATATATCAAGTCAGTTGGCAATATAAAATACTCCATGCGCATGTACTCTTCCCCGCGCTCACTTTATTATTGGGCATGCGGGGGACACCGACGTTCGTCAGAGTCGAACTCTCATCTGCCCAGCCAATAGCGCGTTAAGAGTTAAAATGTGTGTCTTTTTTCAGGCATATTTATGAAAGTTTTTGGTCTTGAAATAAAACCTTCATATTCAGCTCGGTTTCACATCAGTTTCGGCCTATACTGTGTACTTCTGTACAATTTTGTCACAACGTTAGTCAGTCTACGTTAGCTTAGAGGGCTATTTCTCTTCCATCTAACATCGTGACAGTACAGGCGCAGATATTTCCTAGAAGGTGGGCATTTCGTTTGTTAGGATCGAACTCTCATCTGTCCAGCCAGCAGCACGGTAAAAAGATGCAAGGTTAATATGCGTTTCTTTTTCCAGGCGCATTTACGCAAACTTTCAGTTTTTTTCGATGTTTAGTGTGCGTTTCCGTACAATTATGTCAAAACGTTAGTCAGTATACGTTAGCTTAGGGGACAATTTTTCTTCCATCATACATATTGAAATTACACGCACAGGTATTTCCTAAAATAAGTAGCCATTTGGAGGGTAATAGCAAAGTCTAGGTTAAGTTTCCATTAATATTTTATTGAGCCTAGGCTTTTTTCAGACAGATGAAGTCCTTTTATAGCGGAGGAAAGTAAGACCTGGCTGGTGTCCATTTCGGGTGAGGGAAGATAAGACCCAGAATTTTAGCTAACTGCCAGTGCAGGTTGCTACTGTTCTTTGAGTCTCGGTAGTCATAGTATAATCCTCCCAGACGAAATTTTCATTGGTTGTGAATGATACCGAACTTAGAGGAATAGTGTCTTCTTTTCCACAGTAAGTGCGGTAGGTCGTGAATTTTCTTGAGTTCCTCCTCAATACTGTCTACTGAGCTAATTTTTCTCAACCTTTGCACTAAGCAGCGAACTACATTTCGCTTTTATTGAGGGGTACGAAACTCTTAAAATTCGTATGCAGTTCAGACTAGGTTTTCTTTCGATAAACGCTCCTTCCGACGCTACTGTCAGGCCTGCAACTTAGGAGGACGTTCAGAAAAGGAAGCTAGCCTGTAGTTTTCACCTACAGAGTGAACTTACTGGATGGATGTGCCTGGTTGACAGCATTTAAGAGTGCATCAACATCGGTTGCTGCGATCGCGGAGATGTCACCTACGTAGCGACCATAGTGTTTAAACTTGTGAATCTGATCACTTTGTTGAAATTTCTCCAGCTGGCCTTTGAATATGTCAGCTAGGAGTGGTCCGAGAGGCGAGCACATAGCAACGCCGTCTATGTGTCTGTATAACTGGCTGTTAAAAAGGAACTGCGCATTTACTTTGCAACTTATTAATAGTTCCTTCAGTGCGTTTGTCTGTATTCCTATTTCCACCTGATTTGTCAAAAGGTATTCGCGAACCGGTGTCTCGTGAACCGGGACGTTTGTAAACAGCGTTTAGACATCTAGGGAGAGCATCCTCATGCCACTTACGTTCACATCTTTGACGTCGTCGATAAATTCGAACGTGCCTCGATAGTTACGTGTTGCCAGCTGATGCTGTAAAGGTTTGCATTTGTTTGCTAACCACTTCGCTATCGCATGATACGATGAGTTGCGCATGTCCAGAATCGGACGAACTGGCAGGCTATTCTTATGGATCTTTACTACTTTACTTGCTCCTCTGAAGCAGGTTTTGTTAGTCGCAAGAGTCGGTACCCATAAAAAGACTAAAAGACCTTTGAAAAGTCGCATTGGAAAACAATTGTTTTCGGTCCTTCATCATCAGGCCGGTACATGGCATGGTGAATAAAAATAGTCAGTTAATTACAGCATGCATATAATCGTCAGGCTGGGGGTGGGGGAGGAAGGGGGTGAGTATAATTAAGAATTTGAGTTTTCCCTCGTCTCTTGATTGCGGACGCCCGTGCGGGTAGGACGTTGGTTGCGGTGCGCAGGCGAGACAAGGGGATGTTTTCACGGTCAACGGGGAGAGGTTTGCATTCCAGCCGCGTAGCTTGCGCTTGACTGTTCTCCGTGGCTTCATTTTGTGTTTTTCCAAACGACGTGGCTTCAAGAGGTGTTGGATTTCGCCCTGCAGCCAGCCAAGGGAGGCAGATGGCTTGTGCCAGCGCCTTTTGACAGCATAGAGTGGGTTTTTCTAGCCGGATTGCCACTGCTTCTGCCGTGGCTAACACTTGTTTACGCAGGCCTTTGGAGTAGTGTGCTGGCGTGCGGTATATGACCCGACAGGTTTCTCTCGCGTCCAATTGGCAGTTCGTATTAATTAAGTGGGCAAGGAATTAAATTGTATTGTCAAGATGTCTTAAAATATTGTTAAGGATTCTTAAAATAGTAATCTATTCCTGCATTGGAAGCGTCAAAAATTGACCAATTATGCAGGACTTGAATTTGCGGTCAGGGCTGTGAGGTTGGTTTTAAAAAGGCAGTCTTCATTTTTCACACCCTGCTAGGCAGGAGGTTGCCTGTTTTCCAGTTTGCTCCAACTTTGTCTCATTTGATCCTTTTTGCCAGCATATAATTTCGTTGGCTGCGTACCCTAATACACACCATCTAAGAATTCTTTTTATGCTCATTTAATCGCTCAGTGTCAATGATAAGCAGCTTTTGATGGATTCGCGTCATGTTTTTAAGAAAATAGAACAATGCGCTTTACTTGGATTGGGTATACTTTCAAACTTTTCAACAAAAACGGTGAAATATTTTATTCTGGAACAAGAGCGCTTACTTCTCCGTATAGTCCAGTGAGAACTATGAGAGTTTTTAAAAGTAGAATACGCCCTAGGCTTCCTGCTCACACTTGGCGCGATGAAAGTGGCTGTCTGGCCCCAACTAGCATGCAAATAAATTCACATAACAAACAGTCCTATCTGTTCTGCTTTCTAGCAAGACGATAGTCGGCGGTCTCCTAGGAATCCACGTATAAAACTTCCTCTTAAAGCTGGAAAGATGGTTGTTGTCTGCAGCAATAATTTTGTCATCTAATGTACGATAAAAGGATGTTCACAAATGGGGGATGTGTGAGCAGGACTATTAGTTTTGTTAAGGCGCTGTTGCCATGGAGAGGATTTTTGAAACAAACGCCGATGTTTCCCATTCAGACTACATTTCCGGTTTAAAGAGTACGCAAACTGGATTCGTTGTTGCATAAACCTTCACAAAGACGAGCTGCTGTAAAACAATGTTGACATTTTTATTGAGTTTTGGAAGTGTCTGCACTTCAGAATAGTAGGAGTCTTTGTATACAGTGTCATCAACTGTAAAGGTACAAGAAGTATCCGCCCGGTTACGTCATCAATGTCTTACCTCTGAAATTTTCTGTTAATGCAGCTTGGGGATTTATCCAATCAGGAATGTACGCACATCCATTGTTTGGCCTCGCAAACCACGCAAACTTAATATTAGTATCCGGGCTTAGGAACAGACACCCACCTACCGGGACGAAATCAACTAAGTTATGATGCCACCTGGTAGCATCTATATCCAGATATGTGCCAGATGAATAGAACCTTGTATACAGGCCAATCGGAACACCTGAATCTTGTTGTGCAATCTTGGTACTTCGACTCAAGTTTGAATGCTTTTGCTCACAGCGGCAAAGGCACGAACTTGCGATCGAACGGATACAATGGTAGGCTTACCGATCGATTCTATTCAGGTTCAGATCCCAGGTTTCACTGTTCTGGAGTTAATTAGGGCAACTTGGCGACTGCGCATCGGCTAAATGTTAGTCTTGCTGATCCCAACTGTTTTGTGTCGTAATACCTTTTTGATTTTTGCATCTGATGGCAGTCTTGGCTATACGCACGTCTACTGACATCTTCACGAATCATCTGACAGTAGTTTAAATCTGAAGTCCTCCTGTACAATCATGTTTTTTTGCACAATCTGTAGACATTTTCGGAAATCAAAAATCCATTGCCTGAAAAAAATTAATAAGATGGCGTTTTTGAGGATTTTTTGAATCCAGAAATATGACTCACTGTTAAAAAATGTACGACATTACGCAAGATGTTTATTTCAAAAAAGTTTATGTGAATTCTTGAAATTTAGGTGGTAAAGCTTATAAAGGTGGGAATAAATGAGTTGGCCGATTTAAAGAAGTACCTTTTGGATAAAACAGATATGGCAAAGATTGAAAACGCAACCAATTTCTCTGAATAAACGAGGCCATTGAAATTGAAAACTGACTGTACCAGAGGTGGATATCGCCACTTTTACTACCAACTACCACCCTTTACTACTAGTTCGATCCTTAGATTGCCTGGTCAAGAAATGCACGTTGAAGATTTGAACAGTCATCTACCTTTACTGGAATTTGGTTCTCGAGTGAAACCAGGAACTTGAGCAAAATGGTTCCATTGCCAATTTCTTTCGTCAGTTCAACTAGTCAACCTCACTTGCCTTTTCCGTGGTATAACTTGACTCACCGAGTTGTCATTCGAAAAGGAACATGCATAAATGCCCGGCCAATTTAAATTTAGCTTTTTTTCACTGTTAGAAAATCACCAATGCTTGATCGGCATTTTAAGTAACCGGAAATCAATCACTCTGCAACATTGAACAGCACAAGTTGCAAGCCGAATCCGGGTTAGATGTGCATTTATAAACAGAACAAGATCGTGACTTCTTTCGCCGAGTTGACAACCCACATGACAGAACTAAAGTCCTGACTGATTTTAGCTCTCTACGAGCGAGATACGGTACTTAGGAGTGCACCTATCAGTCTGGGCACGTCCATGCAACCATAACATGACAAATTGCCTTAACAATGCCTAAAAATGCAGATTACGAAGGATAGGAAGGATATATATGAGATTTTTCACTGAAGAATGCACTCTACCATGGTCTGCTCAGACGAATTACCTGTGGGCCAGATGTGGACTTGACTCCGGGCGTACGTCCATTACCAATGCACTGTATCTCAGAAAAAGGTGGTTCAGCATGCCAAAACTGAGATTCTTCGTCAACTGAAAGTATTAATTTAGGTAGAATGTCCAGCAACTGGGTTGCCTTAGGCTCAGAAGCTCTGCCTTTATACTTGAATTTTGCCTTTTTCTATCATGATCGTAATAATTTTTGTTTTTGTCAAAATCAACACCACCACTACCATCAAATTCATCTTCTTCTTCCTCCTTCTCATCGTTGTCGTCATTTTCATGATCATAATAGTAATAATCATAATCATAATCCACTTCTACTACTAATACTTATACTTAAATTTCTTGGCCAGCCGTTTTCTTGCATTTCGATTGGTTAACATCACCGTGCTCCTCCTCTATCTGTCTGCGAATATTTTAATGGTGAAAGTAAAACTACATCGGCTTTACTGCGTCTATTTTGGCAAGCGGCAATCCAACAGCTTGCACTGTCGTTCCATGACTGGGGAAGTCGACAGCGTTCATAACACTCCGTTATTAGCTTACTCAAGAAACAGTTTCCGGTGGTGTTGAATTTAGCATGCCATCTTGAGTGAAAACTTTGCATTTACTGGACAAAGTGTGTGTACCCAGGCGTAGTAGAAGATATTTAAAAAAGCTGTGCTGAGGAAAGCGTATGTGAAGGGAAGTCAGTTTTCGTCCACTGCATCACTGTTACGGACGGAACTAGGCCTAAACTTGGCATGGGACGGGGCAAAAAGGATGGACCTAGATGCAATGACTCACAGAAGTGCACGCCCTTGCGTGGGTTTTCTCAAGCGGATTGCCTGTTAGTCTCATATTGAAATGAATCTTGACGTACTCACACCAAAAATGCAGTGCTTGGTTGGTTGGGCAAGAATGCGTTCCATTGGACGTATTAGCTCAGCTTTCCTAATGGGGTTCTCCGGTATTCCCCTCTCCCTCCTCGATCATAATCATCATACATCATTGTTGTCGTCATGCCCACCACCATCACCACCACCACCACCACCACCAGCACCAGCACCACCACCATCACCACAACTACTGCCCTATTCTTCGCTCTCTTAATCACCATCTGCTACTCGCACCAAAGCCATTACTAGTACTACTACAATTATTGTTGCTATTGCTACTTCTATTACTACTCCACCTTCTGGTCCGACCTCTTACTCCTTTTCCGATTGGTTACGATGAATCTATTTGGGCCAGCCTCCATACAGTCGACCTCGTTGCCCATTTTAGATCCCTTCAGGGAGAGGGCTATTTCTAGTAAAACACTGCTTTATTGAACGACATACGGCTGTGCGAACCATATTCTGCCCGATATCCCCTTTTTGCATTGACTTAGTACTGTATCCAAAGTTCTCGTGTTCACAAACTTCAGTGAAGCATTTTAAAGTGGATTCTTCCACAATAGATATCCAGACATGCTTCTGGTTATATATTTAGATTACCGAAACCGCATAAGCATCTCCATACTATAAAAGCAATTTTTTTCAATTTTTTTACGTCCCTCTAATGAGAATGTTTTGGATGTTTTCTGTCAGGGAGGTTACAATCATTCTTAATCGGTGTCTATGATGAAACTGGACGAGTTTTGTCTTTTCTCTCAGAGCGGCCTGATTCGAGACTCACCTTGTCGGTTTGTACACAAAAATTCCCGATCATTGGCCTCTCTGCAGGCGGAAGAACGTTCTCTGGGACCAATATTTTATTTGCCCGACGTTTCGGACTCTCACTCGAGACCATTGTCAAGGAATGAAAACGTACGACTCACTGCGTGAATAAATCAGCTCTGCCGGGAGTGGCCTTGAGTTTCCATTGTTTGCTCCGTCGCGAGTGACCTCGAGCCTTGCCAGTGTTCGCGCAACGCGATATAGGCATCAGGGAGATCGATATGCCTATTAATAGAGTCCGCGTGCGAATGCCATGCTTCTTGCAGTAGGCATGAGACTCGGTCGTCCGACTGGCCTAGTGTTCGAAGTCGAAGTCGTGCCCTGGCGAGGATGCGTGAGCGGCGACCAAGGATAGCTTGTCATTCCTTTCCACGGTGCGTTCATGCTCGTGCAGTCTCGTGGCCACCCGTCTGCCGGTTTCGCCAATATAATTGGCTTGACCGCAAAGACAGTCGATTCGGTAAATAACACCCTTGACAATGGTCTCGAGTGAGAGTCCGAAACGTCGGGCAAATAAAATATTGGTCGCAGAGAACGTTCTTCCGCCTTCTAACAAAAGTATACCCAGCTTGTAAACAGCAGTTAAAATGAATAAGCTTTTTTCGCACAGGCGTGAAACAATGAGGTGCACTCCTAAGGACTGAACGAAAGTTTGGTTAAATTAATATTTGCTAACGATGCCTCTTCGCAGGGGCAGTTTACAGGTCTACACGTAAACTGGAGGCACTCTAAATGAACGCAGCCAGACGGATCACGTTAAGATAATTTGTTTTTCAAAGGTGTAGTTATGTATTAAGGTTATAGTGTTGAAGACTTAACAAAAATTTGACTGAATTCAAGAGCTTTTGTAAAATACTGCCTTCTTGAATAAGCGTGGTGCAAGGATGCCTCTGTTATTCACATGGTATGGAATGATCGAAGCTCATATATGTAACCTCAAGGCCATGGAAACAGGAACACAGGGTGTTGACTTTAAAGGATGGTAGAATCAAATAACGGCAGGTTTTGTAGGTTCACAGATTGTTCGGTTGTCTATTTTGTTTTCAGCAAACTTCGGCTTTTTACCAGTTTAAAGTCTGTCTTACAGTCCTTATGAGTGATCTCATTTACGACCGCAAACTTAAAGGAAGGACTAGCCTGGGCAAGTGCGGGTGTAATTTGAAACAACTAATCATCGTCTCGCACAACCCTTTAGGTCATACGTATGTTTAATCTCAGTTTTCGCGCGGTTCGGCTTGTATATTTCAAAGACCCAGTTGGCCATTGAATAGGATAGGTGCCAGCATACTACTAACATAGGTGATGAGGCATTCACTTAAAGGTGCTAGTTTCTACTGTACAATTCCGACACGGATTTCCGCAAGAGTGTGTTTCAAGCCTTCGGCCTACCTCGTTACTTCAAGGCAAACCAAAATGGAAGAGGAATTGCACTGGAAGGACATTTGCTACCTCAACCTAAACATTCTGAATTTAATGACATATAGTCTGTGTACTGCTCCAAGCCTTATAGGATATGATGAATATTCCGAGTGAAACAAATATGTCCACAATGTTACAAATAGGAAAATTGTGAGCACATTTGCCCTACTTAAATTATTTTCTCATGGGCTGTAAGTGGTGAAAAATAATTGCCCTCTTTCAGTTTCCAACTGTTCATAATACGGTATTGAGCAAGATAGAATGGACACTCAAGACTGTTTCTTCAGTATCCACAATAATCTCGTATTTTTGTAACTCCGGCTAGATACTACATTAAGTATCCTTTTGTTTCATCATAATTTTTATTTTGTTAGACTAGCCATTGGCCAAACGTATGTTGTGGTGAATCCTTCATTACCCTAACGGTTCTCCTGCCTTGTGCAATTTTGGTAGTCTGTATAGGCTGAGAATATGTGAACCCCCAGAGCCCTAAGGCAGGCAACCGTGTTCTCACCTATTATTTCTTCGAGTATTGATTGAATCTTTTTTCCCAATATGGTCTTCCAATGCTTTTGTTCCTTCTTAAGAAGAAGAGCATTTTTTGGCTTCATTTAATACGGCTTCCATCTTTCTTACGTAATCACTCTTGCTTAAAATCACAACGCCACCTCCATCGTCTGGTTTAAAGGTAATGACAGCAGTACCCTTACGTAAGTCATTTAGAGCCATCAGGTGTTGCTTAGTTAATAGCGAGCTCTGAAAAACCGGCGATATTCTGTACTGATAAGTGATGTCCACAAATTTTGCTTCTATCCATCTCGCAGTTTCTTCTGACGTTGGCTTCAGGTCGGATAAGTGGTAATTTAGATCTTTAACTTGTGTTTTAACCTCCATCGTGTCTATATTTCCACCGACAACCAGAGGGCTTTGCTTTCAATTAGTTAGTGTCAAGTTTGACATGTTAACAATGTACTTTCACATATTTCTAGGCTACCAAAATTGCACAGACCAGGAGTACCGCTACGACGAATGCTATTACTTGAAGAGAAATTGTCATTGCCGGATTGACAGTCACGCAAGACGGTGAAATCCGCACCGTCTCTCCCCCCCCCACCTCTCGGATGCCAGTCCAGTCGATAGTGTGCTAAGCAGGTAAAAACTACCACAGCTGGGTAATCGCGTTCTTACGTGCATCAGAGATGGTTTCGAACCTGTACGCGACGTCCAAACCGGTTCTGGCTCGTCTGCGATAGAAGTGGGCGCTGACACTTGTCACACAGAGCACTGTGATCAACTGCTTCCGCAGGTGCCACCGCACTGTGTACGTGTGTGTGTGTTGTGTGTGTGTGCACAATCACGTCCTCCTCCTCCACTAACCCCGGGCACTTCTACCCTCCTCTCTGGCAGGCCTTCTTCATTTGGCGTGTCAGGTGCGCAGGACAGGTGTTCCTAGTGAGCACACACACACACGCTAGTGCGTGCACACACACAGGACAATGAATCATCTCGTCTTGCCGCTTGCCCGTGCTGAGCACGTTGCCTCGTCGTCGCTACTAGTGCCGTCGCCGTCGCCGCCGTCAAGGGTCGTTCTTACGGCGCATAGTTTGATGGCTGATTACCCAAATGTTACCAATTAAGTGTCTTTATAAGTCCGCCAACGCTGGGTCAACGCCCTTCTTTCGCGACTGTCCAATCACGGTACACGCATCAGCAGGTAGCAGTTAATCACCCGCCCCACCCCGCTGCTCCCACCAACACCAGCAGAAGCTTTTTGTCCTGCGCTTTACAGCTACGGCAGTCGACAAAACCACAGGTTGACGTTCATGATTAGGCTTCGTTAATTTCCAAAAACTAGGGCGCTTCAAAAAGTTGGGAAGTGTAGCGTGCAGTTGTTGTGAACGGGAGCAGGATAAAGGCACGCTGGTGAATGCTTGTCCGGCTGTGCAATCGGATTGCAGATCTCGTACTCCGTGTGGCATGTTTGACCGCGTGCCTCTTAAAATTGATTTGGTAGCGTTTGTAGGGCGATCACAGATCTATCTAGTTGG
This sequence comes from Ligula intestinalis, assembly GCA_036362985.1. Lineage (NCBI taxonomy): Eukaryota > Metazoa > Platyhelminthes > Cestoda > Diphyllobothriidea > Diphyllobothriidae > Ligula > Ligula intestinalis. Next base: position 21,713,869 of record JAYGXS010000005.1, on the reverse strand, counting down.
GGAACATGCTCATCACGTTGTGCCTTGGAGTTCAATTTAGAGGCCTCGCAGACACGGGAGATCGAACTGACCGTTTCTGGCTTATTGGCTGCCATCAGCTAGCCATACCCAATCCCAGGGGTGTCGAACCCCGAGATTCGGACTCGATAGTGCGACATTCTACCACACCTTCACGACTCGGTAACGTTAACTTACTGGACGTACGCGTTTGGTTTGCTAACAAATCGAAACATATAAACCCTTATTTTTAATAATCCAGAGACTGTTTTCCGTCTTCTGACAGGTGGTACTTTGAGGCCTCTACTGGTCTGCTTTTATTTTAATGACCACCTTTGGAGGATATTCAGGGAAGACAAGCAAGTCTTATTACTGATCGTTAGTCTTTTGGGAAAGAGGACCTACAATAACCAATTCATCGGGGTCACTGATTATGTAAAATACCAGGAAGGCTAGTTACCCATCACAGGTAATCAGGCCAAATGAGGGACTGAGCAGTTTTACGTCCTCAGACGGTATTTCTACAAGCACGAGCAAAATGGCTGCGATACCATAACTCGGCCTGAGTAAGCAGAACTTACTTTAGAAGAAGTTTTTTTAAGAAGTAGAATGCTATATTGAGGATTTAAAAAACCTGAATTTTCAGCAAAAATGGCTCCATTCACGGAGAGCAGATGGTAAGGTAAATAAAGGATCATTTTTAAAGGGACAAAGGTAAAAGGTCATGTAATACTCACAAGTCAAGTTTTTCATGACGTTCACATCAACCATCTGGAGACATATCGGCTTTCAACTTCCCCATTTCCGCGTCTTCACACGCTTTTTTCTTCGTGTTGTCATCCTACGGAGAATTGTCGATGTTGGTGTTGTTGGCGAATTGCATATGCGACAGATTGGCCGCATTTGACAAATATCGGGATGGTGAAATGTTGTAGATAAAATAAGTTGTTTTCGTGCATTTAAAAAGGTAGCAGTGTACTGTAGATATGACCTTATGATCACAAATGCAGACAAACAAAGCAGAGGATGAGAAAGGATGGTATAGGATAATATATCCCCACATGAATAGCGAGCAAAAAAATGGGTGGCTCAAATTCGAAAGCCGCGCGTGCTTTTTCTTATGGTGTGCAACCCACATTTCACTGTTCACCTGTTTCAGTGCTAAAACAAGGCCCAGATGACTGGAGACTAGTGGTTCCCTCCCAGCTACGCGTACATACGATCTACCCTTCACTCTTGCCAGCTAAAGTTGTTTTACTTGTTAGAGCAGAAGCCAGTGGCACCTGATTCGTCGATCGTGGAAGAGCATTAGCCGTGAGGTGCAAATCAGAAAAGCCCTGACTTTATTGTAGTCCAGAGAAAGGTGTACAGGTCGCCCTCACCGTATGGTCTCTATTCTACCATGTCCACTCATAAAAGGGTCGAGTCCGACTGGAAACGAAATGGGACGATGTGACATTAAGCCGTTGTCTCTTATAAGGTATGCACGCACTTAGCCCCAGTTTTTATAACGAGTCAACAGGGTAGTCTGAAGAAGCAACTGCGCTCGCTGGAACAAGAATTTTATTTTTCCGGACGTTTCGGATTCTGTCGAGAATCCTTGTTCATAGGTAGTCGTAGGATAGTTTGAGACATGCGTAGATGTAGATGATGCATGCACAGACTGCACGGTATGTATAGTTCACAGCGGTCATCCACACACGTACTATAATTATCAGCCCCTGTAGCCACCGGCTGGAGTCTTAATTGGTGCGGTGATGGCTTGGCACTTCGCATTCGACTCATTAATTGTCGCGATTTCCTTGCGTGTGTCGGATGCGGGCTTGATAATAGCGCGACAATTATGCTAGCTGTCGTCAGAGTTGTTGCAGGGTTCGGCCCTTCCAGGTGACTGATTCTCTTGCTCAGGCTATGTCTCAGTACGCAGTATGGGGACGGCAAATCGTTGCGCTTGTTGATGGACTGTGGGCCTGAGAACCATGAGCCTAGCGACTCGCAGTTCACGCGGTTGTCAGCTTTTGCGAGGATTTCGGCCTCTTTCAACGTTTAAGTATGGTGAGGCCCCGTCGAGTGAGCTGCAACTTCCGGAGTTGGCGTCTTTCTTTCTCACCACCGCTGCATGGTCGGCTATTTGCGTCCGCTGTTATCTCCTGGTTTCTCCGACGTAGTTATTTTGTTCAAAATTTCTCCTGGATGACCGCACTCCAGCCGTTTTCTGTCGTGGAAGTCGGTCTTTTAGTCTCATGACTCGGCGCCCGATGGTTGCTTCTGGCCTGTGCGCAACTGCAACTCCAAGTGGGGTGAGCAGGCGGCTGACTGCTTCCGATAAATTCTTCGCGTACGGAAGAGCTCACCAAACTGTTGGACCAGTTGGATGTGGGTTCTTGTTTCATCGGTGTAGGCAATGGTTGACCAAATTGCGCGGGTAACCATTCGCTCTCAGTACCTGTCGAAGCTATTTTAATTCAGCAACTTTGTCTTCCACTTCGCTGCAATGTGTCCCAACGCGCCGGTCTAGCACTCTTACGCACTTACGTTTGTGACTGATTCGGTGTTTTCTGTTGAAGTTCAGGACTTGCATGGTTTTGAGCGCCTTCTCGAGCACATTCGTTTTTAGGCCACCACAGTCTTTGTGGCAAGCAAGGACATCTAGAGAGCCCAGCTGGCTGTCTTCTTCTTCTTCTTCTTCTATCGCAAATTAAATGTCCGCGAAGACGGCGTTTAGAAGTTCCCTGAATGTCGGCACCTGGTCCCGCTCAAATGTTTCCTGGAACTTGCATATTTGTGTCCATCAGCAAAGTACCCTGATTTGGCACCAACGAGAAACACCTTTGCAATCACTACCGTCATCTAAATCAACGGTATTTTCACTACCGTAATCACCATCCTTATCACTCTTATTATCCTTATTTCCCGCACCACCGTAATCCTCCCCCTCTTCCTTATCATTATCGTCATCCTTGGAAGCAACGTTTGGTACTCAAAGTGTGATCTCATCTACAAACTGTAGTACAGTCAGACTGAATGAGTACATAACAATAATGATTTGGACGAATTTCAGATTTTTTAAAGACTACGGGCAACAAAACTTTAACGAAAATAATTACGTGCCAGCGGAGCCTGCTGGTTGGACGAAACATTTAGTGTAAGCCGGCTTATGTGACATCGCTTAACCTTATCTCCGGCGCATGCGTCTCCAAGCTTGTTGCTGCCCGCATTTCAGCAAAAAACTCCAGACCGCCTTTGCAGCCACTAAAAAATAGAATGGTTGGGAAGATTGTTTATAGCAAAACTTTGCACACAATGCAGGCTTTTACTTAAAGTTCTAGAACTTGCAAAGCAGCCTTACCCTTTGTTTAAAAGCTGATTAAATCAACAAATGACACTGATTTAATAGGATTTCTAGTGGAGGTATTGCAGGTATAAGTGCATCCCAGAACTGCGCCACCATTTTCCGAACCGCGGGCATTTAAGAAGGTTCGGGCCACTCTTGGATAATATAAGCCTTGATAGGGAGAGATATACGCTTTATTTGGAAAATATGGTTCCAAAATTTTCAGCAAAATCGTCCACCATCCGGCCGAATTGGAGTGCTTTCAAATGCGCGCTAGCGTTGTGACCTTGTGCCCTCATGACCTCATTGTATTTCAAATAAACAAAGGATTGACGGGAAAATGGCGACTCAAGACCCGCGCATGCAGTGCTGACACAGTGAAGATTACCGGGAAGGTGGACCTCACTTCAAGCACTGCAATTGAGTAGCACCACTGTTCTGGATTTTAGCTGGTCATCCTGACTTAAAACTGGCTGAGACGTCTCGTTTAGCAACCTGGCCTTTTCCTTCCCAGGAATGAGCACACACACTGGTCTGTCTGCCTACCGAAGCAAACAGGCTCCAAATTGGTGGCAAAGGTGCCAAACAGATAACCAACGACCAGACCGAAGCAACAGAAGGTGCGTAAATAGTCTGTTTCAAGCTTCGTCTAGCCAATTATAACTAGGACGATCGGTTCGGACTGGAAACACAATCGTGGTTCACAGTTGGGTTTTAAGCCCTTCACCAAACCGAAGTTCAACCTGTACCTGGCCACCTGTCAATCTCAGTTACAGGATATTTATTCAGTCAAAATTGGGCAAAGTTTTGTATTTCCGGTTTCAGCTAGCAGTCTGCATTACGAATGGCTGAATAAAGACGAAATAAACCTGAAACAGACTTTACTAAGCAACCTGTATTTATTTTCGTAACTATTATCTTTTTGCACAAAGGTGTCCCATTACACCGCCGAGTATCGCACCGGTAGACGATGCTTCATTATTTTGACGTGGGCTTCGTCGCTGGAAACTAAGCATGCGTCACCTGAAAGACTACATTTTGTTCATTATATAGTTGGCTCGTACCGCTCTGAGGTCGTGACAAGTAATCAAGGATTTAATCTTAAAATATTGCCCATAAAAATCTGAGGCATGTGGTATATGGTGTTTGCACTTTCCACACCTAATGGTGAGTTCTCAAAACTCCCTTCTAATAAAACGTGTGCCTGCATTCAGAGTTTAAACACAACGTGCCTTACTGACTGCTCATATCCTGATTAGACCAAGGTTGTAATTCCCGATTAGTCCTTAAACCGCCAATTCTAGCTAGATTTTAACTGTCTCTTTAAGTGCGCCTATATTTTGAAGAATCGGCTGTAAACTCACTGAAGAGTTTTTTTAGTCATTTTCTCACTGAATTATTTATTCCATCTAGAAGGGTCTGATTTGCTGATCAGAATTTTAGGGTCCCCGACAAAAGCTGCACGGATGCAATGCTAAAGCCGACCTTACATCAAATGAATAAAATGTCATGGCTCAGCAGTGTTCGGCATTCCGGGGTAATTTTAGGGCATCATAGACCATTTCTAAAATCTCCTATTGGCGAGCCATTTGTCCTCATTTCTGCTTCGCCTTTGTTATTATATTCAGGCAACAACTCACAATAAAATAATCGTTTTGCTTGTTGGTTGCTCAGTGTCACAATCCTTTTATTGTAATATTAGCATTCCGGAAGGATAGGCGTTTAATTACGGAGTATTTTATTCAACGTGCCTACCTTGAAAACCGTTGGAAAAATATCCAGAAAAACTAATCTTCAGCAATGTTTTGCGGATCACTAATGGGTACGATAAAAAAGTAGGGAGGCAGAAAACCTTCTTAGTGAGATGAATATGTGTCCGGAAATCCTACTATCCGACCAAAATCCTTGAATCGACCTCCTGGTTAAAAACGGCCTTTCCTGGTAACTATTAGACGACACGCCTACCCTGATCTTAAGTTTTAATAATAACCACCGTTTTATCCTGATTTATTGGTTTAGAATCCGCATAAGCGGTCATTCAGTAATCAAAATGTTTCACGAATGAAATCAACCCAGCGAGTAAACCGCCCGTTTCTGAGTTGACTAATATCATCGATCAGTCGTATCCTTACCGGACCTACATACAGTATTGGGAGTGCTGCAAGAAACATTCCGTAATTTGAAACAGACCGGGAATCACTCGCAACCAACTTTGAGTAGGGTGGCAACACTGTTTATCATGCAGACCAATTTAAAGTCTTTCTAGTCACTCTAGGATGCGGACTCTGTGATGAGTTTCTTTCTGATCGCTGCGAAAAAGTTGATTCTTTAAAAAAATGGCTACTTAAATAGCATGTATTTTTGTCATTGCTTTTGACTGCCTTTGTAAATTCAAATAAATATTTATGGAAAGCATATTCGAAAAATCCTCTCTTGTACTTTTTTGATAGCAAATTACGCCTTTTTCAAATTTTTTTCTGAAATGAAGGGTTTTGTTCGGTTTTAAAAACTTTCTATTTTTAGCTTTTTTAAGACTGTGGTGTTCATTCATAATACATCGTATCCGTCAATTCATTTATGCTGCCCCTGCTATGTACAGTATGATCTATGTCTATTGCGAAATTCTTTGAGAACTATGCAACCACTTCCTCCAACCGTAGGCAAGAGCCTACTTTTCTTTAAACATGATGAACACAGTGTGCAGTTTGTAAAACTTGAATTTAGTTTTAGCAGTCAGTGGGTTTCAAAATAATTCGGCAATTAAGAAACTTTTTAAAACCGAAGGACACGCTTCCTTTATCAATAAAATTTAAAGAAGGCGTAATTTCCTATTAAAAAAGGGCAAGAGAGGAGTTTTTTTTGTATGTTTCCTATAAAATATATGTGAATTTATAAAGGCTGTCAAAATCAATGATAAAAATGCATACTATTTAAGTAACCATTTTTTACAGAATAACCTTGTTCGCAGTGGTCAAAAAGAAGCTCATCACAGAGTCGGCATTCTAGCGTGACTGACAATAATTGAAATTGGACTGCATGCTAGACAGTATTGCAATCCTCCTCAGTGTTGGTTTGCGAGTGATTACCGGTCTTTTTCAAATAGCGGAATTTTCTTGCAGCAATCACCATACTGTAGCTCTAGACGACCTGACATCCAGACCTGAGCATCAAGGGCAGGACGGAGTTCTGCTGTTCTGTCAAAAGTCTTTCTGAAGCTGTAAATATCACTTCCATGTAACCCAGAATATTTCTGAGGTAAATTAGCAAAGTGTGATTCTATGACACAATTGGTAGGGTTCAATTCAGCGACTAACTGAACTCGGTGTGCGTTATCAGGTGATTCCACTGCTTGGTGACGGCTTGTAGTCTAGAAATCACCCTTTCCGTCTTCCTTGCCATTAGTGCATCATTCAGGAAGTTAAGTTAGGCGAACGAACGAACGTTTTCAATTAATTATTCATCAGACAAATACAATAATATACTGGAGGGTATAGTTAACAATAGTTTAAGCAACCAATCAGTAGAAATTACGGAAAAAGAGGGAGAGATGTTAAGGGATCGAAGGGGTGGGAGTCTAGTCTTAATTGGCGACCAAAGAGGGGAAGTGGAAAAGGAGAAGAAGAAAGTCAACAATTAATTTGTGTCATCTCGTCGTCTTTGTCTCGCGTTTTGTTGGGAGGCGTGAGGACGCAATGTGTCATCGTCTCGTGAAGGTGTGGGTGGCCAGGGGAGGCTTGATATCACCGCCTCGTCACCGTGTCGCGGCATGGTAAGAAGCATGTGGACGGACGATGAGTTGGACTTCGGCCCGGGGAGCCTTAGGGCCATTACAAACGCCTTCTGCGCACATAAGATTGAGTTAGTGAGACGTGTGGCGACTGCCTCTGCCGTCGCAAGTGTCCACTGAAGCAGGAACTTGGAATGTTTTGCTGGCACTTTATACATGACTCGAAATGCATTAATGCATCACGAAGTTAAATAAGTTTTCACATCGAAATGTAGGTGTAAAACATAATCTCATGCCTCTTCAGTACAGTGAGTGATACACTTCTTCTCTTTGAAGAGTAGTAATGGTCATTTATGCCAGCCTCATTCAAAGTAAAGATAAATGTTCTGTAAAAAGCCACTTCTTACAGTTCTCTTGAAGGTTATGATATAAGAGGGCAAATTCATATTTCCAACTTCAAGTAACTTGTTTTTCAAGAACGTCGTTCCTTTACAATATGCTCCATAAAACACGATAGGTCCTCCAACAACTTCCTCTACCTCTAAGTCAACGTTGGAACTGAAGCTCCAAACATACCTGGATCTATCTTAGATCTCAAGGCTTCTGAAAAAATATTTTGCATAGAGGGAAAGATCAAGTAACTCGAGAGCATCCACCCATGCATAGCCGGGCAAGTGTCTGACAGATGTATGAACTTTACAATTATTGTAAAAACCTACTTTTACGCATTTGGAAATATTGGTTTTCAAAATGCAATAGCTTTCTTTAGGAGGATTATTGTTTGTGGACGCACCGCTCACCCTTACTTAAACCAAAATGTCAGAAAACTTCGAATAAAGCCGTCTAGATGACAAGGGTTAATCAAGGAGCCATGCAGATTGAGTGCATCTCCTAACCATAATCGTGAACAAATTTATTGTCTCGCTTAGTCATCGAAAAGCCTCGTAGATTACACAGACAGTTTTAAAGTCCTCAAAAATGGTTGGGGTATTTTGAATAAAAAGCTGCCATATCAGGAGGCGTAAAATCGGAATTTCTAGTTGTGTTTTTATCTAAGCCAGTCTACTTTACATAACTCAGACAATATTTCACAGTTTTATCAAAAGCACGGATTATTGGCCGTTTATTCGAGATAATGGCGTCGCACTTAGTGGAAATATTCCTTCAAATATTCAAAAAATCCATTTTTGTTTATAAGCGTTGTACCTTTTGAATATCTTGCTAAATATACTGGCTTTTAGGGGTAATTATAATTTGGTGGTTTCCTAAAAACTCATAAGCGTCAGAGGTTTCGTACATTTATACATATGCATGATGTTTAAAAATTCGCAGGATGTTTTGTTATTCTGGACACTGTTTGAAATTTTTTTTGCGTAGTCCAGGTAAGAAACCAGGTGCAACGTTAGAGGATTTTTTCGCTTTTAAGGACTAGGTGTCGAGTAGTTTGGAAAACTTAGGGAAAGTATCTATGTAATCAAACTAATAGAATATATGAATAAAAAAGACCTTTATAGGTTTAATCTATGAATTACCTGTTTTTAAATTAATAAAGTTGGACAGTTTTGGTTTCTGGTTTTAGGAAAAATGAGGATAGACACAGCTCGGAGTCCATGGTGAATAAAATACTATTTAGAAAGTATATGACATTAGTAGTGAATCTTTTGATAAAGGGCATACATTGCTCGACGCCTGATGTGAATCTGCATCATATTCTTTTTTTCCCTTTTCAATGTTTTAACGCTACTGTCGCAAGTATTTGTTTTGGAGAGCAAGTTTACGTCTTACTCCCCAGGTGTTATGTGTCTAGACGCATACGTTGGTTGCTGTTGCTACTTATCTTGAGTAGCGTCTAGGAAGGCAAAAGTTGCATCTCTGGTCATTTTTTCATTCCCTTCTTTTGCTAAGTGGGTTCTACCATCCAGATTTAACTTGTCAGTGACTGAGCAGTCACCAACGGAACCACGAGTCGCCTACAGCTGTGAGCCAAATCCTGAGTACAGAAAGGTAGTTTCCGGAACGAAGCCGCGCGTAGACAGTATGAATTGACGTTATGTTACCGGTATTAGCGAACTGAAGTCCTCATGAAGTTGGCAGTTTGATGAACATGCTTCTGTGAGAATTCAGGTGGAAGTTATGCATAGATAGTGACATTAAGGACACAGTGAATGGTGATAGTCACACGGCAGCATCTAGGCGAGCTGAACATTAGGTAATTTTGGCCATATTAATTTAAATCAATTACCAATACCTCAGTAAAGAAAACCTTCTGTATTATTAGGATACGAAAATAGAACAATGCCCTAAATTATCTCACGCAAAATGCTGATATGAGTAGTTGTAGAATACATTAACAATTCAGAGCTATGGTGTGCATCGCAAAAAGAACTGAGGAGCAATTTTCAATTTCGAAGTGTACATACGTTGGTCATTCCGTGATAATCAGATCATAAATCGTCATATGTACGTATTATTTTGAATATTCTGTTCGATTTTTAAATGATACCGAACTTCCAAAAGCTCTGGCAATCAGGCCTAACAACCTACAGTAGATTTCTCCGACAGTTCTTGACTATTCATTTTGTACAGCAAGAACTTGTTTTTAGGCAGTCATGCTTCAAGCGTTGCACATTGAGAACACCAACCTACAACCTCAATAGTCACGTACCGACGTTTTGCATTTGGCCGCTTTTAAGCACACTTTTTATGCACGATTAGGGCCAGCTTGCATAGGAGGCAAGATAAATGACTTGCCTCTGGGACAGGTAGAGTACTATTTAGCGTTTCCAGCCTCCCTTTTGGATGCTTGTACCAGCTCTATCGCGGTTATTTTCTGCACAAAAAACCATCAGAAAACTTGTTGGGCCAGGTCAGCCCCCCAACCCCCAACCCCCAACTTTCTACCGCTTTCCAGGGGTGTTTCCTCGTCAGCGGCAACGGCGGCGCATAATAAGGATATTTTTGGTGCAGCGATACAATGCCAACTGGCATGCATACGCGCCCAATAGGGTGCACCGTTATTACCACTAGCTATTTTTGTTTTACCTTGAGGAAGCCTGTCGTTTTCTCTCAGGACCTAAAGTGGATTTATCAGTGTCAAGCACTCAAGAATGGAAGTGGGAGAGTTTGCTACTTACTCGAAAATAAACATTCGGTTTTGCTGAGATGTGAGTGGAGCAGAGAAGACCGGCTGGAATTCCCTTTTAACCTCTCAGATTGCCGTTTTATAGACTGTGATAGTATGTTTTGGGCACATAACTGCGGCGTTCAAGTTTGTTATTTTGCATTTTCGATGGCACCAGCGTACGAAGCCCTGCGCAGCCCTGCGCAGCCCTGCGAGCTGGCCTCAGAGTTGCGTCCTTGGTTGGCTTGTAGTCCCTATAAGTGTATGCTTCTTCTCTTGTTGCTACTGTTTCTGAAAATGGATGAGTTCGAAAACTCGAAGTAATAAACAAATTGTTACAGTGCTCCACCTGTAACAATTGCCGGCACAATTGCCTGTAAACTGGCACAATTGCCTGTAAACTGGCATAATAAACATATTATATTATGCAATATAATTTGTACAATGATGTACGCATGTGATAGGTCGACTGGACAGAAACACGGCGTACATATATAAAGAAAGGAGTGTTTGGTCAAAAGCAGCAGCAGCAGCAGAAATAAACGGACCAGAAAAGATAAAACTAGTAAAATTCTCCAAATGCGGCAGCTGAATGCAGAAAAATTGTGTTGTTTTTTGCATCCAGTTTTTGTCAAATGATTTTGCAGCAAAATGCAACAAAATGTTGAATTAATTGGGCTTCTTGGTTCATTAGTCGGCTTCTCAAGACGAAACCTTTGCCTCGCCAACCGGTTAGCTCAAAGCGTATGTTCGTAGATTTGCTCTTATATTTAATATAAGTATGTCAGCTATCGGCACATAAGTTGGCAATGTATGCACTGTTACTTTTAAAACTTAGAGGAAGACAAATACACATAGCAGAGCTTTCCCTGGTAACGGCCTTGTAAGCCGCACAATCAGGTTTTTACCATTCATTCCTAACGACATCCCAGGATTAACAAAATCGTGCTCTTCGAATAACATCTTGTCAGTAGTGTGCCGCTGTATCCATCCTTGGTTGGCTTGTACTCCCTATAAGTGTAGGCCTCTTCTGCTGCTGCTACCATCTCTGAAGATGGACGAGTTCAAAAACTCAAAGTTATAAACAAATTGTTACAGCGCTCCACCTGTAACAATATAATTTGTACAACACGCACACATGTAACAGGTCAACTCGTCAGAAACACAGCGTACACATACAAAAAAAGATTGTTCGCTTATCAGCAGCAGTAGCAGCAGAAACAGAGGGTGTTAACTGAACAGAAAAAGAAAAATATCAGTGAAATTTTCCAAATTTGGCAGCCGAATGCAAGAAAATTGTGTTAATTTATATTTTGCATGTATTTTTTATCAAATTATCTTGCAGCAAAATAGTACTGGATGCTGAATTTGTTGGGCTTCTTAAGACAAAACCGTTGCCTCGTTAACCGGTGTGCTCATATCGTATATCCGTAGATTCGCTCCTACGTTTAATATAAGTCAGTCAGCTAGTGCCGCCTTTGTCGGGAAAATATGCATGGTTACCCCTCATGCATAGAGGTAAACGAATGTACTCTTGCAAAAGCCCTCAATCGAGCAATCGTACAGAATAAATGCTGACTATAAGAAAAACGGCTCTGAAGGTCACTGCTGGCTTTTTAGTCGTCACTAGCCAACCATATACCATTTGCGTAATCAGATAAAATGGGTGGTGACGGGAAAAGTCACTTATATTTGCATCACCAACCAGCTATGTAAAGCTCTAGCGAGCGCTTCACCGCATAGATCTGCTCGGCTATGGCTGACATGGACTAAAACCCAGTATCTAACTACATGGGCACTTATAAATGAGCAGTTTGCATGCAGGCTTCAAATTTGAATGAGTAGCCACAAAAATGATGGATTAAGTGCGTGATAGTGGCCACATGCACTGTTTTCACAGTCCACGTAAGCAGCGGCAACCTTCCAACCTGATCTACGATAGTAATTGACAGAAGCACTGCAGTAAGGGTAATCGACTAGTAACTTACCAACTACTAATCAATTTCTGTCAGCGACTGTTTGGTTGGAGTAAGCCGAGCCGACGGCGGCTCATTACACAGTCCACCTGCTAATATCATTGCGCTTGACACCTAAAGACTATCGCTTATGCATCAGCGCGTGGCTATACACGGAGTTATATATGGTAGGTCAGTGACAAATCGAAACATCCATATTTCGACCCGCGGCAATTAATAGCTGACTGTCTGCGTGACCAACTAGGTTCAATTCTGTCAAACAATGACATAACCAATATTTCAGTGGTGTGCTAACCGCTCATTCGATTTTTATATTACGTCACCTGATCTTTGTATACACGTAAGAATGCTCTCATGCACAGACGACTGATTAGCAGAGTTAAGGACGAAACATTTTTGTACCCCGTATTGTCCACGGTAGAGCCAGACATAGCATTTCCATTTCAGAAACTAGCTGTCTGAGCGGACATGGGACACCATGTTTTGGGCGGCCGTTTTCCGTTTAGGATTTCCTATGCATTTATAAATTTCTGCCCTCTCATCCAGAAAATTTGGAAAGACAGACCATATGTTTCATCATAAACTGTGGAAGCTCGAATTAATTCTACTTGGAAAAATCATGCTATAAATCGCTGAGATCCCTGTTTCTAAAGAAGGTGCGATGTAACGTTGAAAATAAAAAATTTTCTTGCGCAATGGTTCGTTAAAAGCCCGCTTTAGTTGTCGAAAAGATTTAAACAATAGCCGCAAGATGCAGCTTAAAGTTCCAAAAATTTTGCGGGTTTTGCTTCCACCGTAAAAGAACTCAGGTCCTGGAAGGTTCTCCTATGGTAGCCCGATGTTCTAACGCACATTTCAGGATATTCACTAGCTAAACACTGGTGACTTTACGCAACCCAAACTACGTGGACTTCGTCTTAAACGTCTTGTTTTTTGGCATTGGACAATTAGGGCAAATATATTTGCCACCGGTCACCAGTCATATTCATTCCATTTTCCTCCTAGTTCATTTTCGGTGCCGCACACCGATATTAAAATATTTTTCTGAATATTTTTACCGTGCACAATGTTTGCGTGTTCATCTTTATATCTTTCTGATGTACTTTTTCACCAACTCTTGTCATGTAGTTTAAGAATATCATAAAAACTATTCCTATTTTTCGCAAAGTTAAAAGACCGAAACCTTGGAATTTTTTACAATTCACTCTCTAAGATGCCTAGACTTCGGCATACGACTAAGACGCCACGGCATACAACCGTGCCATTTCCTTGTTTTATTTTTCTCAGTAGTGAACTGTATGAATGTCCTCACCTCTAAATATACTGGTCTAGTCACTCACGCATTTACGCCCTTTTCGAATTCAGGACGACTTTTCATATTTACGGGTTTTTGTGTTTTCCGCAATGTAAAACAGTAATAAACGCCGGCACATGTTCGCTCTTGGAAATCGGTTCATAATTGGTTTGCCCTTGTAAGGTCATAAAAGTCTATACAAAATTGCAGAAGCAATTTTAGTCACATGGTTGTTCAAGCCTTGAAGTTATCAGCTCTTACGACGCAAGGGATAAATGCAAACCAGTAGGTTTATACTTGGCAGAAATTGGGATCATAAATGGAGCCAGGCTTTGATTACTAGCACACAAAAAAATGCTACCAGAATGAGGAAGATCTGGCTAGCTTTTCACCACAAAGAAGAGTCTGGTTCTAATATTTTGGTGGTTTTTGCCCATATGACATTATTTTGTTCCTTTGCAATATCAAATAAAAGGCCATGGTTAAATATACCTTCCCTCGCACCTCAAGTCTTCACTTTTGCTTATGCGCTCCAGTTCTAATCTGCTCTTCGATTACTAAAAGAGCGCTAAATGAGGTTTTAACTTTGGTGTCTTTTTTCAGGTCGATTTAATGGCAATGGTGACAACAACTCAGCCCGATTTCCCAGCTGCAGGCTCTCTGGCCAGCACGAGTCGCGAGGGAGCATCCTGTGAGTGTTTTTGCTTTTTATACATGCAAATGCATACACGAGCAAGGGAGAGTTATATTTCACCTCCGCCATAGGCAGTCATATGAAATGCATACTAATTAAGGTACTTCTTTTCGGTAGAATGAGCATTACGTGGATATTTCACATTAGTTAATGGGACCTGACTGAAAGGTTCATTAACATTCATAAAACTTGATCCCAAAAACGTCATATCCAGTCAATTAACTCCGCTTCCTGCCCTTTATATTTCCTGGAATTACTACCTTATACCCATATACGTTAGACATTGAGTAAATACAGTTTCTATTTCCAAAAGTAATGAAACTGCAAGCCTTTAGTTGGCATGGGCTCAGGGCACTTAAAGAAACCTACTGAAAGATAAGCATAGTAGGGAAGAGAATACTGTGAAAATTTTAATATAGCATGTATTGTAGTAATAGCGCTGAAGATTCGATTCCTAGTTAATAAATTAGAAGAGAGAGAAGCGTTCACGTGGAGAGGCTTAGTGTCAGACTGAGGTTTCGGGTAGCTGCCTCGTCTACCTTTCTTTACAGAATGGACACTCTGGCTCATGTCCTCGTCTTTATGTCGCTGCCACCTCCATGTGCGTGTTCTACCAATCACGGCTGAGTCACTGTGTGTGTCTTGCATCTCGCCTTCGGCCTCCTCGTTTACCCTGTCTGTCACCGTGCCGCGTGTGTTGGTTTGGCCCTCATGTGCCTTTGACCCGTTGGCCCCCGTCGCGCCCTGACTTCTTTCAGGCATATATATATATATATATATATATCGCAAGGGGTTAAGTAAGTTAAACCCTAGTAACTGTGATCTTCAGACCATGGTTACTTAGTAGAGAAGAAATCGGAGGAGGCCAGAATAGTAGGAACAGTATATTGTGTACACAGAGGAACGAAGAATAGAAGGAAGGAGATTGACTATGGAGAACGCGACCTTCCGCTAGACCGGAGTGGTCCGAAGTGATGTCTAGCGGCCGAGGGTGGGGAAAAATGGACATGTTTGAGTGGTGCTTGGGCTGCCGTGAGAACCTAGACGCACATGTGTGTGTCCGAGTGGAAGTAGGCGAAGTCTCTGCAGGTCAGCGCGTCTGTAAACGCTGACTGAGGTATTGGATGACCTTGGGGCAGCTGGCCTTGAACAATGACGCCGGACAAAGCAATGGAGGAGATTGGCCGGCAGCGACCACTACATATACACGTTGGCCGTGGAGCTACTTGGTGGCCCCGGTTGACAGTATGCATTATATAATTCTTAGTACTCACAAAAAAAGAACGACCACAGATTGCAGTGATAAATCTTGTGTGTACAGGTTCTGCCGCAAACAAGGACGGAAGTTTAATAACCTACAGCATACCCTTATTACTCCCCAGTTTTAATCTTTGTCAGGTCCAGTAGCAGATATAAAACGTACATGGTTGTGAGAGGATCAGTGGAGTGTCGTACTTCACACGCTCTTGCGAACCCCAGGTGGATAAAAAACAATGTGGATGGACTTTGTGCTTAAGGATATACGGTAACGGTCACTACCAGTGTGCACATGCATGCTAGCGCCTCCATTTAATCACAAGATCATGTGGTCAGAGGTTGTGATTTTGTGACCTTGAATTTTTACAGTCCTGTTCTTTCGCTACGGCATCCCTGTATCTCTCGGTTTCGAAGATTGCTGTTTCGGCCTTCGCGCCAGTATTCCGAAGCTCTGGGTCCTATGCCAGACCTGTGTAGGTCTATTGATTTAAGGAGGCCTTCCGGTTGACCGTGTATCGTCCCTTTGTCCACATTTTCTACCCATCTGCCTGATTGCCTACCTGACTTTATGCAGTCATATATATGAAGCTCACAGATCTGGATAAATGTCTTGAAGCTCACTTTAGATCCCTTGCAGGCAGTTGTATAGCGACTTGTAGAAGATGAAGTTGTAGAACGGACAAGAGGGACTGGAATGGCTATTTCTGGCTTTTTAGCTGTCATCAGCTAGTCGTACGCTGTTCCAGGTCTGAATCATCCGGGCTTAGAACCCGCGACCATTTGATTATCGATTGTTGGACGTTACCCCAACGCCATCAGCGGCTTCAGTCCGAGTATGCTGGATAAACAATCAGAAGCACCCTAGGTAACAATCTCAGCAGCGGAGTATACTTCGAACTCTGCTGTTTACTTTTCAATCAATACTTATCCAGCGGTAACGCAGGTTTATCAGATCCCATCTGTGTGCAGTTCAGCTGAAGAAGGACTATTGAGTGTTATGTCAAGGTTTGTTTGATGAAACTTACGCCCTACTGCTTTCCATATATGCACTGGCTTGGAAGCCTCCACTTTCAGAGCTTGCTTTCAGGTCGCTCGTAGCAGACTATATTCGTGGAGTAAAAACATCAAGTTTACTTGCCTTGTCATCACGCCAACCTGGCAAATATGTTTCGTTAAAATTCGCTTTGCTACAATTCTTAGCTGTAAATAGAGTCCTCCGCCCTCCAGAGCATAATTAGTAATTCCTTATTGGACAACTATCGTTCCAAAAGTTAAGAATGACATGGTTTGTGACCATCCCCACTCCAGAGTAGTGCTTGTTGTGTCGGGCCAGAACGGGATTAAACAGGGCTCATGGCACGTCATGTTGGTCAGACTGTGCTAAGTCCCCCTGCGTCATTGACTAATACCATATGTGCGTGCACAACTCGTAGACGAAACCTTTAACGTAACGTGTGAGGGCTGCGTCCGACCGTGTTATCACTTCGCAGAAACATCTGGACAGTCCACTGGTGCGTAAGAAAGGAGGCCGATAGTAAAGCCGATCTTCTCATGTGTGTTTAAGTGTATGGATATTTTTAACCAAACAGGACGGATTAACTGAGCAAGAAGATGAGAAAGGGAGTACGCGGCAGCTGCAGGTCAGTTGTACTTGCTTCTGTGTACTGTGTTTAGTTTTAACAATAAAAAAGAAAGGAAGGAGAACTTCTCTCTTACCTTACCCACCGCCGGTTTTTAAAAACGATGCCCAGCTCGCTGTTTACTTTTTGAGAAGCAGTCCTCATTATTTATCAGGCAGGCTGCTTTGCCAATTCATCCGGCACACTATGACGATTGCATCAACATTCCCTATAGTGCTCGTAAAACGCTACTTTTTAATCGTCCAGTGCTGCGGCCTTTAATTCACTGGGCGTTGTCGGTAAGGCTTGACTAGACAGAAAGCGGATAAGTTAATCTACCTTTCTGACAATGAATAAGGCAACCGCTTTCAAAAAATTGAGATTTGGCGATGAAAAGCCCAAAGAATGACTGACTATTAGTTGCCACTGTACTCCTTTGAAAATAGGGCGCTGACATTGAGCATGGTCTGCAGTTCAAGCCGTTCCCTCTATGATGCAGAACTAATGCCGAAACTCCAGCGTGAGATGCCAGCCGACCTATCGAACATGCGGAGACTGAGAAGAATACGACTCGATTGCTGGGAAAATACTTGTATTCGTCTGACGTTTCGAGGTCTGTCGCGGATTCTTCATCAGAGACATAGCCAAAAAGCAGTAGCAGAAGCGGGTTTGCAGTATTTATGGGACACAGTCATTGTTGCAAACATACAGAGACAATTAACGTTAATTGCCTTTTTGTGCGTGGATAGTTTGTTGGAGGGCATGCGGGCTTTGACCTGTTGAACTTTCATCACGCGTGGTGGACTGGAGAGTGATGATTGCTCGGCCATCTGGCCCTGTGGTGTTTGCGTAGGCCTGTCTGTACCCCAAGTGGTGACTTGCTTTGGCCAACTTGAGTCTCAGCACTGAATAAGGATTTGGCAACTCGTTGCATCTGTTTATGGATTGGGGGACTGCAGAATGTCCTGCAGAATGTCCTGCATAATATACGGACGCAGAAGTATGACATACTTAGTAATAAATTCGATTGAGACGGCTTTGCTTTTACCTTTAACTGGCAGTTAGGGCGGTAGGTGCTATTGTCACCAGGATTCTAAACTTATCATTAGCTCTATTTTTGTCGGAAGAAGCACACGGGTCCCATGCGAATCAGGTTTACCCTTCCGGATGGTAGCTGGTATCCGTCTTCCGTCATCTGAATTGCCTCCATGCTCTCAATAAGTCCTTTCGTGTGTTCATTTCGTTCGTATCCAAAAAATCAGAAGTTTTAGGGAGTTTAGAGAAAATGAACATTTTTCCTCCCTATTATTGCGCTTCCCTCAACTCTCGCACACTTCCCTACCCACCCTACTTTTCCTCTGAGGTCTCCTGCGCCGTGACATTTTTTATTTGTTCTTAATAGTTCCGCCCCCCCCCCCCCCGGTGCCTTAACATATGTTTTACTCTTCTGTGTAGTTTTCGTCCGTGTTCTCTCACTTTCTAATAATAGCCAGTATGCGCATGGTCGACAAAAGCAAAAACCAGTCCCCCCCCTCGTGCACATGGCGTTCTTCGGTTCGCATGCGCTTCCGAAGAGGCCCTCTTCTCGTCTCCACTGGCTCTAATTGGCGCCTCGCTTATGGCGTGCACTAATGAATTCTGCTGCGGTGACCGCGCCGATGGTTACGGCGGCAGTTCACGTAAGGATGTGTCCCCAGGACTGGTTGCAGTAGCTCTGCCGAAGATTTTACTTGCGTACATGCGCCTTGTGCGTGCACTACACAGAAGCACGCGGACTGATGCGGTCGCGCGCACGTCTGCACAGGCCAGTATGAATAGGCAATCGGCGCGAGTGCCCCAAATGTAGTTTACTTTGCGACAGCTTAAATTTATGACAACTTTGACCTGCCGCCGCTCTGGTCGGCATGCGAATTAGTATGACCTGACCGAACGCACCGACTCATCATGCGCGCGACCAGATAATCCCCTCTACTGCACTCCATCCCATCCGCCACCTCAGCTTACTTTCCTTGCCAGACCTCTGATGCAATCATTGAACACTTACAGTACGCGCCAGAATTCGTGCAACATGCCAACATATGCGAAGGATTGATATGCTTTCGCTAATCAGCATTGCCTCAGATTGTTATACTCATTATCGTGCAGTCTATTCTGAAGTTATTTCGGTCATGAAAGGATATGGGCTTTTATAACTAGCTTCCTTCTGACAAGTAGCAAAACGTATGCACTGTAAAAAGTAACTACTTAATTAGTATTTATGTTAATTATTTATTTTGACTGCCTTTATAAATTCAAACATATTGTATGGGAAAAATGCATTAAAAATTATTTCTTGTGCTCTTTTGGTAGCAAATTACGCCTTCTTCAAATTTTTTAATTAAAAAAGAGTATGCTTCAGTTTTATAAAAATGGCTAATAATGAACGTTTTTACGATTGTAAAGTGTTCATTCATTATATACACCGTATCCGTTGATTTATCAATGCTTTCCATGCCGTATAAAGCATGGTCCATATCCTTTACAACATTTAATGAAAACTTTGTGATTTCTTCCTCAAACTATAGGAGAAAACGTACTTTTCCTCAAACAGAATGTACACACTGCGCAGTCTTTAAACCTTGAATTCTAGTGTAGTAGTCAGTAGGCTTCAAAATTATTCGGCAATTTAGAAACTTTTTTAGAAACAAAAGATACCCTTTTCTTAAGTATTTACTTTAAATAAGGCGTAATTTGCTAGCAAAAGTGAACAAGAAATCATTTTTCATGCACGTTTTCCATAAGATGTTTTTAAAATTCATGAAGGCAGTCAAAATCAATGATAAAAGGCATACTAATTAAGTAGTTACCTTTCATGGTACATACGTTTTATTGGTGGTCAGGACCAAGCTGGTTAAAAAGCCCACATCATGACTGAAATAACTTCAGAATAGACTACAGGATAACCACTATCACAACCTAAGTCAATGCCAATTAGCGAAAGCGTATCAATCTTTCGCATATGTCAGTATGTTGCACGAATTCTGGCGCGGACTGTAGTAGCACCTGTTCTCTCCACTCTATCCCGAAATTCGACAATTCCCGATCGATATGAATTGATGACCAGTTTTGACCCTTACAGGGGAACTGACTGTTATAGATAGTGCCACAGAAACCAAAGCTCCAGAATTCTGTAATACTGAGCCCTTCGTAATGAGGGTTATACGTGTAGGACATTATGGAGATGCAGGAGAGAAAATTAAAAATCAAGATACAAAAACAGGAAATAGTAGATAAAATTATTATAAAAAGCTCATACGGCAAGGCAAAAGTGCGCGGTAATTCATAAATTAACATAAAAAATAATAAAAATTAATTAATTTAATTAAGTCGATTGTTAGAATAATAAATTTTAACAACTGAATCAATTAAAGTTACCAAGAGGCCCATATTACAGAATTTTTGGGTTTTTCTCTCCGTGATGTTACCTCGGCCTCATGGTAGACTGTTCTCGAGATCACAAAGTGGGTGCTTCAAGAAGGACTTTCGAAACATCACCCTCTAGATGAATCATAATAATGGGAAACTGCTAATTGGAGACTACCTGCGTAAGCTACTTCGGCAAAATATAACTTTATTCTGACTCTAAAATGCTAGTCTTCCGGGCTGATCGATTAGTTTTAAAAAAGTACCTATAAAAATCAGTCTGTGGTCTGAAAGAGTGCGCAAGGTTAGGCTTCAACTCATTGATGAACGTTCACCCGACCGCTAAGAGAACTCATATATCCTGCAGGGGCCCTGATAGCCGTAGCAGCTGGGAGTGTTCACAGAAATAAGGCTGCAAGTGGCACCTCATAGAGTTTTACGAGTGTTCGTGCTCAAACAAGAACTCGAAAGGAAGTTTTAGGGTCCACAGAATAGCCCGTATCTAGCAAATGCTCTGTAATGGAGGAGGTGCGAAGGATGTCTTCTCAGTGCACAACACTTCCAATTGCGTTCATGAATTTATATGGACTTGCGGATGCAAGTACATAGGGCAAACGCAAAGACAACTGGCAGCCAGAGAAAAGGAGCACTTGCCTAGTTCGCTTTTCAACCAGGTCCATAGAACGCCTTGTTCCTCAATGACGGAACATTTGCTAGATACGGGCCATTTTGTGGACCCTAAAACTTCCTTCCGAGTAATTGTTCAAGCGCGATCAACTCGTACCTTGCGCTACCTGGAAGCAGCCTATATATGGCGGTCAAAGCAGACCTATGTAAACAATTGGCGCATGTGGTTAACCTAGCTTCGCCCTGGTAAAATCCAGCTCTCAGCTTTTCACAGTCCCCTTCCCAACTTTTTTCCTCAGACGTTTTTCCCCATTTTTGCTTTCTACAGTGTTTTAACTTTCTTACGTTACTGATTAGCCATTTAGCCATTTCTTTGACCTTGCTGTCTGTATTGATTTTTCTGTATGAATTCGATTTTGTAGTTTCTCTTACGTCATTCGTGTTATGCAACGAGAGGAAGCAGCTGATGAGCGCTCCTAAAATTTATGGGTCCAATGAACCCTGCTGTTCTGACAATCTACAAATTGGTACCTGGGAGACTTTGCTTTAAACTATCAGAAATTAGTAATTAGCTAAGCTTTGCCAGCCATCTGCGCCCTCACTCGTCTCCGGGCTTTTTGACTTTGTCAGGACACTGGCTTCAGGTGCAAGAGGAGGGAAAAAAAGTGCGGCTGATGCTATACAAGTCTACTAGCACTAGAAAATAGATCAATCGCGTGTCATCGTCTCTGCGTCCATCCCTTAGTGGCGTCCACAATATATATTTCCTCGCAACCAACGAGCTGTCTTAGGCTCTATTGGAGGCGGCCGCACTATTGTGACTGCAAAAGTTGTGGTTTTAGGATGTGTAAACAGAAATATTAAGTATATGATTTAACCTAAGGAAAGTGTTCCCAATGGCTTAAAACTGTACGACAATCTATAAAGGGAACTCTCAAGCCCTATCCGAATGGTTGCGCACATGCTGGAAATCCCATCTCATTAATTGCTGATTTTACGCATTCGTCAGAAGTTGAAACACGCAAATTGTCCCTCCGCATGATTTAACGGCACTAATATACATTTACGAGCAAGCAAATGTTTCTGTTAAAATGTAAAATTGCAATTGCTGATGCTTTGGAAAAGCCCGAATCCTCATCCTTACGTGCCCAGCACCTCAGCATTTTGGTCTGTAACTATGTACGTGGAACCCGTGTGTCAGTGTGGGTCATATTCGGAAGCTTTCGCACTTCTGATTTTTGCTGTACACTGCGGTGACTCCCCTCAGGCCTCACATCTACTTTTTTGCCTGCATGTCAAACATGACGCTGTATTTTCCTGCGCAACTCATTTTTTACCTGCTGTTCATATGTTTAGTTTAGGCAAAAACCATAAAAAGTGCAACAGATGACTTAACCATTCAAAATTACAACAAAATTTCCAAGGTTTCCTGTCGGTAGTTTTTTTGCGAAAACACATGGCACCTTTTTAGGAGTAACTAATAACAATTTTTTAGGAAAATTTTTATTTGAGTATTAATTTTGCGGAAAGTTATAGATTTGTTAATTTCGGAAGCCCTATAGGACAGTTTAACTGGCCATGACTGGGCATAAAATAATCTTAACACCTTGCAGAATAAGTTTCAATGAAGCAGCCAGGCATTAAGAATTTGGGTTCCAACTTGAATGGCTTGAATTCTGCATCTGAACGCTCTCCTTTCCTTGAACGGCGCGCATTTTGTTGAAATCTCACCAAATGAATCTAGTTTTCTGTGCAATACTTCATTCATTTTTCTGTGATGTTATAACTCCCTTTCACCATAGCAGAGAGGCAGCCATTCATGAATCATGCACTTTCGTCGTAGATTGCAACCAGATGTGTCCAAGTATGGATGGTTTCGTACATGTTTTCTCATCTGAATGTCTTTATATGTAAAGGTATCGAAACATTATTAGAAACATTCATATAACAAAGCAGTCGTTTTACGCACGAAAATCTTTGCAGGTGGCTGGAGGGAAGCCCCTTCAAAATCCGGCATTCTGATGTGACTGACATTTGTTGGGATTAGGCCGCAGTATAATTAATAGAACAACTCGACTAAAATCATCCTTTCAAAACAATAAAAGGCATTCTGAAAGTTAACTTAACCTTTCCTGAAATGGACTATCTATCGTAGTTTCAGTTGACATATAAATTCAGTTTCTCATTGCAAGGTGTTAATCTAATTTCAAACAGAAATTCTCCCCCTCATTCTTTACTGCTCTCCAGTTATTTTTCCAGCTAAACATTAATCAGACCTGGTCACTCTTTAACATATCCACCGAATGCGCTCTTCAGCTGCCGGTGTTCCCTATGCGTTTTAGCTGAAATTTTAGAACAGCGCCGCTTTAAAACGGTCAAGCAATTCGCTGATCGCATCCTCTGAGAGGTTGTCCGCCGTCTCCACGCTGAACTAATAGCTGCGAAGTCTTCCCGTACAATGCGCCGAGGCTTCCGTCATATGCCTCATCGTACATCAGCATATCAGCACTCTGTAATCCCATTCCTAGCACGGTACCTCACGTGTGACGACGCGGAAATTGATAAATTGAAAAATGACCTGTCTCCATATCGTATAAAACTTTAATTTTGAGTATTACATTACTTTTTACATTTGACCTTTTACCATGACCCCTTATTTACCTTATCCCTTGCTGTCTCCGTGAATGGAGCCCCTGATGCTGAAAGTTTGGGATTTTCACTCCTAAATATATCATTTCTCTCTCTCGCTCTGTCAATTGGGCAGAAGCATTTTGGCGTGAAAACGCACTACCTTTGATGAACTCACACCATTTTCGAATTCTGATACGTTCTCAAGTAGGCGCAGAAAATGTATGTCGGAAGGAACACTTGGCGCTTTGCGCTTGGTTACAGAAGCAGCACTTAATACGAAAAGTCGAAATGCAGCACACCACAGGGTTCGGCTGTTCGTTTCAATAATTTTTATCCTGACTTCAGTTTGAAGTTATGGCCTCGTTCTCTCTTTGTTTCTCAGGGACATGGACTGGAACAGTCTACCGAGGGTTATCGTACTGCAAAAGGGCACTCGCGGTTACGGCTTTGTGGTCCAAAGCAAACGAGGTAAGTGTTTGCTTGAAACATCTGCCAGTTTGAGTCTTATTTAGAAAGCAAAATAAAAATCAACGAAAGTGTTATAACTGAGCATCTGGCGAGGACATTCCATTCAGTTTCCTTTGTAAGCGATTTGGGGTCAAACAGACGCACTGAATTATATCCGAAGACGGAACGTGCTGGGCAGACGATGCAAAAAGTGAGGGTCAGCAGGTTGACTCATTCGAAATGATTATGAACAGAAACAAATGGACATGTTTATGCGAATCGTCCATGTAAACATTTCAAGAGGGCTTGAAACAGTCGTTCCTATATGCAGTTTCAATAAACATGAACTGGGATCTTCTGAATAAAGTAAATTGACTATATTATTGTATTATTGGCCGAATTAAATTATCGACAAAGACAAGGGAGACTGAGCTGACCATTCCTGGCTTATTACCAACATCACCCAGCCATACCCATCCCCGAAAGGAGCGACCCCGATCGAAACCAGTCAGGCTACAGACAATAAAATTGTACAGAAATGAAACGCAGGTCAACTGGCCAAAGAAGCAAAACTGGTGGTAAAAATAAGCGGTCGATAGTATGAAAAAAATAATAAGTTTTATATTTAAAAAGGGTACATGACAGACCAACAGGACGTTATAAGGGTTCGGTACACAACTAGCCGTGAGCTTATTCCTCCTAAATGGACCGTGTGTTAGATACATTGGACCAACGCGAGGGCCATATCAGAGCAGGGAAAACATTACTTGGGTTGCGCTCCTAGAACAAACGCCGGACACGGCGAGGTGGGCGTCATTACACGCCTAGGCGCAGACTCACGCCGCGCCACCCACCTGCGCCCGGTCCCACCTGTGGTCTTCTTGACTCTTTATCTCTTGACACCGTGTTGGGGCGAATGAAAGAAGATAGGGCACGACAGGTGCAACGCCAGTCTGCTAAAACTTAAAACCAAACCCACACTCAAGGCACCGTTTCTGCAACGCCATGTTGCGGAGCCCGCGGTTGACTAAGTTTGATGCGACGGTCAGGGGCACGCACCCTCACCCCATGTCTTCAATCATGGCTCTTTTACCAATAGAAGCGATTCAGGCAACTAAATCTGCGTCTTTAAGTGCTCCAGTGCTGAGTGGGCGAACGGTAGATCATTCACTGCTTCCGTATGCCCAAATTCCTACGATAAAAAATAACTGTGTAGGTTCAAAGGAAGCAGATGCGATCACTGAAAAAAGACGGTTCTCGGACTGGAGCTCGCTTCTAGTAAGAACTACGACAATTAAGAGGAAGATTAAGAGGGAGACATTTAACTGATTTGTGTTTACAGCAGGAGGAGACGCGATTGCTACATAAGGTTTTGCGCACTAAGAAAGATAAAGCACACCTTCCCTTTTGAAAGGACATTGTTGTAGTCTTCTTTCATGGCTGTTGTTTTCTTGTCTCTTCACATCTTTCTTATTTACTCCATGCTTCAACCCGCTACCCGAGTCTCTTCAACAAAATCATCAATTTATTGTCCATTCTTTGATCTGGCAGTTACTGGAGGTGTCTTCTGTCCCACCCTGGACATACCGTCGCTGCACTACCTCGGACATGTGGAGGAGAACAATGTGGCATATCGAGCAAATTTGAGACCAGGAGACTTCATCCTTGAGGTGCGTGTGCTTTCTACGTTTCCGCTTGCCTATCGCTCGCTTCTTTTCTTTACAGCGGCTTGAAATTTGTCTCATTCCGGTTCCAATTGGAACCGATGATACTCAGGTTGATCGACCGGCCGGTTGATATTTACAGTTGGCATTCTTCCTCTCGATCTCATATAGTGTCACCCAAAGTTCTGGAATGTGTTACCACTCCAAAACGATTACTTAAGTTGGGTCATGATGTAAATTATCGTACATCATAAATCCAAGTTGTTTCAGTCACGCCGGTATAACGGCTTTTGGACGGCCGTCTGCAAAAAGTACCATTTTTAACAATAACTACTTAAGTAGTGTGTGATTTTTGCATTGATTTTCGAAAAAATTATAGAACATGCATGAAAGCTGCCAATACAATCGAAAATGCGAGTCCCAGGAAGTAATTGAGAAGAGGACGACTCGATCGCTGGGGTGACACTTTTATTCGCCTACCATCGACATCCGTCGCGGATTCATCATCAGAGACATGAGCAGGAAACAGTAAAGAAAACGGGTCCCATTCCTGCGCATGTGTCTGAAGATGAATCCGCAACGGATGTCGAAACGCCAGGCAAATGAACGTGCTGTCCCAGCGATCGAGTTGTCTTCCTCTCAATGTATGAAAGTATTGTCTCTTGTACTCGTTTCTTAGAAATTGACGCCTTTTTCGAGTAGAACGTTTGAAGCAAATGTAACTTTCGGTTTTCAGTAACTGTTTTTTTCAAGTCCCGACGAATTTAAGGCGCGGACTCTCGTTATATTTGCATTCAAGGTCTACCACCTCCATGCTTCATGCAACTCGACTAAAGCAAAATCACACAGTATTAGAAAAACGTCTCATAGAGATCATTAAATGATTATGGACCGTAATGAAAGCTCTAAAAGCCGCCTCAATAAATATGCAAATACGTTGCTCTTTGAGTGAACCCGTCACAGGCCTCGTTAGAATCATAATTAGAAACTTTTTCGAAACTAAAAGATGTCCTTTTCAAGCATATATCCTGAGGAATGTCTAGTTAACAAAAATATGAGTGCAAGAAGAAATACTGTTGTGTTTGATTACTAAAGAACATATTTAAATTAATAGAGACGTCAAAAATTCGCGCTAATTAAGTAGTCCTTTTTACAGGATATAATTTTCTAAAGCGGTTGGAAAGAGGAAGCTCGTGCAAAAGCGAACGTACTGAAGTTACTAAAACCGCTTGTGATTATGCTGCACGATGATTGGATAATACTACTTAAACGATATTTTAAAAGCTAAAACACATTTTAGAATATTGACTGACATTTCACGCGATAGGAAGTATCTTGTGTATTTTTATGCACGTAATCTTCCGGGTCTGTGCTGTCCAAGCGCCGTCAGTAGCGTAATACCTATGAGTCGGGCGTCGTGTTGGAGACATGAGACATTCCCGGACACGCTAAGTTTCTTTTACTTTGGATCGCCGCTTGGGCGTTAGCTTTTAGGGGGCAGGTCGATAATCCTACGTATTTGCCACCGTGTAAGATAATAAAAAGCCACTGCCTATGACTCAACACTTGATAACTCTTTGGGCTTTGCCATGGAAACAGCTTTAGGCAAATGTAGTTTAAGTAGTGTACCTCATCTATCTTAGTCCTAGCAATCTGTCGTACGGAACCAGTGGTAATAAAGGTTTTGTGGTGGCGAAAATAGAAAAACCAGGGACTGAGATTCGCAGAAGTTTAAAGTAGAAAATTTTAGTTGAATTTGTGTCCCGCGGCCACTGGAAGTAAGTCACTTTTTATGTAGATTGAATGTATGCGCGGCGCTTCGTGCAGCGGACTACAGTAATTCGACTCCAGAACGGTAAGTTGGACCACAGGTAAGTTGAAGTAGAAGTCCTCTTAACGACCATTTCTTGTTTTTCAGAAGTTTCAAGGAACCTGCATTTTGCTAATCGGGTTATTCCGTTATTTGAGTTGACCCAAGTGTGAAAACTCTAGGCGTTTGGCGGGATTTGAACCCGTGCCAAACGCCTAGAGTTTTTACACTTGGGTCAACTCAAACTAAGCAAATCTGCCAAACCAACTTAATAATTATTTCATTATATCTTAAGCGATTATACAGATTAGGAAAATCTACAGATATACATTAACAACAATTCTGAATAAAATAAAAATTTGTAGATTAGTTACTAAAGTATCTTCCACTGCCTATCCTAATTCTTCACCCACGAAACCCCTATAACCACCGTTTCCGTAGAACAAAATGCTGGGACTAGGGGTACATGAGGTGCAGTACTTAAACTACTGTTGCCAGGATTATAGACCAACGATTAACATTTTTCACTTTAAAGGGCGTTCCTGAATGCCCAAAAAGGAACTCGCTTCGGTGGCGGAGAGTTCGTCGGAGTGAGCCAAATACTTATTTCCCTTAGGCGCATATAACCCCTGTAAGATATGGTCCCAGCAACTTCAACGGAAGCCGAGATGGATATTATCAGTTTTTCTGG
The DNA here is from genome assembly GCA_036362985.1 of Ligula intestinalis. Lineage (NCBI taxonomy): Eukaryota > Metazoa > Platyhelminthes > Cestoda > Diphyllobothriidea > Diphyllobothriidae > Ligula > Ligula intestinalis. Next base: position 21,685,578 of record JAYGXS010000005.1, on the reverse strand, counting down.
ATCCAACCAATCATAATTTAATTCTAGCTGGGATGTCTGAATACGGAATGGTTGGGATTGCCTATAAACCCTTCCCGGTAGGCCATGGGATCAGGCTGGTTAGGTTAAGGTTTGGACTAGGATTGCTATTAACCCGACTTTCATATTCCCACGTCTTGCCAGGAAACGGCCGATAAGTGATCATGACCTAGGGGGACTCCGGCGGTTTGAACAGTGAACATTTTAAGTCAACCACTTTCCTACTTGAGAACTAGAACTATTCGATAGGGCGCAAAGTTACTGAAAACCATACAGCAACCTACATTATTTTCAGTAAGTAATAAATAACCAGGAAACATTACGAGATCGCTTGCTCCATTAAAGACCACTTAAAACTGCGACAGTGGGCTAAATTGTGTGGAAAACTTTGCCCTGTTTTCGCGTAAAAAAGGTGAATTGAGTAATCGGCAAAACAAAATCATTCACTGGAGCCGGATATGCGAAAATGGAAAGTACGGTCCGGAAATTAATAGTCTCCGGAGAGGAGGAAGCGGTCGTTAATGAACACACAAATTCACCTGTTTTCATCAAGTACTCCAACGAGGATGGCGTTCAAAACATGCTCTTGAGCAGCTGGAAATAATGTCTGAATTGCGTCATCCTTTTTGTTTGTTTATACTGTTCAAAATGGCACTTGTTAGTGTCGGGCATATTAGGTAAAAACAATCGTGTGCTTAACTCACCTGTGATAGGCAGTCATAGCCACGTCAGACTGTACTATATAAACATGGGGCTTGGAGTACCTAAAGCTGGTTAAAATGCCAAAATTTGCACGTCTGACTCAAAGGTAAATAAGCATGAAGAATTTGGATGTACATCAGAAGGTTTGGTAGCTCTTTGAAGTTTCGTATTCAGACTGAAGATTGCAATGAATGCATTTACATATACCTGACAGACCCAAAATAGTACATCACTCAATAAATTTAAAAATGGATGAGTGCGGTTTTCGAGTATAGGTTAAAATGGAGGAATTAAAGACAGTTCTGATAAGGCGTAAGAATGCAATCTATTAGCTAGGAAATATCCAAATGGACAAGAGTAGTACTGGCTCATTTGATAATGCTCGTTACCAAATTGATCTGCTCGCGGGATTGGGTAGGAAGATGCCCTTTTGCTATACAGATTCGGTTTTGGGCCCCCACCTTACGTAGAATAACACTAAAGCTTACGAAATGGTCCAAATATAGGTGGTTCCCTCAGTTCATATTTCGAAATGACGATTCAACTCTAGTCTCGCAATCCACCCAGTGTGGACTGGCCGACATTTGGGCTAAGTGTCGGGCTTGTGGCAGATTGCCACAATGCAAGTTCTGCTGCCCCAATGTCATACGTCGTCAGAAACAACTGTTACGATGCTTTCTTCCACTGGCGTCCCCGTCTCTCCAAGGCTCGACCTTGCAGCTGCTTCTGGCTAACTGATGACGGTTTGCGCCAGCGTCCCCCGTCCTTCGGCTTTCCGGCGTTCCCCACACTTGACCCTAGCTTATTCAGTCACGTACACGTGCGCACACACCTGCGCATACACGCACGTCTAAATAAGCACGCCTTCCTAAGGGCCACTTACCACGCCTCTTCTTTGGCCAACACAGCAGGGGACCTTTGTAGGCGACCCCCCCCCCCCCCTCCCTCGGGCAATTGCAACACACCAATAGCAAACCACTCGAACTCGCTTCGCAATCCTACTTAAGCCACCACTGTCTCATACTCGCTCAGGTCTGGTTGGACGCAGTCAACACTAGCCCTGGCTTCGCCAGTGGCCACTGCCACCTGAGACAGCAATTGGGAGTTCTGTACACAATAGATAACTCCTTCTGGTGACTTCTGTCTTTTACCTTCTACTTGGGGATTCGGCCTGATGATTGAAGTGATCCGAGTACAAACATTACTGAGACCGCTACAGGCTGCAATGGCGCCTTTTTAATGTTAGCTCTATGGAAGCGACACTTAGTTGGGATTCGAGCCGTTCTTTTTGTGTTAACTCCTGGTTTATTGTGCACAAACTACACGTGCATTCGGGTTGACTAGCTTCGCCCTCGACTGCGACCGACCCCGACGTTTGGACGCCGGCTTGACACCGGACTCCGGAGGGGGAGGGAATCACGTGTGTGGTAGATGCCATGCAAGTCACCGTCCTGGCGCTTAAACTGCTGTGGCAAATAGGATGGACGTCTGTGGAACTGGAAATTTAACTGTCAGGTGCCGTAATCGACCAAATTACTTTGAGGGCCACTTTCATGTGGCGTGTGTGTGAGTGTGATTAGGAGTTCAGGGCTTAACTGTATCGACAGGTAGCACATTAAGCTTGGGAATCATTTGGTAATTTATCAGTCTTGTCTATTACAAAATGTTTGCCTGTATATTAACAGTTTTACGTATTTGTCTTTGGAAAACACGTATCCCAGGTAACTTTAATTTGAAGAAAAAGCTGTACTTTGGGATATAACGTTACTTTAATTAGTGACTTTTCGAGTCTGGTGCCCCAGCTTGTCCTCGGACTAACAGGAAATGTGCAATGAACAACTAAAATTTCAAACGAACGGAAAAAATCAATAGTTATTAGGGGTGAGACCTGATTGGTAGATGTAGCCTCAGTCAGTGTGTGTCCTGTCGCCTTCCTTTCTTCCATTGTTCTTTGAAGTGTTCATAAATACCATCAAATTGCATGTGTCGGTTGATGCATGAGTCGTCGAAGTGCATGGACTCAAGCAATTCTCGGCCATTTTTGGAGGAGCAAACTCCGACGATGCGTGTTTAATCTCACGCAAAGGTGTGTCCTGTGTCGAGGCAATGCATAGGCACTTCAGAAAAATGGTCACGTGTCTTCACGGCCAATTGGTGCACGTGGCTGCGTGTTGAGACGGCTCTTCGTCTTTGGCCACAGTATACAGTGTCACAACCTCCGCATGGGATTTTGTTTATTACTTATTTCTTATTAAGGTAGCCAACCCTCGCCTTAGGATGTACAATCTGGGTACATAAAATAGCCATCGGTTTGTGGGCCACCTTCCTTTGGTGTTTTCGGCTCAGTGAAGATGGTAAAAATTAAATTGCGATTTTTCTTCCGAACTGTTAACTTCGCAGTTTTTCGTAAACAAGGCATGTCCACAAACAGTTTAAAAAACGTCAGAGGATAATCAAGATGTGCTAAATTAATAAATTCCCGCTCTTGGCATTTCAAGAAAACCAAGTGGCTTGTTCCGCTTATGTCAGAATTTATTGCCAGCATATCTCAACGCTCCAACACTTTTGATACGAGAAATCACATTAAACTCAGGTAAGCTTCGTGAATGCGATTGTCTGATTTTTATTTAGGAGGTTTGGCAGATTTGTTTAATTTTAATTTGACCCAATTTTGAAAACACTTGCGGCCTCCAGCGGGATTTGAATCCGCATATAAGGGAAGGCCTTTACGCGAAGCCAATGCTCTCCCAGTTGAGCTACAAACGCCACGCTGAACGCCGCGATTTTTTTTCACAATTTGGTCAATTTATGTTGAGTGAATCTGCCAAAACTCCTAAATAATAAGTCAGCCTAGTAGTCACTCTGGTGGATTCGAGATGATTGCTTAGGAAATCCTGCTTTGACAGTCAGCTTGACGTTCCGTAATCGTGGATTCCATACGAGTGGTAAAATTGGGCGGGTAAAATTGATCCAAATGTGATTAAATTCACGGCGCAGGCGTGGCGTTTGTAGCTCAACTGGGAGAGCATTGGCTTTGTGTAAAGGCCTTCTCTACTACGTGGATTTAAATCCCACCGAATACCGCGAGTTTTTTCACAATCAGGTGAACTTAAAAGTTTCCGATTTCACAGCCTTAGGAATTGATCACCCACTCTTCCTTTACAGGTGAACAATACCGTCGTGGCTACTCTCCCACACCAGGCTGTTGTGGATGAAATTCGCAACTCCGGGGACATGCTCTCGCTTAAGGTGATTACAGTTGACCAACAAGGATCCGCTCTTAACAACGGTAAGTTAACATCTTTAGTTGATCAGGTCGTCTACGGACTTAACCGTGGTTTGGAAAATAAATCATTAAAATATTGCGACTAGTCGAAAATAAGTGTGAATTCTATTCTTCTGTTGGTCGTTCACCAGGTTATGGCGGGTCACAGCTAGGATCTCCGCAGCGAATGGGCTACGGTTCCGTGAGTCGGAGCCATTCGATTGGTTTTACCCCGCAGGAATTCCTGAGATCCCCCGTTCGTTCACCGCCCATGGGCAGGCAGAGCGCTTTCAACCCAATACCTGGAGATGGAGCAGCCAGCGCTTACAACACTCTGACCGGCCGGGGTTGTGGCAGACATCCCGACTTTTTCAATTCACCCGTAAGTAACTAGGTGCATACTTTTGTTTAGTTTGCTTCTTTTAGGGTTATCTGTCTTTGAGAGTCCTATGCATGCATGAGTAGGACATGAATATGTGTACTGCAAAAGGGGATGTTCAGTAGGGATAGATTACGGATTGAGGAGAATGTTCGCATCCCAGGTATATGTGTAGATAGAGAAGTAGGAGGCGTTTCAATCACTGGATGAGAACTCAGTCAATCGATTTATCGATCTGGCGCCGGTTTACGTCGCGCTGTGCAGGCATCTCCGGACTGATGGCACTGGTGGTTGACTGTCCACCCCCGTTCCCCCTCCCCTCCATCACGTTTGATTGGCCCCTGTGTCCTTTAACTGTTGTTTGTCTTTCGTTTACGCCTTTTATCTGTGATGATGGACTCTAAAAAGAGCCCAAAAGCTCAGACAAGTAAAATTTCGATTCCGGTGATCGCAATGCCTTCTACTTCTCTATCTAGGGATAGATTAGGCGAATCCCTGGCTTCAAATCCCTAAGCAATTTTGATTTAAAATATAAGTCGTAAAAAAGCGAAATACAAATGTTTTCGTGGAATATACGTAAACCAATAAGGCTGCGAGACGTGATCGTCTTGTTGCATCTTGCGACTCAACTTAAAGGCCCAAAAAAACAGTCTCCTTGTGACTAGTAATAATTCAAATCTAAACACCAGTACAGATAAGGGAGATTTTTGTGACTGGTTCTCCCTTATTTTCCATTTTCAGTCAAACATACCTTACTCGAAGTTCAGATAAATAGAGTTTCGATCATTGAGTGTTGAGTGGTCCAACGTTTTACCATTTTATCATAGGAGAGTGAAGATGACCGATCGCCAGCCACAGTGCAACGAACCCGTGACTGAATGATAGAACCTTATACTTGAAAAGTATAAGACGACTCGATCACTGGGACAATATGTTTATTCGCTTGATGTATTGGGGTGCTGGGACGCACTGCAGTGAACCAGAAGATAAAGTTGTCGAGGTAAAATACCTTCGACGGGTATTCAGAGAAAATGAATACCCGCGCAACTTCATTAACCGGTGGTTGCGCAAACGAGATGGCCAAAAAAGTCACACCGACCCCAAAATTTGGCGAGCGATCATGTACGTAAATCACGTCTCGGAGGCTGTCGGCCGCCTTCTCGCACCACTTGGATTTGGAGTCACACACAGGCCGGAGGCAACCCTAAGGTGTCAGATCATCACACAGAAGGACCCACTGCCATGGCATGAAATATCTAGAGTCGTCTACAGGATCTGGTGCAGTGGCGCGCAAAGCGACTATTTCGGACAAACTGGCAGACTTCTCAAGACATGAATTGCCGAACACGCAGTAGCAGTGCGACGAAATGATTCCAAATCTCAGGTTGCGGCTCATTCGACGAGACCCGGACACACATTAAAATTTGATGGGGCCGAAATTGTCGGAAGAGGTGACAATCGAGTGAGCCAAGAATTAATTGAGTCATGGTTCACTGGTCCTCAATCCATCAACAAGTGCAACGATTTGCCCAATCCATATTCGGTGCAGAGACTTAATTCGGTCAAACTAAGTCGCCGCATGGGGAACGGATAGGCTATTACATCATCCTTTACCAACACCGCAGGGCCAGATGATCATTACGGACGCACACTCAAGATATTCATCGATTTTTTTCTGTACGTTTAAATTTTTACGGTAAAAGCCTGTGCACACACTAACTTTTTCTGCTGCTGTTCTGTGAGTATGTCGCTGATGATAAATCCACGACGGATTTCGAAATGTCAGGCGAATAAACATGTTCTCCCAGCGATTGAGTCGGCTTCTACTTCTCAATTACAATGTTTGCTTGTATTAGAACCTGATAATTCAAGTTTAAGTCTTAGGTTATTTGAACCTCGGTTTGGGAATGCTCTACTGGCTATGACTCATACGGTCGAACTGACCATCCCAGCTGCCTTTTTTGTCGGTCTTCCTACGTAAAGCTTTTATTTTGTAAAATAACTTCCATTCTATTCCCTAAGAATCGGCGAATATAAAAACTGAAGCACATCTACAACTTGAACTTCGTTTCATGTTTCCGACCTAGCAATAATAACTATTACATGAATAGTTTTCGTCCGACCACAAACAGCTACAAACGGTGAATAAAATGGTTGCATTGGTGTAGCATTCCTAAGTCAGTATGAGGTCCTTAGTAATGCTTGCTCCGTTCACTTTTTTGTTTTACGAGGAAATTCCGTGTCAACTGAGCCATAGGACTCTCATTAACCTTCGCTTCGACACGAAACACCTTAAAAGAGGCCAGTCCTGACAGCAAATTTCTCCAGGCTGTAAAATTGTCGTCCGGAAACCAGTTCCATTTTATTCCGCAAGGCTTGGCCGCAGATTATCACTTTTGTTTCAGTTCGCATCGTCTTCCTTTCTAGTGCTGTTTCTACTCCTTTTCTCCCACCATCCTTCCGTCTCTTTCTCGCATTTATCTCGTTTCCTACCTCTCTAACTATCCATTACCTTTCTCGTACAGACGAGCACAGCGTTTTCTCCTCACTGTCACTGACAATGCGCACCCGCTGTAGATAAGCCTCGGGCCATCCTGAGGTCCTCACTGGCATATACGCCTTTTCGGTTGTAAAAAAACAAAATCGGCCAAAGTGTATTTGTTTTCGGTGGGTCTACATCAGTTTCGTCTCATCCAGGAGACAGGTGGGTCAGTTTTGTTTTTGTTGTCGGCAGAAGCTACTCTTAATTCCACCGGTAGACCTGAGGTGAGTGGGTTTCGAGTGTTTGAAAAGATGGAAGTGGGGGCAGCTCTGACACTCTGTCGCTGACCGGTCATCGTCCGGGTGAATGAACCAGTTTCCAGCTGCCGCCTGAGGAAAAAAACATGGTCCCGGTGCTACTCGAAAGCAAGTGAAGATGACTAACTGCGTCCTCTGCGTTTCTGACGGAGTTTATTGTACACCCATGTGCCGGTTGCTTATCTCGACTACGTTGACGGTAGTATCCTGCTAGTTCCAAACTCTGGTGACCCATAGTCTCTAGTGTCTCGGTCGGAGAATATTGTTTTATCGGTCCGTTTATCCACGAATGCTGGGATTCTCAGAGTGTTTCTGAGCTGTATCCATGTCTAGGAGACACCACGCGCGATTACTGGCCGTCAAAGAAGAGGACTACTTATTGAGTTTCGCGTTCCAAGGTTTGTCTGAGGGAAGAAGGAGAAGAAGAAGAAAATTGGTCGAGTGCCAGAAGCTTTAGAAGGTGTGAATAATTAGGGAAAATAATGAGAACGGAGCAAGCTACAGTTATAGACCGTATGAACTAACCGGCTGTGAATGACGTGACATACATGGTCCTGCGTATTCACCTCCAGACTTGCATAATTGATTACCTTGTACCTCTTATAAGCATTGCCTCTTTCTGTTCCCACCACTACCCCGTGAAGATGGACACTTCCGCGTGTACGAAAATTCAGACTAATAAAAATGTTTGAGAAGAAGATGACTCGATCGCTAGGACAATACTTTTATTCGCCTGACGTTTCGATATCCGTCGCGGATTTGTCATTTTAGACATAGTCAGAGAGCAATAGCAGATAGGGAACCACATGCACAGGAGTTTGCTGTATTCATAGGATACAGTAATTACTGCAAACATACGACGATAATTAACCGTAATTGCCTTCTTCAGTGTTGGCGGTCTGTTGAACGGCACGCGGGCTCTGACCTGCTGACCTTTCAACACGCGTGGTGGACTCGGGTGTGATGAGTGCCCAGTCATCTGGCCCTCCGGTACTGGTATAGGATGAGGCGGTGACCTGTCCGTTCCCCAAGCGGCGACTTGGTTTGACCAAATGTAGTCTCTGCACCGAATATGGATTGGGCAAATCGTTGCACTTGTTGATGGATTGAGGGCCTGTGAACTATGACTCAAGTAATTCTTTGCTCACTCGATTGTCACCTCTTCCGTCAATTTCAGCCCCATCAAATTGTAATGTGTGTCCGGGCCGCAATCTGAGATTTGGAATCATTTCGCCGCACTGCTACTGCGTATTCGGCAATTCGTGTCTTGAGAAGTCTGCCAGTCTGTCCGACATAGTCGCTTTGCGCACCACTGCACCAGATCCTGTAGATGACTCTAGTTATTTCTTTCCATGGCAGTGGGTCCTTCAGTTTCATGATCTGACGCCTTAGGGTTGCCTCCGGCCTGTGTGCGACTCCAAGTGGTGCGAGAAGACGGCCGACAGCCTCCGAGATGTGATTAATGTACGGGATCGCTCGTCAAATTTTGGGGTCGGTGCGACTTTGTTGGCCATCTAGTTTGTGCAAGCACTGGTTGACGAAGTTGTGCGGGTATTCATTTCCTCTGAATACCCATCGAAGATATTTTACCTCGACAACTTTATGTTCTGGTCTGCTGCAGTGCGTCTTAACACGCCGATAGAGCGCATGTTCGGTTGTATTGGCAAAGAAATGTTTATGTATTCGACTAGTCTTTTTCTTTACACAGATGTATGAATTTTAAAATACCTAGGGTCTAGGCAGCGTGCATTGTCGGCAAAGCCAATGGAGACTGAAGTGGCAATTGTTGCCTTATAAGTTGGAATGCCCGAACTCGCGACTTTTTCGATGAGAGTCTAACGCTCTAATCATTTAGTCACGAACTCATTGTCTTGCCGGATTATATCGGGAGATATGGACACTTCTTGGTGAACGTTCACAGGCTGCTAAAGGAACTCACTCATGTCGCTCTGCCTTGCGTCTTATTTCTCGTGCTCTGACAACAACCACAGCGATTAGAATTCTTAGGCTGGGTATGATTGGCTGACGACGACTTATAGGCCAGAAATGGCCTTTCGGGTTTCCCTTGTCATCGTTGACAAAGCCATCTGTCTAAGACTAATAGCCGCTAAGGCTGCTGTTAGGGCCTTAGAAATCAAACCTAAAGCACAGCGGGACAATTGAGTTCCGTGAGTGGTCGGTGAACATTTTATAAACGAGTACCTTGGGACTGTTACCAAAAGGACAGGATAAGGACGGCAGGGTCTCCCGAACCGACGTTGCTTGCGGGGTTTTTACAGTCAATTTAAGGGATCATGAACCCGACGCAACATCTCCGTCGCCATTCACGTGTCGTCACACGTGTCTGGTCAGTCCCCCGCTAAGGTTGTGCGCGTAAAATACGCATGAAAACTCGAAGCTTTTGACTACTGCTGCCTGAAAACCGTCCTTCAAGTGAATTACACGGACTTTGGCTCAAGTGAGAGAGTCTGCGTTTGATGGGATATCGCAAGTGTAGCTCAGGCAATCCAAGAAACACAACTGACGCTATTTGGGCATGTCTCCTCGTAAACTGAATGTTGTTGTTCTGAATTTGATGCCATTTACCACCAAGAAGGGTCAAAGTGAAAGCCATGTCAAAAGCATTACTCGACACAGTTCGTTAATTCTCATGTGAATTTTTCTTGCACTTTCGGTATTTGGGCTCCGTAGCTGGAAGACCTCAAGTTCTCCAGATTCCCTGTGCCGGGCTGTCGTTTGTGGAGTGGTACACTTTGCGACATCAGGAAAGCTAGCAAGAGTACGGCTGTACAAAGCCAAGTCTGTACAAGTGTGTTCAGTTGGTATTCACGAATGAAGCATTGGACAGAATGGCAGCAAATTCAAATTCTTCTATCATGGGAAATTTTCGGCCATGATCTGCAAAGATAGCAAATTCGACGGCGACAGTATCTTATGTAGGCCCACTCATTAGTCCCGACTCCCTGCATGTTTTCCTACGAAAATGGTGGTTATAGAGTTTTCTGGGTGGGGGCACGCAGTGAAATATACTTTAATAACTGCTATATGCATTTTATTTTATTGGATTTATAATTTTTGTTGATTTATATCTGTAGATATTCCTAATCTGTATTATCGTTTGAAACATTGCGGAAAAACCTGATTATCAAATGGCAGGTTCCTTGAATTTCCCGTAAAATTGAAATGGTGGTTAGGAGGTCGTCTACTTCAACTTACCTGAGGTCCAACTTACCGTTCTGGAGTTAGATTAGCATAGTCCGTGGCGAGAAACACCGCGCACACCTTCAATTTACATGCGGATCAACTTTCTCCCAGCGCCGCGGGAAGCAACATCGACTACATTTTTTTCACTTTTCTAAAAATTTCTTTCTGTGCTTATCCTAATTCCCCTCCCCCGAAACTCTATAACCACCGTTTTTGCAGGACATAATGCTGGAAATAGGGTATATGAGCAGGCCTACATAAGCTACGCTTGCAAATTTGACTAATGACTGCTAAAGCTTTCACATTTTAGTTCTGCGGATATTTTTGTGTTAAACTTGAAAAATCAAATGTGACAAATATACGTTTTCCGTAATTTATCATCGGGCCTAAACACTTACGTTGATAATGAAAATATGAGAGTATGCCGATGCCGATCGCAGGTGTAGATCGCATGTCGTCATCACGTCCTGATAACGGTTGTTTGCTCCGTGAATTCGACCTATAAACATTGTTCACTCTCTACCCTACTTCCCTTTCCTTAACTTCAGTAGGTTGACCCCGCTATGTGGGCGGCATGCGAATGGCGAGTATTAGCCCTAAAACATGTACAAGTCCTGTGTAACTCTCAAATTTGCATTATCTGTGTAATTTTGTGGGCTGGTTGATGATTAATTCAAAATATAGTTTGCCAAATTGAATTTTCTATATTTCTTGTGTTTCGCCGTCTTCGTCACAGCTATTTATAGTGTCTTTCAGCGTAATTATCTGGCCTTGAGGCTCTATCGCTTCATCATTTGGACAACGGAAAGTGCAACTTATAGACGCTCTTGGTTTCGACTATGGGTATGGAGCTGTTTACTCTTGATAATGCCGATCGCAACTATGAAACTCCTCTCTACCATGTGCTCCGATTAGCAATGAAATTTCAGACCACAGTACTCAACGACTGGTGACTCCAATCTGTCCTTAGTTCTTTAGCAACTGTCTAGGCACGTCATTTTGCGCGTTTGAGACGGAGTCAATGCCACCATCACGTTGGCTAGTACTTCTCTTAGTTGTGAACTAAATACTTGGACTCACCAAAAGTAACTTAAACGAAAAAAAGTGAACAGGAAAACCTGCCCGTCCGTTGAGTGCCAATACTCCCATCCTGGTAGCTCAGTTAGTACGATAGCACCAACCCCTCCCCCAAAAAAGGCAGGCCTATTATCTGCCAATCAGTCAGAAAGAAAAGGTAAAAAATGATTTCTTGTTTCAAGTGTCAAATAAATGCGCACATTTATGAAAGTGTCGACTTATTATTGTTGATTTATGAAGCATTAGATAGCGTGTGCTCTACTCAACTAGACCATTTTTATCGGATGTGAGTGAGTGAGCCCCTTCCGATTGTTCAACTGGCCCCGGTGCGTCTTAATATCCATTTAAATTATTTAAGTCACGTCGAGAGTTGATTATCTGGCGTCCTCTGGCTTGCATGCCAACAATCTGCTCAGCTCTTGAAGGTCGTTAGCTTTTGTCTCCAGTACTATCATCACATCTACTACGAATATAGTCTTGCTGCTAGCGCCTCAATGCTAAGATTAGTCTCCTATGGCTAAAACTCATTTAAACTTATCGTATCTTGACCGTCAGATGGAGCGTCATCTCAGTACAGTTATTAAGGTAAACTTAATTTGGACGACTTTACGGCAACCTCATACACATATTTACCGATGACTGGGCTCGTAGCTTTTAATTGTATTGCGCACAATGCTTGGCATCACTGAATGGGCGAGTTCCAACATTGTACTAATATCCACCGTACTCGATACCATTTATGCCTCTTCGTTGCATAAAATTGATGCTGAACCTGACAATTTCCGTCTCAACAACTTTCAAGTTCTTTTAATAATTTCTGATGTAATCGCGATTTTTAATTGAAGATTCGATTGTGAAATACTCAGCTGCTTGACTAAGTTCAGGTTTGCTACGGAAGGGACAAGGCTCCCTTGGGGTGAATATTCTCACTCTCTACGTCTCAAGTATCCAATGGAGCAGTTGGGTTTTTCGCAGTCACAATTGTGGGTTCAAACCGCATTACGACCACCAAATCTCCAATTTAGTTGTAAGATTAAATCATTCAAGGTAACTAAAAAAATATTTATTTTTTGAGTGGCTGTTTGTAGCGAGCGAGGACAACCAGCACTGGTTCAGAGAAAAGTGGTCATTTCTTGGATTGCAATCCTAATAGTGGCTGCTTGCGCAACTAACTCCTCATTTCACTGACAAAAGGAAGTCAAGCCAACTCGAGATAATAGGGTGGGTTGTCTTGGTTTTCTTGGCTTAAAGTCTCTGGCTTACCTGTGCGATGCATAAACGGTGAAACGTACAAAGGCTTGCCTGTCGTTTTTAGCGTTGGTAACTTCAAGGTGCAATTGCCGGACGTATGACGAAGAGGTGTTCCAGCAAGGGGGATCTCTCGGATGACCATTCCCGACAAGCTTACCTTAGTCAACCTGGCGGGTCCTTGGGTAGCTGAAAGGTCCTCAAATTGGAGCCATTTTCGGGGTCTTTGGTGAATCACGGTCTAATATGGATTGAACTAATTGAGGTTTTTGAGCAGATTTTAATAATTCATTTGGCCCAATTATGAAAAAATCTGCGGCCTTGGTGGGATTTGAACCCATGACACCGGGGGAAAGCTTTAGTACAGCAACGATCTAACCACCTGTGCTGCGAGGCCCCAGCAGGAGCCGTAAGTTTGGGCACAATTGGGACAATTTACCCGCTCAGCAAGGTATAGAATCGCCTCGTTCTGATACAGTACGCGGTAAAGGTAGCTTATGTAGGCCCACTTATATACCCCTAATCCCAGAATTGTGTCTTGCAAAAACAGTGGTTATAGAGTTTTGGGGGTGGGGAAATAGGACAGACAGCGAAGGAAATTTTTAGAAGTAAGTGTAACGTGAAAAAAATGCAGTCGAAGTTGCTTCCCACGGCCGCTGGGAGTAAGTTGTTCCGCTTGTAAATTGAAGGTGTGCTCGGCGCTTCGCGCTGCAGACTATACTTATCTTACTCTAGAACGGTAAGTTGGACCTCAGGTAAGTTGATGTAGACGACCTCCTAACCACCATTTCATTTTTTTGGGAAATTCAAGAAACCTGCAATTTGAAAATTGGGTTTTTTCCGCAATAATTTAAACGAAAATACAGATTAGGAAAATCTAAGATATATATTAACAACACTTCTTAATACAGTTGAATAAAAATGCATTTAGCATTTATTAAAGTATATTCCACTGCATTTACCCACCCAGAAAACCCTATAACCAACATTTGCGTAGAAAAACATGCAGCGAGTAGTGATTACTGAGTGGGCCTACATAAGCTACTATTGCCCAGTATGCTATCTATCTCAACAAGATTTCGTAAGCCATCAACCTAGAATACACCGGATGACTTCTAATCGCCCTGTATTGATGGAGGTTTCTAGCCGATTTTAATAATTGCACGGGGTGATTACTCTTAATTGTATTGGATAGAACGCACTTCTTCAACACGGTATTTAGTATGTTGGTCTTTGCTGCGCTCCAAATCTGGTTTACCTCCCGCGACCTGCAAACCTGGCTAATAAATGACGACAGATGTCCAAGAAGGAATAATTCTACTGTCTATTTCCCACTCTCACCTTGTGAACGCGGCACTTTCTGCCATTTAAAGTTATTTTCGGTGATGGGGACATTGGCAACAGTCTATTAGCAGTTAAGTTTATAGGAACAGAGACACGGGATAGGTGGGCACAATGACAGGCGTAGCAAGCATGATCCGCCCCATTCTCTCACGGACGATATTCATTTATCTAGCAATCATTTATATAACCCTGTGGTCGTGTGAATGGTCTGTGCAACTGCAAAAGCAGGAATAAACTTAATACTATTAGCCCTTCTGCACCAGTTCAGGACTAGGTTCTTTTCACATTTAAAAGACAGTAATTACTGACACTTTGGCAGAGCATGCAACCATTTCGGAGACATCGGCAGCTATTGTGTGATACATCAGCCTCCGACTTTGAATTTTGGCGCATACAGTGGGCTGCGTATCCCACTAAATGTTGACCCAAATTCCGAAAAAATGTTTGCGAAAAGAAGAGGCTACCTGTCACGTAGCATAGTCCGAATTAATGCAAGTATGTCTATTTTTAAATAATATCAATGCCGGTCACCACGCTCGATGAAAAATGGCTAAAAATGCTCAGAAAATTCTTCTTTATACTCATTTCATAACCAACCCCAGCGTCTTTAAAATTACATTCCGATAACTTTTAGAGTTCGGATGCAAAGCATTTTTTCAGGGTATTTTGAAAGCCCTGAAATTTTATTTCAATTACCATCATATTTTCCTGCTTTTTATTTGATTTTTACAGTAAATTACATTTCATATTCCACATTGAAATTTATATGAATATCTTAATACCATAGAGAAATTCGCGCTATTTTTTTATCTTGAAAGCATAGCATGTAGTGTTACGATTCTAAATCCAAGGAGGATCCAGGTCGGTTAAAACTATAGGGAACTGATAAAAAATTCAACATTTAGGTACCTTTGCTTCAAGTATGACTTATAAAAAAACGTAATTGAATACCAAAGGAAAATTGTGGTTTTTATAAAATATGTTTGAATTAATAGGAGCATCGAGAACCAATGAAAACAGCTCATACGACTTCGGTGTCCACTCTTTAGTGGATGCGGTTAGAGCAGGTGGTCAAAAAGTAGCGTATTCAGAACTGCGCATTGTATTAGTATTGTGTTGCACACTACAGGAAGTTATAATCCTAATAAAGTAGTCTTTCCTTATTGAAAATATATTTCATAATTTTGTTTAACCACTCATGAGACACGTCATCTACTCTATGTGCAGAACATTTCGTAAGAGGACTGACACTCCCAAACCTCCACTTTATCCAACCGCTTAACGAGGAAGGACTTTCAGTATTTCCTTCGTCCACTAAGTTGCAGTTAGGTGCTCATGAATTAGCTCGATTTTACCCCTTCTATCAGAAAAATGAGGGAAATCCGCACATATTTCTGATACTTATTCTATCTACTTATAAATAGTTGGTAGTTTCTGAAGTTAAATTAAAATATGTCCTACTTTGCCAGGAACACAAATCAAGACAATGGGCGGACAACTCAGCTACTCGAATCCAGGCTCAACGACATGAGGTACCTGCAGCCATCTCGGCTCCAGCACACCCACCCTCACCACCGCCGCCACCACCACCACCGCCCCCAGCAAGCGAGTCCTCAAATGGTCTACCAGGAACGCACACAGCTTCAAACCCAACTCAACCGCGCCCCACGTGCCTACAGGATTGTGAAACGCTAAAACGAAAGAGCACCACCTCAGGTAGAGAGGGCGTTTCCGAGGTTGGCGGTGGCCAATCGGTCAGCCCTTCTGCGGCCGAAGAACCAGCCACACAGAGTGTCCTTGGTTCTCAGTTGGCCTCCGCTATTTCGCGTCTAAAGCCAACCAACAGCAACGGTGTCAGCGCCAGCAATCCTGACTCGATGGGGAACGGCACCGGTACTGCACCCAGCCCGATGCCGAGCACAGGGTCACTGTCTATGTTTTCTGGAGCCTCTTTCGAGGACAATTTGAAGGCCGCCATTGCTCGACGTAGGCGGCTGATGGACCAATCAAGTGAGTCGGATGCAGCCGAGACGGACGACGACTTCGCACCGCGTGGCGTGGCGCGCAGAAATATGTCACCGATAGGCAGTGGGCTGGCTACTGTCGGTCGGAACAGGAGCTTTCGAGCCGCCCGAACGAACGGCACCATCAGCGCAGCCTGTAACAACATGGCCGTTCCACAGCAGCAGGAGTTCCTAGCTTCTCGTAATGAAGCCACCCCCCATTCTGTCCGATTGGCGGCCGAAAAATTCCAGGCGATGGACATGTCGAGAAACCAGCCGGCGCAATTTTCGAGCGAGTCCGTGAACTATCAGGGCACTGCCACCGTCTCACGCTACGGACAAAACTTCAGCTCAGCCAACTACTTTTCTACTAGTCAGCAGGCGCCTGTGAGCCATGCATCCCCTCGGCGACCCCAACTTAAAGACCGCTTTCCTGCCAACGAAGACTCCGGAAGACACCGATCGGCCTCGGTTACGCCTCAGTCCTCCACCGCTAATGGGTTTAAGCAGTTCCCCCGGTACCCAACCAATAAGAATGTCGGACCTCCTGCCGCACCACCACCCCCACCCCCACCCCCTCCACCACCGCCCCCACCCTCCGGATTGACGGGGATCCGGAGAAACGGTCGTTAATTTGCCCGCATCGCTTTTATCTGCTGCTGATAGAAGAGCAACCAGTGATCGCTGTGCTACAGAGGCCTACCGCTTGTACAGTTTGCGTTCTACCCAGCGGGCTCCGCTGCTGCATTCTCACTATTTTTTCAGTCTTTTCGCTTCCAACAACGCAACTATAAATAAATATATATATATATATATACCGATGTGCACTTAAAGACTGTCAGTGCATTTTAAATCGTCTATTTGCTAGCTCATAACTCGCCTGCTCATAATGTTTATCATCGCTTAGGCGCCTCTGTCCTTTTCCGGCCCGCAAGCACTTGTGCGTTTCATCTTCCAACTTTCCGCTCCGTCATCCGCCCCAAAGATGTGACCCTCATCCTCCCACTCACATACATATATATTTTTTTTCGATATGAAGAGGAGATGTTGCTAACGGCTGACAACAAAACTACTCCTGGTAGCCCTTTATAATTCTTTTTGTTGCGCGTGATGTACAGTAAATCTGCTTCAAAATTCTTCTACTTTGTTTTCAGGAATGCGCAGCAGTTCAAATGGTGAAACGTCTATTTTAAGAGCAAATTTAAAAAGTTCACTTGCATGCGGAAGTGCCTATATGGTGAAACTTTATAAACTTTTCTTTAACATGAAACACTTGATCAGGGATTGTGAATCGCACCGACCTACTCTACCTAAATAAAAGCTAGCTGAAAATGCCTTCCGATGGCAGTAGATAAGTATACTCTGCTCAACTCAGTAGAAGCGGGAGTGGCTTGATTGAAAATCGCATTACTTTGAGGGTGACTAAAATAATTTCAAATTATTGAGAGTACCTACTGGGGTCGCAGAAGGGTAATTATGTATCATAACCACCTACTTACAAATTTTAAGCACGTGGAATTTTCCACAAACTTTCAATTTTCTTCAAGTCGGCCGTCGATCCAGGAGGGATGGAATGATGATCTTGAATCGCAGAGGGGCCCTCGGAAGGCCATCCTGTGCAGTCATTGCTTAAATCAGCACATGAAGTAAAACGGTTTTTCATATTAACCACGGGAATTACCGCCTACTTACCAATTTTAGATTGGGTGAATTTACACAACTTCCCAATTTCTTCGCTTTTTCACCTTTTTTTCATTTGGCGATTGGCGTTACTACTAAAAATATACCTCAATGGCCTCGTTCGAGGTCAGGGCACACCCCGGCATATATGCGCTCGCCGTTGGTCCAGTAGGGGTTTAGCGATGATATTAAAGCGTTCTTTAGTGTCCCCGCCCGAGGTCTGCGTGCGCGCCCCAACTTACCCTCGCGGCTTTTTTATTTTACAGGATAATTGCGATTTAATTTGTTCCCGGGCACGCCCCGCCCTTCTTCTCCCTTAAAATCAGGTGCCCGCATGATCGCGGGGCGCGCTTAGGGCCCCGCCCCCTCCCCCAAGCGGCCCCACGAGGTACTTCCACTTTAAAATTACCTGTCTCACATCCATGGTATGTAAATGGCAAGACCAAATCAAGATCACTGGGGATGAGTGTGCGCACAGTGTCTAGTCATATGTAAGGTACTATCTACGCGAGCCAACTTTTCTGATTCCTCAAACAATACAAGGCAGGCTTTGCCCTTGTGTACCATTTTTATAAGAGTTGCCGTAAGACCAAATGAAAAGGCAACTGGTACTTTCAGCCTTGACATCCGGTAGCTGACCTGATCACGTGAGGAAGATGAAGATGCTCAAATGTGTATGGCTGAAGCAATTTAAGCGTATTTTCTCATTGCTGCTGGGTTTCAAGAGCAAGACTTTGTCCATAGGTCTGGAGATCGCCTTCGGCACAGCGATCTTGGAGGTGGTTGCTTCCTCTTGCATAAATGAACTAGGCCTTGCAGACAGATACACCGCCATTTGGGAAATGGGTTTATTCTTTTTATTAGTTTTTTTTCAACCAGCTTAAATGCATGCCAAAGTATGGCCGCTACGTTCAGTACAACATCACGGAGCGGCAAGCGAGCGTTGAAATCCAGATATGGCCAGCAATTAAAGATCTTCTGGTGTAAGTAGGCCTTATATTTCCTTATATTTGACAAAAGGATAGGGCGGTGGTTCCAAATGAGTTATTTAAGAATTAACCACTTTTATAAGAGCTGTTGTAAGACCAAATGTAAAAGCAGCTAGTACTGTAGGCCCTTCGACCCAGGAACTGACGTGATCACGCGAGGATCACATCAGATGTACTTTACGCAAATGTATGCGAATGAAACAGCTTCAGCGTGTTTTCTTATTGCTGCCTGGTTCCAAAAGTACGACTTGGTGCATGAGACTGGCAATCGCCTTGGTAACGGTGGTCTATGAGGCACCTATCCAGGTCTGTCGTAACGCGGCTGCTTCCTCTCGCATAGCTAAAGTAGGCTTCACCTATGGCTGCAAGGCCATTGGAGAGAGGTGCCGGCTATATTCATTAGTTTTTTCCCACCAGCGTATGCGAATGCTTAACTACGGCCGCCACATTTAGCACAGCATCATGGAGTCGCAGGCAAGGTTTGAGCCCAGATGTGGACAGTAAGGCTTTATATTGCCGTCCGTGCCCGCGACCAGAAACCAGGGCCCAGTTCCTCTACAAGCATGCAGGCCACCACCTCAAGGTCACTCGCCGTTACTCCAGGGGCGCTCGTCGGAAAAACGATAAGATAGTGTGAGAATGGACGTAGCATGGACGGGGACCAATCAATAATTGCCACCATTCCCCCTCCCTTACTAACCCCATTTATGCGTAGCTCACGTTTGCTGTTCTCACTTTCTCTGACGATTGTTTCTCGTGTGGAGCCGAAAGCTCAGAATGAAACTATGGTTCAAGAGATCGCGTTTTCTTCTTCTTTACAACAAGAAACTGGGGCACGCATATTCGTTTTTATATTGCAGTATATTTGACAAAATTTCTGGACGAAGCTTATAATTTGAGGTCTTTAAGGATTCATTTATATCGCTTTTGTGAAGAGAATATCTTATTGTAACGTCATTCGCTTGTAAGGAAGGGCAGCTTTTGGCCTGGATGGAAATCAAGAATAGACCAGGTTTATTTCTAAATGTCTACTCTAACTACCTTAGGATGCATATTTTCAAGGCAAGTCCGTCCTCTGAGTTTCGCGAATGTTGTCATGCGTCAGCGACGTCACGGAAGCCACCAGCCGCTTTCACAAATCACTCAGCTTTGGAGTTGTAAATTGACCGAAAGCAACCGGTTCTAACCGATTGGTATTGCTGATAGACTTGCTATCATGGCAGCAGGCGTCTGAAGTAGAATTGGGAAATAATCCAGGATACGTACACCTGAGCATGCAGCAATGTCGTGGAAGGATGTCATGCCTTACGTTGCAACTCATTCGACAGCATTTGACCATACCTTTAAGTACGACTAGGTCGAAATTCTCACGAGATGTATTAAGCACTTCAGATGCATTCCTATTGGGTTCCGATTTTCTGACCCATCCTCTGTTCGTCATCATGTTGCGTGCTGAGATTTTGTCTCAGTAAAGTTATTAGTCCCAAGGCCAAATACTGCTCCCGCTGATAATAGCAGTGAGCCGAGTTGCTTAGTAAAGGTCACACTAATAATCAAAACTGGCAAGTAACCTGCGCCTTAGATGCTGCCGATTAAGCAATGACCGCACCAAATACGACCACGGGTGATGAATGTGTTAGCAGCTGATCTTGATATGGATGTGTGTGGTGGTCTAGAGGATGTCTCCGATGAATAAACCACCCACTGGGAGTCACTTTTCTTCATCTTTTGCCGACCCGATTATGAATTCGGGTGCAAGTCCAAAATGCCAAACGGATAGAAATCCTCGAAGCTGTTTTATAGGATACGTCGCAGCTCCGGGATCATGATCTGAACCCGAACACACTATAAATACCGTGGATGTTACTTGAAACACAAGTTCGATTAAAAATGATGCGCCATTCTTTTTCAGGTCTTGGAGCCTTAATGGATGAACCAAGAACCCTTGATAGAAACAAGGGCATTCAAAAACCAAATAAGTTACTTTGTATCAGAACGCTTCCTAAACAATGGCGCGTAACTATTATTCTGTCAAATATTGGCAGAAATTACCTGGTCAACAGCTCTTACGTAACATTTACCATGCAGTTCTAATTCACAATCCAGCATACAAGTTTATTTCTGGCTAGTTACGTGAGTATCTCATTTGACAATTTTAGCAAGGGAACTCAACTTCTGCACCACGAATAAACCGCAAAAAGCGGATTTATTAGTTTCACAGTGATTTTCAGCCATCCGCACACCAATATTGTGCATCAACGTAGAAAATCAAAATGAAGGCAAGTTTACGGACTTATATACCCACAGAATGAATATTTTTCAAGCATTTACACAGCCATTGGTCTACTAACATCTGTAAATCAGCCGTTTTTGCAAACTTTCGGAATATCTGGAGTGACGCTATACTCTACACCCAATTAATATGCAAGTAGCTAAATCGAAGCGGATTTACGCTTCCACCACCATATCATTTGCTTTTCGGCAAATAAATGGTCTGGACTACTCCCGTTTATAAATATGCGTGGCGAATCTTGTAACTATGTGGTGCTTCATTATTCCTCATCGCTGCTGTCGGATATGAAAAAGCTAAACCTTGTGGTCAACGGTCTTGTTGGAAAAAATGGGCAAAAATTACTTTTAGGGCCCACTAGATATCTATTCCCTGCCCAAGTGCTTAAAATATTTTGTGGTTACACATTTAATTCTTGGCTAATAAGCAGAAATTAATATTTAATTGTGGCGAAATTGTTCAAAAAATACTAAATTAAATAAGATTATGTTTGTTTTAATATGCTAACTAGAATTAAATTCAATCAACATAAACCTCTGTTGCGTATAATACGAAAGCTAATCGAGGGAAATTTAACCTTATGTAGGCGGGATTTAACGAAAATGGAAATTCGCCCTCCCACTGGTGGAATTGAACGAAAAAAAAATTTAGTCAGGCTACCGAACAGTTAAAAGTAGTTTTTTTTTATAATTCGATGGAATTTTTCGGCCTCTGTAATCAGACCTGCCAAAAATGAATGGATTTTAGTTTAGGGCTCGATATGCATGGATTGGCGCCGGTCTAACAAAAGCAAACAGTAAGCTGATTAGCACTGCCGATGAAGATAAGGGAGATAGGAAGAGCAATTTCTGGCTCATTAGCAGTCATCAGTCAGTGATACCCATCCCCCAGTCATATAAAGTCTATTGCCTAAAATTGCTGTTTTAATAGGTACTGATTTCCCCACATAAGATAAGGATGAAATTTCAAAGAACTGAATTAGATTATAGACTCAGATAAATTGTAATGTGTTAGTTTGCTCACAGAAACAAATAAGGACATATAAAAACGGCTATCTATAAGGAGATCTTGTTTTCCACGCAAAATAGTATTTTTCTATTGGTAATGAGTCCGTTTATATGCACAGAGAAGCACTGTTAGCACACGACAGTTCCCCCGTCGATTTCTACGATGGGCACCGCGTACTCCAACAAGCCGCAGCAAACGCTGAAGCAAGCCGAAGCAGACACTGAGATTAGCTGGGCAAGTGCATGAAGGCTACAGCAAGCAGAAGCAATGCAGCGAACTACCGCGAACTAATACAGGAGTTAAGGCAGACTCGCGGGGGATCTGCCCACTCGCTCGCCGCTCCCACCTCCGTTTCCAGTGTAACCCACACCAACTCTTCGCTCACATATGCAGATAAAAAGTGTACATGTGTATTTTACTCACTATTGTATAGTAAAATATGCTATGTTGGATATTATATGCATACTATTTTCAATAAGGTCTGCAAGGGCACTGCATACTACCTTAAATGTATTTAAATATACTAAACTATCTTGTAAAGTTTTGCCACCACGCAAAGTCGTCAAGAAGGAATTTAGTACGCATTTACCTGAGGTCGCCTGTGGACAAACATGAGCTTTCCGGCTCATGTTTGTCCTCTGGGGTCACTTGACATGTCATGAACAATCATGGCAATTATTGATGTAATTTGTGTCTGGCGTGCCCCTAGTTCTTGGCATGCGATTAGTGTGCACACAGACTTACTGGTTTGTACTTATATGAACTTGGCTCTTGGCTGTGTTGCTTCTGCCTCAGATACACACAAAATACCTTCTTGAAATCCACTCTAAGCGTTCTAGCTCTGCGTAAAATATAAGGTCACATAGAAATTTATTTGACGTAACCCGAACACCTGCTTCAACTATCCTTTTGAAATGATGCATTTCTTACTGTAAGAAATTGGCATAGTATTATGCGATTCCTTATTGCAAAGAAATTATATCTGTAAGATTTGTATGAACTGTGACAGGGTGCTGTATTTCCGATTAACTGTTTGATCCCACATCATCTTCATTTCTACTATTTTCAACTCGTTATCTGAATTTTTCTGGTAGCAAACCCATATCTTGATTCATTTTAACTTCAAGGTCTTGCAAAAGGGCATTTAATATGCATGTCAAGGTTGGCATAATGTATTAGAATATTTATACTTTCAAAAGAGCTATTTTGGGCAGGGGTAAACAGTTTGTCCCCTAAAACTACGTCCACTATTGCGGGCGATTTTTCGCTAGTAGCTTAAGAATTATCAACCATTTCTAATTCTGTAGTGTCGTTTTGGCTGAAGTATCCGCGTCATTACACCTGCTTCAAGACTATGAAGAAAGCCATTTTGGGACGGCCCCTATTTTCGTAGCGGCCTGAAACGTGATTTCTAACAGTCAGATTCAAAATATTGTGCAGTTCCGATGACAGTGACTTCGTTAATGTAGCGGAAAAAGTTATAAGCTGTAAATTAATTTATTATAATCCACTGTGCAGGTTAAGGTAAATGAATTTTACCAACACTACTTTTGAAAGTCCTTTATTTTCCCGCCAAAATCGAATTTTCTTTTTTTCTTTCCCAGCAAATTTTCAATTTATTTCCACACTTCTGTGATTACAGAGGCCATCAAAGACCTTCTAAAAAGAATATACTACTGAGGTTGTAACGATGCTTAGGCAATAATGAAGTTGCCCGAGGTCCTTAGATATCTTTAGCACAGCATTCCGTCTTACAGGAGTGGCGTTAAGAAGGCTTTTACGGTTAGGTTACACCACAGGAAAAAAGAATAAATTAAAAAATTAGAACGTATAAAAGCAGAAAATAATGGGAAATACTTATCTCAATAAACAAATTATGCGCGTGATAATTAAAATGGCAGATCCTAGCTTTTAGAAACAAAAGCTGCGCAAAGGCTCTTGCAAATAGACGTGCGAACAAGTCAAAATTTAGAGGTTAAAATAAAATCATAAACGGTAAGCTTTTCACCCCTTTTCAAAACTCACAATAATTTTTAAAGCATTTGAAGAGATTTTGCAGTACAATAAGCCTAAAAACAACCGTACGTTGCCTAGCAATTTAAATTAAATGAAAAATAAAGCGATCGAAAAATATAACGACGATCAAGCTAATAAGCTAAACAATAAACTGAAAACTAAAGTAAAACTAATAAAATTAAAAGTTACAACAGAAGGCTAAGGATTTCTGAGTTTTCGGGTGCAGTAGAAAGCATAACTACGCCTTCTAAATTACAGATAATAATTATATAAGTATAAGTATTTCTGGACCCTTTCTGGGCAACTTTTTCTTACGCGGTACCTCAATACGGAGTGTATGTGTAAATCTAAGTTTTCTTGGGCATTCCTCTTTGTCCTGGAATTTGCAGGAACCCACGTAAATACTTAGAATTCTGTCTTCGCAATTTTGTACATCAACACAGCTTCCCAAAATTACACCAGATTAACGCCTGACTTGAGGAACAACTTCGAGTATCCGACATTTCATCCTTGCTAGCGTCTACTATTTGATATTTTGCTACATTGTTCTTTCATGAGGTAGGATTAGCTAGTTTCGTTTCTGGGGCAACGGTTGACCTGAGGGAAATAACTATTTTACCATTGAAGGAGCTTAAAATAACTTAATTTTGGTTATGTTCATTTTACCGGAGACAGTTAAGCCTCAACCGTAGGGGGTGTGAAACTTGGCATGTTTTTTCTTTCAGGTATATTTAGCAATTGTGACTTAGTTTGTGGCTTGTGTCCTGGCTTGGTTTAATATTTGTCTGACTAGGGCAAACAGCAAAATCAGATTCTACTCAAAAAGTGTCATTCTAGGCTTCCGTTATTTCTTCCACGCTCGTGGTTGAGTTATTTTAAGCAAGGTTGCTTTCAAGTAATTGCGCGCTTAATTAAATGGGGCAGCTAATGGATCAAGAATGCAACATGTGTTTCCATTGAGAAAATAAGATGCAGGGACTCCCGCGATAGGGTGATGTTAATATTGGATTTATCAGTAGTACAGATGGATTCGGTAATCAATAAAGTCGGTGGAAAATCTTGAAAAAATCGCATCTCTGCCACATTTTTTTCTCCAAAGAGATGTTTGAGCAGACCTTGCAATTTACCTTGATATACGAATGAACGCGTGTAAACTTTTACATAACATTCGTTCAAATTGCAGTGTACGATACTATCTCCTGGCTAAGTTATTTCTTCTCAGTCGACTGACTTAAATTTGTTAACATCGTTATCTTTGTTGTCTTTGTTGTCGTAATTATTCTGGGAATCGTTTTAGTTTCAGTTAAGGATTCACAAATGGGCTAAAATCCAATCAGTGTTTAGCCGTATTCGATAGTGCAGTATTCGAATCGTCCCCTGTTCGTTTACCTTGGCTTACCTACCTGGTTACATTTACAGCGTCATCTTGTAGATGACAAGATCGATACTGAATAAAATCTTTCCACAAGCACATCACGCTGGTAAACCATCCGTGCAAAGACAAATGCAGCATTTGCCTGTGGCGTGGATGAAGGTATGTCCAGGTCATATTCTCACGTCTCGTTGCGGAAATGTTTATCGGAAATGTAATATGTTCCGTGCAGGCCCATAGGAGGAAAAGGCACTAGCTGTTACAGCTGCCGCTTTTGTTCAGTCTGGTTATAAATGAATAAATTTTATATTTAAGGCCCAAGGGGCCCTTTCATTACAAACTTAGTGCCCTCGTGAGAATAAGAAAATAAAAATAGTTCAGATTAACAACGAACTCTTATAAAATAATTATCTGGGCAGTAAAAAAAACTCTTACATCGGTGGATGAGTTCAGTGAGCCACCGATTTCCAAAAAAAAGTAGGAGAAAAAACTGCCTTAATGGGTAGCAAGTTATAATGTGATGCAGTTTTGATGGGATCCTGCTATTGAGGGTTCTGGACGCTTTTTGTCATGGGAAAAATAATATGGCGGTGAGATAGGAAGGGGTTATCCGGGACAACAGGAGAAGGCAGTGGAAGTCAAGGCAACATCAAAATGATGCGACCCACGAGACTCCAGAGTCCACGAGCATCCGAGCGGTAACCATCAGTAGCTACTTGGAAGATCACCGTATCCTGGGAACAGCTTCAAATGCCAGGAGGACCCTTTTCGAAATCATACTCCAGAGTCCACGAACACCCGAGCGGTAATCATTAAAAGCAACCACCGTATACTGGGAATAGCTTCAAATGCCAGGAGGACCTTTATTAAAATCTATAAATTGCATGTTAGGAAAGGAAACAGACAATAACGACTTTATTTTCTCCAAATTTAAATGCTAACACAACTTGCGTTTGAAAATCGATAATGTAGTAGAAAACCTAATTTCGAGTGGGTGATTTTTCCAGCTAAAAGCATATTTGGAAGTAAAAAAGCGAGAACGGTTAGATTTGCAGCTACGGGATGGTAAAATTATCATGGAAGAGTTACGAGTGGCGTAAGGTCGGTCTTCCGGAATAAGAGCGTTAATTTTTGGGAGATTAGGACTATTGTTAACGCGAAACAGAAAGCATATACCAGCTTCGGGTCTTCTTACCCAAAGAAATTTAATGTTCGCTAACTGACATCTATCTGTATAAGTAATACCAAACCCAGAAACAGAAAATATTTTACGAGTGAAAGCTCGCTGAACCTTTTCAATCTTACTACGATCATTCTAGTTCATAAGGCCAAAAAGTGGACAGCAGTATTCTAGCATAGTGAGAACAAACATGCGGTATAGTTTTAACTTCATTTCTGGGAGGAAATAATTACGTGATATAAACCCACATATCTGTGCGGCATTTGCAGAAATTTGAGCTGCGTGAGGTGATAATGCAAGCTTATTCGTGTAAGTGAGACCCAAATCCTTTATCGTAGATCTTTCTAACAGTGGACTATTTTGGAAGATAATGGGTCCAGGAAGCCTTGCGGGACCAAAACACATGAAATTACATTTGGATGGAGAAAACTCCATCAGCATAAATAAAATTTTCTGAGTTATTAAGCGCTGTTGAAATTTCATTAATATAAAGAATGAAAAGGAGGGGACCTAAAACCTTGCCTTGAAAAACGCCACTCGTGATCGGCTGAGGCATCGAGTAACTATTGCCTACTAAGACTTTCTGGCTGCGGTTAGACAGGTAGGAGGCAATGAAATCGAGGAGAGGAAGCCTGATACCTAGGGCTTCCAGTTTCACTAAAAGACGCTGGTGCAGCACCTTTTCAAAAGTTTTACTGAGGTCAAAGTAAATAACGATGACGGATTGCTGTTCATTACGAATTGGAGTAACAAGGGTAAGAAATGCCAAGTGACAGTTTTCGCATGATCTTCCAGGTAGAAATCCATGCTGTGAGGCGTCTTATAGTTTATTTTCTACACAAAAATCGAGAATTTGATTAAAAATGATCTTTTCTAAAAGTTTGGCTTGGGCCGGGGTTTTATGAACACCTCGGTAGTTATTTACGTCCAAACGAGATCCTGACTTGAAGACTGGAAGAATAATAGATGTCTTCCATGAGTCAGGAACGAAACCGTTAAGAAGATAGGTTGAGAAAAGATGACTTAGCAATCGGGGAAAGCTCAAAACTCTCTTGATAAGCGAGTTTGATATACCATCAGTTTCCGAGTCGTGCGAGTTTTTCAGACGGATAATGTGCTTACGAAGTACTTCTATGGAGAAATCAGTGGTACTGATAGTATTGACTAAGCATGGCTGAAACGACGAGACCGGTTCAGATTCCATCCTAAGATGCTCTGCAAAGAATGCATTAAACAGTTCAGCCTTGTCAGACTCATCTAGCACAAATGTTTTATCTTCATTCAGTAAAAAGGGTATTTTGTGACCTCGTTTAGCGAGGGACCGACGACGGAACAGTTGGGCAATCGATTTTACAGAGTTTAACTTGCTGAGTGCGCAGGATTCCCTCTTTTTTTTCACGTGCAAGACAAATCTTAGACTCTTATTCGAAAATCTCTGCGATTCTGAGGTCCACACATCATGAACTAGTAGATTGATTTTTCAACTGTCTTTGCAATTTCTTTAGTCTAGGAAATAAAAAGTGAGGAACGGTGGGGTCCGAAGTATAAGACTTAACATTTTTTATCGGCACAAATTCCAAAATGCTATTTGAAATTGCTGTCATTAAGTCACCGAGAATTGTTACACTGTTCGTGGAGGAAGGCTCCTGCCAGTCTAGTGAGTCTATAAAGTTGTTAATTAAATTAATATCAGCTAGGTCAAAAGCATGATAGATACGAACGGTGCTAGCCATTTTCGTAGAAGCAAGCGGAAGACAACAATGGATTAAAGTATGGTCACTTTGGAAGACGTTCTGATCATAGTCAACGAAAAGGGGGGAAATGTCGTTCGTGAAATTTAACTTTAAAATATGCTGAACCCTCGTTGGGAAACAGAACAACTGAGACCAGTTTGAAAAATTGATGGTATCTAGGAAGGGCTGAAATCTGGATGGACAACAGTTCAATGACCAATCAATTTCGGGAAAGTTGAAATCCCCAGCGATAACTTTAGCGTCAAAGGTGGACTCCGAAATCAGCTTCAATATATCGCAAAGCTTTTCCTCATCTTCGAATGATGAGTTAGGGGGATTATGAATGCAGCCGATAATCGCCTTTTGATGGGGAGACAGGATAATGGCTGCAAAGCAGTAATTGCCTGAGAATGATTTAGCATTTAGATCGAACGGGAAATGCTTAAAAATAGCTTTAATATAGAGAAGACAACCGCCACCACGCTTACTAGTGCGGTCTTGACGGTAGAAATCATACTCGTCTATTATGAGTAAAGCATCAGAAATTAGCGGATGGGTCCACGACTCTGTAATGCATATAACATCTGGCCACCTCGAATGCAATGGCTCTGAGTTGAGCCACCTTATTTATAACAGATCTTGTATCAAGCAAGATGATATCTAATGTAGATCGAGTAATCGAACTAGGGTTTTCTTCATTTAGTAATAAAATTTGAAGATGCGTAATTTAATGGGAAGTTTGGAGGATAGCCACCAACTGGATCAGGACAATTGGCATTAAAGGGCTGGGGGATAGCTAAAAGCTGCAGGTAGATAGCTCTGTAACATCGACAGGCCATATGGATTAGTGCCGTGATGAGCTTGCTGATATGTACCGGGAAATTGGGAAAACCAAGACGGAAAATAAAGGCTGGAGGGCGAGGTAAGGTAACTATGAGGATTAAGCGCTGGAACTCCTGGCCTAGTATAATAGTTGTGATAAGAAGGGTAACCTATATGTTTGTTAGCTTCCTGTTTTATAGGCTTAGTAAGTGTTTGGGAAGGCTGCATGCTCACGGTTGAGTTCCAGATCCCACTCTTTCAACGACCTGAATTAGGTGATTTAATAGAAGGTTTGAGAGGACTCTGTTCGAGTAACGAAGCTTTCGGTCTACCTGACGAAGAGGGCTTTTCGGAATTTCTAGGATGGCCACCAAAATTATTAGCCATGGCAACTGGGGAAGCATCTAAGTTGGAAGTAGACGGCGATGTCTGGTGACTTGAGGGGGAGGAGACAGTTGCAGTACTGGGGAGCAGTAACCCAGGTTTGCCAGGAGTAAGAGTACATGGCTCCTTAGGCTTCTTAGGGCTATGACCAGGAACTTGAGCCAATTGTGGTGATAGGGAACGATAGACAAACGCCTTTGCGTTCCCTGTTGATGACAATAAGATTGAAAAATGCATTGACGGATTAGAAAAATTCAAACAGGGATTGTATCAATGATTGCAGGCAAATAGTGAGTTGCCGTCAATTGGAAGGAAATAGTAAAAATGCACGACTACTCACTTAGTTCGTGTATTACACGTGCAAAATATAGTTTTTCGATTCATTTGCGATGCCAAATGACAATATCCAGTAGGTGGGACAAAGCAAACAGAACAGACAGGGAAAAACACCTTCTGTATTTTGCAGAAATTATAGGAGTTTGGATGCCATTTGAGATATTTTAAGGAGAAGAAACTGTCTCCCACGGTAGTAAAATATAGGTGAGATACGACTTCCCTACTCTCATGAGCATGACAGGGGAGCCCATCACCGATTTCATCCGTATGCTAAGGCTCGCAACGATGAAGGGACCGTAGAGGTCACGAGGTCGTCGTCAAATCGATAAGATACGACCACAAGGTGCCCGTGCTGATTGCCGAGTCTGCAGATAAAGTGACAAAAGCAGGAGAACCCGCCATGGTCGTAAAGGGTCTGTTGCTGTCCGACATAAGGGAGTTCGGAGACGGTTGTATTGGTTATGAATTTGACGCACCAAACAAGTTCATGAATAAATTTTACTCAAAAATAGCAAATAATGCTATAAGAATACGATTTTTTGGATTAATGCATCTCACGTCACCTTTTATGGCGAAGGCTAACCAAGCCCTGTTTTTAGACATCCTCTCGAACAGACTGCGTATCTTCCACTCACATCCTCTAATTATTCCTGTCTGGAGGAGTGATTCTCCCTGAGGGTTGCAGTGACTCGTTTGCCGCCGGTAAGTTCATGGGCTATCTGAACTTCACTCCTTTTTGAGTAGTCAAGTAATGTAGTATCTTAATGACAATATAATTTATACACTGCCGGAGTCAGCAGCGTAGGACCAAGTTTGAGACAGTGGTTTGTACTGTAGTAACACTTTCGAAGCCCGCATTGCGTTTTAGTGAATTCGGTTTCATGTGGAACTAGGAAACAGCATGTGTGGAGTGCGTTTGTGGAGGCTTCGACACATACCTACACAATGCGTCTGAGCTCATTTGCGGCAGACTTGATTCGATCTTGGTAATTCAGTGTAGTAGACGTCTTAGCGGAAATGACGATATATGGTGCACAAGTATTTTGACCTTTTGAACTAAATCGTATGCAACTTGCATTCCGTCCCTGGTACAGTCGTTAATTATCGCAGACAATCCGATACTACTTCCGTAATTTTCTCTCACCTTAAAAAGGACCCAGTATTCTCCGACTACAGCGTAATACGCATGTTCGATTTAGCTTTTCGGTTTAAAAATTAAAAAGCTGGAATTTTAGGCTAGCTTGCATGATTTTGCATCAGCTATTTACGGATTTACTTGCGAAACTTTTATAAGTTTAGGTATGCAGCTCCCTTCTCATTTACATTGGTCTCATGTCCGTGTACAGACAAAACATTTTATTTTTTCAGGATTCCTCCCGAACTTTATTGTTGGCTAGATTTATGCGTGCACTCTTCGTGCATGCTCTAGTCTGTCATTTTTGTACATTTCTTTGGGGGTTACCATGTTTTCTGCTGAAGCATTATTCTATTTTCTTATTGGTTTAAAATGTTAGGTTAATTACAAGACCTTCTCTTAAGGTACGTCCATTGGGCAAGCAGGATTAGTGAGGACATTCATTTGTTACAACTAAAATACTACTTCCTTATTTTCAGTAGGCATACTATTTTTCGTGCAGCACGTCTCGACTTACCTGCAGGAGTTGGTCCGCACACCCATCTACGCCAATTGCACCAATTTAAGCAAAGGTGCACATGAGTGACCTCGCCAAGGGTCAGCGAACAACTCCCCAACTTACGCGTGCTC